>CAWVOJ010000015.1:2261997-2861997 GCA_963930925.1 Coccomyxa viridis | reverse complement strand
GCTGCCTGCTAACAAATGTCCAGGAGTCACACCTTCTATACAGGTTTACCTGACGTCCTCCATATTGCTTACAGTACAGCTCTACCTGTAGTTGCAGTCAGCGTGCTGACATGTCTGGCACTTGCCACAGGAAGAGTGAGAATCCAGCATGGCGGTTGTCCTTTGTGGTGACCAATCCTCCATGGCACGAGCGGCTGGAGGAGAACGATAAGGTGTATGTGTTGAGAGAAAGGGGAGGGCCCTGGATGGCCTAGCAAGGGACTCATGATTGTGGTGAGCATTCAGAGATGTCAAATCAGAGAATGGAGTGCCAAAGCAATAGCAAGTCTGGTGTGCTGGTGTCCCCAAAGCTTGTGTTTTACTGTGCAGTCTGCAGTGTTGCACGTGCACTCAAGTCCGCTGTGGAGGTCTCTACAAAGCAGTTTAGGCAGTGTCACAGACCTCTGTGGGTGGCATCCCAGCAAATTCTTTACGATGTATGTATACAGTTACTCTATGTATACAGTTACTGGTTGCCAATACAGCAGACAGCTGATGTTGTACAGATTGAATTGTTAGACTTCCTAGGAAGCTTTCCAGCCAATATGGTTGGCAAAGCTCTTGAGCTTGTCATCAATAGCAAAATTTTGCACACTGGATCCATCCGGATGTCTGGAGTGATGCAGGATACTTCACACTTCACTGATGCTTTAGCACTGATGTAGATGCAAGCTGGTACAAACATTTTCACATTTGTGCCACATAGTCATAGGATGTGCCTGTTCTGCGGAGAGCATGTTCACTTGAAATGTTTCATAGCCACCCAGACGGCTTGAGAAACGTCAGAGACATCTCTCCAGTTCCTTCTCTGCAGGTTCTTGAGTATGAGTTTTCCACGCTCTGGCGGCAGCTCTGCTAGCTTGTCAAGCGTCTGTTGGCTGAAGTGCTCCTTCCTACATGAACAGCGCCCTCCCTGAGCATTCAACAGTCTGAGAAAGAGCTCCGTCAGTAAAAGCTTCCTTGTCCTATGTCCCATGGGCAGCCCATGACAGCTGTCATTGGCAAGGTCCTTTGCAGTCAGAACAGGAGAGGTGCAGCCTGTGAGGCATCCAAGATATGCATACCTGATCCTGCCCCTGGAGTCACGCATGATTTCCCCAAGCAGCCTGCAGACTTCCTGGTCGAGCCTCCCAAAAGCGCCCGGCGACGTTGGCTGTCCCTTTGGTGACGCCATCTGCAGCACAGCAGCAAATGGCCACCATAATATGCATCCTTCTCTGTCCTGTAGCCAGGCATGCAGCTCTTGCCTTGATTTACACCTATAGTCAAGGCTGCTTTTTTGATGCTCGCAGCAGCGTACATGCCACTGATTACTGGTGCATCTGCTGACAATTTCCACAATGCAGTGTGTCAGCTCAGGACGCCTGCTTCCTGCCCAAGAAACCTGAAGGAAAGACATATCACCCCACTGGTCTCAGCAGACAGCTTTGCAGGTGTGGATGGGGTCTGGGGCCGGCGGCGCTGCTGTTGAGGTGGCGCCGCAGCAACTCCAGGCGCCTTGGAAGCCATGCTTCCAGGATGCTCTGGAGTTGGGACGGCAGCCTCTGCATGTTTGCCTAACACCTTCTGGAACCTCTGCTGCCCTTGTCAGAGCACCTTCAACCCTTGTAGCCAAACTAAGCCATGATGCTGTAACACCTCACTGCCGGATAGCCTATCACAATCCTACATGCTACACTGCATGCTGATCTCTATAGTATGGCACACTACCAGCCAGATCTGTGCTGGGCATTGCCTGGAGGCAAATGCATACCAGCACAGCCTTTTTGTCAGCTGGCAGTGCCTGACAGGCTTTGCACTATCTATGCAAGCTTGCGTCACCATGATCACTAGAACTGCATGGAGGCTGCTTGCATATATTGCAGCAGCCCCCACCTATACAGCTATGTCTAGCATTACATGTTGTCTGGCTAACACCTGTCTTCCGCCGCACACCTCATCCCTGAACCCTGTCTAGCAATACTTGTGTGCACTCCTCATGCTTGCCACCCTCTTGAGGAGGCTTGCTCAGAAGGCGTACACCCTTTTTGGCTATACTTAGTTACTCATCTTGCATCAGGGCTGTTGCGCTACTCATTACCCTGACCTTTTCCCCATCACCAAGCATGATGCTATCAGGAAAGCTTCAAGGTCACCTGGGGTGTCTTCAAAGGTGTCGCCAGGGGACCAGTTGAGTGCAGGACTGGTAAGGGTCTGAGCTGGCGTAGCGCTCTCGCTTCCAGGGTTGTCATGTACAGCCGCAGATGTAGAAGTCCTGATAGGAGCAGGTCGACCAGCGTCTACATGGGGCTCGTGCAGCGCCTGCTTTGCTGCAGGGTGGCCATCTGCATTTGCACGCCGATCAGGACTTCCGTCACATTTGAGGACAGGTGAAAGTCTGCCTCGATGTCTTCGATGGTCATAGGACTACACGCAATGGTTCCCTATATTTCCTGCTGGAAGATGTATCCTAAGCTTGGGCCTCATATGGAACTGCAGGAAGCACATCACCAGCAAATGTACAAGCGGTACCTGCTGTCACTTTGGCTGTCAGGCTCTTACCTGAGGCTGAGCTAGGTCTGCTAGCCTGCTGGTCACTGCTTCTCTGCCCTGTGCTGCTGTCCTGTGGACCGCTGGCTTTTCTGAGGCCAGAGCCAACACAGGCTCGCTTTGGAGGGGTCTCCCGCCTGCTCTGAGACCGAGACCTGCTCCTTTTGGAGGACCGCTCTGCTGACATCCTGCCAGCTCGCCTAGCTTCATGCAGCTGATGCAGCCTCTCTTCCCTCAGTAGCTGCTGGCTCTTTCTGTCCTTGCCAGCATTTACCTCCTGCTTCGCTGGCACCTTTTCACTGCTGCGCCTGTCATCTCTGGGCGCCACTTTGCCTTCTGTATGGGGCCGGGGCGCTGCAGACGCTGTTGCTTTGTCATGGCTGGTCTGCTTATGCTCAGGTGTGTCAAAGGTGATGATGAGAGCATCATCCTGTGCGCCATCTGTCTCCTTCTGACTGCTGCGCCTCTCAGGCATGACTGTGTGACTGCTGCTTCTGTGAGTATTATCATGCAGCTCCATAGCTACTTTGTCAGTGCTGCGCCTCTCTGCAATGGCTGCATGTTCCTTTGCACCCGACCTGCGGTTCCTGCTGGGAGGAGTGGGATCTCTACTGCGGGGATCTTGACTCCTGCGACCATCTGTCTTCAGCCTGGTTGGTATCCTTTCAAGGCTGCGCCTCTCTGCTGCAGGTGTCCTATCCCTGGAGCCTTGTCTGGCGTCCCTTCTGAGAGGCATGGGATCTCTGCTGCGAGGCCTCTGATTCCTTAATCCAACATCTTTCCGAGCTGCTACCCTCTCTGCGCTGCGCCTCTCTGCTGTGGGTGTTTTGTCCCTTGAACTTGGCCTGCGGTCCCTATTGAGAGGTGTGGGATCTCTGCTGCGAGGCTTCAGATCCTTCTGTGCAACATCCTTCACCCGTGCTGCTACGCTCTCTGTGCTGGGCCTTTTCCTGGGGGGCGAATAGTCAATTGAGCCTCTGTGGTCCCTGTGAAGAGGCGTGGTAGCTCGGCTGAGAGGCTTGTGACGCACTTGAGCACCAGCTTTCACTCCTGCTGCTATCTTATCGGTGGTGCGCCTGTCTGCTGCGGATTTGTCATGCCTCAAAGCCAGCCTGCTTGGAGTGTTAAGAGGACCAGCAGCTCTGCTGTGGGGACTTCTGCCTGCTCTCTGTAACACCTGACCCCTGCCTCTAGCATTCACAGCCCTGTTGTTCCTTACGTCAGCTGGGCTCACAATTTTCCTGATGCTGCTGCTGGGTACGCCAGGAGTCATTGCAGGGCCTGCGCGCCCATCTGTGCCCCCTATGCTGACAGTGAGGTCAGGGTGGTCAAAGATGCAAGCCATGCCAAACTTGCAGTAGCCGGTCCTCATGTAGAAGTTGCAGTGAAGTTCCCCCGGCCTGCTGGGATACTTAGCTTCGGCGGGCACGCCCGCCTGCGGCGCTGTGGCGGGCACGCCTCCTGCCTGAGGCGCTCTGCCAACATTTCTGCGCCCCGTCTCAAACTTCTTGCGTTCCGGCTCGTCTCGGCCGCGCTTGACGCCTGCTGTGGGCTGCTTCTGAGGCTGCGCTGACCTGTCCCCGAGCGCTGAGGGGGCAGGCCTCCCTGTGCTTTCGCCTGCCAGGGGCCTGCCGCTTCCTTCTTGCTTCTGAGGCTGTGATGAGCTGTCCCCTTGCTTTGAGTGAGGCTGTCTTTCAGAGCTCTCCGAGCAAGGCTCTGTAGGGGGCGTAACACGCACTGACTGCTTTACAGGCTGCGCTTCAATCTTCTTCTCTTCTACAGGAGGCGGCCTGTCAGACTGTTCAGTGATAGGAGGCCTGAGCGCTTCAGGTCTGTCAACCCATGGCGCTGCGATCGGCTGAGCGCGCACATGCTGAGTCACCTCCTGGGCGGCCTCATTTGGGAGGCTCTGCTCTGCTGGAGCGTCTTGGCTCGAGACGCTAAAAGCTGACAGTCTTGCCTGCTTGGACTTGACCACCTTGGACGGAGCACGACAGGCAAATGCAATGCCGGGGACCTTCGCTGGAGCTGTTGGTACATTCGCAGCAGGTGCTGCTGCATGTTGTACATGGTCTGCTGCTGGCTGCTGCAAGTCTCTCCCGGCGTCAGGGTTGCAGTTTGCAGGTGATTGCTCTGAGGTGTGTAGTGCTGCAAGCAGGCGCTCTCCTGCCTGTGCAGCTGCCGCCTCTGCTTGCCAGGGCAGCCGTGGGTGGGACGCTGGATATGATGCCGTCCCCCTTGCTCCGTGCATGTGTTCTGGAAGCTGCAGACCACTGCCTAACCCCTCAGGCAATATGGGTCCGCCTGGGAGGAAGTGCCTGAGCTCTAGATTGGGAGGACCGGGCAGAGCCCCCCTGTGGGGCACACCTCCCCCCAATGTAGAGCTCAAATCTTGAGAGGGCTCGCGCAGGAAGTGCCTGAGGGACAGACCGGGCGCTTGAGCTGGCTGATCCCCATACAGATTGTCTGGGAAGCCCAGCTGCGTTGAGAAAAGCCCGGGCTGGGGAGACTCTGCATCTGCTGGTGCCGCCTCATATGGCAGTGCTGCACGTATCCAGGGAGGCGTCCTGCCATGTCCAACCAGAGGCACAGGTACCCTTGGCGGGCTTGGTGTGGAAGCTGCCGGCAGCTGCTCGTCAGCCCCAGTCCACAGAGGTGTCTTGTCGCCCTCCTCAAGAGCCACCGGGACCCTTTTGGGACTTGGCGTGAAGGCTCGGCTATCAAGAAGGCCCTGATGAGGAGGGCCAGCTGAGCTACTCTGCAGCTGAGGCCCTTGACTGGCATCAACAACCCATGACGGCTGCTTGAAGGCTTGTCCTGGAGGAGTAGGGGCTTCAATTGGATGTAGCGGGTCGTATGGCTGCAGATCCGGCTTGCTGTTGGATGCAACGTGACTGACACCGGGGCCGCGCAGATGTGGCGGGAGGAGCATGTCTGCATTGACTGGCAGGAGGGGCGGAGCCTGTACAGGCTGTGCGCCGGCTGCTGCATGCGCTTGCTCCATGGTCCCAATTCCTGGCGGCAGGACGGGTGGGTGCAGATCACCGCTTCCAGTATGCGCTATCCCGGGCGGAAAGAGATTTTGAAGCGGGGGAGGCGGTGGAGGAGTTTTGTCACGCTGAGCAGCTGCGGCTGGACTGCTGAGGGGAGCCTCATCAGGCAGCGGGGGCTGCCATTCGCTGGCAGCGCCGCTCAACTCAGCCTCATCAGGCAAGGGAGGCTCCTCTGCTTTGCCCGCCTGGTCATCCTGGAAAGCAGGATCTTAGCATCACACCCCTGACGAGCACCCAAACATGGGACAGCAATGGTCAATACATTCTTGAGTGTCTCAGCACGGCATGATGAGGCCCTGTCACTCATGAGGCTGATGTCAGGTGTGGATTGCAGTGAGACTCTGACTGGCCATTGCACCAGTGTAGAGGCATGGACTTACATAGCGAAGAGGTCTGAGATACATGCAGCTGCGACAAGGGTGCTGGTCTGGTCCATGCCGGCCAGCCAGGTGGATCACCTGGGGGGGCAGTTCTGGCGGGGGCGGAGGGGGCTCCTCAGAGGGAGTCCTTGCAGGGGGTCCTGGTGGCGGTGGGGGGCCTGGCAAAGGTGGAGGCCCTAGGAGCCCAAGTGCTGCAGGGGATCCCTCTTCATCAGGCTGCTCCATGCCCTCAACCTGAGCCTACATGAGCACAGCGCTCAACATGTACTGAGCACGTTGCAGGCTGCAGGGTGTGGGATGTCTGGCAAAGATGTGCCACAGGGGATGCTGAGCTGAGGCAGGGTGGGCAGTGCCCTTCAAGGCAATCTGTGAGATGCTTCATTTGGCAGGCGAAAATATGCCAGTACTGGTGCTGAGCTTGTAGGCTTGCCTGCTCGTCTGTGGCGTCTGCTATAAGAAGCCTGTCTTCTCCACCTGCATACAGGCATCAATCCCTCTCAGGGACAATTCTGATTGATGGTACAAGCACAGACAATGCTCCACAAAATTCAGCACGTGAACTGTCGTGGTCTGGCATGTATCTTGCAACAAGAAGAGGCCATAAACATGGGGACATACCTTCAAGCAGCGGGCCAGCATGCAATTGCAAAGCTTTAGCGCGCTGCTTCAGCCTTCTGTCCCTTACGAGAGGTGCCAGCACCTTTGGCCTCCGCATAATCTGCAGCAGACAATCCCCTTGCTGATGTGTTGAAACTGCCTCACAGCAATTGCTGTGCTGCTCACTTAGCAAAGTGTGGTCAGCTGTGCAGCACTGACGATACCGTACATTTTGGGAGGCGTAGCACTACTGTCATGCAACATTGCATGTAAGGCTTGCACATTCAGGACTGTCACACATGCAAGTGTCGAGACATGGCGTGCGACTGTCAAAAGAAAGAGTACGCACCATGATGCTGCTGGGCTGCCAGAACATGTTCGTCTGGCTGCCCAGAAAGCTCTGGATAAGCGTGCGAAAGGCAAAGTGGGCAGCTGCAGCACAAAGAGCATGCTGAGCTATTGGCAATTCAACATATGTGGTGAAACTGTATGACCTGCTGGTAGAATGCCACTCACATCTGGCGAGCATGCCCTGCATTGCATATGCTTGAAACCATGTCTATTTCTCATGCTGGTCCCAGATAGCAACCCGCTGAGAGCATAGGTAGACACACAGGGCTGCACTTTCTGCATGCATCTGTGATTCGCCAGAGTAAGCACCTGTAAAGTGTCGTGTGATATCTTGGGCCTACCTTGCTCGTTGTCAAAGACGAATATGGCAAAGCCTGGCATGTTCAGGGGACGGCTGTAGATGTGGACAGCCTCGAAACCGAGCACTTCAGCAGCTAGGCGCTGCATGTCTGCCTTGAGCTGCTCTTGCAGCTTGCCAGGGGGTAGGCCGTTTGCCATACCCAGTCTCATCATAGGGATGCCGTCAAGGCGCACATACACTGGCCCAGTCCTGCTGAGCTTGACCAGAGGATGGTCTCCGTTCCTGGGCATGTCCTTCTGCACACAGCATGCACTGTGTGGGGCCTCCGACTGGTACTGCATATCCCACAGCAATCGCACAGCACACTGGGGCTGTGCACAGTAGAATTAATAGTCTGGCCATTGAATTAATCCCAAACGGCAATCGCTGCATCTGTCCCGCAGCCTATGGACTTCCGCACACTGACATCCACCCTGCAACACGTCTTGAATATATTCGCACCTGCCGTGGGGGTGTGTGGCTCCGCCGTGAGCTACCTGAAGCCCTTGCGCAGCCATCTCGGGCTGAGGGCACATCTTTCCGAGAGGAACCACCACTGCGTCTTCTTTCGGGCGGACGTTTATGGGAGGCCTCAAGCATGCTTGCGGTGTTCTGGACAGACAACACCCAGCTCATGCGAATGCTAAATATCAGAAGCCAATACGTATAGGAGATCCCATCTACCAACTGCTAGCGGCGTAAGGGGAAGTGTGCATCTCTTGCGGCACGCTCAAACATCCAGTGACAACTCGGCACAGGATCTACGGAATATAGCCTGAAATGATGCAGCAAAGCTCACCTCATGATTCCATTACAATCGTTTCCTCTACCAGTCTCCTGCCACGCTCCACGGACGAACACAGGCCTTCATGCTGCGACACCATTTGCCGCAACACCTTGAAGGAACTACTCAACTCAGCTAGACGCACCTAGTAGGCTTGTAAATTCATGCTATGTACGTCTATGTACCTTGTCTCTATGTACATAAGGTATTCCGCGCGAATTCCGCAGCCACAATTCTTGGAGCATGGCATGACATAATCATTAGCCAAGTCCA
The DNA here is from genome assembly GCA_963930925.1 of Coccomyxa viridis. Classification (NCBI taxonomy): domain Eukaryota; kingdom Viridiplantae; phylum Chlorophyta; class Trebouxiophyceae; family Coccomyxaceae; genus Coccomyxa; species Coccomyxa viridis. The sequence continues at coordinate 2,853,651 of CAWVOJ010000015.1, read as the reverse complement.
GCAGGGCAATGCTGCAGAACACCATTTCTGGAGCTCTAGGCCGCATAAGACGCTTCTGGTACCGCTCTCATTACGTGTCAAGAGCACCTCGCCACATTTGTTCAGCGTCAGGTCCTCACTTAGGGCTAGGTAGTTTTGTGATCTGCACTGCTGCAGCAAGCGAGTGCACCGGCATCAAGAGGTTTGTAGGCACTTTGAGTGCGCAGAAAAAGGGTAATTTTGGAAGCTTCAGGGAGCAGTTGTGGTGACACCAGCACACCAAGCCATAACTGGGTCACTGTCCTGGAGAGAGCCACCTAAAGTAAGCGCCAGGGGGAGCTTCGAAAGGGGCAAGCAACATGGCGCGTAATGAAGAGAAAGCCCAGTCTATGCTCAACAGGTGAGGCCCAACTGCTACACTTCTCCAGCGATACCTTCGACATTACACACTACAGACTCATTCCTCCAGCTTGCAATCCTGGAATTACTGATAAAGTAGAGATGTGCTGCAGGCTTCTCACATCAAAGCAGCAAGAAGCCCGGGAGCCGAAGCAAAAGAGGCCATACCTGGCCACAGAGGTCCATGATGTGGTGGAAGCAGACAAATGGCGGCAGCAGATTCTGCGGGAGATCGGCAGAAAGGTCATGGAGATCCAGAATGCAGGCCTTGGGGATCACAGGTATTATCTGTTTTCCTCACCCTCTAGGCGTATGGCGTGACACACACTTGCATGCCCTTCTCACCCCTGCTTCATCTGCATCCGCATGATCTGCCTTGACTCTACTCTGACCCTCAGATCTTGGGGCTCTGTATTTATTACAGATGCACTTCTGCAAGTAGCAGCAGCCACTGTAGAATGTTGGTGACTTGCTTACAAATTGCTGTGCCCCATTGCGATCGGCAGAGGACCCATATCCTGTGCTGCGCAGGATACGAGACCTGAATGATGAGATCAACAAGCTCATCAGGGAGAAGGGGCACTGGGAGGTCCGCATTGTGGAGCTGGGGGGACCGGACTACGCCAAAGCAGCGCCCAAGGTGCAGGACAGCCAGGGCTTTGAGATCCAAGGCGCCACCGGCAAAGGCGCTGGCTACAGGCAAGCCTTCCAGCGGGGCACCTCACATCTGGAAGTGTATGGCTGGCCAGCAACACTTTGCTGCATGCATGTGTGTGCTGTTGCTGCTGCTATTTATGTCTATGTCTCATTGCAAGGGGCTGACACTATGTGGTGAGTAGTGGGCCTGATGAGCTTTGGACAACATATGTTATCTGCTCATCCGCTGGTCACATGGCTGAGGGCAGTTGCAAACGTGCAGGTATTTTGGGGCGGCCAAGCAGCTGCCCGGAGTGAAAGAGCTCTTTGAGAAAGATGCACCACGGCAGGTGTGACAACTCACTGCCTCTCACATCTTGCGCAGACTTTTCATCATGCAGCTTGACCGCTGAAAAGCATCTACCATCTTGCACTGCCTTATATGTACTGACCGACTGTCGCCTCAGCGGCGCAACGATTGAGCGCAGCATTGTCTGCGCACAGCAGATCTGCTCTACTTATGCACCTCATGTCACTGCCTTCCGGCACGCCCTGTCACTGAGGCAAGGCTGTAATGGCCAGAAGTGACATCTTTGGTACTCACCAGCTCTGCAAGCTATGTGGCAGCGGAGGTTGACATGTGGCGTGGCATGGGTGCAGCTGCGGCGGACGCGGCACGATATGTTCAAGCGCATCAACGCGGACTACTACGGACTCCGGGATGACGAGGACGGCGTTCTGGAGAGGGTGGAAGCCGAGGCCGAGCGTAACATCCGTCGCAGGGTGAGCATCCTGGGTTGCCGGCCCTATGCTCATCTAGGCACAGAGCTCCACTCCCGCTGAAGAGAGCAGATGCCGTCTGTATGTGCTGCGTACAATAGTGAGCCCTGAGGAGGAGCCATGTGTCACGCTGCACACTGGGTATTGCGCTGTGGTGACATGAGCTCAGGAGCACCTGCCTTTTCTGGGTGCAGCTGCTGCGAGCCTCCTTGCAGCTCTGCAAGTTGCACCATCTGGGGCTCATATCCATGTTGTTGGGTAATGCGGAAGCTGCCTAGAGGCAGGTTGCACTAAGCATGGGAGGTTCATGCGGAAGGAAGGCTGGCTGCATGTGTTCTACATGGCTGTTGCCCACACACCAGGGACCTCATGGGTTCATGACTGCGCAGATAATGGAGGAGTGGCAGGCCAAGGAGTCTGAAAGGCAGGCTGCCCTCTCCAATGTGGCCGGAGGAGTGCCTGCAGATGAGCCTGCAGAGCCGCAGTATGTGGCGTACGTACCGCTGCCAGACCAGAAGGAGATTGAGCTGAGAGTGGTGGAGCGGAAGAAGGCAGAGCTGCTGGCCAAGTACTCTACTCCTCGCTTGCAGAAGCAGCAGCAAGAAGCCACCGATCTGCTAGCTGGGAAGTGATGTTTGTTGCGAGTTCGTGCATGTGCATTGACAGAGCCAGCCAAATCACACCACGCCAGATCTCACCAAGGTGCTTGCCGTCAATCTAGTTGCTATCAGTCCAGTATCTTGAGCCCATGGGGGCGGGCAAATGGTATGAGCATGCCGTTAAACATCAGATGCGCTGACATCCTGATGCATCCTTGACGGCGCAGTACATCTGCACGAATGGTGCTGCTCTCAGGCTGCACATCAACTCAGCCTGCCGCTTGAGCTGTCTCGCATATGTTCATGCTCGATTGCCTCTGTAGCTACAAGAGAACATCATGATGCCTTACCCTGTTGTGATCTGGACTCCATTAGGGGCCTGGGTGCTCTGTCTTGATTGCTACAAGCACCCATACCATCTGAAAGTGTGTCCTCGTTGAACCTGAATGCATCGACATACACAGCAGTCGATTGCCACTTGTGTGACCAGTATGATTTTCAGGTGTTGGCAATACCATCCTAGCTTCTCAGAAACAATCACTGAGTGCGTGTATATCTTTAGCAAGCAGTAGCAGCTCTCAAGAGCGCTACCGCTGTGCATGTGCCTGAAGGCTAGTGGGCCTATCTGTTGTGACCAAGCATGGACATGAGATGGGCTTTGACGCGTATTTGAGATCCCATTGCAGCGGGGCGTCTTAAAGAAAGTAAGTCTGCATTCCAAATTGCAGGCTAATAAATAACGCTTCAAAGCCCAAACATCATGAGCCTAGCGTGGTGCGATCATCTCATCATCTCATATGAGTCGTGTCTATTGCGGACAACTTATCTCGCGAGAGAATCATGCTGAGCTCCTAGACATGGGCTACCAGCCCGGTAGGATACTGAGATTTTAATGTAGTGAGACATTACCAAAGGCATAGTCACCTGCGGTATCATACCCTGCCACTGAGAGCTCTACATGCTAGGCTGTACAACTCTTGATAGGATGTTTGCAGTTTGTATGTACAGACCCATGGGCTATGTCCCTAGCCTATGTCACAAGACGTGGCTGCTGCAACACGGTGCTTCAATCTGCAAAGTGGCAAGACACCAGCCCAAAAGCTTTTCCAGCATGTCTGCTTATTGGGTGACCCATACACTAAGTGCAAGGCTGCTTGCGTAGCATGTCAGAGAACCATCAGTAAGTACCTCGATGAAGCGCCCTCACTAGCAGGATCCGCCTAGCTAGTGTAGAAGCCCTCTGAGGTTGTATATGGGACACTCTAGCTGGTATTGGAGTAGGCTGCTAACTTTGACCGTTTTCTTGCACTGCGGTCTTGGACTCGCCCAGCACTACCGTGGCGGCCTTCCATATCAGTCGCGGCTCTCCTCTTCCTCTGAGCCCTTGTCGCAACACGGCCTGGCAGCCTGGCCCGAACCTGACAGGATAAGACGCCAACCAAGGACGACAACAAGGTCTGTATCTCATCAGCAAAGCCTTTGCAATCTGGACCCATAAAGAAATTGAGCGAGTGCGCCTCAAAGAAGACATCAGGGCTGCCATGTTGGAAGCGATAGACGGCCCACTGATTGCCATTTGTTCCAATACCAAAGACATCCTGCGACGGTGCACAAGCTATGGTGAGCAACGCAGCAACATAAGTGTCATTGTGTGGATATTGCTAGCTGCGTGTTGCCAGACAAAAAATTGACGTGGCTTGGTGAAGATGGTGTGCATGAAGGCATGCATTGGCAAGGCTGGCAGCCCAAGATCATGATGCTCTCAAGGATGCTCACATGTTCGTGCTTGAGGCTGGGTGTGCCGGGCATGGCGCATGCATCCTTGGCGGTCGCTTCAGCACCATCAATCAAAGCACTCATCTGCGCTAGCACTTGGCCTTGGTTTTCCCGCAAAAGGACCATCCAGTTGTTTGCCACCGTGATCACCACTCCTCCCTGTGCACCATAGCTGTCTACTATGGACTGTCATTATACACCACAGCATACGCTTGCGGTGTAAGTGAGGAGTGTGCCAAGGGCTTGTACAACCTACCTGCAAGCCCCCTACTTTGAGTAGGTAGTCCACGGAGCCCTTGGCGGTCCTTCCTGTTACGGTGGCGCCCGACATAAGCGCGAGCTGCTCACGATCTAGCTTCAGTAGCGATATTGTGATGAGAACAGCCGTCTTGACTATGATGTTTACATACAGACGCGTCAAAGACTCCTACACGAGCAATCCACTTTGGACACGTTGAACACTTGTAGGCATGCAGAAACCCTTGCTTAAGCAATGTCATAGAGAGAACCGCAAGGATGGATACTGCTACAATCTTCAATATGAATTGGCACACCATGCGACCCTCCCAGGCATTTAGACGCTGGATGAAGCCAATGCTCGCCACTGCATAATGTATCAAGTCCTTCACCTGCAAATGCCAGAGGCATGTAAAAGCCATCTACATCAATAGCGGTTAGACACACATCATGGCCAACGATAGCAGCTCCTTCTTGGCAAGCCATGCAGGCAATCATGTGACAGCTGCATTTGCAAGGCATAGGCGTTTAGGGGAGCACCGTGTAGTCTTGCTTGCAGGGATCACACCACCGAGGCATTGCCAACTTCAAATCTCTGTTTCCAAAAGCGAAGTGAGGCAACACTGCACCAGTCTTCTGATGTCGCGGCCTTGAACGATCTGTGTATGCGTCTTTCAAGAGAGCTATTAAGCCTTCCCCTCACCGGGTCGTCCCAGCCCGGTGGTTAAGCCTAATGGTCTATGAACCAGCGGGTCGGGGGTTCGAATCCCGGTGGTTGATAGTCGGTTTTTCGGATCTTTCGGGGTTGAAATGGGTACGGGACAATAATCCCGGAATTGAAAGGAGTCACGGGCCCCATTGAAGGCTAAGCTGGGCCCTCGGCAGGGTTAGACCGGTATGCCAGCCCCTCTGGTGTGGTTTACTGCACCGGAATGGTAGTTACCCGGGATTCGCCATCCCCTCCCACTCAGTGAAACTCTGATGTAGGTTGACCCCAAGGATAAAATGCCTGGGTGTGGGTGATTTCCTTAATCACGCGGCAGACATGCTAACAAGCATCATCGCGTCACAATTTCAATTTCAATTATCAAGCCTTCCTGCAACAAGCCAGAATGCTTGCTGAGTGTTGAAGATCCCTAAATTGGCACCGAGCCAGCCGCACCTAGGGGACTCTCACATTACGCAAATATTCCTCAGGCTGTATCTGTGAAATCAGCATGCACTTGCCTCCGTGGTGCAGAAGAGCCTGAAGTCCCTGGGCTCAATTGTATTGGCATGGTGTTGCACATGGGGAACTAATTCGCTGTCCCTACGCGTTCTGGTCACCAGAGTCTGGTGAAGGCATTTTGGGCACCCTCATTGCCACAAACCTCCTTGGCAAGCCCTACAAGAGGTAGAGTGCAGGTCCGGCTCATGTTCTGGTTTTGCACTGCTTTGGCATGTGGATGCAGATGGGAAACTACCTTAAGGGTATTTGCGTCTCTAGCAACACCATCGTCCGCATCAAATATGCTCAGCAACCCTAACACATCTATAGGGTCAGTTGCGTCGCGGCTAGCATGTAGCATGGAGGTCTATTTGGAGTGCTATGTCAAGCAAAGAGGAGTGTTTGGGTGAAAGCTTTTGCAAGCAATGATCAAATCAGGCACGGGTACCAGCATAATGCATGATGTTTACTACAAGAATTCGACCAATGGAGAGCTTTGGGGAAACAGAGGTTGCAACAGGAAGCTGAACTTTGCTCCTTGAAGGTACCTGATACTGTAGGCCGTATGGTTACATTGATGGTTTGTCCAGCCATGAAGAACCGGTGCGTGAGTCCTGTCGGACTCAAGGAGGGCCGACCAATGCCGGCTATCTCCACACGGGCATTCAAGTCTCGTTCAACCACCTACATGGCACGAATGCCCTGTCTTCAAGAGGTTCTCTTTGAATTGTAAATAAATTGGCAAGGACCACGGCATTTTCACTTGGTGGGACGGAGTCCTCGAAGGAATGCCTCACGGAAGCACAACATCAATGAGAGTATTGCAGCGAGCAGATATGGCAGATTCTAGAAGACCCACCTCCTAGTTGATGTGACCTCGACTCTCATCCAACGTGACGTTCTCCAGCTGATATCCGCAAGGTGCGGCTCCGGTATTCAACGTAACAAGCTACAGCAATCATCATAAGCTGTGAGCCTACATCCTTCAGGTACATGAATAGGGGACGAAATACACTCACGAGAGACTTGAGCGCTCGCCTTCGGATAGGTGGGACGGAACATGATGCTGAACTCGGGCCTTATGTGCTGGGTGTCACACCACGGTGGTGTCGGATGCCCTTAGTGAAGGCGCGGACAGCACCTGAACACCGCACCAGGCTGATCAGATGCTGACCCCCTGAGAGAGGGGGGTCCAACCTATTGAACAGGCATTGACAAACTTTGCAATGCCAGCCAATCAGATCGTCTTGCCACATGAACATCACCACTGTTATGACTTTCAGGTACCAGCAACACCATCCCAGCTTCTCAGATTCTGGAAGCGATGCAGACGATTGCTGGCGTCTCTGTTCGTCAAGCTCGTGCACCTCAGTGCTGAAGGGTCAAGGCTTTGTACTAGTAGCCAGACGATAACAGAAGGCACTGAGAGTCTTTAGATACACAAATGTACACGGAGGAAGTGCATATCCTGCGACAAGCCTGTTTCGGGAAGTTGACCATCACCAGTAGTGATTCCGGCCTGGGCTGAGCCCTCCCTCGTTGTAGGTCGCCTCGTGGAACCATGCGACACCCGTGTGACAGTGTAGCAGCCAAAGCTCAGAGAACGGTGAGTACATGCCCAATCTGTCTTACAATTTGTAAGTTTAGCTCAGTAGATTCCAGATACCCACAGTGTGGCATGTTGCAAGCCGAAGCAGTGTTTTACTAGCTATCAGCTGGGCCTTCACACATTTATCACCAGTATGGGCGCACTATGTACAGTGAGAGGCTGATGGCTGCACCCTGGCCGTGGCACTGACGCATACGGAGCTGTCACTGGCTGACAAATATGGCTCACATTGCTGGCCCAAGCTGGCCAACACATGCGCAGGCCATGCACATCCCATCAGAAATCTGGGCGATGATCAAGGAGCATATGCCCTTGGTCAAGGACTGGGCCAGAGTCTGCGGCACTAGCGGGACAAGCCACAAATTGAGGAGACGGATAGTAGCGGCAGAGGTGCGCAGTTGTCTGGGAAATCGTGAGCATATCCCCATGCGTTACCTGCAGCTTGAGAAATGGGGTGACTGCCACTCCCTGTTTCTAAACATGCGGCAGCTGCACCCCAATGGGAAGCTCACTTCAGACCAGATCAAGCGGATGACAGGCGCCGGACCTGCATTGCCTGCACATCATTGGCCGGGAACAGCAGCCCCTCACATTGGAGAAGCGCAGCATCGAAGGCATGCTTGTAGAGCTCCTCGCTAAGCATGTTCAAGTGCTCACATTGCAAGTGGCAAGAGTGGCTATGCCTCTAGATATGCCGTGTTTGCAACACTTGCTGCTGGACTTAAACATAGTCCCTGCCTCTGTTGGATGGCGGTACCATGATACACTTTTCCCAGCCATCAGCCACCTGAAAGGTCTGAAAACCCTATATATACGGTCTGTGAGAAAGGGTGTTTATCTTGGCGACAGCTCCAGTGATGTGATTCCACGGCGCAGTCTGCGACAATGCGTACACCTGCGACATGTCGTGTTGCAGAACATTCGCCTTGCATGCACCGCTGGCCTCTCTGTGCCAGCTGGATGTTCTCTGCAAGTGATCTGCATGCCTTCTCACATGACTGACTCTACATGGGGTGGTCGCCATAGAATTACCGGGCTGATCCTTCGGCGCAGCTCTCCCCTGAGACCAGATTTTGTAATGTGCTGACCTCCTACCAGTGGTCCTTTTGGGCCCTAAAAAGCTTGCGGCTCGCCCTCAAGAAGGACCAGCTGAGTGCACGACACAGGGAAGGGGAACCGCTGCAATTGAACTTTTGCTCGTCTTGGGGGCCTTTGGAGGTGCTTGAGCTTGACGTGGAATGTGATCTGGCTGTTTACATGGATCCTGTACATAATTTGAAGCTGCTGGTAGCCATTGCATTGGGGAGCCTGACATTTCATGAGTCACCCCTGGAGCTGGACCGGTGGACTCCCCGTTGCCAATGCAGCAAGTTGTGCGGACCTTCAATGACCACACTGAAGCGCATGTATCTCAGGTCAGGCAAGACCTTCTCCGAGGCGTATTTGGCAGCACCAGAGGCTCCTCGTGCATGCAAGCAACATGCGGAGATGAGGTTTCTAGATTATGTCAGCAAGGAGCAGTGCGGGTGGAAGGCACAGATGCCCGAGGGCTTCTATACAGGCAGCTTGCATGAGTGCTGCTGCCATGCATGTCCGGAGTGCCTTGCACGAGCTGGTGTGCCTATCCTGTGTGAGCAAGGGTGGACAGGCGATGGCTTTGATAAGTACCTGAGGCGCAATCCCAGCGGGATGCCCTGAATGCTGTTGACCTGAACATTGATTGGTATCCAACTTAGTTACCTGTATATGTAGCATGTGCATCAGAGGTGTCTACTACAAGCGAGCGAGCCTGCATGCATGCCTGAGAATAGCACTGGGCCGCCCGGGAGCTAAAGTTCGGGTTAGAGACACACGCTATGCTTATCAGGGCCCGCTTGCGTCCTTAATGAATGATGACGGGAGCACACTGCTCTGCAACACCTAAGGGAGGAAAGATGTGACCTAAGGCAGTCATTGGGGTAGTATAGTACCTGCCGGGCTACTCAATCTTGGAAAACCTTGTATAGGGTCTCTGCCAGAGATGTAGGGGCAGCTAAATGGCTGAAAGGTGCCTACAGGCTGACAGTAAATCAAATTAGCAGCAGCTGCTAAAATATGTGCTGATGTATGTCATTCTCACATATGATGGTCTATGATCCCTGCAAAGTACTAGTGGTGCGTAGTGTGTCACCCATGAACACCAGTGTGCTCGAAAGATCTGTCTCGGTCGCCACAAGCAACATGGTCACTAATGCGCCATGCTTGTAAAGCTGGAGGAATCAGTATACATGGCAAGTAGCTGTTGCCGTTTGTGTTATCAGCACGATGCTATCATGTGGCAGTAAGTTCCCCAGCTTCCTGGATTCTGGAAGCGATGCAGACTATTCCTGGCGTCTCAGTTCAGGGCGCTGAAATAGTATGCGAACGGTGTCGAGAAGCAGTGAAAGTTCCTGAATACACCGTTAATCCCTTGCTACAAGCCTGTTTTGGGGAGTCGCCGACCATAATCAGTGGCGATACCAGCCTGGGCTGAGCCATCCCTTGCTCTCGGTCGCCTCGTGGGATTATGCGACACCCAAGAGATAGTGTAGTAGCCAAAGCTCAGAGAGCGGTGAGTACACGCCCGATCTGTCCCACCAATTGTGAGTTTAGCCCAGTAGGTTCCAGATATACACAATGTGCCACAGTGGCTGCACCCTGGCTGTTGCACTGACGCACGATGAGAAGCATGGAGCTGCCACTGGCCGGAAGATAGTTATGACTCACAGTGCTGACCCAATCTGGCCATCACATGCGCAGGCCACGTACGTTCCATTAGAACTCTGGGCCATGATCAAAGTGCATGCGCCCGTCAAGGACTGGGTTAGAGCCAGTGCCATTTGCCGGACGACCTACGAGCTGAGGAGACGGATATTGTCAGCAGAGGTGCGCAGCTGCCTGGGAAACCATGAGCATATTCCCACCGATCACCTGCAGCTTGAGAAATGGGTTGACTGCCACTCCCTGTTCTTCAATATGCGGCAGCTACATAAGGCTGGGAGGCTCACTTCATACCAGATCAAGCGGATGACAGATGCAAGTCTCAGCCTGCCAGACCTGCACTGCTTGCACATTATTGGCCGGGATCAGCAGCCCCTCACATCGGGGGGACGCAGCATTGAAAGCAAGCTTGTAGAGCTCCTCGCTAAGCACGTCCAAGTGCTCACATTGCAAGTGACAAAATTGGCTATGCCCCTAGATATGCCATCTTTGCAGCACTTGCTGCTAGACTTGGACACAGTCCCTTACTATGATATGTGCTCCATTGCATGGTGGTACCATGATACACTTCTCCCAGCCCTCAGCCACCTAAAACGTCTGAAGACCCTATATGTACAGTCAATGAGGAAGGAGGTTTATGTTTGCGACAACTCCAGTAATGTTGGTCCAGCGCGCGGTTTGCGAGATTGCGTGCACCTCCAACATGTGGTTTTGCAAGGCGTCCGCTTCGCAGAGAACATCTCTGTGCCAGCTGGATGTTCTGTACAAGTGATTTGCATGCCCTCTCATGTGATTGGATTCACTGGTAGGTGTAGCCCTATGCTCACTGGGCTAATTCTTCGTCACAGCTCCTCCTTCAGGCCAGATCCCCGCCCCTACTGGTCCTATTCTGAGCTCCTTCCAGACCATGGATTCTGCGGCTTGAAGAGCTTGCGGCTCGCCCTTAGGAAGGACCAGCTGAGTGAAAAATGCAGGGAGAGGGAATCGCTGCAGTTAAACTTCCCCTCTTCTGGGGTGCCCTTGGAGGTGCTTGAGCTTGACGTGGAATGCGACCTGGCAGTGTTCATAGATCCCAAACATACGCTGAAGCTGCTGGTAGTCATTGCATCGGGGAGCCTGACGTTTCATGAGTCACTCCTGGAGCTGGAGCCATGCAGTCCCCTTTGGCAATGCAGTAGGTTGTGCGAGCCTCCAATCACCACAGTGAAGCATATGTACCTGCGTTCAGGCAAGAGCTTTTCCAAGAAGTACATGGCAGCACTAGAGGCTTCTCATGCTTACAAGCAACATGTAGAGATGAGGTTTCTAGATTATGTCAGCGAGGAGCAGTGCGGATGGAAGGCACAGATGCCTGCCAACTTCCAACCTAGCAGCTTGCATGAGTGTTGCTGCCAGGCATCATGATGTCCTGAGTGTCTTGTGCGAGCTGGTGTGCCTCTCCTCTGTAGCCAAGCATGGACAAGAGATGGCTTTGACAAGTATCTGAGACCCATCTGCAAATGGGAGCCTCAGTGACTCTGCACTTCTAGTCTAATGGAGAATGCTTCACATTGCTGGTAGCCTATGCACAATGGAGTGTGCCTGTCAACATCATGAGAGGACAATCTCTGTGAGCTTTTAGGCGTGTAGTAGCATGAAATACCATGATGGGCCAATATGTTGACTTATTGGCTTTGTCGTGCGGTACAAACCCAGGAATAGGCATTTGAAGAATTGATCCTAGTGCAATTCCGATAATATCTGGAATAAACGGTCAGCACTGCCATGGACACCTCCTCAGCTTCCCAGATTCTGGAAGCGATCTGGGCGATTGCTGGCAAGTCTGTGGAACACTTAATGATTTCCTCAAGGTGGAGAGGAAGCAGTCATTAAGACGAGAGAGCTATATTGTGGGAGGCCGTAGTTACAGCGAAGTCTGCATCGAGACTACAAATCTGTGCAGAGTGTCTTTCGAGGCACTACTAGCTCTCCCGCACCCGTCGCCCTTTCGGAACATGATAAGGCGATTCAGGATCTCAGAAACCGTGAACAAGGACAGACCGGTATCAAAGGATCGCCTGAGACTATACGTAACTGGCCAAGACCGATTTTTTCCGAGTAGCTGGACGAGCTGCTGGCAAACTCTAGCTCAGCTGTGACACAATCGCATGATGAGAAGGATGGAGTTGCCAGATAGACATGGCTCACAGCACTACTTCCAGACACCCGCAAAGCAGGTACCTTGCTCTGGGAGTGTCAGCTTGAAGCACTACATGGCTTGGAAGGAGTGGGCCACTGCTTGCGGGCACATGTCTCACTTTGCTTCAGCCCAGATTGGCATGTCATGCTGTAGGGATCCTCAGGCTGATTTGCACATGCGCAGGCCTTGTACTTCCCGTCAGAGATCTGGGAGACTGTCAAGCACTTTATGACTTCCAAGGAGTGGGCCGGAGTTTGCGGCATCAACCGCATAACCTACGCCATGAGAAGGCAGATTGTAGCGGCAGAGGTGTGCAGTCATTTGGACATTGACAGACGTAGGCGCGTCTCCATTAGGCCTCTCCGGCTTGACAGGTGGCATGACTGTCACTCCCTCTTCCTCGACATGCGGCAGTTAAAGGAGGCTGTGGAGGTTTTTCCAGTCAAGGTGGAGCAGATGGGCCTTGCGGGCAGCAAAATGCCAGATTTACACTGCATGCATGTCATTGGCAGGGGTGGCTGGTATCCCAGGGGAGCAAACATTGAAGGCGTGCTCATAAACCTCCTTGCCAAGCGTGCCTTGGTGCTCACAGTGCAGGTACACATAGCGGTATTGCCCATGCCCCTACAGCTGCCTTTGGGCTTAAGCTTGCCCAACTTGCAACACTTGGTGCTGGGCCTAGATCCACCTTACGATATATATCGGTTCTATGATGGACTCTCTAAAGCAATCAGTAATCTGACAGGTCTCAAAACAATATACATACAGTCCTTGAAGGCCACATCTAATCTTCTTGCGGACCCCGACAAATGTGTGGATCTGAAAGATTGCAAGACATTGCAGCGTTTGGTAGTGCAGGGCGTCATCCTTTCCCGTGCGATTGCCCTACCAGCTGGATGTCTTCTCCAAGCGATCAGCAAGACAGTTCCTATAAAAGAAGTCACAAGTGAGGTTGAAAGTTGCGGCACTGGGGTCTTGCTGCGTCAAAGCTCTCCTTCGGAGTTGGGACAACAGAATTGGTGGTATGACAACAGCCTTCTGAGAGGTCTACCTAGAATGCAAAGGCTGAGACAACTGCGTATAAGTCTAGATAAGGGAGTGCTCAAGAAGCGATGCAGTGCGCCCTCGGAGCTGCGCTTGAATTTTGACAGATTGCCATGCTTGGAGGTGCTTGAGCTGGATGTGCAAGGTGACTTGGCAATATATGTATCTCCCCAGAACGGGCTAAAGGTTTTGGTTGTTATTGCCTCCGGGGCTTTGTACATGTCTGACTTATGGTTGGCGCAAGACTCAGACCATCGGTGGTTTCGCAGAAGCAAAATGTGCCGACTTCCAGTAGCAATATCAGAGCAGATGTACCTTCATTCAGGAATGGCCTATTCCCACAAAGATAGGGCGGCGCTGACTGGCTCCTGCGTAAAAGCCTCAAGAGCGGGGAAGAGCTTGCTAGACTATGTTGTCAAGGGATATCATGGTTGGACTGTTCGGATGCCTGCTGATTTCCAGCCTGGCAACCTGCAAGAGTGCTTCTGTGGCGCATGTCTCGAGTGCCTTGCGCGAGCTGGTGTGCCTCTCCTTTGTGAACAAGCGTGGACAAGCGATGGGTTTGACAAGCACCTTGGGCCTTGTCGCAGTGGGGCCTCATTGCTCTAAAAATCCAAAGCTACTAGCGGATGGACACTTGATTGATTGTGTGGACCTTCTCAAGCGCTTCAACAGACATGGGCAGCTTCTGGTAGAAGAGCAATCATTGCATGATGCCCTAATTGCAGGACAGCTTGGCTATTAATGGGATGCATTAGGTCTGAGCTGGTGTTTGTCCCAGAGTCTGTCGCAGCATTATGGGACTATGGACAGCCAATTGTGTTCATCACCATACTGTCCGACGCGTCCAATCACCTCGAAAAATGAATCTAGAAGCCCCAAAGGGTCCACAGCGGGCGGTGTCATACCATTGTCATCGCAGGATTGGCAGCTTCATGAGGCTGTGGCTGTGCTGCCAGAACATTTATACTTATAGAATTTCCATGTTGCCACGTTGCATCGAGGCTTTGTCGTACAGGCCTCTCATGCAACCCGAAAGGTGTATAATTCGGCAACCAGTCTCAGAGCTGTCATAGCGCACAAAACCCCTGTGGCTCACCCCGTCAGCAATGCTTGGACTCCCTCTCGGTGCTTATTTCACGCTGCATGATGTAACTACAAGTGATTGTCATCTTTTGGTAGGTAAGTCATCCGGCTGCAGCATGGCTGCCGGCGTCCACGTTCAGCTCCAGCCTTCCAGCGGAGCCAAGTTCTTTCGTCGGAGATGGTGACGGGCTCATGGAGCTTGCGCGGGTATCTTTTGAGGGCGACAGACTCGGAGACGGCACGCTCATGCTCATGCTCGAGCGCACGCCGGCGCTGGGCGTGCCGACCACGTCTTTTCTGGGGGATGCAAGGGGAGACGGCGCTGCTCTGGGGTCCCTCACAATCTCGTCGGCCTCCATAGCTGTCAGATTCATGTTCAAGCCGAGCTCCCGCGCCAGCTTTTCGCCCGCCTCAATTGCGCCCTGCTCCTTCTGATTCCGCGTCTTTGCCTCCTGTAAGGGAACGCTGACCATCCTTATGCTGACTCTGGTCTGTGCAGGACAGCATTAAGTATTCCTTTCTATCCCCGTTGATCTGAGTGTGCGCACGGGCAGCGCAGGGGTCTTATCTGAGGTGGAAGTCCCTGCTGTACATGACATGCGTTGTCTAGCCTTGCTGCTTGAATGATTATGGCAAACTCAGCAGACCTGTGAGTAGCAGAGTGAAGAGACAACAGGCTTTGAGCATGGACATACAGCATGTGCAAAGATATGTAGGCAGTGACTCACCGCATCAGTGCGCCGGGCAATGGCATTTGCCAGGAAGTGTCCGGCGCCTCCGCCCGGCGCAAACTTGCGCATGGTGTCGCCAAACGCCTTCTTGGCGTTCTCAAACTCCCACTCCTTCTCGCCCAGCTTCCTGACCTGCAGCAACTCACCATGTGCTCAGCATGGCTTGATCTACAGGCGCAGGGCATTGTACTACAGTAACCGTCATGTATCAATATCTGAGCAGCGTTTGATGCTGATTCTGAGGCCCTTCAGAGATGGTCAGAGACTAGCTGCAGTCTCTGGCTCTAGTGGCATCGCAACATTGACACCGATTGGTGATCCTTAGACTTGGCTCGGTCCGCGCTGGCCCTACCTTTTCGAGAAGGCGCTGCTTCTCGGCAGCGGCCCGCGCAGCCATGCGCGCCCTCTCGGCTTCCAGCGCCTGGAGCGCCGCCTTCACGTTGAGCTGCTCTCGCTCAACTTCCTCCCTCAGCCGCTGAGCTTCCTGCTCTGCACTCGCCCCCTGCATGCCCCGCCAGCTCATGCCAGGTCAGCAAAGACGTGCGCCACTAGTGCTCATACCAGATTGAGGGACATTTGCAGGAAAAAGCTCAAGCAGGACACCATTTCCCCCTCCCGCCCAACTCTCCTGGCCTGGCCATAACGTATGTTGTGCAGCGGGGCTGTTTTGCCCAACAGTGAGAACTTGACGCAAAGGGAACAGCGTGGCAGAGGGGGCATGCCTGCAGGGCGGACTGCTGCTCCGCCTGCTGCATGCTGTTTTGAAGGCGCTCCAGGGTGGCCTTGTAGTCCGTCTCCAGCATGTGCAGCCGCTCTACCTCTGCAGCCTTCTGCGCCTCCTTCTCTGCCGCCTCGCTCTCTATCTGCAGATTGTGCAGCAGCCATATCTCAGACAACATTCACATCCCAAACACCCATGCTGCCGTATGCCTGAAGCTACAGGCCTAGATCTTGGGTTGCCAGGTGACAAATAATGGTGACAGTGGCATGACTCCTGACCTCCATGAGATGCACATGAGTGTGTATAGAGTCCAAGCAAGAGTCCCCAAGCCTCCCCAGGGCACACAAAGAAGGAGTGCAAAGGTACTCGCAGACCTCCAAAGCGCAATAGAAACTGCCCCTAAGTCTCAGGAGATGAACATCACAAGCATTTCCGTCACATGCTCGCTGAGGTCAGGGGATTAGCTCACCCGCTCCTTAGCAGCCTTGAACTCAGCCTTCTCTGAGCGCTCGACCTCTGCCATGGCGTGCTCAGCATCCGCCAGAGCGCGCGCAGCATGCACCTCCCCGGCTGCCTTGCGCGCGACCGCAATCAGCTTGTCCGCCTTGCGCTGGGCAGCCTCTGCCAATGCACGCGCTTCTGTCAATTCCTGCATGGCACAAGGGAATGTTGAGTTGTACAGGGCTCACGTAGCTCTTTTGCTCATCTAGAGTACGAGGGCTTCTTTCTCATATATCTGCAGATCTTTCAGAGTACAACCAGGTGCGCAAAGCTCCTGCTCATTTCCAGGGTATGGCGCTCACATTCGGAGATGCACAGAGCTCCTCTTAGACGAGCTCGTGTGGATGCCTGGTCAAGCACGTAAACATGGATATACTGTCCTGCAGAAGAAGTGGGTCTCACCTGCTCTGCCAGTTGTGCCTCGTCGCTGGCGCGTACAAGGGCGCCCTGGATGGCGTTGGCCAGGACGCCCTGGTCATGCAGCACGACATGCGCGCTCTGCACGCTTCTGCACAGCTTGTGCTCCATCACTGTTGCGGCCTCCTGCAAGAACTACAGTGTTTAGGACGCATCTCTGTCATCTCATGCAGCCCTCAACGCACACCTCATAGGCTTCTGCGCTTGCTGACACACCGCCAGAAGCTATTGGTACAACAAGAGCGGCATCAGCCAAGCAGGATATCTGCCATGCAGCACATTGTTGCACGCCCAATTCTATTAAAATCTCGCTCGATTTCCTCAGTCAAGAATGTCTGACAGTCTGGTCAGAGCCGCCTTGTCAGGCATGATGTGTAATTGTCCAGCCCAACCTCTCCTTACTGCAAAGCAGAGCTCACCTCCTCAGCTGGGCGCTCGCTCATGACAGCGGCGGCCTGCTCGCGCAGCGCGGCCAGCTTGGAAGTGAGGTGCTCTCGCAGCTGCAGCACGCTCTTTCCCGGCAGGCTGTCCAGGAAGTCCCGCTCCAGCCGGCTCCGCATTGCACTCATCTGCTGCACCTTTGCCACCTGCAAGGTCCACTCATTTTCAGACATGCTGCTGTCAACTGAGGTGTGTGCAGAGGATTCAATTCACCTAGACGGCACACAATCCCATACAATAGCTAGGTGCATGCACATCAGTTGCTGGCGCGATCCATGGCGATACCCCAATTTGGGGGAGCAGATACCCTGCATCAATGGGAGGTTCCTCTGCAATGCCCGCTGTCCTGTCAATCAGCATGAAGTCATGCGGAATGGCCTGTCACCGGCTGCAGGGGTGCGCCCCGTTGCTGGACAGAGCTTTCGTGCCTACCTGCTCGTTTACAAGCGCGCGGTGCTCCTTCTCGAGCTGGCTCAGCGCTGCCCTAAGGCCCGCGCTCTCCCGCCTGGCGTCCGCCAGCCTGGTCTCATAGGCCGCCACCACCCTCTGCACCCGTGCGACATGCCTTCCAATAGCTCTGAAATTTTTCTGCAACATGATCCCTGACGCCAATCACTCCGCATGAGTATGCACTGGAAGACTCTCATCCTATGCTGGGTGAAAATGCGACACTCTGCTCGAGGAGATCTGCGTTCCCACATGAGGCTGGACTTCCATGCCTGCATCTGCTGCCTACTCATACCAACACCAGGCAGGGCGTCTTGAAGGGTGCAGACCTTGTATATCTCGTCTTCTTTCCGGTTGAGGGGTATTCTGCCGGCTGCATGCACCTTCAGCATCTTGCCGGCTGCCTCCAGGCACGCCTTGGCTTCTCGCTTCTGCGCAGCACATGCCAGACGCTCAGACTTGCGCTTCCCATGCTGGCGCAATTCCACAGAGCCAATGTGTTCATTTTTGTCGCTCAATTGCGCTAACATCCTCGCAGCCCCCGGGAAGACAGCACCCTGTTGCTTTGTTGCGGGGCATGTGAGCTCACTTAATTGGTGCAACCCTTGCTCTTTTAATTGCGGGCGGACAGCTAGAATCTGAATAAGGGCGCACCTTCTCGCAGAGGAGATCCCGCAGGTGGTTCTGCAGCTTCTCATACTCCAGCTCCTTCTTGCGGTGCTGCACCTGCAGCGCCCCGAACCGCTGCTTGGCGTCCTTCAGCGACTTGGCCGTCATGTCCAGCTCCGTCGTCACCTTGGCCAGCTCCGTCTTCTGCTTGGACTGCGCCAGCCTCGTCTGCGCACAATAAGCACGTGTGACGTGCGCTGCATCATCCTCCTGTCTATGATTGATTGTAACTCCAGCGACCAGCTCTTGTGTCTTAATGGCTATCGTTGCATGTCCAGACCAGCCCCTTCCAACTTTCTGATATAGGTGGGCATAACATGCGACACTAGGCGTCCAGCTGCTGTGGCATCTGCTTGTGCCGCCTGGTCCAGCATGTCATGCTCTGGTTGCCGTGACAAAGGCTGTACATTTAGGGCATATTGTGACTGCTCACCTTGTTCTCGAGGGCGCCCAGCTCGCGGTCCTTGGCGGCCAGCTTCTGCAGCATCTTCTCGCGCTGCTGGTCGCGCATGCGCAGGTCGTGCGCCATGCGCGAGAGGCGCTCCGTGGCTTCCTTGCCCCTGTCGATGTCCCGCTGCCGCTGCTTCAAGAGCGCGTGCAGCACTCTGCATGTGGACGCCGGCTCTAGGCCCCCGCCCTCTGCCTGATACTCCAGGTCTGCTGGCATGCCATATGCTGCATGCCACGACGCAGCCCTCAGAATGCATGCACAACTGGCATTGACTGCAGATAACCATCCCATGTTGGGTATTGTGCTGGATTCAAGACTTCGTGCCAGCTTTAGCCTTCGGTCTGCCGGTTGCGAAAGGCTGACTGCTGATATGGAAGCGCTTGCATGTCACATGCTCAACACCCTGGGCAAGGAGTCAAACATTGCCAGTGTGTACAGGATGATACCTCTCAGGAACGCTCTGAGCAGTGAAATGTGTGGCAGGAGAAGAAGTACCTGCTAGCGTGGCGGACAAGTGGTTGATGTTGGTCTGTATATGCTCGCTGGACTCCCACTGGCTAGCTGTGCTGCCCTCTGGAGAAGCTGCACCAAGGGTCCGCCCTCCCCTGGATGCGGGCCGCTCACCAGAATACTCGTCCATGACCCTCTGCAGACAGCAATATAGAACTCAGGCTTCAGGCCCTTTCAGCAGCCTGGTCATAGATGACATCTTGTTATATAGTCTGAGCATCTCGCGTCCCAAGCCCTATGCCTTCGCGTAAGCTTGAAAGGGTGATTCATGTGCCTATCTAGTTCATGAAGTGCTCTTCTAGGAGGTAGTTAAATGCCGCGTTGTGGAATGTATGATGAATAATCCGCTTGCCAAGGCTCTCGCAAGGCATTGCCTGGGATATGCCAGTGAGTAGAAGGTGCACAGAATAAATATGGGATGCGGCTTATGGAAGATGGGTGGCTCAATTGGCTGTGTAGTGTCAGCGTTCCACCTGCAGCTCCTCCTCGATGTCTTCTTCTTCTTCAGCATTGAAGGGCTCGCCAGGCTCCGCATCTTCTTTCAAAAGCATTGAGGCTCCAAAACTCTCCCGTGCTACCATAGCGGGCTACTTCTCCCACCCTCCGCACCCTGTCTTCTTCTTCTCACATTCTTCGCTAGCTTCAAGCACTCTCCTGGCCTCTCTGGTGCTGCACGCCCGGAGCCATACTGTGGCCTTGCAGCCAGAGATGTTTTGGCTCTGCTCCACGTTTGTGATGCAGTATGTACTGGCTGTCTTGCCTGCTGCGAGGCATGGCGCCAAGGAGTTCGAGTGCCTGCCTGGGCACGTGAGCTTTCGTCATATGTGGCACATGTACTGCGGCGTGCCTGCACAGAGCCGCCTCAGGAAGGCATGAGCAGCCATGGCCGTACAATCAAGCGTAGCGGTTAAAGTTGGACACACGTCAAGATGCGTGTGATCTCCGCTTACCTGTTGGTGCGTTGGTACCACCTCTGTATGCTCTCGAGACGTTATGCAGTTGATACTGTACTCCACTTCGTGCTGTCATGCCACGAGTAGGCTAGCACAGCATCCTGCGATGTATTCATGTGCACACGAGTTACGAAGTCCGTTCTAGTGATGACTGCTCTCGCTTGCTCGCCTTCATAACCAGCTCCATGATGGCTGCAGGCTGTGCTCGGGGGCAACAGCTCCCCATCTGCAGATGACATCAACAAGATCCTCGGATCAGGTCCGCCCACCATATGTATTCGCACCTATCTTTTGGGTCATCTCCTTTGCAGAGCTGCAGCAGCCTGCCTGAACGTCTGCTGTGGGTTGGAGCTGGCTGAATGTGCATCATACACAGCTGGTGTGGTTCTAACTCGCAACGATCGCTGGCTGCAGTGGGCATTGAGGCGGACTCAGACCGCGTGGAGGCTCTGCTGAAGGAGTTGGAAGGAAAGGACATCACTGAGGTCATTGCCTCAGGTGTCAGCAAGCTCGCCTCTGTCCCAGCTGGCGGTGGCGTTGCAGCAGCTGCTGGCGGTACGTCCCTTTATCAAGCAGCATGTCTTTATTGGAAGGCAGCAGCTCTGCATCTAATTGGGCCATGTAGGTGGTACCTTCAAGCCGCTGACATATGACAGAGAGCGGTGCTGCGTCTAGAGTGCAATTGGAGCTGCATGGAGTACACTTGCAGCCAGCCATGGGCTTCTGCGGCATGTTGTGCAGGTGCCAACACCATGCATAGGTGCATCATCATGTGACTCATGCTGGCATTGGCAGCAGTCTGTCACAGGCTACATCAAAGAAGCCACACTGAAGAAAGCAGAACCAATACGTCATGACAGACTCGATCCTGGGATCTGCCACTAAGGGGCTTCTTCTTTGCAGGCGGCGGCGGTGGTGGTGGCAGCGGCGCTGCTGCAGGAGGCGGTGCTGCGGAGGCCAAGGAGGAGAAGAAGGAGGAGGAGCCCGAGGAGGAGGAGGACGACGTGAGCGCCCCTGCCCCTTGTTGTCCAGGCTCATGCATTTTGTGCATGTCTGTGTCAGTACAGTCCATGCATGCCTGAAGTCGTGCAGTGTGTGCGTCTCTTTGAGTGGCCCTGCACAGCCTTTTGGAAATAGTCAAAGCATCAGCCAATTAGCTGTGCTGGCACCACTTCAGCGCAGCTTGTGTCACATATGCACACTACAGCCAGCTTTATAAGGTGGGGAATTAGGCTTCAGGTAGTCTCGAAGAACCTGTACAGGAGTGCTTGGGGTGCACTTCTGTCAAGTCTGAGGCCCCATTTGAGAAGCCCTTAGGTGCTGTCTGCCTTCAGCAGTCCTGCATGACGCTACTGGCATGGACTTGCTGGCTGCAGGCTGAAGGTTTTGGTTCGCCTGTGCAGGACATGGGTTTCTCGCTCTTCGACTGAGCTGCCTACTTGCAGCACCAATACACTGTGACCTGGAGCTGTGGAAACCTTGGACAGGGGTGTCAAACCTTGCGGCCTTGGATCATGCAAGCAGTACAGCCAGGCACAGTGTGGTCCTAGCTTAAGGAGGAATGGCTCATTGTGTATCTTGCAGTCCATGTAAAGGCTTTACCAACTTCTAAGACAGCCCACTACTCCCCTAGAGACACCCCATACTGGGCTTTTCAATTGCATCATCAACATGCATCGCCATGACGCTGCAGTTCATCATGCTCTGGTCAACCACAACATGATGCCATGCCTGTCTGAAGATGCATGCACACACATGACTAGACTACCTACACCCTTGTGTGCACAGGATGCACCGTCTCTTTGCTTGCACACCTTCCTTTGCTATTGATAGCTCCTACAGCACCAAAATCTTCTCATTCCTAGGCAATGACTCAATCACCTGGCAGCATCTCATGTGAGATTTTCATATGACACTGCCAACAACCCCAGAAGACTGGTCATAGAATCAACACTTGCAATTACCAAGAGAACATCCTAGCTGTGCAGCACTACATGCCGCGCCTTAATTGTCTGCACCATTTCCCTTCTCCTTCTGTCTATGAGTCCCTGAAGACAAAGAACCTAAACGCTCCACTAGTGGACATGGGACATGAGCAGCATGCAGCCATTACTGCAACCAGGGCTGCTGGTAAACATCTGACATGGCTTCCCGCCTCCCAGCATCTGTGATGGCTGCCTCCAGCTGCTTGTACTCTGCTGTCACTGCCTCAAAGGCAGCCCTTGCGAGCGCAGCCTGCTGCGCATCCTTCTCTGAGATGCCCTGAGTGACCTCCTCAACGTTTAGCTCGTCCCCAGCTGAGACCCCTGCGCATGTGGTACAACATCATGCACCAATGCCCTCATCAGGCGCGAGCCCCTGTCACATGCTCCATTGCTGTGAGGCCATTTCTGAAGGGTAGATGCAGATTCATGGCGATGACATGATAGCTCAGCAAAGCACGGCACTAGTATGCCCCTAAGGAAGAACATCTCCAATTCTCAAGCAGTAAGCCTGACTGCGCTTGCCATGGAGTTGTCCATTTTTGGCCTGGACATATCTGCATGCCGCTGAAAGGATACGCGGTGACAGAGAGCATGTACTCGCTTCCTACCTGAGCGCACGCACATGCATGCATGGAGGGAAGGCTCACCGACGCCCACGTAGAAGGTCAGGCGGCGCTCGCCCACAGACTTGTCCAGCGTGGCCGGGGGCGGCATCATCTCCCCGCTGTGCATGGCCAGCGGGAACAGGTGCCCCGGCCGCTTCGAGCTGGCAATCAGGTAGCGCATGAGGTCCACCGAGGCTGCGTCGAAGGGCGCCGGCAGCCATGTGCCCTCTGCGTTCGGCCTGTCCCTGCCGCCGCTGGGCGCGATCCACAGCAGCTTGCCGCCCTGCACACAGCAGTTGCCTGTCAACACAAGGATACATGATGACCCCTCTCCCGGACCCCAGGATTTGCTGCAGGGTCACTGGATAGAAGTCTGCATGCGATTCAGCTCAGGCACATGTTGCCGCATGTACCAAGCATGACACCCAGCTGTTTATGCATGCCGCTCTAAACATCATGGAGCCTGCTCCTTGAGCAGCGACATCCTGGATTTGACAGGCATCTCATCAGTCCCTGTTGCAACAGATGACACGGGGCATGGAGAGTGCTGGGTAACATACCTCTCGGAGGGCTTTGCCCATCTCGACAACGGTGCGGCGGTTGGTGCGCTGCTTGTCGGCCTTGAGCTCGGGCTCGTTGTCCATGCGCTTCTTGGAGTGGACGCAGAACAGGTTGCGCCCCATGGAGAAAGGCTTGCACAGGGGGTCAGTCACCACTCTGTCACCCGCCACGTAGATCACGTCCGTCGCCAGCCTGGGATGCGTCCTCTCCAGCAGCAGCGCCCACACAGCTGCACATCAGCAAAAGGTGTCAGGCATCTGGACTTGCAGCACTGCGCCGTATGACCGTTGGTCATCGCCACAGATTGCTTGAGAACGACAGCCATCGCATGCTGACAGCATGAGCGATGCTAATGCACCAGCGCAATGTTGCATGATGCGTTGTGTTAGATTGGCTCGCAGCCTCACAGTCCCTTCTCAGGATCTCGCAAAATCAGGCTGTGGGAACTGCAAATACAGCAGGCTCCTGGAAAAGCTACAAATGTGGGACAAGGCTCTTGTCTTAGGTGAGAAAGTGCCATTCTGTGATCTGTACCTGGGTCAGCCTCTGTCTGGTGGTTTGCTAGGCAGACGACATTGTCTCCCTGGTCCAGGTAGGACTGCATCTTGTCAAAGTTGTCCAGGTGGCCCACGACTGAGATGTCGAAGTTGACCAGGTTCCTCACATAGTTCTGCAGCACACGAAGCAGCTGAGACCACACAATCTCTTTAGCCATGCTGGGCAGACAGCATGTGCGTGAGGGCACACCCTGGCACCTTTCTGCTGTTGCTCTCTGCACTTCTGCAAGACGTGAGGCCTTCCTGATGCCTATGAGACAATTCAGAAGCAGCACAGCCTACATCAATGTTGGCATGACATCCTTGCTGGCATCAGCCATGCTACAGCACTGATATAGGGCTATGCTGCCTCACGATTGTCTTATAGGCATCAGGAACATCTGACATCCTTACTGGCATCAGCCGTGCTTCAGCACCAGAGCCTTAATACACATCTCGCATCCATGTCAGTGAAGAATTCTATAGTCCATGTGTACCTGGCCAAAGTCATAGTAGTTGTACGGCTCCAGGATGCGCTTGTGGGAAGATGGGAAGGTGTACGGGTTGATGAACTGATCCGTCACTCTGTCAGCAATGGCTCCCATGACTTGCGCCACACGCTTCTCGTCTGCTCCTGGAACTCCGCTGCCCAACACAGCAGCTGCACATGCACAGTAAACGTCAGAAGTCCTGGTAACATTGCAGCACCTGGAAGCCATATTGACCCAATGCCATGAAGGAATCAGACATCAGGCAACCTGCAGATCCTGCAGCTTATGCAGAATACAAATCCCGCAAAGAAATAGTGGCAAACGTACTTTTATAATTGTTGTAGAAGTCCTTGAAGGCTAGCAAGAGTAGCTGGGGGATCTTCTTGGCGGCAACTCCCGCTTCGAGGATCGCAAAGAACTCTTCCTGGCTCTGTACGGTTGCAAAGGTCGGTCTCGGCTTTGCAACTTCTGCCACGCTCTGTATGAGGATCTGCTGCCTTGCTGCTGCTCTAAGTGGAGACCTTAATCTCCGTTGTACTAGCCGGGTTGATGTACCGAAGTACTGCTTCCACACTGCTGGAACCCTGTCTGAACAGCGGCATTGGCTCCCTGATGCGCTCTGAGGCAGCCCGGCAGCCTGCCAAGCCATGGTGGCAGCCTCTAGATGGTCCTGGCCTGCTCACCACAAGAGTCACAGAGTCTTCTCAACAGCAGCACAAGGGCGTCCAAACGTCGTGCGATATACGCAGACACTGAAGCAGCACAAAGGGGTCAGCTGTATTGTAAACTTTCCTCAAGGAGTGCTGCGATGGATCGATCGGCAGAACAGCTTGAAATGCGCCCGGTCTGCAGAGGAGTTCCTGCTCTGACTGCAGCAGCAGTGCAATTCCGACATCGATCGCCCATCATAGCAGCAGCCGCAGATGCCAAGATGCAGCCTGTAGGCGTGCACAACAGCCTGCTGCTTGCATACAGCCCGGGATTAGACTATCTTGCTGTGGGCACCCGAGACGGCCGTGTCAAGGCATTTGATACAGGTGCTGCTCGTCTTCATCTGAAAGTTCCAGAACTTTACTTTAGCTCATGTGCATTCTTATTAAACCCAGTTCTTTCTATCTGTATCGGCGATGCCTTCAGCGGCCCGGTACAATCACTCTTTACTAGTGTGTGCAGCCATCAAGCCGACTGTCAAGATGACGTCCCCTTCTTGCAGAATGACGCTGGATGCCTTTTGCACGTATGAGAAGTATTCTTGTTAGTTCAGATGCCTGGCGTGTTGATGAAACTTTCTTCTCCGTGCACCTAGCTCAGGGCTGTTTGCTCTGCAGCAACTGGGGGATTGGCCTTCTACAGCAGCAGCCAGGCTTCCTTGGAGCCCTCAGATGAGCTTGCTGGGCTTGCACCTCCAGCACCTGTGGATCAGGCTACATGCCTGACATGGGTTGAGAGTCCCGACAAGGTCAGGCCTCCTTCCCCGCCACTAAGCCTGCACACCCGCACCAAAGTGGGAGCTGAGGTAGCATAACCATTCGCCAAGGTGCTGTATGAAGCTTGCAATTCAGCATAGTCTGTGCTTCACTAGAGCAATCCTCATGTCTGCGCAGGGCAAGCAGAATGGCGCTGCCTCAAATCTCAGCGCAGCAGGCCTTCTCGTGGCAGTTGGCTTTGCATCAGGCGCTGTGAGGGCCACCGCAGCTGCCACTGCGCGCCATGCTTGGAGCGCACAGAACTGCAATGAGGGGTAAGGCCTTGCTGCTTCAGCTCTGCGCAATGCTGTGCCATGCCTTTCCTGCTGCCTTGGGTGCAACACAGGCCATGCTCTGGCAGATATCACAATTGTGTCTCAGTGGCCATGGCACTGGGCTACATGTGTGAGCCTGCGCTGCCGCATGCTGAGACAGATGCTCAGGTTGACTCCTTCAGCTGCAGATGATGACACACTTGGCGCACTAAGCGCACCTGTCCTTCAGTGCGCCATGCTTAGTTGAGATATGTTTTCAGAAAGCCCTTCAGTGAGAGTGTATGTCACCCAGCGTGTCACAGGTTGTTGTGCATCCACAACAGCTCCATTTGTGCGAGCTCAACATCCGTGACTCCTCAGTGACATCTGCTCTAACTTAGAGGGTACCCCGGAAGGGGATAAGCAAGCTGGTACAAGCAGGACAAACTGGACCACTCCTTTTCAAATTTCGTAGATGGTTCTTGCCATACCTTCACAAGCTGTGGTGGCCCTGCAGGGGAGTGGCTTCCCTGGCCTATGCAGCCGGCGCCGGCAGCAGCGGCCTGCTCTACAGCGTGGGCGCAGACTGCATGGTATGCGCGCTGGATGCAGCGACCGGGGCTGAGGTGATGCGCTTCAAGGCCGGCAGCCACGCGCTGGCCTGCATAGGCGCCGCGCCAGACTGCCAGTCTGTGCTGGTGGCCAGCAGCTCGCTGGCGCTGTGGAGCGTGGTGAAGCAGAAGCGCCTGGCCAAGTTTATGGGCCACACGGTGAGCCTGCCTTTTCTGTCTTCCCTGTGCCAGCTACTATGGCCAGTGTCTAGGGTAGCAGATCATGTGGTGTGACAGATGGCAGACCTTTCTCTGGCTCTCTCCTCCAATATGTGCTTCATAGCTGCTGCGATTTGGCCAGCACGCTATTGTTTGCTCTGCATGAAGCATGCCCTTGTTTGTGCCTGTACAACCCCATGCTTGTGAGCAATTGATTTGGCGCCCCGTATTCAAAGGATCTTCTACATAGAGGTCGCAAGCTTTATGTCCTACCAAATGATTGTCTCACAGCTGCAATTTGTGCTATGCAGCTACCGGTGCGGGCTGTCGCATTTTCTCCAGATGGAAGGCACGCCCTTTCAGCGTCAGCGGGCGAGCCTCAGATAGCGGTGTGGCACCTGGAGGGGCCCAGCTCCAAGAAGAGCCAGCCCAGCTGCGGGCTGCTCTCGCTGGAGGACCCTGCAGTGCAGATTGCCTCCTCTCCAGCCCCCAGCAGCGCGCCTGCAGACACCTTCCAGGTGAGCAGAGCAGGTTCTCATCATTGTTTAGGGACAAGAGAGTGAGTATGTCTGTGTATCATGCAGACTTTGCGTCTGTGCAGTGTAGACTGCGTTCTCTGCAGCACCCACGGGCACTCCTGCAGACACCTTCGAGGTGGGGCAGAGCACGCACATTGTGCAAGCTGAATGGGTGAAACTGTCAGCAATACTGGGAATGGGACTGCATAGTTCATTGGTCAGGCTACTGCAGCCATTGCATGAGCTGTATAGGGAGAGCCATCCTTCATGTAGGATTCCTCCTTCGACCTTGTTGTAGGTGAGAGAGAGTCTCCCTGATGACAAGGATGGCAGGAAGCAGTCCACATGGAGGATGTAATCCTTGGTGAGATTGTCCCTACTGGGCAGATCATTCTAAGCAGTAACGGCGGTCAGGGCATCAAGATTGACATATTGTGTGCATGCAGGTGGCGGCTGTGAGCTCAGCAGGCAAAGCATATGTGTGGAGGTGTGGAGTGAAGGAGGATGGGCATGTTGAGTCCTCTCTTAGTGCCTGCATCTCCACGGAAGCATCAGCTTCTGAGAGGTATGCTTCAGAGTTGCTGTCCCAACAGTTGCATGGCCGCCAATGTTGTTGTCTTGCAGCACATGCTCATCTCCTGCAAGACTCCAAGGAGCTGTGCTGACAATGTCTGCTCATGCTTGTGTAGGCTTCCACAGCCTACCCGCAAGCTGGCAGTGTGAACATGATCTTGAAGCTGACATCCTTTGCCCTCCTTCTGATTTATAAGGTGTATGTGCAGCGCCGGCAACCAAGGGGAGGGCGGCATCCTAGCAGTGGCTTTTGAGTCACCGGACAGCTTGCTATTAGCCCGGGGCTCGGCTGTCAAGCCTGTGTTTGAGCGCATGAAGATTCCCAAGGGCAGCAGCAGCAAGGCAGCACAGATAGAGTTGCCACGCATAACGGTGAGGCTATGCCCTCCTCCTTTATTTCCTATGACGTTTGTACTTCAGTCATCACATGACATCTTGTTCCAGGATTGACTGTCAGCTGCAGGCACTCACAGCACCTGAAGAGCAGTGATCCGAGTGTGTCCTTCTTGAACCCATGCAGACGTTGTGATTGTGCTCTCTCTGACTTGGGAGTCTTTCATGTCAGGAGGGAGCGCTGATTGAGGCAACAGGCAGAGGTGGCGTTGCATCCACGTCAGCGCAGAAAGCAGGGGGAAAGCAGACGGCCTACATAGGCGCAGAGCCAGTTAGCACAGAGCATCTGAGGACCTCAGTACTAGATAGTGATGCAGCACGCCCAAATAGGTGAGAATACTCTTACATGTACTGTAGCAAATGCTCGGGACCCTCAAGCTGCTGGGAGCTATATGGAATGAATGCCTACAAGCTCACGGTGTGCTGCAGAGTGCTATCCAGAATTGAGCCTCAAAGCACGCCGCATGGTTGCCATGTCTTTCCGCACTTACCAACACAAAATATCTGTTGTCCTCTTCCCTCGCGCTCGGCACAAAGCTGTGCGGCACAGGCTTCAGCGTGCTTTATGTATATCTATAGCCTGACGGTGGAACAATGCATGCAGGAAGAGAAGAGCAGAGGATGCAGAAGCTGCATCAGCCATCAATGCAGCGGAGGACTCCAGCAAGCCCATGCCCACGGAGGGCCTCACCTTGGGGCAGAGACTGGAGGCGCTGCAACTCAGGCAACAAGGGGTGAGCGTTCCAAAACGCTCTGGAGAACCCATGCTGTGTGGTGCTGTCTTCTGATGCCTGCGCCCTGCGAGTTATGGCGCGGGCGCTTACGTTGTGCCATCCCCGAAAGCTCCTGCAGCCCCCTTCAGGTTTGGCGGCCGAGGCGTTGGCACTGGCAGACATAGCTTGCCTCTGCTGCGCTTACATTGCACTCTGCTGTCCCTTTCTCAGCCTCACCAGCTGCAGCAGAAATAGGGACAGCAGGGAAGCATGACAGCTCCAGCAGAGCCAGCCAATCAAGCCATTGCCAGGCCCCAGTGCCTGCAACTTACGGGGGAAGCTGCATGATCACTGTGTTCAGACCAGCCACCTATGCGGTCGTTGATGCGTGTGTATAGATGTGCACCCCGCAGTAGGCTTTGGTTTACATTGATGCGAGACATTAGGCATCCATGTCGAGCTATGGCCCAGAAGCTAGCATGACTGAGGCGCCTGCTGCTGTCTGAGGTGGGGACATCTCAGGAGTAGGTGACGTGCTGCAGGCTGAGATGGAAGTGGATGAGGAAGAACAGGGGAAGCAGATGAAGGAGGCATTGAGAGCAGACTCTGTGGCAGTGCTGCTGGGCCAGGCGCTGCAAGCGCAGGACAGAGCACTCCTTGAGAGGTGCAGGTTCCTCTCATGCATACAGCATGCCATCGCAAGTCTCAAGTTTCTTGGGAATGAAGGAGGAAGTTTAGGATGCTCTGCTTGTATGGCTTCTAGACCTTGCCTTGGTGGGATGCTGGGCTGTTCCTTTGCTTCCTGATTTGTACAGGGCAGGCATAGCATGCACACCCTGGGCAAGTGCAGGACGCGTCCAAGATTGAAGTTGGTGAGGATGTCTCATGAGATCATTCTGCCCTAGTCCACATACGCACTGCCCTGTGCAGGTGTCTGGCAGTGAAGAGTGAGCGGATCATCAACAATAGCGTCGCACGGCTGCGACCGCACCATGCAGCAGCACTGCTGGAGGGCGCCGTGGAACGCCTGCGGACGCGCGCCCGGCGAGGCACAGAGCTGACTGTGTGGATTCGGGCGGTGCTGACTCACCACACCGCCTACCTTATGGCGGCACCTGGCGTCCTGCCTATACTGGCGACGCTCTCACAGACCATTGAGGCCAGAACAGCATACATAAAGCCCCTGGCAGCCCTGGCTGGGAGGCTGGATCTTCTGACCGCACACCTGCCCAAGCAGCACGAAAGCAGCGCGGCTCCAGACCCTCTTGCACTCCCTGAGCCTCAGGTGAGCAAACTTTTCAATGAAGCTTTTGCACCTAATTATCCTTCTTTAAGAATGTACACTCGCTGGCAATGCCTAACATCCACTTTTGCTCTGGTCATCCTTCAGATGACCATCATGTGATTCTCTGTG
This sequence comes from Coccomyxa viridis, assembly GCA_963930925.1. Lineage (NCBI taxonomy): Eukaryota > Viridiplantae > Chlorophyta > Trebouxiophyceae > Coccomyxaceae > Coccomyxa > Coccomyxa viridis. Next base: position 2,823,261 of record CAWVOJ010000015.1, on the reverse strand, counting down.
CGCAAGGCTGCTGTGGCTGTCTGGAAATCATCACCTGCTATGATGCATTGGAGGGCCTTTCTGCACTAAACATGCATAAGCAGCCCTGCCGCATCAAGCGACAATTGTCTCTGGTAATGCACAGGTGGTGTATGTGGAAGAGGATGAGGTGGAGGCAGAGGACCCCTTTGCAGCAGATCAGGAAGATGGAGGAAGCCAGGACACAGGAGAGGACAGCGACGAAGGCGACGAGGAGTTGCAGGATGCCAATCATGATGATGCTATGTACGATGAGTCTGACGATGAATGAGCTCCAGCTGCCATGGCAGCACTGTAGTGCAAAGAGCACTCTTGTCCCAGTGTGAAAGACCAGAGAGTGCAAAGCATGCGAGAAGACAATGATGCCCAGCATGAAATGGCACGGCAGCCCAGAGCTGAATGGATGGACATTGTGAGCTTACATGAGCCCATGTGCTAGCAGCGTTGTATGTAAGGCTTTCATTCAGTGCACTCCATCGCTGACCCAGCATGGCGCTTAGCCATCTCAGACCCTGACTGTCCTTGGGCTAAGGTAAAACCCATAAGATGCAAAGCCAATAAGTCACCAGAAGGCCCAGGCATGGTGCAATGAAAAGTTGCACCACATAGCAGTAGACTGTGTGAGACAATTGAGTGGCCAGCTGCAATGAAGTCTCTCAACCTCCCAAGGCTGCACCATTAATCTTGCTGCGCCGCAGTGCTGTCAGGACAGCGCCTACTTGCCGCGCTTGCCTTCCTTCTTTCTGATGTACTCCCCGAGGTAGCGCACACCCTTCTGCTTGTAGGGCTCCGGCGGCCGCTTCTGTCTGATGGTGGCTGCAAACTGCCCCACCTGCTCCTTGTCATAGCCTGTGATTGTCACATTGATGGCCTTCTCCACCTGCAGCAGCCAGCAGCCAAACTTCAGCTCAGAGAGTTGCCCGCGCAGTATCTCAGCTACGCTGTGCTGTGGCAAGGGCGCCCTTGCATGGCAGCCCCGCAGGGCAGCAGGCTGCAGCCAAAATGCTGGGAGCAATGCACTCCCTTTGTACTCTGTCTTGCGCCGCATGCTGTGATCGCCAGCGTTGTTGACATGACCAGTGCAGCCAGATATGATATGCGAGACCTTTGAATTCCCAATCGAGTCTTTGCGCATTGTGTTGGATGCATGAGATACAGAGCGGTCAGTGCAGAAGGGCCTTACCTTGACCTGAATGCCTTCAGGGATCACCATCTCAACAGGGTGGCTGAAGCCCAAGTTGAGGACCAGCGTATTCCCATTGAGTGTGCCTCTGTACCCAACTCCTATGAGCTGCAGCTGCTTTGTCCACCCCTCTGACACTCCAGTGACCATGTTGCTTGCAAGAGCCCTGCGCACAGCCAACCTGTCAACATCACATCTCAGAATTCTACAGCGCGCATCATCTTCCGGGCCAAGTACAGGAAACACATATCTGCTCATGCACTCTGCATTGCCCCTGTAAGACCTGAACAGCCCTATCCCTTTCCGTGACCACACAACGATTAGTCAGGATGATCTCAGAGTGTATAGGGACTATATGTAAGGCAGCTTTGCTAATGGCTGCTACTAGAGACACACCTGATGAGTCCGTGTCTGCAGTTTGCAGTCCGGCTCTCCTCTGTCTTAAACACTCTGAGGGTGTTCTCTGCCTGCGTCTCATTGCAAAGCGTCACGCTCTGTACCACCAATTGCTCTGGTGTCAGCCGGAGTGAGGACTTTTTCTGGGGTTTTGAAGGTGAAGGATACGAAGCAGTGCATCGCACCTGTCTGATCTCCACCATCGATGGGATGACCAACGACATCTGTCCCTTAGGGCCCTGCATACCCAAGATGCCCCACATTCTTACACAGCAGAGACCATTTCACACAGGGCTGTGTGCAGTGGCCGACATGCTCTCTCAGAAGAGTGCAGACGTGCGATACTCAGGTATCAGGAGAAAACAAGAAGTGAGTGAAATCAGCTGGCCCTGAGCTCTGGCACGCACCTTGACCTCCAGCAGATCGCTGTCAAAATTCACTGTCACCCCAGCAGGCAGCTTAATGGGTGCCTTCCCTATCCGCGACTCCTTCCCAAATTCAGCATCCTTGGGGGCTTTCACCTCCACACACTGGACCTGCACATGCCTTCTCCCAGCGGGCGCACTCCTCAACCTTGCCTGCTGAAAGCAAGTGCTGCACCCCGCAAAGCTGCTGTGGGACATCGCCACCCGGGGATCCATCCTACCCCACTGTTGTAGCCAGAACGTGTAAACAGGCCTCCGACAGGCCCCACCCACAACTTTCTCTCCTGGGCTGCGCAGGCCACAAAGATAGCGGTGGACATCAGTCATCGCTTACTCATGCTGATGAGCACATGGGCAGCGGTCCCCCCTGTTCTACAACTTCACCGGGACCCCCCACCCAGGCTCCGCTTCCTTTGGGCTCGAAGCCCGGACACGCAGAGCGATCGGGGCAGTTGACACTGTGCCAGGAGGAGAATCGGGTCAGATCCTGGCATTCTAAGCGGCACGAGGCGAGGTAGCCTGCCATAACCAACGCAATCCCTTTCCGAGATAATTGGGGATCCGTGTCCACATTTTCCAGGGTGAGTGGCTTTACACAGACCCTGCACAGTGTTAGAGAGGAATCTGATGTCATGGAGGAAGAGATGTCGAGTCTGATCTTGACAAATACATACAAGACGCACCGCTTCTGACGCGGACGTCGCACGACCTGAGAGCCAATACGGCATTGATACATCCTCCGTCGGGTTTCTCATCGCAAGAACGCTGAATTACATTTCCTGGATGATGTGCGCATTCAACTAGACTGTACTTGTGAGGCCAGATAGCGCTAGCAGATGCCTAGGCTTTGCCGAGACCCAGTCGCGTGAGGATTATCTCTACCTTAGCGAGGGCTAGTGGTGAGATTGATCGCTATCAAGGTATTTATAGTGAGCTTATGACCATGATCACACAATGTTCAGCCGACCCAACCCTCGGTCGTTGTTTAGATCAGCTTGGTGACACAATCAGAAAGCCCTTGGTCATGATAGTACGCCCGGTCAGCCATGCTGCGCATCTTGCAGGGGAAGATTTTCCCTTAGTACATTATGGAAGAGTCAGAGCACCGCATCTGATTCTCTCTGCTTGTCCCATAGGTAGGAGGGCTGGCTCTGCCAAGAGATTTCCAGAACCTGCCAGAAGTGTGGCATCTGCATGCAGGGGCACAGAGAGTCAACACGCCATGAGGATGGCAGTAGGATCCACCCACACCATGGGAGCGCTGGTGTGCCTGCTAGCCTTCCTCTCCCTTGCCAGCAGCCGCACAGCAGGTGCCTCAGCCCTTCAGAGCATGGCTGCACAGGGCCCCGAGCCCGATGCAAGCCAGCAGCGCCCCATCACAGCGCAGCAGCAGGCGCCCATCAGCACTAACTCCACGCAGTTTCCTGCCAGCGCCGACACCTTCCTCAAGGCGCTGCGAGCCCTGCAGGACGCCAAGTCGCTGTTCCAGGCATCCACCTACAACTCGCCCAGCGGAGCTCAGTGGTGGTCTATTCAGGCAGCTGATGTCCCAGCGATGCGCAGCCAGGCAGCTCTGTTCGCAGCAGGGCTCAAGACCTCAGCAGGGTCCTTTGGCGGGATGTTTGCACAGCTGGTTGCAGAGGCAAGCATACCATCCACACTGGATTATCTGATCAATGACCTTTCGCTACATCGAGAAAGAGGAGGAGGAGGCAGGATGTTGGGCACTCCCCTCAGGCCAACAGATGCATGCAGTGATTCTTCTATCCAAGGCAACAGTGGGGTCGATGAGGGGTGTCTGATGCTGCAGGGTAGTAATGTGGAAGCAGCAAGAGGACTGGCATACCTTCTGAATGCCAACCTCACAATCAGCGGCGGCTGCCCGTACCCGCCTCTCAGTGCTTGCCTCTCCCAAGAGGTACACCTGCCAGTCTGGAAGAAGTCCCATTTCCATGAAGGCGTCCTGGTTTACTGTACCTTGCCGTCCCACAGTCAGTGAGTGCTATGCACAGCCTCGCAAGATGGCATGTCATGCAATCTTATGGAGCAGCACTGCATCATGTTACATGAGATGTGCTGGGACGCCCTGCAGCATGTGGCACAGCATGCTACAACAATGTGCGCGGATGAAAGGCCTAGAATCAGCATGACCATTGCAGGTGGGTGTCGGCCTTGCAAAGGCGGTTGCTATGGCCAATGCCTCAACTGCAAAGCCTAGTCAGGCGCAGCAGCTACCAGGCAACCTCACCAGCGCCATGGTCGCTGACGCTGCTGTGGCAGGCGCCATGCTGGCGGCCAAGTCATGTGGCCCGCCAAACAGCCTGTCCAGCGGCAGGTGAGCTGCACCTACTGCCCATGCTTCTTGCGGCAGTGCTTCTGTGTCATCTTCTTGCCTTACAAATACGAGAGCTGAAGCAGCTTTCTCGTTGCCATAGCTCTCCAACAGGTCATGCTGCTGTATACGTCCATTGTGGCAGACCCCTCTGCCGTGGCAGTTCATTACACCCTTGAGCTTGGCTCCACAGCTTGATACGAGATGCTGATAAGTGGTGGGGGTAGGCTCGTAGGATATTCCCCTGTTGAGTCCGACACCCGCGTCATGTGATGAAATGCGTGACTGACATGCTGCATGGCATGTGCAGCACGGAGCAGGCCACGCGCAAATACCTCAACTCCACCTGCTACTTCATCGGCCCGCTGATGGCGCCCGCGGTCAACGCCAGCGCTGCGCTGGGGCGCATGCTGAGCGCCACCGTGCAGGTGACTCAGATCCAGGACCCCTGGGGCAGTGGCGCCGTCCTGAAGGCCATGCAGGTGACTCTCCCTGTTTTGGAACAGCCTCTCCAGGGAATTGATGGGCGTGCTGGCTGGCTTTAGCGCTAGGATGGGGTCGCCGCTTGCTGTGCATAAAGCTTTGCACGGTGTCCTCTTGATGTGTAGTTCTCCAGGTTTGGGCCCTGCCCTATCGGGTCGGCCCTATGACTACCTTCTACAATATGTCATGACCACCTTTCTACGATTGTTTGTGCGCGACGTGGCTTCAATGTGAGGCATTGACATGCTGCCTGCGCAGGAGTGTGCGTACGGCCCGTCAGGCCTTCAGCAGCCGCCGGCATGGCTGAGCAGCGCCATAGGGCCCATCGATGCCAGCCAGCGCGCGATGACAGAGTCCGTGGAGCCGGACAGTGACTCAGACGGGGCTTGCCAAGGGCAGTGCAGCGACGATGCACAGACTGTGATAAGTTCAGTAGCGCCTCCTACACAGGCTCAGGCTACTGGGGGATGAGCGCTTGTTAGACTGGGATATTCCTCCCTAACTGAGTAGTGCAGGGTTCTGTGCAGCAAGTACATCCAGCATGGCAGCCTCAGGGGCCTCTCTACTCTGTCGCGGCCTATGGCACGGCAGATGATCCTGGTTGCCCAAAGAAGGCAAAACCACAGAGCTAACGACAGGTAATGTAGTAGACAGCGGGGACTCTTTAGCCAGCAGGCGAGTTTAATAGCATGCCAGCTGTTCAGGCCACTCTGTAAAACAGACAGAGGGGAGGAGAGGCAGAGGAAAGGCAGGACGGTCTGCTGGAGTTGCCTCAAAAGACACCGCGGTACATGGCGGTTGACTTTCAGCCCTGAGGCCTTTCCTAGACTGCTCTGCTACCTAACATGGGGGCCCCCTTGAGGTGACTTCAGCACCTGGCTTTCACCTGTCAATGAGGCTTGTATACTTACTACCGCATCCCCCATTCATGCATGCAGGCCCTTTTCATACATGTGGGCAGCAATGTGAACCTCATATGGACCAGATACTGTTCCTGGTAAGCTGCATTTAGGATTTTCTTAGGGGCATCACACACTGTGTGTTGTCACGCATGGGGCGTTACCACTTCCTATGTGGTCTAGGTGTAGGGAATGTGCAACTTCCTCCAATGATTTTGCTCGTACTCGGGTGAGCATGAGCATGCACTGGCAAGACGGTGCAGAGACGGCAACGACTCTGCATCCGATCTCCTGATATTGTGAACGCTGGCATTCAATCGTTTTTGGCGTCTTGGCGGGTTTTGAGCGGACCCTGCAAACACTGGCAGGATAAAAAGCAGTTAGAAACGTTCCTCTGGTCAGTATGCAATGCGTCTTGAGCTCTGGTCTCTAGGCACAAGTGTTCTTTCTGATAGGATGTAGCTTCTGGTCATGTAGACGTATGGATATCTCATATGTGCACAGAACTATCTTCATTTGCAATTTTCCAACTCTTGTGTCAGCCCTGTTTCTGCATCATCGTTTTGATCAGCCGATCTGCAGAGGCCTTTTGATTACTTTTGGCGGCAGGTGGCTTGGCATGCATGTCATCTCTAGACTCCTCATATCATTATACAGGAGGCATCATTGTGAGTGGTCAGGTCATGCCAGGCAGGTCGCAGCACTCCAGCTGGGTCGAGCAACTCATGTGTAGGGGAGGCCTCTTGGGTGGCTATGACATTGAAGCATCCAGGCATAAAGACGACGCTCTACCCACTTGAGTACAGAGAGTGCATTCCTGCGGGAGTCTTGGTGAGAGAGGGCTTTGAGAGTGACATCCTTTACAGATGTAATTTCTGACTCACAGTAGGCTATAACAGCTTGCAACACCCTCTAGCTAGTCCTTGATTTGAGTTGTTCATGAGGTTCTAGGAAAGCCGCACGATTGCCTCATTGCAGCACCCGCATGCGTCCTCCACTGGACATGTCATCATTTGAAACCACGTCATCTGTTTGACACAAGCGTATCACCATGGCCGCTCATATGTACGCTTGTTAGCGCCAATAAGCGCTGTCAGTACCTGTTCAGTGTTGCAGCAAGTAGTCATGCTTTAGTTGATCTATCTGTTGATCCAGGCTCCAGCTCATAAATGTGATCCGAATAAGCTGTGCTGCGCACAGGGCCGCACACAGGCTCACTCCTTTGCTTTGCCCTTCTTTGCGCCACTGGCCTTGCTTCCCATCGAAGCCTCCGCCTTCCTTTTTGGCGCCCTCTCGACGCCAGCAGCCTTCTTCCTCCTCTTTGGCGGTGGCTGCTTGGCATCGTCCTTGCAGCTTTCCTCGGCATCCTCCTCAGCCTTGACAGGGTCCTGCGCACACTCACCTTACTTCAGTGCCATGCAGACAGAAGTTGGCGCCTGGGGAGTGCTGCTTGCTATATGTCTGTCATGACTGGAGATGCTTCAACCTCAAGTACTTGCCTTATCTTCAACTCAGTCATAATATTTCCCAGGCTCAATAGAACCTAAAAATCAGTACTGGCTTGTGAGAGTAGCAGGAAAGAACAGCACAAACAGAAAGGCTCAGTCCCTCAGCACCAATGCAGCAGCCATTGTCTGCCCCTTCCCAGGACATGCGCATGCAGAACCAGCCTCTCACCACGGAAGCTGTATTCTGCTCATCCCCTCTGTGAAGAAGCAAAATAGTCCAAAGAGGGGCATGCGCAGTTCTCCTCTCACCTGAGGAGTTATTTAAATTTCATCACGGAGGAATCCTGTACTCCAAAGAGACAATCGCAGGGTCAGGTCCTCACCTCAGAAGCTGTGTCCTCCTCAACCTCGTTGAGAAGCTTGAGCGCCTCGGCCATGCCCAGCGCGCGGAGGTCCTCGGCCGCCTTGCGCATCTTGCTGATCTGGCGCGTGTACGACTGCGGGATCCCCTCGGACTCCACGAAGGACCGCAGACCGTTCTGCCTGGCCTCCTTGAACGCCTGCAACCACAATATACTGCATCATGTCACCCTCATGACCTGCACCCGGGCATGCATGCAGCTGCAGGCAATGTCTTCTTCCATAAGGAAAGTCGGGTTCCTTCCAAAGCCCTAGATGAGGAACCTTTGATGCCAGGAGTTTTGTGAGCGCTTCTGCGCCAGAGCTGCAGCAGTCAGCACGCATTGTGTCGGTGCTCATTGTGCGCAGGATCATGCTCTAGCCTCTCTTCAGAGATGTTGGGCTTCACGAGCCAGTCTGCTTGAGAAGGACATTCGCAAACGTTGCCTGAAGCAACCGCTGTTTCCCACAGACACACAGTGCCTGGCTGAACGGCTTTCAGCGACTCCCAGCTTTCAGCGACTCCTGCATTGCTCACGAGTTGAGCTGGCCAAACACTCCACAGGCTCTCAATCCTGTTTAAGTCAAGGCAGGGGGTCGCTGTGACAGGGCTGCCTACAGGGGCTTTCCTTACAGCTGTCTCTATGAGGCAATGCCTCATGGAGTCTGTCATGAGAGATTGACGGCACAGCTTGCTTTCTCATGCATCTAGCCCATCTCCATTTTGGCCGTTTAGAAGGCAGTGACTCACCCTGTCCAGCTCGGGGCTGGGGGTGCTGATGACAAAGGCGCCCACAGGCGCCTTCCCCACGGCTGCATGGGCGAGGCAACGCCCCAGGGCGTCGGCCACCAGGGGGCTCACAGCGTTTCCCAGCTGCTGGTAGCGGATCCCCAGGCTGTTGTGGCGCACCCAGCTGGAGTTCTTGCTGTTGCCCGGGCCACCCAGGCCCACAAAGGTGAAGTAGTCTGGGAAGCCCTGCACGCATGCGAGCAGATCCTCCATGGACGTATTGAGCTACATGGCATGTCTCTATTGCTGACCCAGATTTTGGGCATGCAATTGCCCCCGCTGATGTGGAAACCAGGAGAAACAGCTTTGCAGACTGCATCCTGGCCAACGGGCATGATGCAGCATGCCCAGTCAGGAAAGCTATGCAGTCTGCACACGAGAGCCCTGAGGTCTCCTACAATGCACCAAGGCTTTCTTGCACCCATGACTGGCCGTGCGGCAGTCACTTTCTTACAGGAGCATGGACAGCTGTAGAGTGTTGAGACGGCATGACTGAAAGCAGGATGTCCCACATCAAGGGGCAGCACAAAGAGCACTGCAAGAGTATCTGCGCAGCAGCCCGTCTCACAGCCCCACAAGCTTCATGCACATGCAGGGGGACGGCACAGTCAAGGAGCACAGACAAGCACTGCAAAGTGCTGCGCACCTGGCAGCGGGCATTCTCGCGGATGGTGGCAACGCGGTGCTGCCAGGGGTGCACCAGGCGCAGGTTGTGCGGCTCCGCGCGGCCCACAATGGTCGACTGGATCTCATCAAACCACATGCGCCCGTAGCAGCCGTGGCGCCCCTCAGACTTGCCCTTCTTGTAGGTGATGCACCAGCGCGGGCACAGCAGGTCACCAGTCGGCATCAGCCGCGTGAAGGCAGAGCAGCCTGCAACGCGGCAGGTAACGCATGAGAAAACCCTGGGATGGGCACAGTCACGGCACTGCATGCGCAGAGTCAAGTAGAAATTCCTCTGGTGAGCCTGGTTTATCAGGCATGGCCAATCCACCAGAAGGGGTCGAAGAGATGTGCTTGCTGGCGAATATATGGCACGGCATGATGCTGGATTGTTCTGATATCTACGGCTCATCACCTGTGAGGAAGGGTCCACGCCAGCCGCCGTTGTCGGCATGGTCCACGCGGCAGGCGGCATGGTTCCCTCCCTTTGTCACCGTGCGTGTGCCGCCCCCCTGGCATGCTGTGATCTTCGCATTCTTCGCCTTTGCGTAGGTGGCCGCGTGCGTGCTGCCCGAGCAGCAGGTCTCTGCAAGCGCATCCGAGCTCACTTGCTTTGTCAGTAATCTCAGCTTTGTCAGTTGCCTCAGCATTGCCCTTCCCTGGAGCCCGTGTTGTCTGTGAGCGAGTGTACAGTGCTTCAGCAGCAGTGTCTGTATCGCCTGTTTGCATTCATCAGGGCATCATCTGATTGAAGATTTCGCATGGAAGCATCTTTGACAGTGGATGCAAATGACCTCCTCTTGCAGATCTCATATGAATTGCACCGGCAGCAAGCTGCCAACATGCGGCCAGAAGCTATGCCCTCATACTGGAGGCACCCTAGATGTGTTCTGCACATGACCTTGAAGCTGTGAGGCTCAAGCAAGGCTCGTGCAGGGTCGACTCACCGTCTCTGTGGCTGATGACGCCAGGGAAATCGCGATAGTTGGCGGCCTTCAGCTCGGGCACGTTGGCGCAGCGCAGGAAGTCGTCTGCGTTCAGCGTCAGCGGGCGGTGGTCGCTCAGGTCGCCCTTCACGGCCGTGAAGTCCTCCGGCTCTTCCCGGACCCAGTCCCCGTTGTCCGGCTTCTTCTCGTCATCAGAGCCAGCCTCGTAGGCGCTGCAGCAGTACCCGTTCTCTTCGAGCACCTGCAACGAGAATCTTGGTTTCAGAAATGGCTGAGACAAAGCCGCAAAAAGGGGATAGAGATACATCCTCATCCTAAACCCAGTCCCATTGTCAACCCACTCCCCATAGGCCATCTGATGCCTCGTCCTGATCGGAGTCAGCCTTGTAGGGGCTGCAGCGATATCTGCCCTCCTGAAGCACCCGCGCTGAGACGCCAAGATGAGATCAAGCCAGAGACTTAGCCAAAAACAGCACGAAAATTGCAGTGACAGTACTGCAGATATGCCCTCAGCAAAGCAGTGAGGTGCAGAAGCCTTTGTGAGAAAGCTTGGCCATCCAGAGGGAACATGCAAGCAGATGCCTTGCCTGCTCGCCCATGCGCTGGCTCAGCGACGCCTTGGCCAGGTCCAGCGTCAGCTTGAAGGCGGCCGCCGCCGTCTTGTCCGCAGCCGCCAGCTGCTGCCCGGTCGACCGCACCACCTCCGCCGCAAACATGTCCGTGCGGTTGCCCACCGGCTCGTTCTCGCCCAGCGTGCCCTTTGAGCACAGGTACGATGCGCCCACCTGCACCAAGATCAGCCCTGGCCTCAGCTGCGCATCGATGCTAACCAGAGCAACACTCCGCACACAGGCTGAAGCATGCAAGCAAAAATTGTTGCTTCACATGCCTGCGCAGTGGTAAGGTTGACTAGCAGCATTATGCGGTGATAAGCCTGATGAAGACGGGCTGGGCATGAGTGTACATACACAGCTCAGGCTGCAATCATGCTGTGCCTGTCTACACCTTGCTGATCACCGCACTGCTTAGGTGAAACACTACAAAACCAGGCAGCATGGCTATCTGCAGCTGATCAGCACCCAGAGTGCCAGAGGCCCTACCGCAAGGGCCGGGTTCATCAGGTGGGTCATTGACTTTATCTTGAAGGCCATCTCCTCCTGGGTGGACGCCATGGCGCGCACAGCGTTCTCAGCGCGGGTGTATCTGTTGGCTGCCCATCCTGGCGGGTCCCTTCGCAGGTAGCGCTGCATGGGCGTCATGGGATCGCTCTCGTAGGTCGACCTGTCTGACACCATGAAGTTGCCGACGTCTGGCAGGTCCGAGAGGATGTCTCCCAGGAAAGTCTGCAGCACACATCAGAATGTCTCAATCGCCTTATCCATGCAGCGGAAGTGCAATCTGATTGTGGCATGAAGCAACACAAGATGCCTCAAGGACGGTTGCACTCTTTGAGTGTCGTACAGACATGCGCCAAACTGCAGTGTGTCTTCACAGGGCTTAAGCTGAGTGGTCTGGCTGCGTCCTGGACATCATGCAATACTGCGTAGACAGATTTTTGCACATTCCTGACTCTATGCACACACCACTGCTGGCAGTAGTAGTGCTGCACCAAGACACAGGACTCAGGACGCATACCATCTGGTGGGCCTTGTCAAAGGCCTCAACGCTCTGGAACCCCACAACGCACTCTGTTGCAGCCCTGGGCACTCCGCAGGCAAAGCCGGCCGCAAAGGTGGGCTCCGGGAAGGGCGGCAGCTGCTCCTTGCCTGACTTGGCGCCCCACATGAACGCCCTGCAACAGCATCAGCTTCAGGGATCTTCTACAGTCCACTTTTCGGCATTGTCTGCATGTAGGCTGTCCTGTCCACTTACGCTGATGTGTGCAGAGTGCAGCGCACCCTGCTCCTCAGCCTGGCCTGAACCCCAGGTGAAGGATGTGCACACCAGCATGCTGAGACCTGCAAGAGTGTGCAGGTGCTGGCAGGCAAGCAGTAATGCACCTCCATTGGGACTGGCGGCCGCCATAGGGCGTGGCAGCATGGCGTACACATAAGCAATGAGCAAGCAATGTGATGGCCGCCATAATGGCATCCGTGTAAGCAGTCACTCACCAGTGAGTCATCAGTGAGCAATCAGCGAGCAGTGACTCACCGCCAGCGGCCCTGAGGGGCGCCATGGTGCGCGGCAGCGATGACGCCGGTGCGCGTCTGGTAGTCCAGGTTCAGCAGCGTGGTGGCCGCCATCTTGGCGTACAGCCCGTCCCCCTTTTTGAAGATGTCCAGGACGTTCTCCATCAGTACGTAGGACGGCTGGAACCACTCGATGGTCTTGTAGAATGCCAGCACCTGGCGGTTCCTGCACATCAGCAGCAAAAGCTTGCTGGGCACTGCTGACTATGGAGAAGGCAGGACTCTACATGACTCACATGCCGGCCTAGAGGCCTGCTATGCTGATTTGGAAGGCAGTCACTTGGCTTAGGCAATCCTCTATGGGTGCATGACCAAGGCTCACTCTGTCTCTAGGCATATCCCTGAATTTGCAGCTGTAACAATGCAATCCTGCAGGATTTAATGACCAGCAGATCATCTTGCTGCGCCCACACCTTGGGTCATCGATGATCTCCTTGGTCTTGCCGTGCCTGTTCAGGCCGGAGACACCCTGGCAGGGCGGCCCGCCCATGATGATGTCCACGTCGCCCGGCAGAGGTATGTAGCCGCTGTCCCGCATCTTCTGCACAAAGGGCGCCAGCTGCAAGGCCACAGCCATGCCTGTCAGACACTCTGCGTCTCTGTAGCGGCATCCTATCTTTTTCAAGCTTTGTAACCTGCGCAGGATGAGGTAACAACTGACAGCGCAAAAGCATCCATGCCTGCCACCAGAAATTCTGTGACCTACAAGATGCTCAGCATCCCCAGGACAGGACGTCTTGATCAAGCCGAGACAGCGTTCCTGCGTGTTACATATGACGCTGCAGGAATTTACCAGGCGGCCGCAGCTCAGCAACTCCTCTCGCACCCAGTGCATGCCCTCCTCTCCCTTGAACACCACCCCAAACTCAAGCCAGGTGTCGCCCGCCTTGAGGCCGCTGAGTTGATGGCCCTTCCCTTGCCCTGCAATCATCATCTGTGAGCTTCAGACAGATTGCATCATGGCTATTTCCCTTGCCCTGCAATCATCATTCTGTGAGCTTCAGACAAATCGCATCATGGCTATGCTGCCTGGAAACTTGTCAGGACGACAGAGGCAGCCAATTCAATGCAAGCGCAAAGCTTAAGCTCTGGTCTGACCAACACATCTCTAACCCTGACGCACTCCAAAGGCTTCTCTAAGACTGCTGTCTGAGTACCCTATATTGGGACTGTACTGCACAGCTGATGCACATTGCAGTGCATGTCAAATGTCTGGCAGGAAAGACATGTCTTGTTCCTCTGCAGCACTACACAGTGTGTAGTACACACAACAGGCAATGGGATGCTGCATGGGTTGAAGAGGCTTGCCTGTCTTGCCCTTGGTGCCTTTGTCCGCAATGGTCATGGAGATGATCTCGTCCACCTCCCTCTGGCATCCCGCATCCCTGGCATTCTTCTTGAACAGGGCCTGTAGCCAGTATTTCTCATTCGCCCATTTAGCGCTAAGGATAGTGTCTCACAAAAGCCTGCTGCACTGAAACTGCTAGCCAGAAGGGAGGCACACAGCAATGGGCATGAGCCAGCATGCCCACAACTCTGTTCTCCCCGTGGATTAGATGTCAGCAGAGGTCAAGAGAGGATCTCTATCCACCCAGAGCAGGTGAATCTCATCCTGAGACACTATAGAAGAGATGCAAAAGTACATGAAATAGGGGCTTGCACCTCCAGAAGGTATGACAGAAGTGTATAGGCCGTCGTTCAGGTGCACGGGGTCTGGAAACGCACCATCTGGGGTGCCTTGAGGCCTGAAGCTTTCCAGCCCTTGGGGAACTTGTCGGTCAGGCGCTTCCAGTGTTTGCACAGCTCCAAGAACTCGTCCACCCCAATGATGTGCCCCTGCAGCGCAAAGCACCTCTCTCAATGTAAGCCCAGGCATGCGGCCATACACGAGAAAACTAAACAGGATAAAGAGCCGCGCAGATGTGTAGCCTAAGCATGGCTTGTCTGGATGCGCAGATACCAGACAGCAAGCAGCTGACGGGAACAAGGAAGCTCAGATGGGGTCATGCAGGAGTAGGTGTCCTCTTGAGGCCGATTAGTGCAGCAGTGGTTAGCACATCAGTACAGCTGTGTCCTGCCCTCTATTTTGTATAATTGTGCCCTTTAGGTTTCACGAGAAGAAGCTCCAAGCACTTCTATGGCAGGTGACGTGAAAAGTGCGGGACGCAGCAGCCATTGGGCGTGGCAGAACTTACGTGCGCATAGGGGTAGTTGGCCTTGAAGGTCTCGATCATGGGGCGCTCATAGTCTACAGCCCATCTCGTCTCGATGATGACATCCTCGGTGTGACGGTCAGCAAAGGAGAGCCCTCCGCAGCCACAGTACAGCTCCAGCGTTTTCAACACCTGGACAGATTATGTATTCTGAGGACCAAACAGGATAAGACAGACCTTGCACTGCACCTTGTGAGGTGCACAGCAGGTTAGGCTGCTGGAGATGACATGTGAGCCACCAAATTTCAAGGCCAGCACAGGAGCCTCAGGGTTGTTCATAGAGCACTATACACCAGCCTTTGGATATACAAGATGGTTACGGGAGCTTGGATACTGGCATTGGAGCTTCAGAGGTGTCCACAGAGTGAAGAACCAGCAAAGAACTCACTCTGGGGCCCTTGGATGCTGCATGCTGAGCCAAGCTGAGTGGCGCCTCCTCAAAGGAGTCCACAAAGGTGTTGTGTATGCGGTCGTGGTACATGCTCCAGTAGAAGTCGCAGTCCTGCGGCTTCTCGCCTCCCGGCACCCGGTACACCACATTGACCAGCCTGCATTCCAACCCTCAAATTCACGCTAGCACTGCAGCACAGATGCCACTTTAGTCTGTGGAGGTTCTTCTTCAGTCTTCAGACACCTACGAAGGTCTGCCCTTCAATGCGTCTACGTCATGGCTGTTCGGCATCCAAGGCGGGGCAGCTGGTCAGGCCACAAAGCGCAGCGTTTGTCATAGGCGTGAGCACACAGCTGCAGGGACGATGGGCAAAGAGGCACATGCCTGTTGATAGTGTTGATGGACAAGACCGTGCTGTACTTCTTGTTGTCGCTTCCGTTGGCCTTGAATAGCATCTTTGCATCAAGCTCCATCGGGAGCGTGTACTTCTTTCCATCCTTGTCCAAGCACTTCAGGCTAGTGTCAAATTGCTTGTAGAACCATGCAATGTCCATCCATCGCTCCCCCTACACACACCAATCAGGCAATTCACAGAGTCCACAAAGGGTTCACATGCAAGGCCTCCAGCACAGAGGCCTAAGCCGGGAATACAAACGGCATGTCGCATGAGTAGCGCAACGGTAGCGCATGCCCTTCAGTCGATACAGATGCACAGATCGATACGGATGCACCGGGCTATGACCTTGTGACAGTGTTTTGACTGTCATGCATCTGTGTTGCAGAGTCCTACCTTGGGGTCCTGGTAAAGCTCCACCACTGTTGCCATCATAGTATGGCCGGCATCCTCTGATGATCCTACCTCCACACAGCTACCAAGGCGGACCTGCAGAGGGATGCAATTCTCAGACAAGGATGCCTGGAGTCCCAATGATTGCCCGTCTGGCTTGCATTCGTGCTTAGGGAGTGTGCAGGCTGCTGGCAATGCTCAGATTGCCATTTCCACCTGGTAGAGTCCTCACTGTCAAGACATGTTCTGGATCCCAAAAGCTCTGATGTGAGGCAAGCTTTTGCACAATCAGTGACCAGTGCTCCCAGAAAAAGCCCGGCTGAAGGATGTGCCATAAGACGGAATGGCAGGCATGCAGAGAGGGCCAGGACTGATTCTTACCACCCCCACATCCTCAACACGGATTGCCTCGAAATGGGCCTCTGCCACTTTCCACTCCTCATCTTCACACAGTGCCTACACGCAGCAGACTGCTTATCTCAGCCAAATACTTTGTTTTGTGTTGCATCCTGCATATCTTGCATGCTCCTGATCAATCCAGAAGGCACTCAGTCTGCTATCTGGGAGCATACCCTCACCTGTTGACAGCTCAGGCCTGCAATCAGGCGATCTGGCCAGCGGGCCCTTGCTTCATCCTGCATGGTATCGAAGTCATCTGAGGCATCGTGCTACACGAGGGACAACGCATGTCATATATAAACTAAGATGGCTTCAGATACGCGGGAAGTACGCACCATCGGGACCCTTGTGTCAAGGACCCACCAAGAACCATTATTTTCCTTTCCGTATTTATCTTCAAGCTCTGGGGGAGACTTGTCCTTGCCCATATCAGCGATTCGACTAAGAAGCTACATCGTCTTAGCCATATAGTGCAACGGTGCCTTATATCCCAGCGATGCGGGCAAAGACCTAATCTATTGCAATATTGACTGCTACGTCTTCAAGCAGGCGTCTGCGAGGTCTGCTTTCGAGAATGATGTCGAGACACTGGCGAGCAGCCTGTCCCTACGTCTTGATGCAGCTGATTAGACTCAATATATAAACCTTTTTCATACGTTCTTTGTTTTCCCAAGATGGATTGTTGCATTGAGGCGATCACCGATCACACAGCATTCCGATGCCCAAAGCAAATGAGTGATCATGCTGTGCTTTGCCCTGCAACGTCAGCACATTCAAACGCCAAGGGTAGCAGCTGCATCATATGATATCCTACAGAGGTGATAGCTGCACCATCGGCACAGTGCACAGAACACACCAGCTCCTCAGTAACTCCAGACGCCTTGCTGAAGCTGTAGGCTTCAAGCAAAGCAAGGGCCCTCGAGCTCCTCCTGTATAGCTAAATTGCGATGGACTAAGTGTAGTGGCATCAGAATTACAAAGCTTCATGAAACTTATCAGGGAGCGAATGCAGCAGCTTCGCACTCCCAGCATGCCCTCAAACTGTCAAGGTCAAGCTCAGCAGCAATGTTGTGTTGCTATGCTAGCAATTCTGTCAGTGTCCAGTGGCATTTGAAGGCTCCACCCTCAAGGGTCATTGGCACAGGCTCTTGAGAGGGCACACATTTGGGTCACAGTCAAACACTCCATCCTGCCTTGCTGTTGGCTGTTAACTAGCGCTCTCATGCAGGAGGTGCCGGTACTATCTCCTGCCTCCTACATGGACAGCCCATGGGTTCGGCTGCCCCTCAGCTGCCCTTGCAGGCAGCCTTTCCGTTCTCCCAGACATCTAGGGCCTTGCAGAGCGCAAAATCACCATACGGCAGCCACTGCTCCGGGTGAAGCTCGTAGCCCTGCATGGATTGCACTGCCAGATCAGCTCTGCCAGTTCTGCCATTGCGAAAACAATGCCACTATTAGAGCCTGAGCATTACTGGAACAGGACGCCTGATTGAGCGGACTCTGCCAGTAGCGAGCAATGCCCTGCCATAGGACTTGGCAAGAAGCACTTGGAAGGAGATCGCTGCTTGCGGTACTAGTTCTGAGCACTCCTGAAAGCTAGTCATGGATGTCTGACAAGCTTGAAAGCGGGCAGAGATGGCCAGGGCGGACCTTCCACTTGACCAAGAAGGTGCGCCTCTCTCCCTGTCCCTGCTCAGCCACAAGGGCGTCCACCTCATACTCAGCCGCAATCTCACCAGCCGCCTCCTTCTCAGTCCACTCCTCCACTGGCATGTCTCCCTCTTTCATCACGTACCTGCGCACTCCAGCAGAAGCCTCGCACAGGACAGATCTGAAGCTTTCGAGAGCCTCCATAACAGCCTGGCCATGCTCTGCACTGTGCACGAGGCTGGCATGAGTCAGCTCTCTCACGGCAGCTGAGCGCTCTGAGCTCTTGCACAGATCTCCAAGCAGCACAGCCAAGCTCTGGTTGGCCAACAGACAGTGTGCCATGCAGTCTTGGGGACTGCAGCACATGAACTAGGGCAGCAAATTGAGGCGCGTGACACTCACGTCTTGGGAAAGAAGCGGCCGGATAAGTACACCAGCTCCTCGCCAGCCCACAATGCCCTGTCCCTCCTGGAGGGCTCAGGGTCCGCCATCATCGCATCCCCGTCTGCACAAATGCATGAAACAGGCTAAGGCCACAGCCAAGCAAGTATTAGGAGGATGCGCTGATACGCTCATGGCACCATGCATGGACATGTAGCCATCTCAGCAAGGTGCAATAATCGACAAGGCCACTACCTGTGCCAAAGTACTTGCCAGAATCGGTAGATGTACAAATGCAAGGTTTAGCTCCTTACCTGAGTCTGTTGCAAAGTCACTGCCGGCAGGGGGCATCACAACCGCCTCAGTCTTCTTGGCCTGTAAGGAAAGAACATTGTCAATGTAAGGACCAACTGCTAAATGGGGAGCTGCAGCATCCATCCACATGCTCCTATGCCAGCTGTCCTGCCCTTGCCCAGGACACGCACAGGCTTCGCCACTACACAGGCGTGCCATCAGTCACCTAACTATTCAGACAGACTGCTCAGAGGGGGCATAAGAGAGGGTGATGGTGACTATGCAGGTGCACGCATACCTTCTTGGGGCTGGCCTTGCTGGCCTTGGCACCCACTGCAGTGGCAGTCTCGGGGTGCGCCTTGGCTTTCTTCGCTCCCTTGCCTGCATTGCATGATTGCTTCAGCGGTGCATACTCACCGCTCTGAGAAAATTGACTGCATTGCAAATTTGATTTGCACTGCTGCATCAGGCTCTCTGTGGGGGTTGAGTCCATCCTAGCTTGGGCTTTGCGCCATGCAACCCATCTAGAGCTGAGGGGGTGATCACAACCCTGGGGAAGGCACACAAGCCAGAGGACACACCGGCAACAGCCGATCCAGAAGCAGGCTTCCTCGTGGGCGCTGCCTTGGCTGCAGCAGCCTTTCCAGCGCCGGCAGTTGTGCCGGGGACGCCTCGACCTGGCGCCCTCACTCTCGTGAGGCCCATTGTCGTCTCGAAGTCCTTCAGGCTCTGCTCTGCTCTGGGGACCAGCTCCTCCGCCTGCAGCAGTGGTGCCATGTCAGAGCGCCAGAACAGACACTGTGCATGCAGCTCACAGTGGCCCATCACCCGCTCTTGAAAGCTCAGGACAACCTGCACCTCCACAAGATGACCAGCGTTGAAGGTTTTCCGGCTGCAAGGTCCCCTCTCTTTTGTAAGAGTGTGCAGAGGGTGCAGAAAGGCTTTGGAAGCCTCTGGTAGCAGGCGCAGAGACCCACCTGTCTCAGAACCTCGAGCTGGTCTGCGATGTCAGCCTCGATGTGTGCATCGACCTCTGCCTCTTCCTTCGCGTCGCCTGACAGCACCTCGCCTGTTGCGGTGATGTCCAGAATCTCCACCTCATAGCCGGCGACAGAGTCCTGCAGGAGTCCCACAGCCGCCAACATGACGCTCACCCCACCAGGGTTTCATAGCGAATGAGCAAGACCTCTCACCAGATTTTCAAGGCATCATGAGAAGCATGACCCCTTGGCTTGCAGTGCGCAAGAATCTGAGCACCAAAGGCAAGACAACATGTCCCCTGCAGGCGCTGATGCCGCAGATGTCTCTGGCTTCATGTCTCAAGGAACTTGACCACTCACACGTAGTCACCATCAGCTAAGACGTATGCGACACAATGCTGAGACAGCTGCAGCTTCAACTGGCTACTTCAAGTATATAGCTTCCTGAGCACAGAGCAGTGCCAGAGGCCTCACCTCAACATCCTCCTTTGACAGGAGCTTGCCTCCGGCATCCGCTGCCTTGCCCTTGCCAGCCACTGGCGAAGAGAGGAACTGCAAAGGCAGGCAGCTTTTGGGAACAATACAGTGGCTTTTTCCAAGACAGCAGGCACAACAGGTATTGAGACCATGCACTGTCCCGCCAGCAGAGCAAGATATTACAATGAGAGGCCTCAAGGCGGGTGTCGCTGTCAACATCCCGACATGGAGAAGTATCAACAGGTTACTTACAATGTACCGTGGGTTCCTTGATAGAGACTCTGCAGTCCGGGACTTGACCCGCCAGTGTATCTTACCTGAGGTGGGCTGGCCTCATCCCATTGTTCCAGGGCAGCCTTCAGCTCTGCGACGCGGGCGGTGATCTTCCTCAGCCGCGCCCGATTGGTGTTCCGCTTCTGCAGCTTGGCCAGCTGCGCCCTTTGCAGCCTCACCCACTCCCGCAGCGCCTCTGCCTCTGACGCCAGTCTCCTGCCATCGCGCTTCTCCTCTGCAAATGCAAGCCAGAACGTGACTTGGTGACCCTATGCCCTTATGAGCCCTCTGGCATGAGTCATCTCTGCCCTGAAGAAGCCTCTGTTCTGTGCAGGACCGCTCCTGCAGTGCTCCTGCCTCTCTGTCTGAATCTGTGCCACGGTTGCCAAGGCCTGTGTTACGTAGGCTTCTTTCCAATTGATCTGAAGCATCCTTGCGGCCAGTGCGTTCAGTGCAAGACTACTGTCTGCTTCTGACAGATGCCGAGGTCAGAGCTCTATGCATGGACTTCGGTCACCAAGAGCTCTTGCCTTCCAGGAAAAGGTGTTCCTTTTGCCTTGAACGCAATCCAGTGGCACGTATGATATGACAAGCCAGACGCGAGAAGCAGATGAGAAACACACCTGCGGAGACGTTCCGCGACGCTTTCAGCTTCCAGGCAATGGGCGGGCTGGGGCCCTTTGCCGCTTGTCCAAGCGTGCTGTATTGCTTGTGGGGCATGAACAGCGGGACGTCCGCAGCCCTCGAGTGGTCTGGCACCTGTACACCAGAGC
The DNA here is from genome assembly GCA_963930925.1 of Coccomyxa viridis. Classification (NCBI taxonomy): domain Eukaryota; kingdom Viridiplantae; phylum Chlorophyta; class Trebouxiophyceae; family Coccomyxaceae; genus Coccomyxa; species Coccomyxa viridis. The sequence goes on along the minus strand of CAWVOJ010000015.1, from coordinate 2,802,471 downwards.
AAAGTCATGCACATATAAGCATGTGCAGGAGCAGCTGCCGCACACCAATGCTGATCCCTGCTGATCAAGAATTCTACAGGCAGTGGTCCTGACCCCGGAGTTGCTCAGCTCTCTTGGATACGCTGAGACGGTGTTTGCAAGACCAATGAGAGCTTTGCGTCAGTTGTTCGGCAGCGTATGCTGTCCCAAAGGCCCACACCTTCCAAGCTTGACGCTGGTGGGTGGCTTGTACATATACATCTACAAGTCCCCATGCAGGCTGCATCTCTTGAAGCTGCCCATAAGCTGGCAAATAAGTGACACTCATGTACCAGACCAACCTTGATCTCAGGGATCATCTCGTGAAGATGACCATGTATGTGGACCTGGTATAAGTGATCTACACGGGAGAGGCTCACCCCAGGAGGAGGGGGAATGACGAGCTTGGTACCCTCCAGCGCGCACAGCATGGCCTGCGCATGCAGGGCGGCCTTCCGCGCGATGCCCGCATTCCTGAGCGCGCTGTTGACAGCCTCGTCATGCTGGCAGGCTGCCTTGTCCACCTTGTCCGGGACCCAGTCTGCCTACAGGGATGAAGCAGCACCTCTCAGCGCACAGCATGGCATGCGCAACAAAGAGGCCTTCCGTACGATGCCATGTTTTCTGAGCGCCAGGCGGACAACCTCCTCATGCTGGCAGGCTGCATTGTCCACCCCGTTGGGGTCCCAGTCGGCCTGCAAAGATAGACCACCATTCACGACTGCAAGGCCGGTCAGACTCTATGCTCAGAATCAGAAGCCGGCCACACATCACGAGCCATCTGCGCGAGATGCCATGCGACCAAGTCCGCCTTGTGGTGACCCCAGCCTGCAGCCAGATGTTACTGTCCCAGTCACTTTGCACGGGGCAACCTCGACTAGAGAGCCATCGTGCCAGTGCACGTTAGCATCGGCTCGGGGCCCACTTCATAGGCAGCCCCATGACTGCAGCACTTATCCGCCAGAGCGTTCCCATGGACAGGACTGAAGGGAATCTGATGTTGCTTCTGAGATATCCTAATTGCCGTTAACTAACAGCTCTCTCTGAGCTAACAGATAAAAAGGGCATGCAGCCGATACCGATAGAGGCTCAAGCCGCAATGTAGAGCCTCTGACAAGACAGACAGGTGAGCCTTGGATGTGCAGCAAAAACAGCTGTATGGTATATGTCCAGGAACATGAGGAAAGAGCAGAACCTTCTGCAGGTGCTTGATGTGGGATGCAAACCAGGGCGCGTCTGTGAATCGGTCTGTCATCATTTTTCTGATCACAGAATCATGAAGGGTGTCTCGGCTTCGTTCTGCAGGATTCCTCGCATCCATCCATTCGACCTGCAGCAGCCCACATTGCACGTTAACCGCATATACTGCTGCCTGCTTTGTCAAGAGGCAGCTGCGAGAGCAGCTTGTAGCTCGTCCGCATGTGAAGGGAGCTACTTACATTGTAGAACCCTCCAAACGAGGTGGCACCGTCCTCTGCCTGGACGACATCCAGACTAGCAAACTCCCTCACCTGCAGGGCAGAGGGATTCTCATCAATTCTTGTTTGATGGCATCGCCACCATTGAAGCGAGAATCAGTGTGATATGAGTCGCACCGATAGGAGAGTGCAGGCTGTCACTCACCTCTCCTTCAAGAGTTCCCCCTGCCTCGGTCTTTATCTCTACAATTCTTCCGCAGAGTAGGTGTTGCAGCACCTCGGGCATCTTCCCGCTCTGCGGACAAAATCGCTCTCATGTACAATGCCACACAGATAGCATGAGGTTTAACGAGAAGCTGTTTTTCTCTACTTTGCGTTGTCCCGCCATGGAACTGTAAGGGTTCAACAGGGAGTCCTGACCATCCCTTTCTCTACACGGAGAAATGCACAACAACATTGATGTTCATTCACCTTGTCAGTGTATACAACACCCCGTCTGGGGCTTATTGGCCCCGACGAGTTCATGTCACAGCTACCTTGGTGCCTTCCGGCAAAGGCCACTTCGTGAACGCTATCAATGTTCTATCATGTTTGTTGCAAGACTTATTGTATCTGAAGATTCCTGTACGCATCAACTTGAGGCCCCCATTGCAGCAATCAAGCGGGACGAACTTGCACATTGCCGTGAAATGCATGCTAAGGGGTCACGTGCACCTGGTCGCAACATCCTTCGCAGACCTCTAGGGACTGTAAGTAGGCCCTGTGGTGGCCCCTCAGATTCAGCAGTGCTCGGAAAAGGCATGCAATAGGTATCGGATGTGTAGCAGCGCAGACACTTATCAGCCTCGATCATGAGGTCAAGGCGCTCGGCCGCATTGCTGTTGAAGCCATGCATGTGGAAAGCCTCATATGGACTTGATGAGCACTTTCATGAGGGAAACAGAGACAACCACCGATGTTAAGGAGAAATGAGACATCGAGCTATGGCAGCTTCTGACCTCCCAGGAAGCTGGATACTCATACATTCAGGACGCTGCTGCCGGGTGCTTTCCACGACATAGTACGCACCTAGGCAAGCACATGGACACATTAAACCGTTGGTCTTTCAATTGGCGAGCTCATTCCCATTGCAGCTGAGCATTTGGGGGTCCAACGTTTGGGACGATGGCACTGTATGCTGCAACAACGCAGGGATGGCACCGGATCTGCTTGAACAGCGGAAAAATCACATGTAGTGGCAGGAAAGGCTCGCTGGTCTCCACCATTGCCGTGGCGGACCGCCTTGTGCTGGTCACTTGTCCAGAGCTTGCAGAGGTCCACAGCATGATGAGCTGGTGGAATGGTCGAGACTCTCAGGTGACCATCATCTCTGAGGCACGGCTGCAGTGGTAGACGCTCCTCCTCTTTCTTGAATGCCCTACACCTGTATGATAACCAGAATCGTATAAGTCATCATGCACACTCTTGTAGGAGAGCGGTGCCTGGTTGGCCGAGCTGAACGATGCTGGCACTGGAGTGGAGTCGGAGACCAAGATCTGGGCGGGCAACGCAAAAATTTGTGCAATTCATAACGTTGGGGGAGAGCGAAGGCTTTTTCTGGGCACAGAGCCCGCTGATGTGCTGATCAGCGATGATATGGGCAAGACATGGCGTGGCACAGACTCGTTTGCAGCCATCACACATAGGTGAGCGAAACAAAACGCAGCTTGTTTTGCTGCTGCCAGTTGCGTGTTGGATCCGTGGCATGTCCCCAACATGCATACACACCAGTCGCAATGGACCTTTGTCTGCGCGAACAGCATTGCTATATGCACACCTGCCATCTTGCAAGCTGTCATATATATAGTGTACATCTGCACCGTCTGAGGTGTATATGCCTACTGACAGGGAGAAGTGGACGTTTCCTGCAAAGCCAAACCTGCCTCACACCATGAGCATAGACTTTGGGGCTCAGGCAGGAGACAACGCTGCAGACTCCCCGGTAGTCATGGCAGGTGTGCCATGCATCTATTCACCCACCTGCAGGTGCCATATGTGCACACACAAGCGTCAAGAGCAGGCTCCCCAGATCTCCTTACAAGGGAGGCAGATGTGTACCCGCCATGCAACATACGCTGGATATCAGGACGTGGCAATGCCCAAGCAGAATGCCTATGTATCCATGCCCCGGTATATGGATGGCGCTGATAATGCGGCCATACATCAGCTGGGCCAGCTGGCATTGCTGGAGACTGTGAAGACACAAATTGACAGATCACGTTTGCAGGAATTGAGGTGGGAGGAGCCTTGGCGATGAGCTCAGATGGGCTGTGGGAGAACCGCCTGGGGAAGCAAAGGGATAGCGGCGCCTTTGAACTTTGTCATGATGTGCACCAGCTGCGCCCAGACCCCTTCAGCCCTGAAAGGTATTCTCTCTTCCTGGCCTTGGGACCCCTTTGACACTGACAGATCCTGTCTTGTTTCAGGACCTTGACACCTTCAACGCTGAGGGTCTTTCTCCGTTCTGGCCAGGACCATGGTGACCGTGGTGCTGACCTATAGGGCCCTGAACAATCCTGTCTTGCGCTACTTCCCAGAGTGCTTCAATACTGAAGAAGCTCCCACTCACTCAGCGCCGCAAATGCACGTGGCCTTGCACTGCAGGTAGGGGTATTAATAGATATTATTTACGCCAATTGCAGGTGGTTTGCTATCTGCGGAGCCACCCAGAGCAAGAGCAGCCAGCTGCCGGACAGCTCCGGCGGCCTATTCAGGTCCACCGACAGCGGCCGCTCCTGGACGCGCATCTTTGACGGCGGACCTGTGAGGCTCCCCTCCTGAGGATGTGCTATGTATGCCCCTGCTGTGCCGCCCATCGTGGACGCGCATCTTAGATGCTAAGGCTTCCCTTCTGATGCTGTGCTGTGTTTGCCCCTGCGAAGCCACCCCCTGCTGTGCCACCTTGCTGCGCTTATGCGAGATGGTGCCATTTTTGTGGACTTCAGAGCCGGCTTGTGTACCCTGTCACTGTCCCGGTCGAAGCTCACAGGCGCTTTGTGTTTGTGAGAACCAGCGAGCGCATTGGCAGTGTACTTTTTAAAAGCTGGCAGGATCTGGCATTGCTTGACACTGGCGATAAGTCTGATGCGGGCTCCTGGCCTTGGCATGTTGATGTGTCCCATGTGCAGGGTGTGGGCATGTCACCCTCTGCAATTCACTTGGTTGCTGATGATTGAGTGGGGTTTGCAGGGAATGAGGCAGTCGGCTACAATTGGCACAGGGAAGGGTTACACTGTGGGGATGGCCCTAAACCCCAAGCGCCAGGACGAGCTTATAGTGTGTGCTGGCGACAAGCCACCAGGTGACGCCCTGCCTTGCTCTGGGACAATCGTAATGCCCATGCATGCTCTACTGATGCTGTGTCTCTCAGCGTCTCAATTTGCTAGGACACGTTCCAGCTTCATGAGTTTATCTTGCACTATCTGAGCCGCTCCTGCGCGGCTGCCCTGGCTGCATGGGGATTGCCTTGTGTGTCATCCTGTCTCTAGTACTGCGGCAGCTGAAGCCTGTCAGCATACGTCCGTCGTTTGTAGGCATGCTCTGACATGTGCAGGCATAGGGTCGCATGTGTACCTCAGCAGGAAAGGCGGGGAGGAGATGCTAGACATCACAGAGAACGTGAAGCAGTGCAAGAGCATCGACAGTGGCGGGCACACTGCCGTGCCGTACTTCATTGATTCCGGGACCCTGCTGGCCTTTGACAATGGCCAGGTGGCGATTAACAGTGGTGACAGCACCAAGCCTGAATGGAACCTGCTTTGTCAGCTGCCTGGGGCTGTGCTGTCACTATGTGTAGACGCAAGAACCCCGTCTTCTGTATTCCACTGAGGAGGATCAGCTCTGCTGTTCAGTAGGCCGACAGAGGCAAGAGTCTATCATGCTGAACACAAGAGCATGCCAGTCAGAACACGCATCAAGTCTGAGTCTTGTAGCCACATGTACGCATGTATCACAGGCTGTGGCAAATTTCCAAAAGAGAACGTTTCGATTGGACTATGGTGATTGAACACACTGTCAGCAATTGAGTAGCAGGACATACAGACAATGTGCAGATTTCCTCACTCTAAATGGGCTGGCTCACACTTGCTCCAATCGAAGCATCTGCGAAGGTCTTGGGGTGTGAAGTCTTGCAAGGGTATCCATACGTGGAACGCGTAAGCGTGCCTCGGCACACAATCAGGCATAAGAGAAAGGCTCATTACACGCTATATATCATACTCAGAGGAGGAGGTCACGTTCGCAAGGAGACCACGGGCCTCTACAGTCTTAACGCAGGAAAGGCTGCGTGTCAGGCTTCGGCACAGGTGAGGACCACGTGATGCCTACATACTGCTATACTGCATTCATTCAGGATAGTCTGCAATGCCGTAGTCCATCCGTCTTCCCCATCTGTCAGCCTTTGGGCAGAGGGCTGCCCGACGTGCCACGTGATCACACACTACCTGAGCCCTAGGCTGTGCCGCCTTGTTATCGGTGCAGGCAGAAGAATTGGTTCTCGGTGTTCTTCAGGAGCATTGATGCGCCTGTCTTTGAGTGTCCAAGGCAGTCAACTTCAAGGCTTGAGGCTGACCTGTCACAGCCCTTGTTTATGGGGAGCGCTTCACACGTCGGACTGACTCACGTATAATACATGGAAGACAATGGCAGTCTACCTAGCACCAGCTATGGTAATATCAGCCATTATCACTGTTGCTACAAGTCGAACCCTAGCTCTGACCATCGCTGACGCTATGACGCGCAATTGCTGATTTGAACGTCTAATACAACAGTATTTTGTTGTTGGCCGTCTGCAGGCAAGCGATGCACCTGTTCAGGGGCTGTACTTTCCACAAGTGATCAGCTGCTGTGACGAGGAGGAGGCTCTCACAATTCAACGTAAGCTGGACATCGTGATTGCGGAGCTGAAACAGATCAAAGACATACTCTGCAAGCATAAGGTGCCTTGCCAGATACTCCTGTGCAAACATCGAGGGTGTCTATGTCCATGCCCATCTACAAGCTGATGACCAGTGCTAGGTAGCAAAGTGCGCCCCTTTGCACATGGGACAACTCCTTCTTCATCCTGACAGAGTACCACAAGATTTGTGTCCCTGTGATGCATTACAAGCAATGCTCCTGCTCAGCCAGGCATGTATATAATGGCCTGGTCAAGCTGCACCATACCTTTACAAACAGCAGAGAACCAGAAGCATTGTTGCCAGCCGGGTTGCTTCACTGCATACAGTATTTCCCAGGTCTTGACAGAAAGCGGGCTGCTGCCAGAGACACTCATCGTACAAGTCTTTGTCTTTCTGTCATGCAGGAGAGAGTCACACCAGCAACTCCCAGCCAAAGCCAGACTCCAAGGGCAGGAAGCACATCATCAAGAGCAGGCAGTGGAGAGCTCGAAATGACAGTCCTCAAGACATCCCAGAGCACAACACCCTCTTCAAGCAGTGTGGACATGCTCCCAGCAACAGATGAAAGCAGGCCGCTGCTCCCCAGGCATTGAGTCCGCAGCATCATGAGACAGCTCCTGGGATCTCCTTCTGTGTTCAAGGAACTAGATTGTGCAGCAGCTTTGTAGTCATGGCCAAAACTTCTGTATGCCCACATCAGGGCATTGCCAAGACTGCCATGCAAGCTGCTGCGTGTCAGGATCTGTATCAATATGTTCTATGCATGACCAGATGAACGGGCTCGCTCTATGCCTGTGTGATCTTTTGAAGCCTTCTCAGAATCTTATTGCGGTCTCGTCTTCTCACTGTCCTGTGGGCGCCTCATTAGCATACCCCACATCTCAGTTGCTTATCAATGCTGGACAGTTTAGCATTGCAGCTGCCTTACGCTTGCCGCTATCTCAGATTGACTCCAAGCCAACCTGCTGAAACACGAGTCCTTCCTCGGCACCGCAGCTGCAGCTGTCAGTGATGGTAGATCAAGGATCATGCCCCTGCACATGATGCTGTATTGTGAGATATGCGGAGCTTTAGCTTATTGCTAGCTGCACAGTGCTCAACTGGGTGCCAGTGAAACAAAGCACTTGCAATCGTGCAGATGAAACGTGATGACGTGTGCTTTGATGAAATGTCAGGTAGGAGATGGTGACTCCATGATGATCCTGACAACTTGTTGCATCTTGAAGATGCAACCCTTGCATTGTTCATGAAATGGACCGTCTTACAACTCATGTTAACCACTGATATAAGCTTGCCAAGCCACTACATGCCACGAATCTTGATGTGAGTGTATTCTGACCTGACTTATGCTTGTAGAGTGAGCTCTGACAAGGTCAAATCGGGTGCTATGATTGTTGCCGACAAGCGGTCTCCCGCAAAACGGACATGATGAAAGTCTCTAGGCTTCTTGCTTGGTACCGTGGCTACGGCGGCCAAAGGACCTCTCAAGTCTACCAGGGCACGCGCAGCGCAAGGCAGCTCATGACATATCCGGCCTTCTATAAATTGCTGCGCATGCTGTTCTGCCCAGATGCCATCCTTCAAGAGCATTATGACCCACTTGGACCGATTTAGGCTCACCCATAAGTCCACATGTCCCGAAGCATCATGCTCCTGTGACACATTACCTTTCATCTCTGAGTTGGTACAAGCTCAAGCACATATGCATGCTTTAGCTTCCACAACCTGAATAAGGGACCCTCGGCATGACACAATCATGAACGCAACTTGCATGAATGCGTGCTTGGCCAACCATGGTTCAGGGCTGGGAAGGGGAACCTGACTACAATCCAATATACATCCTAAAGGCAAACAATTGTAGAGGCTTACCGCGCCAATATATGGAGAAATGTAGGCCCCATATGGCAGGTAAGACATGGCGGCCTTAAGAAATTCCACTTGCAGTGGCCAATTATATGGGGCACCCATTGTGCTGTTCTCCAATGACCTGGTAAGCCTGGATGCGCTCATCTGCATGATGGTGTTTCGCAAGAACGAGCCAAGGTCCTCGATATGATTCTCCACGCGAGGTGCTCTGGCAAGAAGATATTGCTGCATGAAGCATAGGCGATGTAGTGGCGAGATGCAACCAACATAGTCCATGCCATCAACAACACCTGCACACATGTCACCACCTCCAAGATATTGTTTCATAAAGGGGTCACCCCCATACGGTATGGCTGTAGCCAGTGCTACTAAATGTCACATGGACAATTTTACACAGGCTGTGTGTAGCGCGGTTCTCTTGTACTAATAACACGGTTGCGAGGCATAGTCAGGCACTGGCTCCATATTGTCGTCTGCACTTACGCTGGACAAGGTAGGCATGGTAATATATATCTCTTGCTATTGTGTAGACCTCCCCGTCATCGTCAGCGCAAATGCCTTCCGCCTTAAATTCCGCATCTAGAAGCTTGTCAAGCACCGATAGCACCTTTTCATCGTACGGATTTTCATTGAAGAAGCCTCGGCAGTGTCGGATAGCTAAAATGACGCGGCCAGATGCAGTATAGAGCCTGCAACAAGCACAGCATTGTCTGAATATATGCGGCAGAGGATGCCATGGAACTTGGTGTCCATGGTTGCGGGCAGATTTTTGCGCTGCTATAGTGCTAGCTTGCACAGGTGGCTTGCAGAATGTATCAGTCATAAGTGGGTATCACAAAAACAGTCAGACAGTCGCAGGGACTATGCAGTCAGTCACCTGAGCATGTTGTCAAAGACACCAAGACCAAACTCTTCCTCCAGCTTGCCATCTATCTTATCCAGAATTGCAGTGATAAGCCCAGCCTGAACAGCAAATAGAAAGACTGCTTGGGCCTCTTACAACATCTCGTCTGTGAGAAGAGGACAATGCAAGCAAAGGTGCTTGCAACTGAATGGCCTTTCACCTGACCAGCCGTGACATCATAGATGACCTTGCTGAGCTCGCCGCTTGACACAGCGTCTTTCCATTTCAGCAGCCTAAAGCTGCTCAGGAGCTCCTGGTATTCTAAAAGGGAAAGACGAATGCCCACATCCATATCAGGACGGGGGTCCAGCATGATGGTGCACTTCTGGTCCCACTCCTCTGGTAAGCAATAGGAGAGGGCCTCTACCGAACCTCCTAGCACAAAGCATAGTCACATCAAGCCTTCTGCCAATGCGATATTCATTCCAGGCTCTTGCCCGACAGGGGACTGTCTGCCCGCCAGAGACCTACCTGCGAGGTTTGAAGGCCTTGTACCATATCTACCGGCCAATATGATGCGCAAGCGCTTGTTCCGCAATTGAGCAGATGTGGCGATCTGTTGCAAATCTATGATGCCACTCCAAAATTCAGCGTTCTCCTGGGGATAGAGATGGTGTACGCCGTCAACAAGTAGGAGCCAGTTGTCATCGTCGCCTGTGCTAGCATACAAGATGTCAATGACCTCGAGGCCGCGGGGCTGTAGCACACAACTGGGCTGTGCTCAACTATACGTACCTTCAGGTGTGGAGGAGATGAGCTCTTTCCATGTTGCATCCCAGAACCTGGAGAGCTGATGCTGAAAGTCGCGCCCATTCATAGGGGAGAGGGAGATGACGCGCGAAAACTGCTTGCTCTCATCTGCCTTCCTCCCCAACAACTGCACTAGACTTGTCTTGCCTGACAGACGTGGTCCTTCCAACATCACGACGCCGCGCTCCTGCAAGCAATAAGGCAAACGCTCCAAAATGCAATGCTCATAATAAATACACCTTTAACGTGCGTTGTGTCTCAACAACATCTGTGACTTGTAGAGTTACATAAATGTATTGAAGTAAACGCACCATAGCCAGCTCAAGGATCTTGTCGACTGTCGTCTTGCGGTAGGTGCCATATTGCCTAGCGTTAAGCCCCTGATAGTCAAAGCCCGCACAAGCAGATGAAAAATATTCATAACCGCTGGACGTGGCGCGCCTGCACATCATGAGTGCGGTATATTTGTGCGAGCCCCGCCCAGGTGATGCGAGTCAAGGTTTCTTGGTCACTGACGCTAAAGGCAGACCCAGGATAGAAAATGCTAGGCATAGAGTTGACTTGTGGCGCAATCCTTCATTGCATTGACTGTCCAGGAGAGCCGCTCAGAGGCTCATGTGGAAGTAAGGTGGTGCTTAAATCGGAGTGAACAATCCACCAGACACTACTGCCCTCTTATGTTAAGATACGAGTCTAGCATACCATGCAGCTGTAAACAGTGGGCGAGAGCAAAGGACATTCACATTCCATGTTTCTCAGCTTGCCTTGCACAATGTTGACAGGATGCACTTGAAGCTCCGCTGCAAGTAGCTGTTCAAGCGCAGCTACCAGATCAAAGCCAGCACTAGTACTACCCAGTACTATTTAGTAAGCCAAGCATCAAGTTTTTTTGCAAGTTGCAACACCTGCAAATAACGGCGGCATTGCTCGTAATCTCTCTGAAGGCAGTAGCTGAACCTTGCAGAAAAGAGCTTCAGCGTATCTTATGCATGCCAGAAACTGACGCTGGCAGCAACCCATCTTGCCGAGCCTATTGCGTTCGGCTAGGAAGTGGGCACACATTGTTAGTGCACAACACCTAATTTACATTCGTCTACGCGTGTGTGTAGAACAGTCACATAATGGACTTTTGCGATGGCACTTCAGATCGCGCAGCAAACCTGATGTGTATACGGCTTCGGGAAAGTGGGCTGTCACAGGTCCACGGTATACGTGCTTCCAAAGTAGATTTGCATAGAGATTGATTTGACATATGCGATGGCTGGAAGGAGCCTTGCCGACTTTCTGTGCCAGGAATCCTGGCAGAAGGTGGCAGAATCTGATACGCTGCCATGTCAGCGGTAGAGACCCAACGACAACCTCAAAAGCAATCTGCACTAGTATGAGAGGTATAGTGGAGATCCGGCTGTGTACAAGAACCTAAGGAGGTATGAACGCTTGACTCCGGGCTCGCCTGATTGTGAGGAACGGTCTACTGGTGATAGTATCACCAGCCATGACTTAGCTGATTGGCTGGTAGTAACATGTTCAATTGGCCTGGTTACCTTCATGAAGAGGGTTTCTTGAGCGACAACTGCGGTGATCAGCTGCAGTGCGTGTCGATAAGACTGCCCACTAAGCTATGGTCTGCAGAATCCACACTATTCATTAGGAGAGCTTTTCACGGCCTGTGCACCGTCTGTCCGTGCTTTGATATCTCTGAGATGTTAGCATGCTGATGTGGCCTACACCAATCTAAGGAGGTGTTGATTGCCGTGAGCAGGCTCAACGTCTAACTACCATGGAGAGAAACTCTGCTATGCTGCAAGATGCTCAGGTTACAGAGGAGCAAGAGGAGCTGCTGCAACTTCAAGTTGGGCTGGCTAAGTGTGTGGATACTTCTGAGATAGTGAGCACTATGACTCTACCTACCTTGATGTTCTCTATATGTGGTGGGCTTTGAAGGTGCAGCATGTGGGGCACCAGCTGAATATTGGCCACCTTCAGGCTTTCACCGTGCAATGTCTAGTGTCGCAAGGCGCTCGTACATTGTCCCCAGGCTTAGGTTCACCAAGCCTACGCCTTGGGCCTTTGTTTGGTTGTGTCTTTTTATCATCACCACCAGGGAGTGTAAGTGTCAGGGTCAGCTTTGTGTTGATTGGTTGCCATGTGCAGGCTTCATGGTCTGACCCAGAGTTTCGCATCATGACATACGAGATTGAGGCTGCGGGGTTTGATAAAAGGGCGGTGCAACTTGAGTCGGATGGGGACAAAAACGCAGCCGCAAAGAACCTGAAAGTAGCAGGCGGGCTGCGAAAGGCTGCATGTGTGCTTCGTGAGAGAATCAAAGGTGAAGCCCTCATCTTGCTGAACATCAGCTTCCGAAGCTTGAGTCAAAGCGCTAGTGTCCAGTTGTGTCCAGGCGCCAAGCACAAGCAAGATGTGGGCTGCTGTATCCCTCTTTGCTGCAGCATGGCTTCAGCCATTGACTTTTCTGCAGCCTTGTGGTGCTGGGTAATAGGCCTGCTTGTGACCAAGGCTCAAGCTTTGTCCTTCACCTGAGCCCTAAGCCACTGGAAATGCAGACATCCTTTCTGCTCTCATTACAGTGGTCAGCACCCCTCCTCCTGAATGAAGGTTGGGTACTGATGCTCAGCACAAATTGGCAGAGGAGACTATTTACCGACGCGCCTACGCTATCATAAAATAGAAATGCTTCTGTCAAGCTAGCTACAGGTGTACTCCATCGGATGGCAACCCTCAGTCAAAGCCGGCAAGGAGGGGTGAGACCAACCTTTTCTCATGCTTTGCAGGCGCCAAAGCTATGAAGGGCATCATACAGGCGTTGGATGAGACTGATGACGTCTTGACGTCGATGGAGCAGACACAGAAGGAGCAAGCCCAGTTAATGCAAGAGGGTTTCACAGCACTTGAGAGCGTGGTGAGGGAGAATGCAGCCAAGATAAAGCAGCTGGTGCCCCTAGTCCTGTCTGCGGTTGATGCACGCTTAAGCTTCAAGGATTCAGCAGCATCAGTGTCCTCGTCTTGACAGGCAATACCCTCTGAGGGCGCAGTCTGCAGCAAGACTCTAGAAAGTGTGTTTCTTGATCCCAAGCGCCATATGCACCGTGGAGGTCTAACTCACATTCCATGGCTGGCAGCTTTTAGATTTGCCAAAGTTTTGTAAACTAACTACGCAGATGTCCAGAGGGGTCCCAACACTTAAATGTCAGCGCTCACGCCAGGCTGGTCGTTGCGGTGGCAATGAGGAAAACTGGAGCCTTGATAATTTAAAGTCGATTTAGGAAGAAAGTGCCTGGGCCTCTGCGCCCAATGGGTCCAATATATGGATGGATCAACGTGGTCCATAGCCCCCATCGTAAGCATCTCCTTTACACATCAATATATAAGACCTCTTTGCCGAAAGGTACAATACTCTTGTATGCAATGTCACGGTGTTAAAAACCGGGGCGACCCTTCTACCATAAACTCGTACAACTTTTCAGCCCAGGCTGGCTAGAGGATTGGTGTGGTGAGCAAAGTTTGCGAGAGCTTCGAGTCTCACACTTAAGTACTTCAAAGCTTTGCGATGATATCAATATCATACCAACATGCTTATCACCCTATGAGCATGGGTCCCAGAACACTCAGGGTCCCTTCCAGCAGCTGTCCATCAGGCACACTTCTGGCCTGAAGACTAGGATCACCATCCGTACTTTGCTTGTGTCTCTGCCTTTGTCTTGATGCCCTGGGACTTGGACTCCAGCAGCTCCAACTCCTGCATGTGAGCTTTGCTGCCTGAGCGCCATATTTATTTTGAAGATACAAGGCCAGCCGAGCAAGCCCATACCACCTGGCATGCCTATGCACTATGCCTGCATGCTGCTGACATTATGGCACTGAGGCGGCAAGATGCTCGCGTCCCGTCGAGGATTCAATCGGCTAATTGGTGCCAGCGGGCTTGCACAAAATTCCCATATAAGCGAGTGAAGCATGCCAGAGAGGTGCAGAGCCAGGAGGGACAAGAATGGGCACCTTCATCTTGGCCTGGTGGTACAGGGAGGAGATCTGGTGCTTGCGCCGGGCCAGCTTCTCGGGGTTGGGCCCAGCTTCCATGCGCAGGTTAGCCTCGTAGTCCGCCCCAAAGGCCGTCCGCGTCGCGTTCATGGCCTCGCGCTTTCTGATGTCCATTCGTGTCAGATCCTCCTGCTTCACCTGCGGTGAGAGCACGGAATATGTCACAGAGACAGCATTGCTTGCTACCACGCGCATGACCTGATTACCATGGGAGACTTTCCCACCCTGACTGCACTGGGCAAAAGCGGTGGCCTGTGCCTATCTTATCGGAATACTGCCACCCTTTTTGGACAGGGAGTGAAGCCTACACCAGTGGGCGTCCTGTTGCTGTGGCCTGCACAGCTTTGTGGACCGCGCTGAGCCAAGGACATGTACAGACTGGTCATGGGCCTTGCCTCTTTCAGCTCCACATTGAGGCCTGCAAAGATGGCGTCCGCTCCCGCTGGCGGCCTTGCGCTCTGCTGTGCTGCGCCTGCTACGCCACCTGGCGCTGAGCTGTAATGCGCAGGCGCGTGCCCTCCATTTGTTGCTCCAGGGCCTCCTGCACAGTCTTGCAAACAATATTACAGCACTGCTTCAGCGCATTCTGTGCCATCCTCAGGGTTCATCCTGAGGCTTGCTATTGTTGGCCATAGTCATCTGGCCTCTGCTTGAGAGTTCCCTGCCTGATCGTGCCAGACACCATCACGCAAATGAGACAAAAGACTCAGCAATGTCAGGCAACACACAGATCACCTCTATTAAATGCTGATCATTGTGCTGCACAAGAGGGAGAGAAGCGCCATCCAATGCAACTTACAGGTGTCCCTTGGTATCGGGAGCAAGCTTCAATAGGAAGAGCACACCCTCCGCAGCATATAAGCCATCCAGATGTGGCAAAGTAATGCGTCATGTGCGGACCTGCAGCAGCTGAATATGCCGCAGAGGCGAGGGGGACCTCGTCTTCCACCCTGAAGACCTCGTTGTCATCTGCCTGATACTCGTCCTTCTTGCCAAGTACCCCATCGCCTGTGGGTGGCCGCCACTTGAAGTCCTCGTCATTGTCCTGTGCTGTTCCCATTAGCCTCTGCAATATGCAATCACCCATGTCATGCGTGGTTGCATCCTGACACCAGCCTTTGGTGCTGTAAGTGTGCAGCTGCCTGCTGCTCTACCCACACCTCAAGCAACAGCCAGATGAAAGGCCCATCTGTCATTGAAAGGCGCTTCCAATGTGCCTCTGTGCATGAGGAAATGATGCACCAGCCAGCACTGCATAGGCCAGCATGCCAGACATCAGCAGGCTCATGTCAGTGTGCTACAGCTCCCACATGAAGCTTGGCAATGCCAGGACGCCACAACATATCTGCCGTCGATGCTGCACCAGCCTGTGCTGTCGCCGTACTCTGAGACCCCCCTGACAATCTCTCTAGCTGGAATGCACCTCACAGAGCCCGATGCACAAGCATGCTGGGGAAGGCTCTTTGTGAGAGCGCACTGAGCCTGTGCCACCTCCCAGCAGTCGTCACTGCAGAACACCCCTACACAAAATCCAAGCCAGAAATGCTATGTGGGTGTGTAGAAGTGATAGTGTCCAAGGAAGCGCACCGAGCCCGTGCCACCTCCGAGGAGGCCCATGGTGGAGCTCTGGTTCTTGGGCGCGGGCAGCACCTCGTTCAGGCTCTTGCCCCTGGTGTCCAGCTTCCTCTTCTTCTTCCGCTTTTTCTCCTCTTCCTGTGCTCCAAAAAGAGAATCTCAGCCCCCAACCAGATGGTGTGCACCAGCAGAAGCATGTGTAGCATGCTGGATCTTTGAACAGGTGACAAGGGCAGGCCAGGAATCAAGAGTCTTATCCCTGTGCTCGAAAAACGCATTGCAAGCCCCCACCGAATGATGTGCACAAGCTGAAGCAACTGCTATACATCTTCATGCAGCATGTGGCAGGCCACCAGGATAAGCAAAGGAGCAAGGTGAGAGTGGGGAAGGCTCACGTCTGAGTCGCTGTCTGGGATGGACTCTGCCAAGACTGTAAGCAGGACGGGCCTCTTCTTCTTTCTGGGAGCAGGCAGCTTGGACAGAAGGGCTCCATTGCCCACTGAGGCATCGCCTGCTGCTTTGGTAGAAGCCAGCTCACCTGCAGCAGCATGTAACTCATGCGTTGCCAACACAGTGAACTTTGCTGTGTAATTGTGTGGTGCTAAAGCTCTAGTAGGGCAGCGTGCTGGTGATCATAAGTTCCAGGTTGCTACCAGCTGGTGGAGGAGCTGCCACAGCTTCGTCGCCTACATCCGAGTCTGCATCCGAACCGTATCCACCCAAGAGATCCATAGGGCCTCCACTGTCCCAACAGCACCCCCTCTGTGAAGATGTGCTAACTTTCAGGGACCCGCTAGAGCAAAGGCTGATATGGGGATGCTCGCGCTAGATCAGCTCTATTGCATTCATATGGCCTATGGGAGCTAGATCACCGAATTTTGGGTTGTATACGCAAGAGCGCTCTTGACTATGGCAGCTCTCCAGCTAAGGGAAGCTGCTGTCACATGCGCATTGCGCTGCCACAGGATGCGTTCACGCAGCACCGAGTTGCCGCGAGCAATGTGATGCCTGCACAGAGGTCATAATTTTTCTAGAAGTAAGCGTTTGGACATCTCCAGCAGTAGAAATTGTGTGCCAGAGGAGAGAAGTTCATCAAGAGCTCTGTGCTGAAGCTCGGAGCCTTTCACAGTCTTATGTGCGCCCACGAGTCCAATGCCACATATATGCAACTCAGTCTGTCTTGAAGCAGAGATGAGCTGCACACCATCTATAGGCATATGCATAGGACACATGGCACAACATGCCAATCGGCCCAAGCTCTAGATGATCACCAGCGCTCACCAAGACTTCCATCGATATCGCCGCTTACACCAATCAAGCAAGCAGCCAAGCCCCTGGCTATCACAGATGTGTCACCAACCAATTCTTGTACGGTCTGCGCATGCACATTTTTCGTTCCCAGCTCCTTCGGACAGCGGGGCAACAAAGCAACGTCTGTGGATATCGCTGCTCTGCTTGCAGTAGTAAAGACAATCATGCAGCTTTTGGAGGATAGCTAGTACCATGGTTGCATAGGTGGGGATAAATCTACTTCCAGGAGCGTCTCCTCTGTCTCATGCAGGCGGCCAGACTGATGGCACTGTAGCAAAGGGGTTCACAATCAATCCAACTTAGTTCCAATTGCATGGATATTGCCTACTCCAGGATGCCCATCTGTGCATGGCAACGCCAGGGAACAATCTGCAGACACAAGGAATAAGCGATGCCGCTCATGCAGCAAGTGATCGTGAGATACTCCATGCTGGAATCATGAGCCTGCAAGCAGATCTGAGTCCCTAATGCAGCGCTAGCGCATTGGCATCGCGCGATCGGCCTATATGTAATAAGGCCTCGAGGAATATGCTGTTCATGAAGGCCCGATGACAGCTGGCCTGCGAAAGGGCGCAGCTGTGATTTGTCTTGATGCCATAGTGCTTCTTTGTGTGCAGCTGCGTTCCGAGGAAAATAACACTGAATAGGAGTGTGCACAGAAGCAGCTGCTTGCACAGAGGCAGCCCCACAGCGAATTGCTCTCAGGTGTGTGAAACATGTTGCACGCTCTCGCCTATAGCTCAGCCAGATGCCGGCTGCATTGCTGGGATGCCCAAGCAATGGACATTAGCCAGTAGGATGGCGTGCCCTCTCTCCAGCCTGACTGATTGCCAGCAGAAAGAGCTGACTGGCACGCCTGCCTTAATAATTGCAAAGCTTGGCAGCGGCTGAAGGCACCATGATTGCATAAGCCCATGTGCCTGCTGTCTAGACACTCTCACTCCCAGTGAATAGAAGATGCGCATGCAGCTCGAAAAGCTTCCACCAGATACATGCGGGTTTGCTTTCCCGCTGTACTCCTCCGCTGCGCGCGCCTTTTGGGGACTGCATCTTACCTGCCAAGGTGTCTTGGCTCTGCCCGTACGATGCTTGGCACATATCCCTAGGATGACCTTGCCCTCCTACTCACACTGGGCCTAGAGCCCCTGCCAACAAAGAGTAGCCTCAACTGCTCGCTCAGGCCAGATGGCGTTGCTGCAGGCTGTATACTGCCACTGCAGAAGACATGTCATGGTCCTAGGCAGCAGCTTTGTTGAGCTCTGCGCGTCGCTCTTCAGTCCACTCTAGAGGGCCCTGCATGCGCAGCAAAGCACTGAGTGCAGGGCTACGTCATGCACTGCACGCAGAAGGCTATGATGCTATCCAGGCATCAACCCGTTGTCACTTTCAGTCCGCTCAAGCTACCCGTGGGACCATGCACAGCCGTGAACCTCTAAGGAACTCCACAAGCACAGGCAGAACGCCGGTGTGCTCCCGTCATGTCATGAGCTATGGAGCAGCTGCACTGTGGCACTACCCAGCCACACCCACTATGCAGCACCGCAAGGCTGTAGGAAAGAGGCCAATGCACGCCGCAACAAAAACTCTCTGGCTGAGAAGAGATGGCGGCAGCCAGCAGGCATGTGTGAGAGGCGCACGAAGTATTCGGAGGAGCTCAAAATCTCCGCCAGTATAAGCAATATACAGCAGGTTCCCGTCATGTCATGAGCCATGGGGCGCTGAACTACAGCACACTGATGAAAGTGCTGCAGCTACAAGGTAAATGCACTTCGCAACAGTACATTCCGATTGACACGAGATGGCTGCAGCCAGCAGGCATGTGTGAGAGGCGCACAAAGTATTCGGAGGAGCTCATTATCTTCAGGCGCTCCAGCTCGTCCCCGGTGGCCAGGCCCGGCTGGCAGTACAGGATCTGGTAGTCCTCCATCCTCAGCATCTCCACGCCGCGCTTCAGCATGCGCTGCATAACCCAAATGCAACTCTCAGGCCTGCTGTGGACCCTCTCATGACAGCTCTGCAATGCAAACATGGCCAGCAAAGCAGCCAACAGAGAACATTGCACCACTCAGGAATTGAGTATCCCCATGCCAAGTCGCTGACTTCTGGCGTCAAGAACCACAGAAGCCTGTTGGGACAGGTGCAGATATACAGCACAACAGTGTGGTCAGATAGTTTGAAGTTGCCTCTATCTGCTGCCGCATCATTCCAGATGATACTGAAGAGATGGAACGGAATGGCATCCCTTGCACCACTTCAGCAAAGATCCACATGTGATAAGATGAAGCAGCGGGGGTTGTTCACCTGCCAGCCTTTCCTTTCCCGAAGAGCCCTGTCGAGGGGCCCTGTGCGTGTGGAGGGGTCCAGGATGAGGAACACAATCTTTGGCTGCCCAACCCCGCTGGAATATTGCTTCTCCACCCCAATGATGGTGCGGGAGTGCCCCTCATGCTGCAGGTACAGCGGGGGCTTGTCTGCATGGCAATCCAGAATTTACCCCAAGCTACGACATTGTGCTGCCAAGCCTGGACACTGGCTCAAGACAGCTGCAAGACATCTCAGTCTCTGCCAAGCTGCGATCCAGATGCTTTGCTCTACCAAAAAGACTCAAGACCTTAACATATTGCAGGCGCCTTCAGTGACAGACGCTTGCAACAGGCCTGTATGTCAGGAGTATTGAGAGCAGATGAGGTATGGTGCTTACTGCTGAGCTGTACAGGTCCAGTCAGCTTTGACGCCAGAGAGGGTGGCTGGCTGCTGCTGCCATCTGCATCAGGGCTTGGGGCATCTGTGAAATACCTCCACACCCAGTCTATCATGGCCGAGTGATCCATTGGACCCTGCAGACAACACTGCTTCATGAGAATTACATCTACTGCCACTGTTCAGACTTCACCCAGTCTTACAATAATGGATCTGGCGGTAAATACAGAGGAGCTGTACAATGCATCCTCATACCTAGTGAGTTATCTCCATTACGATCTCTTGCAAATGAGGTGTGAGCACATTCACGAGCCTGTAATTAGCGCCATGCTTGCACTGAAGCAGCACCTTCACGATGGGTGCAATCTCCTCATATGGTCCGTTACTGTCAGCCTCATCAACATATCTGCACCCCTCGCAGAGGTCATAGTTCTGCCGCGTCTGCACGCACAAGGAAAAGTATTATGGTGATATGCAGACAGTCCATCTGACGCTGCCACAGCACAAAGGTGCGCACTCCTATCAAAAGGGAGGCGTGAAGCATCCGTGCCACACTGAGAGACATGTGACAAGGAGAATTCTGGTGCTACAGGTACCTTGCACCGCTGACAGAACACAACAACCAGTGGTATCCTTCGCCGGTACATTTTGCACAATTGTATTGAGGAGGCTGTGGGACAAAAGCTATAGGAAGTTGCCAGGCCAGGGGCGGGCTATGGGCCATAGCTATGAGTACCACACAGCAACCCCAATAGCAGCTGTGCATGCATTCCTACTTTTACAGCCTTGAGGGCAATAGGTGGGACCATGCAAAGATTTGAATACAGGAGCAGAGTGTGGAAGCTCACCAGGCTCTTGTAGCGCGTGCCACGAATGGGGCTCAGGCCGCAGCTGTCGCACTCCACATTGTGATGCACCTGGGGCCTCCTCTGAGCGCTCCTGCGTGCGCTGCTGTCTGCATCTGTCTTCTGCGCTTTCTCCTTTGGCACCCCTGCAACCAATCATGTGCAGGTGAGTTGGGACGCCTGAAGTCAACCAAGGAATGCAGCGTCCAGCATCACCAACAGCAATGAAGGGGATGGTATCAACACCCCATCAAGGTGAGGTAAGAGCGGAAGCATCATAAGGGGGTGAATGAGAGTGTGGCGGAAGGAGGTCCCAGACCTTTGAAGTCAACCACATGGGCGCGCACGCCAAATTGGCGCAGCAGCGCTGCCGCCTCAGTGGTGCCCACCCACTTGACAGTGCCCTGAACCTTCCTGCGCACATCCTCAAGGCCTTCAGGTGTTCACCCTGTGACTCGCTACGACCTGAACAACATGGCAATGGCTGGTATACATGCACAATGCGGTGCATGTCCCAAGCAGTCCGGGCCCCATTGCATCATACAGCTGCCCTAGCGCCCTTCAGTAAGCGATTGTCTTTAGGAAAGGAGGGCTCTGCTGAACTGGCGCAAAGCACTGGTATATGTGTTGCAGCACCCAGGAATGCCAAAGAACTCTAAAGGCGCACCGGCCAAGCTGCTCAGCGCCCATGGGATCATAGCCTGCTGCCCATGCGCACTCCAACCAGGCCTGGAGGGAGGTCACGTCCGGAACATAGCCGCATCCGCCAAAGAGAGCCTCAGCGACAGCCTGCATGTGCATTCACATCACATTCGGATTCTTTTTGGCAGGTCAGGGAAGATGCCACAGACACCCCGTCATCATAAAGCTGCCACATGAAAGCTCTTGTAACCAGGAGCCAATGAACTGGTCAAGCTGTCTCCCTCAGTCTCGCCATGTGTGTTGAAATGGTGTCAATCTCCACAGAATGGACGGTTGCAAGGAGAGCTGATGCTGATGCCAATGTCTGCAATCACAGGGCCAAGATGAGAGGTGCAGCATGAGGCTGGCCGGGATGTGGAGCACCTTGTCCTGCTGGAGAAGATGGGAGATCTGCATCTGCATGTTCTTGTAGCCGCAGCTCCACCCAACCTCGCCAGGACTACCCTGGAAGTGCATCACGGGCCCTGCACACAGCTGCTGCCCTTATGTGCTGCTCGTCATGACATCGCACACCAGATCAAGAGACACGCATGGGTCTGCACTTGGTTGCTGAAAGGGTTGCGTCATCAGCCAAGCATGCCCTGTCATCCGTCTTGGCTTGCAACAGAATGTTCAAGTAAAAAGCATAGGCCAGGTTGTGCTATTCACCTGACAGGATGGCCTGGAATTTGCCCTGCTGTGCACTGAGTGCCTGCTTCAGCAAGGGAATAATCGCTGTCTGCATCTCATAGAACTGCCCCTTCTGCTGAGCCTTACATATGGCCATGTGGGTTGGTACGTCCAGTCTGCGTGCCCTCGCCCTGTCAAGCACAGTACGGTCATGCTCAGGCAGACGCATCCCTCAGCTGAGATAAGCAACAGAAGCATACAGCAATCAGGATACTTCAGGCCCGAACCGCAGATGATTGTGGGAAGGAGCTAGCACTGTGAGGAGCAGCTCTAGACTGGGCGCACTGATCAGCGTAAGGACCCTCTGGTCGTTCACGTGCCCAATGTTCCTCGTCACTGCATTTCCCGCCTCTTCCTGGGCTCTGTTATCAAAAGGGAGGTGTCAGGCTCTAAAACAGAGTAACAGCCTCCACAGTACCCGCATTTTAGCCGTGGGACACATGCAGACCTTCAGAAACATATTACAAGGCTCGAAGGGCTGTCCACACCTTCTCAGCCATGCCGAACTTGCTCTGGAGGGCTTCAAAGTGCCTGCTCTCTTCTGCCTCATCATGCTGGCGCTGCAGTCGCGAAGCGGCGTCTTCGTCTGCCTGCAGACTGAAAATGTGCAAACATTTCTCAGTCATTGTATGAACAGAAGCTACGGCCTCACAAGCCACAATGGAGCATAAGTACTAGGCCTGTTCATATCGCACCGCCTTTTACGTGCCCCAAGCAGGTCGCAAAGACCATTGAAAACTCAATGTCCATAATTCACTAGCGTATGAGCATTCTTATGAGGCATGACCAAGCATCAACGACAGTACCTGTGTGCTGCTTCGTGCGAGGCGTACTGATCTAGGGCGACGTCTTCCCCGCATTGCAAGCATGCGACGGTTGGAATGTCGTCCCCAATCAATATTGGCTCTTCCTCATTGTCTTGCGACATTCCAAAGTGCACTTGTACATGGGCCTCGATCTCATTTAGAGGCAGCTTGTCTTGACATATAGGACAGGTGGCCTCGCGGCCATCCTTCTGGTTTGCCGCCATGCCCCGCGGCCCTACGGCCTGTTACGTGCATCAGCAGCCATCTACATTCGCGGTCTGTGTCTAATTCTCGCAGGGGCTCTGGCCGGTAGCTGAGGAGGTGTCACTGCATGAAATGCCTGCTGAGCTTGGGCCAATTTTGCATCATCCTCCGGTTTTCTTACGGCAGTCTGCGGGGCTTTGGGATGCTGCAGTTTTCCTAAAGCCTTGTCCTGCTGTTCTTGCCTGAGCAAAGAGACCCATGCTTGCTGCCCTGAGCTGGAAACGTAATATCCAGATACTGCTGGCGTCCAAGGTCAGGACGATGCGCTCTCTTGCAATGCGATGAAGCCGTAGACCCACAATTACCAGTTAATGTCTTACATCAGTCCGTGTGACACCTTGTAAGGAGTGTTTGAGTCTGTCGGTGGAGTCGAACATTTGACATTTTTGCTTGCACCTGGATCATGATATCGGAATGCTTGGGAGTATATTATAGCACTGACCCTTATGGGGGTCAGGCATCTGATCAGCCCTAGGTGGCTGGAAAAGATGTAAAGTTTCTCTCTCTGAGCTTCGAAGATTTGACATACTACTGCACTGATTTGCACGTCTCAGTCTATCACAGGAAAGTCGATGATGTAAGGAGCACAGTATGCACCACATGAGTAGATTGAGCAGTATGCTGCCCTTGGCACACCAAAGTGCCAAGTAGCTGAGATCATGACACAGGTCAGCTGCTCTCCAGGCTGAAGGGGTCGTCATGCTGCAGCCGTCCTGTGTTGGCTGACCGCCTCTTTCCCGCTGCGCTTGCCTTGCTCCCTGTATTGGCATCTTTGCTACCAGCAGCGGGGGGCATGAACACAGGCGCTGGTGTCTTTAGGAAGGGGTTGGCCTGTATGCGTACTGCTGGGAAAGAGTTATCTGTGGATGCTAGCCCAGCTGCCGCTGAAGCTGCTCTGACAGAGGTCCCTCCACCCTGCAAAGCAGCCCCCAGGCTCTGATACCAGCTACCAGCCTGGGCGCACAGCTTGAAGCCTGGCTTTGTGAAATTGTCAAGATTCCGCTGCTGCTAACAATGCTCCTGCAGGGGCCTAGGCACTGCACAGGTGCGGATAATAAGGATGTTGCCCTCCTGAAGATTTACTCCTTGCAGTGTTGCTGCATCTTGGTCTTGCAGAGCATATACACACATTCCTGCGGCCCAATTGGTGCAAGTCATAAAGCCCGTTCCGAGGGACATCTTGTGCAACACAGCCCGTACCTGAGGGATTTCTGCTGCTGTCGCCGCGGCGGCAGAAGCTGCGAGCTGGGAGTTCTCCTGACTTGAGGCACCTGCCTCTTTGTCATCCGCCATAATCACCTGTACAAGCTCTGAGAACTTCGGTTTTGTTCACCTTTACATCACAGGCATTGGCAGGCACAGGTATTGCGCTTTGGTAGCTGCAATACGAAGTGGACAGCGTTCTGGGGGTCCTTGGTAGACCGTCTTAGGCCAATGCACTCTCAAGCAGCCACATGACCGCTCATAGCTCTTATGGTCTGGCATCTGACTTCAAGATGCTAAGCGAGTGGGGGTAGCACCTGGCGGCCCAGGAGGTCGATGGTGACTCGCACTGTGCGCTTCCGAGCCTCCTCTGCTTCCTGCATTGCTTTCTCCTGCGCCTTCAGCTGCTTCCTCTCCTGGCAAGCCCACAACGGCTCTCACAATTGAACCCCATCAGTATGCCTGTCATTGGTCATCTTGAGCGATATACTGGATCCTCATCAGGCCTGCTGTTCCCACTGTCGTTGCATAGCATGAAGCGAGTGCCTAGGTGATGGGATGAAGGCGTTGTAGGGTGGCTTCAACATCAGCATCACAGCGGGCATGTCTTGGATTGTATACCTCATCAGAAAGCCATGCATTGGAGTCGATTTCAAAGAAGTCGCTTTGGTCATCAATGACGTTGGTCCGCTTGGCAGCGTTTCGGTCAAAGTCCACCTGCGCAGCAGCAGCAATGTTGGCATCTCTGCACAGTGAGTGTTGACAATTGTGATGTCTTGCTGACACACGCCCTGCCTGCGAGCAGGCTCCTGCTATTCATCAGGTGCCGGTTACAAAAGGAGTCTGGCAGTAATCTTGCTGTGGTCAGGTGTGTGAGCAGGTGGCGTACCAGGCGGTCCTTGAAGGCCTTCGCTTCAGCAATGGCGGTGCTGTCCGACTCAGCAGAGCTGCTGGGCTGCGGGCCAGAGCTGCTGGCGGCGTTCCCTCCAGCCCGCCTCTCACGCAGGCGCTCTGCTGCTGACGAGCGCACCTCGCTGGCTCCAGACTTGCTCAGAGACACCTTCGCTCCGCAGAAGGTGCACACTCCTCCCGTCTCTGCACCCAAGCGCAGCCATCGCTTGCTATCCTTGCTGGCAGAAGCCATCTACGAGCTATTAGTGCTCAGCGTCCCCCCAGCTTCTGTCAAATGTCAATGCAGGTGCTCAAATGAGCACCCCATGTGCAAAGCTGCTGCATGCGCAGCTTGTGGCATGGCAGGGTAGAAGTAGCAGGGCGCTCACCCACACACATTTTGACGTCATTGCTGGAGCTTTCCCGGCAGTCATAGATCTTGCCGCAGCACAGGCAATTGGCGACCATGCGGTCCATCTCAGGCGCCGCTGCACGCGCTGGAGCAGCGCCCTTGCGCTTGTCTGCTTTGTGGATGATAGTCATGCTGCCTGCGGGTCTGCTGCTGGCTGTGCCCTGCAGAGCAGTGTCAGCCATGTCAACACGTCGCGCTTGACCAAGCAGCCCCCAGAGAACGTATCTAGGCATGGTGCCTGAGAGCTCCGGAACCTGTGCTGACAGAGTTATTGCTCTTGACAGTCTTTGCATGTAATAGTGCCTGTCTTGAGATGGCGTAGAGGAGTGGCTTTCATGGAAAACAAAGGCTCCTTGATTAGACATTGTCTGATGCCAATGCCCTCTCCTAGGATACATTTGTAGTAGTCACTGCCGCTTGCTAATAAACAAGCTGTTGCAACCACCCAAAACGCTCACCTGCCGTGTGCTGCCGCCGTGCAACTCTACATAGCCTTTGGCCGATGCCTTGCCAGCGCCTGCTTTTGATGTGCTGGCTGGAGCTCCCTGCACCGCCTGCTCTTCTCACACAGTGCAAAGTATTGGTGCTACTTGAGGTGCGAAGCGGAGTGTACTTATCTCACTGCAGGCTATTTTCGTCAGAGGGATCAGCAGGATGGGCGCCAATGTATGCTGTACAGCGACTGTGAAAAGGATGAAGGTCCAAACACACCTTTCCTTCTCCCAAGAACTGCTTGATGATGCTCTGCACCTTGTCACCTCCACCCAAGTAATCCTGCAATCAACACAGCAGTCGTGTAAGCCCTCTGCCAACATCTCGGGGGACCTTTCGTGTGAACTGAAAATTGTTGAACACGACAAAGCACCTGCGCGAGCTCATCCACTTCCTGCCTGCTCCCTGCCGCTGCGATCGCTTCAGCAACTCCTTCTGTCAGCTGCTCATCCCACCCGAGGGCCTGTGCTAGAGTCTTTCTTAGCCAGTCTATGTCGCCTTTCATGGCGTGAAATTGATGTTCTCCCTTCCGCTAGACAGAGCACCCAATGTGCTTCAGATTTGGTCAGACAACCCCGCGTATTTCTACCTCATCCTCCTCAGAGGAGCTGTAGTGCAAATTTATGAGCCTGTGTGTGTCACTTGTCCTGGACTTGGTGCATCGAAAGAGCATCAGCAAAGGACAGGATGTGGGAAGCTGGGTGTCGTGCACAGGAAGCTGCACATGCTGCTCCTGTCAAGGGCTGATGTTGAGCAATTGTGGCCATATATCGCTGTGTGTGATTTGCAGAGAACGTACATGGCGCTGCATCTCTGTGCGTGCGAGGCAGACTCAGTCTAATATGGACGCACCCTCATTCCTGAAATAGCGCTTCTTACCTTCCAGGCAGCCTTCAAGTCAGACACAGAAAAGGGCATCGAAAAGTGTCGTTGGCTTCACAATTTATTCGAGAAGCCCTCACAAGAGCAAGAAACAGTCCCAGCCCATGTGATGCAGACGAGAGCACACTGACAGGCATGCTGCCTTCATACTGAGAAACCTACAGTTGGTCCGCTTACGAGCGCGGCGATGGTGCCTTTGGCCAGCATACATGAGAGACTAGCCAGGGCTAGGAGCACGGCCATGTCACGCTGCTATACTGCGGCGCTGTCATCGTTTGAAGGGGTGATCGAAGATGTCCAAAGGTGATTATTGCCCACAACAAATGAGATATCACTCTGTCCGTGGAATGCACTATTACGGGGGCTGAACGATGAAGGGCTCAGCGGCTGTCAAGAGATGAGGCTGCCCGAAATTTCTCAGCACCATCTTAGAATATACAATGATGATTCTCTGACAGACAACATGTGCGCGACTGGCCTTATAACGGGGCCCGCACTGACAGCCTTGAAGAATAATTGCGTCAATTGGGTGCTTCCACAGGATCATGGAGGACCAGAACGACCCACAAAACCTACAGAAGTGGAGGTCGTGCCTGAGCAAGCTACAGCAGGAGCAGCTGCTGGTGCAGCAGCTCGAGACAGAAGCAGCGCAGATGCAGCTGGCAGAGACAAATCGTGACAATGCTGCACACAGCAGTAGAGAGAACAGGCATTCATTGGTCCCACCTGCCGCCCAGCAGCTGCATTCCTCAAAGTCAGAGAGTGAAGGCGTATTCATGAGCCTACCTGCCTGGTCAGGCAGCGCAGCAGACAGTAGAGGTTCACGGAGGCAGTCACAGCCCCAGCATGTTAGAAGCAAGGGCTTCAAATCGCATGACAGCCCTCTCAGAAGGAGCAGCTCATATGGTACAGAAGGCATCTATGAGCCCGAGTATCGCAGCCAGGATAGCAGGGGACAGCTCGGCAGGCATCCCAGCCCTCTCCGGCATGGCAGCGCCTCAGCATACAGTGATGTGGAGGCTGACAGCGGCTCAGCAGCACGCAAGGTCCTGCCGCGCACGCGGCGCAGCAGACAGACGGCCACCTCTCAGCAGGGGAGACGCACACCGGTGTGCTTCGCCACATCTCCCGGCTAAATTCCTTGTCCGACAAACACGTTGTCAGTGATGGGCTGAAGAGCCAGAGTCATGTCAGACCTCACTTTTGATTGAGCATTTGGAACCAGCAAACGTTGAAGCAGATGCGGCATTGCAGGGGCTGCATGCACACACACCGGTGGAGCGCAGTCAGAGCCTGCTGCCCTCGGCCTGCCCGCCACGCAGGAGCGCCAGCTTCACTCCTGAGTTCACCATCCACACGGTGTGGCCCACAGCCTTTCACTTGATTGGATGCGCTTTTATTTTTACATCACACGAGTGACAGAGGGCCTCTTAACATGGAGGGCGCTGCTTTTGGTGACGGAATGATTGCTTTTCATTGTGCAGCCCGAGGGCAGGAGGGAGTCCCTCAGCGCAGCCCCTCAGAGTGCTGCTGCTGAGGCAGGAGCCCATGTGGAGAGCAGGCCTGGCAGAGCGTGCCCCAGCGACAGCAGGTGCATCCTTAGAGGCCATCCCAGAGCCCTCCCTTCCTGTGAGCAACACAATTCTGGACGTCTGTAGCGTCAGCAGATTTTCAGACGACGCCCCCTGGGACATCCATCGCTGTAATCTACTAGAAATGAGTCTTATCTTGCTAGGCAGGGAACTGTAAATGCATTCCCTACATGTGTACAAGGGTACACCACTTCATGGCGGTGCATGCAGGATCCTGCCTTCTCCGGGCTTCCTAGATGCAGACGCGGTGGATGCCAGGGTGGTGGTTTCCCACACGGCAAGCCCCGAGGATCCGGAGATCTGGCTGCCGCCGTCCCGGCAGCCGAGCGTCACCCGCGCGCAGGCAGCCTCGGACGATGAGAGCTTCAAGCAGGCGCTGCGGCGGCCCAGCAGCTCTGAAGGAGGTGAGCGCCAGTGCACAAAGCGGCCATTGACAGATGTGCTCGAGGGTCTTGACCGCTGCCGAGGTTTGTGAGGGTTACTGAAACAAAGCATCTGACAAACGTGAGGTGACCCGTGGCCCAAGTGCTGGTGAAAAGACACAGATGTACCATGACCCACAGCATGATGCCAAACTCTGAGCACTGTCCTGTACTACCATTCAAATGTGAGCCTTTTCATCTGCCCAGGAGGCATACACCTCGATTGGCACTGCTCTGGAGGTTAGAGGTCAGATAGACAAGTGCATGTGCAGGCCATTAGCATCTGTGAGGGCTAGCATGACAAGATGGGGCATGGGTTGCAGGGATATTCAGCAGGAGAGCTTCGCCGGCTTGCAAGGCAGTGGCGCCTAAAGTGGACTCCTGGCGTTATGCCAAGGACAGGCCCCCCGCCCGCATCAGCACGACCCTGGAGGAGCGCCTGCTGGGGGGACCTGTCGCCAGCGCTCCTGTCAGCAGCCTGCTGCGGCGCTACAAGGGGCCAGATCAGGACCTGGCTGCGGCCCTTGAAAGGTGGGACTCCTGCTGTGGTGAGGCATATCTGACGTGCTTTGGCTGAGTCAGACCTGTGGCCTTGGCCTTAATCTGCTGTAGGGATGTCTTGGACACCTCACTCCTGTCCTTGAGGTCAATGCGTAGCAGAAGTCCTCATTACATTGCTTATTCCGTGACCCAAGCTCTCTTGAGATTTCCTGTGGCAGAGATGTCTCACCAGCAGCTAGACAAAACTCCAGTCCACCAGCTTTGTTGCGTGATGTATCAGCAGATTTTGCAATGCTGCAGGGACGTCATAGACAGCTCGCCGGGCGTGCGCTGGACGGACATAGCGGGGCTGGCTGAGGCGAAGCGGCTGCTGCAGGAGAACGTGGTGCTGCCTCTGTACATGCCCGACTACTTCCAGGGCATCCGCCGCCCCGTCAAGGTGACTGAAATGGTGTCAACCTCCTGGGAGTTTCGGAAAAATTGTTGTTCGTGTCAGCTCAAGTCACACCACACATTGGCAGCACAGAGCAGATACGGTGTGACTTTTGAGCCTACGTCTGTACCCAGCAAAAGCTTCTTCAGTTCAATTTATCATTAATTCTGTCATGTGCAAGGTCTGAGGCAAAGATGTGCTGGCTCAACAGCTCACGTTGTGGACTTTCATGCAGCTTGAGGAGGTGGTGCACATTGCAGGGCGTGCTCATGTTTGGCCCCCCAGGCACGGGGAAGACGATGCTGGCCAAGGCTGTTGCCACAGAGTGCCAGACGACCTTCTTCAATGTTTCCTCCTCTACACTAGCCTCAAAGTACAGGTGTGCAATACCCTAGGCTGTAATGGTAGACTTAAGGCAGCAGCACACTGACCATGCACAGGACAAGCTTGGGATGACGTTTGGTGTCATTTTCTTCCAAGAAAGACCCTGGCAGGCTGCCAATGACTGATGACGTGCAATTACTCACAGCCTGCTGATGGCACGCTGTCCTGCGGGTCTTCCCCTGGGATGCCACCTGCGACGTCCTGGCGCATGCCTGCAGGGGCGAGTCCGAGCGCATGGTGCGGTGCCTGTTCGAGATGGCGCGCGAGATGGCGCCCAGCACCATCTTTATCGACGAGATTGACAGCCTCTGCTCGGCCCGCGGCGCTTCCGGGGAGCACGAGGCCAGCCGCCGGGTAAAGACCGAGATCCTGGTGCAGATCGACGGCATCCACTCGCAGCGCCAGGCCGGCGAACGCCGCCAGGTCAGCATGCGTCTGCAGTGTGACTACATCTATGTCCCAGCTGACCACGACTTGCACCGGCTGCCACAAAGAGCTTCACGAAGTCCGCTGAAAAGTATGAGGCAGATGCTTGCGAGCACCTGGTCCGCTATACATGGCCGCTGTGTCATGACATTAGAGCCGCAGGGCCCCCTCCGTGCAGAGAGCTCAGCCTGCTTGAGTCTGCAGTGATATCTGCTGCCATGGAGCTTCTTGCAAGCCCTGCAGCCCTGCAAGACTGCGGGTCGGCTTGCCATTGCGATCAACAGAGTTGCCAATGCATCTAGCGAAGCTTCCCTGATCATGCAGGTGATGGTGCTGGCAGCCACAAATTTCCCCTGGGACATTGACGAGGCGCTGAGGCGGCGCCTGGAGAAGCGCATCTACATTCCCCTGCCGGCAGCACCAGAGCGCCAGGAGCTGCTGCGCCTCGCGCTGAAGGTGCGTGGCAGCAGCGGGGCTTTGTTAGGGCGGGCAGTGTAACGGCAAATCTATATGTAAGTGCAGATGGCTGGCTTGCTATTCAGATTACCATAGGCACGGCATCAGAGACATGCATCTGCCCTGGCGCTGAATATTTCTATATTGCGAAGTCTTGAGTATGCGCTGATGATAGTCGCTTTTCTAAAGCGGGAACCACAAGGGAGACCAGAGTCTCTGGCATGAGGGAGAGGCGAGTGTCCCTGGGACTCTGCAGGAGGTTGAGGTGGCGGCTGATGTGGACTTTGAGGCTGTGGCCCAGATGTGCGAGGGCTACAGCGGCGACGACATGACGAACATCTGCCGGGACGCTGCCATGAACGGCATGCGCACCCTCATTGCGGGGAAGACCCCAGACCAGATCAGGCAGGAAGCTCTCATGCCCCTGCGTGAGCCGCATGAGCATCAGGCCATTTGCGCATCAGAATCTTGGCGCTATTTCAAGGGAATTCAGAGGATTGCACCGGCCATGAAGTGCAAGCGCATATCTGTGGACTGTGCAGGGCCCTCTCAAAGGAGGAGGCGAACCAGCCTGTGAGCATGGCAGACTTCCAGCAGGTATGTCTGCTCCACTCAGCAGTCATGCAATACAGCCACGCTCACGTACTCACAGCCGGACTCTGCAGAAAGGCTGTAGGGCAACATACACAGCTCAGTGTCCTGCTGATGGTTGCTCTTTGGCACTCGAACAAGTAGGGAGCTCTGGAGCGTACTGAATGGTTCATATCAGCACAAGGAGCAAGAAAGGAGTGTACGGAAGCGTCAGTGTTCAAGCTGACCATACAGCATTACTCAAACTTCTCACCCATGTGAATCCATGCAGGCACTCCAGAGGATCAAGTCCAGTGTTTCCACAGCCGACGTCAAGCGCCACACCGCTTACATGCAGGAGTTTGGCAGCGTATGAGAGATTGCTTGCAGAGGGCCACACACAGCTGTACCCTTACAATAGCATGAAGGATTGTCTTGCTATCAAGACATGCAGCTCCGCAGTGAATCCGAGCTGTTTTGCAATATACGTGTGCTGTCCTAGAGCGTTGCCATGGTCTTGAACCTGGGCAGAGCTGAAGCTGAAGCTCTCAAGCTGCCGCATGCTGTCACATCATTCTAGAACGCACGACTCTCTTGAGCTTGCTATGCCCAGCGGCCGGAGACAAGCATCTCCGGGACGACTGTCTTGCAGTCCTACAGCCTCAGGAAGTTGCAAGCTACATGAGTGCCTGATGACACACGATATCTGCAGAAATGCTATGGAGGATACATCACAGCTGTCCACCATTGCTCCCAGCGCACACTCCCTCTTTCTGAGTCGTAGCAGCGAAGCGCGGAGCAGAGCCAGGTCGCGATCACAAGCTGATCCTCTCACGCTTCCAAAAATGTGCGTCTGCTGCTACTATCAGCTGTGAAGAAAGTGCAATCCATGTCGAAGTCGATGTCTGACAAATGCTATAAATAGCTCAGGCTTCTACCTTGGCTGCCGTCCGGTACGGGATGAGGTAATGGACGAGGCTGCCGGCTTGGCTGCTGACCTTCATAACGTTAGGCTCGGCGGCCGCATATAAGCGTAGGAAGTCCTTGAGCAATGAAGCTTGGATTCACATTCTAGCCCTGGTCGGTCAGAGCACACCAGCTGTCTAAGGCCTGCTCGCTACCCGGTTTTTGATCGACGCAATGGCTAATGGTGCAGCGGCCGCATGTCGCCTTTTAGCAATAGCATGCCTCGCAAGTATCTTATTAGCCGCTCAGGCAGGGAAAATTCTCATTGCTACGACGCCAATCGGCAAGAGCCACATGATGAACCTCAAAAAGATCGCCAAGGAGGTCGAGCAGAGAGGCAACACCGTCATGGTAAGGCCTGCTGTCAACTGTATTGCTAAAGCATCCCAGACTGCTTCTGACCAATGTGTGAAAGGAACGCAACAGCAGGGTGGTGCTTGATTGGCTATCTGCTTTGCTCGGATGTGACGCAGTATTCCCCTTGCGCAGTGGGTAACCATGGCATCTGACGTGCCGTTCCTGCACCCTACAAATAGCTCGATAGTGTCCTACGCCCCGCACGGGATGGACTATGACACTCCTCTCCCCGAGTTGCGGATCGTCGCCAATACGCCGTGGAGCAAGCTCTGGAAAGAACTCAATGGGCTCATGTCGGCTTCTTGCATGGGCTTGATGAGCAATCAGACTGCCATGGACAAGCTAAAGGTATGCAGCAAACTTCTGCTTTCCGCCTAAACTCAGTGCATTAAACTCTGTCCTTGCCACACTCCCACTTGCTGACATACGTTGGCTGCTGCCTGCAGGAGTATGGAGCAGACGTGATGGTTGCAGAGATGTTCACACCATGCACTGCGCTGCTGGCCCACACCTTGGACCTCCCCTGGATCAACCACTGGCCCATTTCCCCAGCAGAGCCCTTCTCCAACGCGCAGTGGGCTGGCAGCAATCGCAAGCTCTTCCAGCCCAACCCACTCAGCTACTATCCCCAGTTCAGGAGCAAAGGGACTGGCCCCACCACGCAGCATATGGTAGGGCACTGTAGCAAATTCCATCTTGCACCGACCATGATTTCAACTCCCCACTGCTGGAGACGCCAGTGATAAAGAGCCAGGAAACATGCTTGCATACGATGATGGTGTACCAGCAGACAGCCCGACATGACTGCTTATACAATGAAGGTCCCTATACCTGTCTGTCATCCATGGTCTGTCATGTGTGTTCTGTCAGGCATGTTCTGCAGCAGGTTGCCGACACTTCCCACTTATACTCGGAAAAACCGTGAAGAGATGAGATTTGACAGCCTTGTGTGTGGGTGCAGAGCCTGTGGCAGAGGCTGGAGAACCACGCGGTGTACTGGTCCTGGGTCTGGGACGACTGGCGCATCCACAGCGCCGTTGTGAATCAGCTCTAGTGAGTTGCAGCAGCTCTGCTTCTCATGACCATGCTGCCTTGCTCGCTTCTGATAGTTTCCTCTGTCAATTGTCCTGCATCACCCTGCAGTGTAGCACTGTTCACCCTCGACCTTGTGCTAGGCTACGCCTCAACCAGTTGTTAAGCACCTGCAGGATGTTTCACTAGGTGATGTGTCCACGTGCTTTTCAAATGAACATCCAAGACACACCAACAGCAAGTACTTCTTAGTGCACTTGATGGAGACCATCCCAAGACAGGGCAGGCTGGAGGGCTGCCATAGGATATCTGCTGCTGCGACGCACCTGAAATACGGAATGGAAAGCTTGCATTGTCTGAAGGAATGGCACTGTGCAGCGCAAAGTACGACTTCGACCCGGAGCTGCCCGAGGAGCGCAGGCGTAGAGTGCTAACCATCGTTCCAGTGGACTGGGCGGCTGAATGGCTGCGCCCCGTCACGCCCGACTACAAGCTAGTGGGCCCCGTTCTATCTGAACCTGGCAAGCCCCTTCCGGCATACTTAGAGGTGAGATGCCACGCAGCAGCCCTTTTGCATGCACACGGTGACAACAATTCCTTCGGATGTCATAGAGGATCCCGCGTCATCCCTCATGACAGTAGTAGATGGGTCGCAACAGATGCCGTCAGGGGCATGGGGAGTGACTTAAGGCAGCTGTTACTCATGTCTGTACATTTGTTGCGCTGAGGGATACACGGCCGCATGCTTATGCGCTTCTGCAGGCCTTCATGACTGAGGCGGGCGAGCAGGGAGTGCTGCTGGCGTCTCTGGGGACCATTGCAGAGCTCAGTGAGCTTCTCACAGGCCACCAATGTGCATGTATGCAAGACGCCTGTGGATTATCTGCTGCCCGTGTATGCCAGCAGCCCCTCCAGAGTGAGTGCAAGCATATTATCTGCAGAGGGTGTGATGACGTACCCTCACATGTGAGAATCTGGCATGAGGTAGTGCCCGGCAGATGTGTGAGACATTAGAACGTGTGAGCGTCCCATGACAGGGCGTGGCTGTGCATGCAGACCAGCAGCAGCTCAGGGGCATGGCGGCAGCATTTGCAGCGCTGCCCTGCAAGGTCCTGTGGCGGCTGACGCCCAAGGAGGTGCCTGATGAGTCCGCTATTGCAGCACTGGGTCTGGGCAACAACACAAAGGTGCCTGCCATTCCTTCAGTGTACTCCTACATAAGCTTGCGGCTCCCATCAAGTACAATGTCACAGCACTCCTGCATGTGCTGAGCGCAGTGTTGAAGGATGCTGTCACGTAAGCTTGAGTAACTGTAAGGTTGCTGCTGTGTGCAGGTGCTGACGTGGGTCCCCCAGAATGACATTTTGGCGCATCCCAACCTGAGGGTCTTCCTGTCGCACGTGGGGATCAACAGCATGTATGAGGTAAAAGCAGCAGAGTGGCTGCAAGTCCCTGATAATTATCTGCAGGAAGAGGCTGTACAGCACGGCTTGTGCTAGCTGCAGAGCTTTCAGTGTCTCTGCCCTGGAGTCTGCACATGTACTCTCACAAGGCGAACCAATCATTTCATACTGTGCAGGCCATCTACCATGGAAAGCCTGTTGTAGCTATGCCCTTCTTTGGAGACCAGCCTGATAATGCTGACAGAGTGGTGGCAATGGTGACCAGCGTCCTTCTTGATCTCATCATATTGCGCCGTACAAAGTTGGCGTCAGAGTGCAGGCTACCCTTCCATACATGGCTCCCTCATGAGGTTCCTACTGACTGCTATGTACCTCCCCATTACACAATGGGAGACATAGAACAATAGGCAAGGCTGTAGCACACAGCATGTAAAGCAGTACTCTTGTTGAGCGTGTTAGCTGCGACGCAGGGGTTTGGAGTGCGCGTGGAGCCCACGCAAGCTGGCACGCCTGCCTTTGGAGCGGCAATCATGGAAGTGCTGAGCAACCCGCAGTACAAGAAGGCAGCGGAAGCCATGGCTGTCAAGATCAAGGCTCGCAAAAACACTCCCGTGCAGGAAGCTGCAGGTAAGCTCTGCGTCCAGACCCCAAGCCCACATTTATATCAGACCTCGGCAACCCTGCTTTAGGTGCACAGACAGCTTACTGCTGCCCGAACGTGAGCAGCAATACAAGTCTATGAAGGATGCATTCCGCCCAACACCCATGCCTGCCTAGGATGCATCGACTGAAGCTAAAACTGCAGAGGTCCTCCAGAGCAAGTAACCTCTGAGAAGGTCAAGGGTGGCACTCTGCACATACCCTCTCTAGAGAGCTGCTCCTGGAGCTGCGCTAAACGGACTATCCTTCATGAGCTGTCTGGTGCGCAGACTGGATCGACCATGTGATCGCAACTGGGGGCGAGCCCTACCTGAGAACGCCTGAGGCCGACCTGTCCTTCATCGTGCGCAACTCGCTGGACGTCTACGCTATTGTGGCGGCATGCTGCTGCATTTTGTCGCTTGCAGCGAAGGCAGCGCTCCAGCTGCTACTCAGCAGGTGTCGGCCTTTTGTGAAGGCTTGGCTGGCTGACGGCAGCTTGCCATGGATCCCTGCTATGGCCAAGACGAAAGCCAACTAGAGTAGCAAGCAAGCAGTACTCGCCCTGCTCACAACATGCTGGAAAGAGCAGAGACAGGTTCCTATCGCAGAATTATGTTGGAACGTTTTGGCGGCTTTGTCCACATGCTGAAGAGCAGGCACATTCTGTGGCCTGGCGAGTTTGTGCGGCCTACAGAAGCAGGGCGTCATAATGTGCTGAAATGCACATGGTAGCGCTTTCTGATCCGCGCTGGTGCATCTGCTGAGGAGTGTAGTCTCATCGCTGCTTGGCAGAGCGCCGGAAAATGTGCATTTTACCAAACGGCAATGTGCATGATGCATAAATGTGGTGGTACCTGCTTGTGTTTCCTCAGGGTAGGCTGTGAGGCAGCAGAATGTAGCAGTATTCTTCCGTGCGGAGATGTGCATGAGGCCCTTACACAGCCTCAAGCAGTTGAACGCATCCCTGATGCAGTTGACCTTGCAAATGCCATTGCTGCATTTTCCTGTTGCCAACATCGGCAGCAAAATGTCCTTATTGAACTGGCTTTAGGCCGTACCTGCTTGAATGCAAAATTGGTGATGTGTGTCACCGTAAAACCCCTGGGAACAATGAAACACAAGCTAGGGCTGAGGTGTACACCAGAGGTGGCAAAATTTCTCCTGGCATGGTACATAGGTGCCTCCTTGACAAGGAGGCTTTGTGTCTTTGCATCTAAGTATTTGAGAAGTACAGCTCTCAGAAATACCAGAGGGCGGTCTGCAGCTGTAGATTGGGAAGGATTGTGCTGGTTGCTACTTCAAAGCCTTGCCATGTAAAAGCTTGGCCCTTCTCATAAGCTATTTCTAAAGCTGGGCTCAACTGAGGCTGGCCCCCGAGCCAAATGTCATGTTAGTTGTTTCTGTTCGGCTTCATGCCAGTTGCCAACATCACCGTAGCAGCAGTGTTGCATTTATATCTTTGGCTGGAGGGTGCATATTGCCTGCTGGCTGAAGAGGAGGAGTCTGCACCACAAGGAGGTGGCGTGAAGAGCCAGGCTGCAATGAAGCCGAATTGGCCTGTAGTGCGCAAATTCGAGCTTCTGCTGTAAGTAATGATGGACGTACCTTTCTGAAGCCTGTCTGAAGCCACGACTCGTTCGCGAGAGCGGCCTATACTATATAATTTCTCAGATGGGGTCATTCCACATCAGGTGTACTAATGATTACTACCCCAAGGGGCCTGGCTTCTCTCCTGGCTGAAGCTGCACTGCCGTACAGGTTATGAGACAGAGGTGATGTTACGAGAAAAGCTACCGGCTCGCGAGCTTACACCATTACGAGGGGGTGCCTCCCCCCTTGTAAGTTTGAGTATCACCAGCGATCATTTCTGCGGCTTTCAGAGCTCAATATTGCTATATTCTTTCCGAAGTTGACCAGCCGTGTACAGCCTTGTCGCGGCCATGGGCAACCATTTAGCAGCACTGAAAGGCTGGATAGCAATAGCTTTGATTGCTACTGGCGTCGTTGGCGCTCAAGCAGGGAAGGTTATCATCGCTACGTCGCCAGTCGGCAAGAGCCACTTGATGAACCTGAAGGTTATTGCCAAAGAGATCGAACAGAGAGGCCACAGCGTCATGGTGAGCGTCACTATGCTTTTCAAGCATTTCTAGATTTCTTAGAGACTTGTGACCACCGTTTCGCGTGAGACTGAAGCAGCCACTTGCGCAGTGGGTGGCGGTGGCGGCCGATGTATCTTTCTTGCAGCCTACCAATAGCAACATTATATCCTACGCAATGCAAGGACGCAGCTACGACACACCCGTGCCTGACTTTCGGGTCACGGCCGACATCACATGGACCAACCTGTGGCAGGGCATGAATCTGCTCTTATCTGACTCATGCATCGGCTTGATGAGCAATCAGACAGCTCTCGATTACATGAAGGTATGTAACTGCCTGCAAACACGCAATAGCCTGCTGATTCATTTCGAAGTCACACAACCAGTAAGTACCTCGTTATGTCCCAGTGCACTGACGCATGCCTGGCGTGCGTCTTGCAGGCTTTCCAGGCAGACGTGATGATTGCAGAGGTGTTCACGCCGTGCAGCGCCCTGCTGGCCCACACCCTCGACCTCCCCTGGATCAATTTCTGGCCAGGGTCTCCTGCAGAGCCCTTTGGTAATGTGCCATGGGCTGGCAGCAATCGCAGGATGGTTCAGCCCAACCCACTCAGCTATTATCCCCAGTTCAGGGTCAAGGGAACTGGCCCCACCACACAGCATCTGGTGAGCATCAATTGGCCGGCCAACTGCATGGATGACCCCATGTGCTGCAGACGTCAGTGACATCAGGCAGTGCCCATGCTTCTAAAACGCCAGTACAGACTATGGAGCTCGGCTGCAGCTCTGCCAGTAGCGGTCCCTGGGAGTACTGGCCGTTCAAAGTCTGACGAATGCTCCAGCCATTTCAATGTCGCAACACTCTGCTGACTCCTGAGAGCCTTGGGTGATGATACAGAGCCTGTGGCAGAGAGTGGAGAACTACGCGATGTACTGGTACTGGGTGTGGGACGACTGGCGCATCCACAGCGCTGTCGTACGCAAGCTCTAGTATGCTTCCGTGGCTGTGTTCCAGTCACTCTGTGCTCACGTATCAAGATCCGCTGCATCTGTCCTGCCTAACATTTCTTCTGCACTGGCAGCAACACAAGAGCATCAGGCACACATCAAATCGCCTTTCATGATGTCTCGCCCCTACCTTGTCGGGTGAATTGGCACCAGAGGCCTGAGACGCAGTGTTTTGATACGCAGCAAGAAGTATGACTTTGACCCAGATGTAATAGAGGAGCGCAGGCGGATGGTGATGACCCTTGTCCCGGTGGACTGGGCGGCCGAGTGGCTGCGCCCTGTCACGCCCAACTACAAGCTCGTGGGCCCCATTCTGTCTGGGCCTGGCAAAGCGCTTCCAGCGCACCTAGAGGTGAGACAAGTTGCAGCAGTGTCTCTTGCGCGCTTCATGAGAAGCAACAATTGTCCATAACGTCCCGCATGACGCCTCAGGAATATGAGTCTCAAAAAGGCGCCTCATCAGCGCTTATCTCACTGGCACCAGGAGTATGTTGCCATCTCAACTGCTAAAGCGTTTTAGCAAGAGGGGCAGCAGTGACACGTCTTGTGCCCAAAGGGCTTTCATCAACTCATTTTTGCGCTGCTGGTTGTGTGCAGGCGTTCATGGACGGGGCAGGCGAGCAGGGAGTCCTTCTGGTGTCTCTTGGGACCATCGCAGAGCTAGGTAAGCTTCTTACAGGCCAAAGGTCTAGGAGCATCACATACTGTTGCTAGCAGGAGCTCTATCGTGTCCTTTTAGCCGAGTCAGGGAAAGAGATAAGTCCACTACCTCAAAGACTGTGAGACAGGATTTCTCGTCACCAGCTCCTCACCAGAGCACCTCACAGATGCGTGTTGCCAGTCTCACACGGTGCTGATGCGCGTGCAGAGCAACAGCAACTCAAGGGCATGGCGGCGGCGTTTGCAGCGCTGCCCAGCAAGGTGCTGTGGCGGCTGACAGCGAAGGAGGTACCTGATGGGGCCGCCATGGCAGCACTGGAACTTGGCAACAACACACAGGTGCTTGCTTGCAAAAGCATGCTAAGCAAGAATGGCACAGGTCTGGCGGCCTGCAGCGTGTGATCACATTGCAGTAAACATGCCTTAGACCTGGCTGAAATGGGAAG
The DNA here is from genome assembly GCA_963930925.1 of Coccomyxa viridis. Taxonomy (NCBI): domain Eukaryota; kingdom Viridiplantae; phylum Chlorophyta; class Trebouxiophyceae; family Coccomyxaceae; genus Coccomyxa; species Coccomyxa viridis. Next base: position 2,762,373 of record CAWVOJ010000015.1, on the reverse strand, counting down.
GGGCCGTCATGTAAGCCCCATTGTGCTGAGTGTGCTGTTGTGTGCAGGTCTTGACGTGGGTCCCCCAAAATGATATTCTGGCGCACCCCAACCTGAGGGCGTTCCTGTCGCATGTGGGGATCAACAGCATGTATGAGGTGAGAGCAGCAAGGCGGCTGCCACATTTCACTGCAGATCTGCACACAAGGGGCTTTGTTGTCTGTTGTCCTTGTAGGCTCAGCTTCAAGGGTCTGCAAATAAAACTGGTCCTCTTTGTGCAGGCCATCTACCATGGAAAGCCGCTTGTGTGTATGCCATTCTTCGCAGACCAGCCCACAAATGCTGACAGGGTAGTTGCAAAGGTAATCAGCTCCTGCTCAGTCTGCCAGGTTGCTCTATGCGGGCTTGTTGGCATAGCGCAGGCTGCACATCTCTCAGCGGGAGTCTCTTGTGACACCCATCGTGACAGGTTGAACTACTTGCTGCAACGTGGGACCAAGGTTATGATCTGTGAGGATGCCGCGCATTACAGACAGGATAGCAGAGGATTGCTTGAAGGTCTCGTGAACAATGCAGGGTTTTGGAGTGCGCTTGGATCCCAGCCAAGCTGGCACGCCTGCCTTTGGCAAAGCCATCATGGAGGTGCTGAGCAACCCGCAGTACACCGAGGCTGCGCAGGCCATGTCTGTCAAAATCCGGGCCCGTAAGAACACCCCTGTGCAGGAAGCTGCAGGTGAACCATCCCTCCAGGCATCATAGACCACAGACTGCTTGCATCCTTGAGCCGTGCATGCGCAGGATAAGCTGTGTTCTTGTGTATTTTGAGCAGAGTTGAGGCTGATGCTTTTGCCAGAGGTTGCAACTGTGTTTTGTAAGACGCCTGCCCCGCTTACTATCACCTGAAAGATGCACAGAGAGCGTCACCCCATGTGTGCCCGGACATTTCCGCTTAACAGATGAGTAACATGCAGATTGGGTGGAGCATGTGCTAGAGACCAAGGGCGAACCCTACCTGAAGACCCCAGAGGATGAGCTGTCCTTCATTGTTCGCAACTCGCTCGACGTCTACGCAATCCTCGCGGCATGCTGCTGCATCTTTGCAACTGCGGCGAAGGCACTGATTCAGTTGCTGCTCAGCAGCTGCAGGCCTGGTTACAAAACTCTGCTGGCTGATGGCAGCCTGCCACCAATGTCTGCCATGTCCAAGGCAAAAGCCAACTAGGGTACCATAAATGCAAGATTCTGCCCTTGCCTTAGGAGCTGGCTCGGCGGGAAAAGGCCGTTTAAATGATCCCCGAATGTGGTCCAGCTGGCCTTTTGTCCATGCTGGCGAAGTATGTGAGCATTGAGAAGAACATTTCTTCTTCTTCTATTAGATTCATAAGAAGGCTACCCAAGGGCCAGCCCGCTGACCAGCTGTGCCCCGGTGGCGCTTTGTGATTTGATCAGGGATGAATCTTTGGAGGAGCGAGATGCCGTTTTTGAGCATCAGAGAGGCGCCACCCTGTGCATCTGACAGCCTGGTGCGCATATAACTAACCATTCTTTTGGCACGTGCTTGCAGCATATCCTGAATTGTACCCTAGGGCTATAGGGACTGCTCTCTTTAAAAAAAATTTGCAGAACATGTTTTACGTTTAGTCCATTGCCAGGTCGCTTCACAGCCCTCAGGTGCTATACACAAGTGTGAAGATGTGTTTATTGTACCGAACGTGTGTGAGTCCAGCACCTTCTAGCAGCAAGTTTTGCGCAGTGCTCACGAAAAGACTTCTAATAAATGGTGGCAGACGTGCTTGCAGATGCCAGGGGTATTCTGGGGATACTATTCCCTGAGATGAAAGCAATACAGGCAAGCTGAAGGGGACAATAGCACTCGACAAGAAATACAATTTTTTTTTTTTTCACTGCAGTTCAACTCAAGTTGAGTAGGACTTACAGACTCCAATCATTCTGAAAGACTCTTGATTGCCAGCTTTCAGAGCCCTTTGCAGCGCTTGGATGTGTAGGCGGCCGTGCCATATAGCGCTGTGAAGCTTCACCATATCATCTCAAAGAGTCTGTCTAAAGAAAAGCAACCTTGAAGCTGGGACGACTTCTAAAAATAGCATATGGGCCGCCCACGCGTACGGGCTGAGGTACATGAGCAGTACAGACTACCGACTACCGACATGGCTGCTGGGAAGCCTTACGCAAGGCTTCCAACTGCGCTGCCGTGTCCAATGTTTTCTTGAATAAGAGTAATGAAGGGCTTGATACCGCCTTGGAGTTCCAGAACCGGGGAAGCTCCGTGCGAGCACCTGCAACCCGCAAGACGTTGTCGCAGCCATGGCAGATCATGCAGGGGCTTTCACCCAAGTGTGTACTGTATCATTGTTCTTATGCCTGATCCCTGTCTCTCAGGCGGGGAAGATTCTCATCGCTACAACGCCTGTCGGCAAGAGCCACATGTTGAACCTTAAGAAGATCGCCAAGGAGGTTGAGGAGAGAGGCAATATCATCATGGTGCATCTCGCTCTCGTGTATTTGACACTGATTTTCCTTCGAGCTCCGGTCACCGCACCCTCGTCTGCCTGATGTGCCCAGCATCGTTGAGTACGACACCGTTCTCCCTGCAGTGGGCGACAATGGCATTCGATGTGCCCTTCCTACAGCCTACAAATGGCCCAATCATATCGTATGCCATGCAAGGCATGAGCTATGATACTCCCATCCCTGAAATTCGGGTTGCAGCCAATATCTCATGGGACAAGCTGTGGAAAGGCTTCAATTCGCTCGCAACGGCTTCCTGCATGGGCCTGATGAACAACCATACCGCTCTCCACTTTTTGCAGGTACGAAATTCCCGCAGGACTGCAGCTGTTTGCTAAGGTTTTATCCTGCCGCAGTAGGGATTGTTGCGTGCCCAGCGATTGACACATGCATGGCCTGGGTTCTGCAGGCTTTCCAAGCAGACGTGATGATCGCAGAGATGTTCACGCCGTGCAGCGCCCTGCTGGCCCACACCCTGGACCTCCCCTGGATCAATCTCTGGCCGGCAGCCCCTATGGAACCTTTTCCAACCTCGCTGTGGGCTGGCAGCAACCGCCGCCTTTCTCAGCCCAACCCTCTCAGCTACTATCCCCAGTACAGGAGCAAAGGGGCTGGCCCCACAACGCAATTCCTGGTAGCGATCCAGTCCTTCTGCGCCCTTCCAGAATGACAGCATGGAAGTCTTCTTGCAGGCACCTATCATACGAGGTCCATGGCCTTCCCATCAAATGTTGTGACTCTGCAAGGAGAGCTTTCATACCTGACAGCTCTCTTGCTCTGACCTCTTCCCGCAGGCACCTGTCATGCCAGGTCCAAGCACCTCACATCAATGTCATAATACTGCCAGGAGCAACAGGAAATGTGACGGCCTTGCATTGGTCTTGCAGGGCCTGTGGCAAAGAGTGGAGAATGTTGTGGTGTACTGGCTGTGGGCTTGGGGAGACTGGCGCATCAACAGCGCTCCTGTCCGGGACCTACAGTGAGCTTCATCTTACATATGCCTAATCACTGGTCTTCACAGGACATCTCACAAACATTCTGCATGACACAGCCCCTGCAGCATCCAACCAAAGAGCCGCTTCTTATGATAGCTTATGATCCTGTGGGATTTATAGCCCTCCTATTATGAGTCATCATGCCAGGTAGACGGCCGCGTGTTCCACGACACTGAGGATTGGTCTTGTGCTGTGCAGCAAGAAGTATGAGTTTGATCCAGAACTACCAGAGGAGCGCAAGCGGATGGTGATGACCATCGTCCCGGTGGACTGGGCAGCTGAGTGGCTGTGCCCTGTCAGGCCCGACTACAAGCTCGTGGGGCCTATTCTGGCGGGACCCGGCAACCCGCTTCCAGCAGATTTGGAGGTGAGGATCAGGTGCATTGGCCATTCCTCATGTCATGCTGCTGCATTTGGCATGCTTACAATGGGGTAGCAACGGCAACTAGAGCATGCTTTACTCCTTCTAAGAGCGCAAGAGTCGCATATCAGATCCCGCGTGCTGCTGGGAAGTGGAAGGCTCCACGCTGCCCCAATTCAGCATCCTTGTCACTGGTACCGGGGCCCGTACACAGTGAGAGTGTGAGGTGAGGAGCAGAACATCGCTTGTGTATCCAGAGGCCCTGGGGGAATTTTGCTCAAGCGCTCATGGCTGTGCGCAGGCCTTCATGAATGGTGCGGGCAAGGAGGGTGTGCTTCTGGTGTCTCTGGGGACTGTTGTAGAGCTTGGTGAGCCTCTCACATCTCGCATGAACCATATTGGCTTACACCTGCTGTGCATTGCATGAGTCTAACGGCATCAGGCATGCAGAAGCACCATGAGTGACTGCCGATGTCAGACAGCACAGATTATTTCACTAGACCCGTCACATCCACAGGTAATGCATGTTGCCGTAGCGCGCATACAGAAAGTGCAGTGTGTCATGCGAGCTGCTGCCATGCTGACATCACTTGCGTGTGTATGCAGACCAGCAGCAGCTCGGGAGCATGGCGGCAGCATTTGCAGCGCTGCCCTGCAAGGTGCTGTGGCGGCTGACGCCCAAGGAGGTGCCTGATCAGGCCGCTATTGCAGCGCTGGGATTGGGCAACAACACACAGGTGCTTGGCCAGCTGACAACCTTGAGCAGGCTTTCATGTATGCTGCAAGCTATGAATGGAGTCTAATGACTGCAATGGAAGAAGTGCCAGCACTTCTGGGAGATGTTGTCTTGCGACCAAGAAACACTGCAGATGCATGCTGCTGTACGCAGGTGGTGACATGGGTGCCCCAAAACGACCTTTTGGCACACCCCAACCTGAGGGCGTTTTTGTCACATGTGGGGATCAACAGTATGTACGAGGTGTGCACTGCACCGCTTCTCCAACGTCTTATAAGAATCTCAAAGAAGGGGACTGTGCTGCTTGCACACTTGTCACACCAGCTTTGCCTTGACGTTGACAAACACGTCCTTGCCCTATGCAGGCCATCTATCATGGGAAGCCTATTGTAGGTATGCCATTCTTTAGAGATCAGCCCACCAATGCCGACAGGGTGGTCGCAAAGGTGACCAGCCCTATCCTTACTAATTTTGTTAAAACCAGATCCCTCCGTTCCGGTGCAAACATGCCGCCCAGAGTATATGCTGTGCATCTGTCTGTACCTCCTCAAGATGCTTATGTAACTGCATTATACTCACCTCACGCACATTAGGACGTAGTTATATCATTTGCAAGGCTGCAGCGTGCAGCTTGAGCAGCTTGATGCTCCCTGAGTGTGGAGGGTGCAACTGCAGGGATTTGGCGTGCGCTTAAATCCCATGCAAGCAGGCATGCCTGCCTTCGGAGAAGCCATCCTTGAGGTGCTGAGCAACCCGCGTTACGCCAAAGGCTGCACAGGCAATGTCGATCAAGATCAGGGCCCGCAAAAACACTCCTGTGCAGGAGGCTGCAGGTGTGCAGTTCCACACACTGCTTGCTGGCTGAGACTGCCTATGCATGCCTATGCATGCCTGTCCAGTGACGGTGTTGTATGAGTCAGCTAGCTATGAAGCTGCAAGCATTATCACAAAGATTCTGTGATGACGTCATGCTGCGTTCCTTAGCAGATGTGGGAATATGGTGTGGAGCTCTCTGATAAGGCCGTTGCATGACACTCGTCCAGCAAACAATCTTGCAGGCCTGTACTCCACTATTCCAAATTGTGGAGGGTGGACAGGGTAGCTCTGTTCAAGTACCCGCCTCCAAACATTCCGCTGCCAACCCTAGTCACATTTGAGCGTTGTTGACCATTTCCTGAATTGCAGACTGGATTGAGCATGTGATGGCGACTGGAGGCGAGCCCTATCTGAGGACTCCAGAGGACGAGATGTCTTTCATTGTGCGCAAGTCGCTGGGCCTCTGTGCTATCACAATGGCCTGCTGCTACATCTTCTCTGTCATTGCAAAGGCAGTGCTTCAGCTGCTGCTCAGCATGTGCAGCCCTGTCCCGAAGACCGGGCTGGCAGATGGCAGCTTGCCATGGGTACCCATGATGTGCACACCTAAGGCAAAGGTCAACTAGGGTAGCAAGCATACAATATTGTTGCACAAGGGGATGGGTAGTGGCAAGAGAAGACCCATTGGCACATCGTGTGCTAAGGTCCCAGCCTGGAATGTGTCGTAGGTGACAATTGGGCAAAGCGGCATCTAAGTCCTGACAGATTGAGAAAAGAGAAGTCATTGAAGTGAAATGAGTGCTTGCCATCATGGAAACTCATATCTAGTAAAATGCATGGGCTATTCAGTCCGCTGAATGGATCAATGCGAATCGCTGCCACTCGTGTGAAATTCTATAAATAGCATTGGCTTCTTCGTCGGCTGCGCGCGCGCATACGGGCTGAGGTACATGAGACAGGCTACCGGCATGGCTGCTAGAAAGCCATTACGAGAAGCTTTGCTGCGCTTTACGAGCATGCAGAGCTCTTGGATAAGTGTAATGGCGGGCTTGACAAGGCCCTGTAGTTACTCAACATGTCCAGCTCCGTACGTGCGTCTGAACCGTTGTCGTAGCCATGACAAGCCATGCAATGGCGCCAAGGGGCGTGCTTCTAGCGATCATGCTGGGATGTTTTACGTACGTCTCTCTAGCGGGAAAGATTCTTATTGCTACAACGCCACGCGTCAAGAGTCACACGATGAACCTGAAGAAGATAGCCGAGGAAATAGAGCAAAGGGGCCACAGCGTCATGGTGAGTAAATCTCTCTCTAGGCCTATAAGAACATTAGCACATCTTGAGCTCGGGCATGGCTCCCGCAGTCACTTGATGGGCGGCACCCAGCCCTAACCTTGAGTGCATATGTCCCGTTCGCAGTGGGTGACGATGGCAGCCGATCTATTCTTCCTGCAGCCTGTAAATGGCTCGATTGTGTCATACGCCATGCGCGGGAAGAGCTATGATGCTCCCATCCCTGAGCGACGAACCAAGGCCAACACCCCGAGAAACACGTCATGGCGGGGTCTCTACACGGTCATGGTGGACTCCTGCATGGGCCTGATGAGCAACCACAGTGCAATCGACATGCTGAAGGTATTTGACTGCCTGCTGAGGCCCTGCTTCGATGCTGGAGGGTCTCACCTGACGCAGCCATGACCGCTCCAGCCTCATGGGCATGCACTTCCACCGTGATACCATGCATGGTGTGGTTGTTGCAGGCTTACCAAGCAGACGTCATGATCGCCGAGAACTTCACGCCATGCAGCGCCCTCCTGGCCCGCACCCTGAACCTTCCCTGGATCAACCACTGGGCGATTGCCCCACTGGAGCCCTTTCTGACTTCCCAATGGGCTGGCAGCAATCGCCGGCTCTTCCAGCCCAACCCAATCAGCTACTATCCCCAATTCAGGACTGAGTGGCCTGGCCCCACCACACAGCTTCTGGTAGGCCTGGTCTTGCCTTACAGAGCGCAGATCTTTGCGAGCACAGCCAGATCTGCTCAACATGCTTGTGACGCTAGGCCGTGTACCTAATGAGCAAGGAAAGCTCTTACACTGCCTGTGTCTGGAGTGTCCTGAGCCTGAGATGCTCACATTTAGCATCTGATAAGACTTCTCTTGAGCTCCTCCAACATTTTCTATAATGCTACCAAAAGGGATTCTGACATCTGATACACTTGTGTGGCACCGCAGAGTCTTTGGCAGAGACTGGAGAACTTTACCGTGTTCATTTACTGGGTCTGGAATGACTGGCATGTCCACAGCAAATTTGTCCTACCACTCTAGTAAGTCCCGAGTGTTGCCACAGCACGTCTTGAGCCCCCATGACATCTGCTGCTCTTGCCCTGCCAAGCAAAGCCCCTGCACGACGATACTTGCCCTCGTGCGTTGCACAGACATTGCCAGAAAGCCTTGTACTCATCCTAGTCAGGGTGAACACAGTGGGTGACACCGAGAGCATCCCGTTGGCCTCCTGCATGGTGTCAAGATTGACGTTGACCTTGAGCAGCAGCCTGTTGTGCCGCCCAGGCTGCACCACCTGAGCCAGCACACTCAGAAATGAGGCTTGCGCAGCATTTTTTGTATGATGCACTGTGCAGCGCAAAGTATGGCTTCGACCCGGAGCTGCCCGAGGAGCGCAGGCGGCAGGTGTTAACCATTGTTCCCGTGGACTGGGCGGCCGAGTGGCTGCGCCCCGTCACGCCCAACTTCAAGCACGTGGGCCCTGTTCTGGCCGGGCCAGGCAAACCCCTTCCAGCCCACTTGGAGGTGAGGCTAGAATGCAACAGCCAACCGTGAGCGCTGGCGCCACAGCTTGTGCCTTGGTGTGTACTCTGTCATAGCGCTATGTGATGTACTACATGTTGCCGCTATTTCGGGAGGCTCTATGCTGCACCTGGCCAGTGCCCGACCACTCACACCAGGTCACGGACATGACGCGCGCAACAGAGTCTGTCATGCATCCACGACTGAGGGCATTGGGACAATTGATGATACACCAATTGGCATGCATGCAGGCTTTCATGAACGGGGCAGGCGAGCAGGGAGTGCTCCTGGTGTCTCTGGGAACCATTGCAGAGCTGGGTAAGACTCAAGTGTGCTGCATCAGATCTGCATGCATGCAGTGCAATGCCCACTTGCACAACCAGGAACATGTGCTGCCGGCCGCTTCATCAGAAGTGCGGGTGACTAGACCCACGGGATCACCCATGATGGTGACACAATGTCACAGACGTTCTCTAGCATGGACAGTGTATAACGGCATGTACAGCTATCAGGATTCAGCATGTGCTAGTATATTACATTTCTGGCCCGCCCTTGCACGAGTGCGGGATTCACACCCATGGCTCAGTGCTGACGGTACATGTTCCGTGCATGCACACAGACCAGGAGCAGCTATTGGGCATGGCGGGAGCCTTTGCAGCGCTGCCCTGCAAGGTGTTGTGGCGGCTCACGCCCAAGGAGGCGCCTGATGAGGCCGCCATTGCAGCGCTGGGCCTGGGCAACAACACACAGGTGCTTCCACTCCGGCGTCTATCTGCAGAGGCCTTGCTGCTTGCAGCATTTCATTGACTGCACCCCAGTTGGCTCCAAGTTGCACAGTGAAGATGCCTTTCAGAGTGCCTGTATATAGTAAGAGCAATTTGCTGTGTACAGGTGCTGACATGGGTGCCCCAGAATGATATTCTTGCGCACCCCAACCTGAGGGCGTTCTTGTCCCATGTAGGCATCAATAGCATGTACGAGGTAATGACACCAGAGCACCTGCTAGTGTCTCTTCGAAGATATAGACAGAGGATAAATTTGCTGACTTGCCGTCCTGCTCACAGCCTTTGCCTTGATAAGCATGTTTGAATACCCAGTTCACAGAGATTGCACACCTATGCATGCTTCGGCGCAAGTTTGATCCTGTGCAGGCCATTTATCATGGAAAGCCTATTGTGGGAATGCCCTTCTTTGGAGACCAGCCCATCAATGCTGACAGAGTTGTCGGGAAGGTGATCAGCTCTTGTCTCCAGAGGACACTGTGATGACCTGATTCTCCCTCCAAGCTACAGGCTGTGCGCATGTTGTCAGCCGCCTTATGCGTGCGTTCTGGTCTATAGACTGGCTACGCCTCTGTCAGCCATGTATGGTACAGCTTACACATCATTTTGGGCTGTCCAGCTCACTACAAGCATGCCTTGCAGCATTTAATTTGGCTACAGGGTTGTAGCACGTCTACCACACGTCAGCAATTTCAGTACATGTAAAGCACAATGCAGGGGTTTGGCATGCGCGTGAGTCCCGAGCAAGCTGGCACGCCCGCCTTTGGCGAAGCCATCATGGAGGTGTTAGGGAATCCGCAGTACACAAAGGCTGCGCAGGCCATGTCTATCAAGATCAAGGCCCGCAAAAACACTCCCGTGCAGGAAGCTGCAGGTGAGCAGTGAACCCAGATTTCCAGCCACTCACAGGGGACGGGGCCTATGCAAGCCTACCTTAGGACGCACTGCTCCAGTCCCTATATTGCATGTATGTAAAGCTGGGCGCACCACTGCTGCTGCTGCTTTGTTTCTGTGCACATGAGCCTTTCAACATGGGATACACCGGCCGTTTTGATCTTGTGAAGCACACAAGTCCCACAGGCCACCTTGCAAGCTCTGACTCCTGCAGCTGGATGCGTGGCACCCGTTCAACTATGTCAGTTGGTGCGCAGACTGGGTTGAGCATGTGATGGTGACTGGAGGCGAGCCCTATCTGAAGACTCCAGAGGACGAGATGTCCTTCACTGTGCGCAACTCGCTGGACGTGTACGCTATCATGGCGGCATGCTGCTACATCCTGGCACTAGCAGCAAAGGCAGTGCTTCAGCTGTTGCTCAGCACATGTAGGCCCGTCTTGAAGGCTTGGCTGGCTGATGGCAGCTTGATGTGGCCATCTGTCATGCCCAAGGCCAAGGCCTACTAGGTATTGAGAATGCAGTACTCCAAGGAGCTGGCGAGGGGCATGAGAAGACTGTAAACTACAGCTGCAAGGCTAGACAGACTGCGTTGGTCGCATTTCGGACAACAATCCGCGAGTGCTTGTCATGCATAGTCTGATGCCATCATGGTGTCCAACAGCGCGTTTCAGAGAGGCACCGCAATCTGTTGGTTGGCATGGTTGAGGTGGCATGCACGCCACATATGTGCTGATCTGATCTGATCTGATCCAAGTATAAGTAGCAAGTGAGGTGAATTCAATGTCCATGCAACTCTATGCCAGAGGCAATGCTCTGTGCTGATCATTCGCTGAAAAGTGCGCAACAGGCCACAATTGGTACACCTTGCGGTGTTCAGGGACTTGTAAAGCAGTGAGTTGGGTAGCACGGTCAAGATCAGGAGTCCTCTGATGGGTCCTTGCACAGCTAATGCAGAGGTGTTGTCCTGTCATTGCGCTGTATGTGACGTCACTGCTGTGCGCTTTCTATGTAAACAGCAAGGTGGCACGCTCCAGGCACTTACATAAGGTGTAAGGACCTCCCCTGAGCGACCTTGACAGGAACCGAAACATGGAGTATACCAGTAGTTTGTTCAGAATCACTTGCGCAAAATCATTGGCAGAGATCCTCTCTCTGCATGCCCCTCATTGCGATGCAAGTATGACCGCTTTGTAGTGGCTGAGGGAGCCTTTTCGAAAGGATCGGCCTTTCCTCTGTTTTGCAATATTAAGATGGCGTAAGTGCACGCAAATGATGCAGCACGTTATGGTATTGTAGTGAGGAAGAGGAAGGCCGGACACTAGGCTTGCTGACAAATGCTAAAAATAGCATCAGCTTCTTCCTTGGCTGCAGTCCCGTACGGGTTGAGTAATGGTGGAGGCTATTCGCAGGGCTGCTGGTTGTCACATTCAGCAGACCGCCCACCTGATTTTTGTATCGATCCGCAGTCGACGTATAGGGAGTTTTGACAAGCCCTGGTGCTCCCGTCTCTGACGAGGCCTCTACGATAGTCTGCAATCCGGAAGCCCTCATCGCATGGATGGCAGCTCACAGAGCGACACCTCAGCGCATCTTCATAGCATTTCTGATTGTATGTGGAGTTCATGCCGTCCAGGCAGGAAAGATCCTGATTGCTACGACGCCGATCGGCAAGAGCCATCTCATGAACTTGATGAAGATTGCCACGGAGATCGAGCACAGAGGCAACACTGTCATGGTAATACTTTCTTCTCTTGAAATCTTGCGCCGCATGAGACTTCTGTAGGGCGCGAGGGCATAAGCATATTGCGCGGCAACCTGTCCAGCGTAGGTATGACACAGTCTCTTGGTTGTGCAGTGGGCGACAATGGCAATGGATGTGCCTTTTCTGCCACCCAATAGCTCTTTTGTATCGTATGCCATGCACGGAAAGAGTTACGACACCCCTATTCCAGAGTGGCGAATCATGCCCGAGACTCAATGGCAGGAGTTCTGGCAAGGCCTCAACGAACTGATGACCGACTCCTGCGTGGGCCTGATGAGCAACCAGACTGCCCTCAACATGATGAAGGTGTGATCTCTCAGTGTGCATGCTGTAACTTGCCTGCTTATCGGTCTCATCTGTTACGGCAAAGTCTGCTCCTGCTACATCCCACAAGAATGACACATGCATGGTTTCCTTTTGCAGGCATATGGAGCGGACGTAATGATTGCAGAGATGTTCACTCCGTGCAGCGCCCTGCTGGCCCACACCCTGGACCTCCCCTGGATCAATCACTGGCCAATAGCCCCTGTGGAGCCCTTCTTCACATCGCAGTGGGCTGGCAGCAACCGCCGGCTGTTCCAGACCAACCCAATCAGCTACTTCCCCCAGTTCAGGACCAAGGGCACTGGGCCCATCACGCAGCTTCTGGTAACCCTCGCATAGCTTTGCTCACTGCTTTTTCAGAGATGTGCATTGTGCTACAGGCGTCAACGACGGTATCCATAAGTTTTGCTGTGATGCACTGACAGCGGTCATGCCTGCAGTGCAGTGAAGCAAAAGGCATGCCTCACACAACCTCTGTCAAGGGCATCTTACTACAAATGTATCTTGTTGTGTCTATATGTCACACAGGCGGACACCAGCTGAGCACCAGCCGCCAGTACCTCTATACCTGTGAAAATTTGAGCAGCAACGTCTGTCTTGCAATCTGCCACTGGGAGGTGACGCCTGAGAGGTTCTGTTGGAGTGCAGAGCCTGTGGCAGAGGATCGAGAACTTTGCGGTCTCCTGGTACTGGGTGTGGGACGACTGGCGAACCCACAGCAAGGTCATCCACAGCCTCTAGTAAGCCCTTGTGACCACCAAATCGTTCCTTGTGCTCACATGATATGACTCCCGCGCTGTTTGAGCAACTGCACGTGCTGATGCTTCAGCATCTGCTGGAAGGCGCTCCTGCCCTGCCAGACAAAGTTTCCACAGCAGCGGCATATGACTCACAAGCTGCTCATGCTTCATATGATCGCCCTGGCTCCCTCACCTTGCCAAGTGGAGGATTCAAAAGACCGAGGGTGTAGAGCAGCTGCTGCATCATGCAGCAAGCAGTATGACTTTGAGCAGAAGCTGCCACGCCTCTTACAGCTTCGACTGACCATTGAGAGCCTCAAGGTGCAGGGACTGAGATGTCTGTGTGTTACGCACAGCAAGCGGTATGACTTCAACCCAGAACTGCCCGAGGAGCGCAGGCGGCAGGTGATGACGATTGCTCCAGTGGACTGGGCCGCTGAGTGGCTGCGCCCCATCACGCCCAACTTCAAGCATGTGGGCTCTGTCCTGGCAGGGCCAGGCAAACCTCTTCCAGCCAACTTGGAGGTGAGCCACCCACGCTGCAGCGTGGCAGCATCATGCATGCAGGGGCAGCGACGTGAAGGGACATGCTGGCATGTAGTCTCAGCTGTTGTAGCATTAGAATTGCACCTCTCATGGTATATTTGAAATCCGGAGGCTCTGCACATGCGCTGTACCTCCTCTGCGCCCTGTAAAATAGACCAGATACTGGCACATGTCAGGACCCACCTCAGCTTTCAGGAGCGCTGCGCCAGCATGCTTATAAACCACGTACAGTCCCACTTGTTTCTTTACCTGTGGAGGGGTTTTGGCGTGCTTTGTCATACAATGATATCATCGATGGGCATGCGCAGGCATACATGACTGAGGCAGGCGAGCGGGGAGTGCTTCTGGTGTCTCTGGGGACTGCCGTATTGCTGAGTGAGCTTCCTCACGTGCCACATTGATTCTGTGCAAGTTGACACACACCCCATTGCACCCCGGTTTTGGGCAGGGTTGCACAAAACAGTGGGTTTGCAGACAGGAATATGAGGAACAACTCAAGAGACTGGTGACACCCCACAGAGACTGGTGACACCCCACATGCTGCACTTCTATACAGCATTGGGCGTATACTGTTGGCACCTGCTTGCATGAGGTGGGTTGTTGTGTGCGTGACGCAGCGCTGACAGTGCAAGCATGTGAATGCAGACCAGCAGCAGCTCAGGAGCATGGCGGCGGCATTTGCAACGCTGCCCTGCAAGGTGCTGTGGCGGCTGACGCCCAAGGAAGTGCCTGATGAGGCCGCCATCGCATCACTGGGCCTGGGCAGCAACACACAGGTGCTTGCCAGTGCAGCGCTTGCCAATGTAGACTGCACCAGCCCCTGACGACTCAACCTCAAAATACAGCAGAGTAGTACTATCCTGCTCTGAGATGTACGAGAAGAAGCTCAGCTATGTACTGTGCTGGGTTCAGGGATGATATTATGAGTCAGTTTCCCAGTTGACGAGGTTGCAGACTATGCATGTATAATATGGCCACTTGTTCTGGCTGCAGACAGGTCTGTATATGCCCTTTGGCCTCTGGCTGCGGATTGCCACCACACACAGAGGTATTGAGCGCGCTGCTGTGCGCAGGTCCAGACATGGGTACCGCAGAATGATATTCTGGCGCACCCCAACCTGAGGGCGTTCCTGTCCCATGTGGGCATCAACAGCATGTATGAGGTGAGACAACACAGCGTCTGCACCTTCTTGTCAAGCATGCGGGGAGAAAGACAGAGCTGATCATTGTCTTGACCACAGCCTCTGCCTTGAAATCGGGCGAGGTCAGAGTGCACCAGGGAGAACTTCAACAACTGGATGCTGCAGGCCATCTACCATGGAAAGCCTGTTGTGGCCATGCCCATCTTTGGAGATCAGCCAACCAATGCAGACAGAGTGGTGGCAAAGGTGACTCCTTCTGTCCACAACACAGCACTCCATGAGCGCATGCCGCCTCTGAGTTGTAGGCTTTGTCTATCTCTTGGCTGCCTCATTACAATTGGCATATTGCTGCTGCTTCAGCGCTCATGTCTGCGGGAAAACGCCGATCGACTTACATTCCCCGGCTGCTGCCTGAACCTGCGCACATGCCGCATAGGACTATGGGGGACGTTCGCTGCAAGTTATTGGTATATATTATTAGCAGGAGGCTCCAGAGCAGATGGAATGGTGCCGTGTAGGGGTTCGGAGTGCGCGTGAGTCCAACGCAGATCGGCACGCCTGCCTTTGGAGAAGCCATCACAGAGGTGCTGAGCACCCCGCGGTACACCAAGGCTGCGCAGGCCATGTCTGTCAAGATCAGGGCCCGCAAGAACACTCCCGTGCAGGAGGCTGCAGGTGAGTAGCTACAATCTACCCAGAGTTCTAGCCCAGAATATCCTAAACTGGTGTGCCTCAGCATGTATGGAACTGCTGGTGCTCTTTGCATAATTATTGAGCCGCACAGAGTCGTCCTATGAGGCTGCACTTGCTGTCTTCAGGCAGCGCTGCCGTAGCTTGCGCTTCTTGCACTGTTGAGACCATCTGCAGCATGTCCTGATAGCTTGCTGACGACTTTCTGCCTTGCTGATGTAAGGAAAAGCACATCTCTGAAGGTCCACCAGACCAATTCCCACCTGACCACCTTGCTATGTGTGAGGGTAAAGAGTGGTAGGTCTTATCATCCAGCTTCTTAGGGAGGTGTAGCCACATGTGTGCCAGCAATCACTCAATGGCTGATGCGCAGACTGGGTTGAGCATGTGATTGCCACGGGGGGCGACCCCTACCTGAAGACCCCTGAGGACGAGCTGTCCTTCGTTGTGCGCAACTCGCTGGACGTCTACCTCATTGTCGCAGCATGCTGCTGCATTGCTGTGCTTGCAGCAAAGGCGGCACTGCAGCTGCTGCTCAGCAGATGCAGGCTTATCGTAAAGGGTTGGCTGGCTGATGGCAGCCGGCCATATCCCTCTTTCACACCCAAGGCAAAGCCCAGCTGAGGTGGCAACGGGAAAATGCTTTGCCCAAAGGAGCCGCCAGCTAGCGGTGTGAGGCACCTAATGCAGACCTGAGAAGTGTTTTGAACGGCTTTGTCCACGTGCTGAACAGAAGGCAGTTGAATGTGGCAGTGCAGCATAGTCTGCTTCAATGGCCCAAAGCTCGGGGCAAGAGGGAAATTCAGGTTTTGGCTGGCTTCCCCAACATGGCAAGTCTCTCTCGGTGAAAGTACAAAGTGCTGGGGGAGCATGCTGCAAAGCCCAGGAGGCAGTCTCCTGTGCATGTGATCCTGCCTGAGGCGTGCTGTGTCAGCCTTTTGGCTGTTGCTTGCAACTGCAGTAGTTAGGTATGAACGCTTGCTGTGGTCCCATTGAAGTGTGCCACTTGTATCGTACCAGAGGACCTGATAGCCAATAGCCAGCTCTGAGCAGCAGTATGCGTGCAATGCGTCATATAAACAGACATTCCTGTAGATCACAAGCGCTGTCAGGTTGCCTGTATTTTCATTGACTTGATCTGCAGTCGGTGCAGATACCATCAGACATAGCTATGATGCCAAGAGTGCTGCCTGAGATGAGTTGCATCGAGTGGAACTGATGGGATGGAGCCTACATCATGTAGGACGTGCCGCACATATGGTACATAATGCCTCATTAACAGATCGCAAGGCCCCAGAAGCATCTCTTAGGAATCCTCAGGACTAGCTCAGGTGGCTATGCCTAAAGGCACCCTGGTGCATGGAGGTAGAAAGTGATATGCCTTAGAATCAGTGTATCATCAAACTGAAAATTAGCCTTGTGTTCAGAGCACAATGTATATCAGTGTGCTACTTGGGCATCTGCTGCTGCAACCCGTGTTGACGCCAGGGATCGCACTGATGCCGCTCTTAAAAGCCCAACATTTTGAGCAGCTTCCCAGCCTTCACAGAGCCGCTGACATGTTAACTGATGCGAATGAAAGAGAGAAAGCCTATTCTAAATATAGCATTCCAGCTTCACCTGGCTTCTCAGAATGCCCCTACGTAATACTGCCTGCTTCCAGGAACTCTCAGAACGTGGTATAGCTCTGCATTGGTTCTGCAATGCGGATAGCTAGCTGCTTCTTTCGCCGTTCAATCTTGAGCTGCAAGTAGGAAGGGTGGCGGTGATGGGCGTTTTGACCTCCTGGATCGTACCTTCTCTTGGCTGCTTCCTGAGCATCGTTCGGCACTTCATAGCTACTGGTGAAGTATTGGCAGTAAGGAGCGGTCAGCATCTGGGGGTGCGCCATTGCTGCGCTCACAGATGTTCAAACTAGACTCAGCTCGTCCACATGCGATCTGAGCTCTAAACACGCAATTTTGCAGGATCTCAACCCGCTGCCCTTCGCCGCTACTATTCTAAACTGTTCTGGATGGGTCGTGTACACTGTGCTAGTCCGCAATTGGTTCGTGTTCATCTCGGATGTGCCTGGGCTGCTCTGCAGCATATGGATGACATTTTCTCTATATCCGTACGCCTCACCTAGCGTACGTCCTCAGCCCTCCCCTTCCTCCTCTTGCTCTTTGTTGCAGATACAGCTGGTGCATTGACGCCTGAGATTGAAGGGGTGCAGCAATCTGCAAGTATGCGGGAAGCGCTGAGCTGATACCTGCGCCACCATTGCAGGTCCAGAACCAGCTGAACGCGTTCATTGTTCTAGCAGCCTTGCTGTGGTGTGTCCTGGCTGCAGCCACCATGGTTCTGCAGGAACACTCAACTCAGCCGACTGTGGTTGCGCTCTGGTAATCACACATTCCACCCACTGCACCTTTGTTGCAGTTTCACCAAGCTACATACCGCCTACACATGAATGGACTGTCATGTGTAGCAGTGCAGCTGCATTTTGCGCAGGATTGCAGGCAGACACAAATCTCTTTAGATCACAGATGATGCCATGCAGGGGTTGGACGGTGAGTGTGACTCAGGTGCTCCTCATGGCCTCACCGCTGTCCGGATTGTTGAGGGCCATACAGCAGCGCAGCTCCGCCAACTTCCATCTTGGGGTGTGTGCAATGGGCCTGCTCAGCAGCAGCCTGTGGGCCATCTATGCTATGGTAAGGATGTTGCTTTCCTGCATCACACTCAAAATAGACAATTGATGAGGCAGCCTGACATATGGCTACCTGATAAGGACCGCTTGTGTCACAGCATCAAGGTATTGCTGTCATGAGCAAGCTGCAAATGGATGTATCAGGTCATCTGCATAGAGCTATATGCTATCTTACACGCCCATGATAGCTCAATGTGTGCTGCAGACCATCATGAATCTGTTCATTGCCATCCCCAACTTCCTGGGCGGCCTGCTATCATGTGCTTCTCTGCTCGTCTGCTTTATCTTTCCCAGGTAAGGCATCCGCATCCATAGTACAGCTCAGTGAAGCAGCTGTGAGCTTCCTGCATTTGTCTCTTGAAGGAACGGCTCCTCGAAGCAATATGGTGCTTGTCTGTGAGGCAGAACCTGGCTAAGCCATAGCATGCTGGTTTGGCAGGAAACCTGCTGCCACGCCAGCTCAGCAAGAGGCTGACAATGTGCGAGCAGCGGTCAATGCCGTTCAGATGGGCTGAGGCCCTCGCAAGAACACTTTGCCGTGCGGAGGTGCATGGGCGACAACCGCGCTGAGGCGAGCATGGCGTCAGCACCTGACACAGGGGACTGATGCTTCAACTGTCCCAGGTAGGCTATCCAGAAATGCTCCCACTTCAGAGCAATCATGAGGCCACTGCACTCCATTGGCATGAGAAGTTGCAGGTGGCCAGAGCACAGGGCCCTGCTAATTGCGCCAGCGTCATCTATGATGGAGCATGGTTGTGAACGGTCAGCAATTGTGCCTTTCCATCGTGCTCTGCTTGCATGCTCTCCCTGAATGGTCAGGCGGGTGCAGGTCGAGCGTGCAATGGTGACATGGATTGAGCCCTGTCTGACGATGCCAGAGGAGAAGCTGTGCTTCATTCTGCGCAACTCGCTGGACGCCTACGCTTTGGCAGCGCGCTTCTGCGCATTTGTGCTTGCAGCTCATGCTGCGCTTGGACTGCTGCTCAGCAGGTGCAGGCCTGTTGCAACAGCTTGGGTAGGTGATGGGAACTTGCAGTGGCTCTATGCTGTTTTGCAGACAGAAGCTGTATAGGGTAGGGAGTTTTGTCAGGCATGCGCTGCTATGTTGAAGGGCCTGGGAATTTGGCAGAGAAACAACATTGCAAAGAAGGCCGTGTACAATATTTCAGCTTGCCATCGTCTGTGCTGAAAGAAGAGCGGCATGACGCTGATATGTATAAGTATGCAAGAGAGGGTATTGCAGCCAGCCGGCATTTGCAGGAGGGTGCATGGAACCCTTATCACTTTAATTGGCTGAGCAGTAGCTGAGAAGCAATGCTGAGCCAGCACATTGGAGTAAGTGTGCAGCTGTAGTAATGTCGATGCCATGATCGCCCTGTAGCTACCTGAGTGTAGTGCACTGAGGTGACAATGTCCGTCATGACCAACATTTAATGGATTGACTGAGCAAGTGTAGCGTCAAGCTGGGACGTTCGAGTCCTATATTCAGCATTAGGGCTTTATCTGGCTCCATGTCACCTACGTAATCGGGCTGCTTTCCAAAACTTGCGAAAGGCCAGAATTCTTCACGCGACCTCTTCTGCCATCTCTTCGAAGATTTCTACTCCGCAGCCTCTCTTTGAGCTGCAGGCAGAGGGGCCGGGCACTGATGAGTGTACTGACATCATGGGTTGTACCCCTTCTGGGTTGCGTCATGGGCATCATCAGGCATACCATAGCCACTCAAGAAATCCTGGCAGTTCGAAGCGGCAAACGCCTTGGGGTGCGCGCTGCTTTGCTCATTTACATTGTCATTGGCACCATGTCCCTCTACATCAGGCTGATAGTGTGAAGTGCTGCAGGACCTTAACCCATTGCCCTTCGCAGCTACCATCCTTAACTGCTCTGGATGGGTCGTCTACACGATTCTGATTCGCAATTGGTTTGTTTTCTGCACGGACGTGACTGGCCTACTCTGCAGCATATGGATGACATTCTCTCTATACCCTTATGCCTCGTCTAGCGTAAGTCCTTAGCCCCCCCTTTGCGTTCAGTTGGCTCTTACGCTCATACGTTGTGCTTTGCATCAACCCGTTTCCTGCTGATGTACGTCCACCATCACTGCAGGTCCAGAACCAGCTGAATGCGTTCATGGTCCTGGCTGCGGTCTTGTGGTGCGTCCTGGGTGCGGTGACTATGATCCTGCAAGACCACTCGACGCAGCAAGCTGTCATCGCGCTTTGGTATGTACCCAACACCTACACGACCCATCTGTTGCTCTCCAACTCTTGCCCTAATTCACTGTGCTTGCGCCATGAATGAGACGCACCACGTGTCATCTGTCAGGACTTCTATGGCATGAACTCTGCCCATGGCTTTAGGAGAAATGCCTGTAAGAGGCACACCTGGGTATGCAGGGGTTGGGCGGTCAGTGTGACTCAGGTGCTCCTCATGGCTTCACCGCTGTCCGGGCTGCTGAAGGCGATACAGGATCGCAGCTCTGCCAACTTCCACCTGGGGATGTGCGCAGCGGGCCTGCTGACCAGCTGCCTGTGGGCAATCTACGCTATGGTGAGCCCACTGTTGCTGCGCAAGAACATCGCAACACGCACCGGACAAGGCAGCTTGCCCAAGGAATATCTGACCGCGGGGGTATATTGATAGTGATTAGTAAGGTGCCTTGTTTGGACATTACAGAGCAGGCTGTGTCACCTGAGAAATTGGTCTGACGTAAAGCTGTGCAAACTGCCTATGAATGCATGTGTGCTGCAGACCATCATGAATTTGTTCCTTGCCATCCCCAGCTTCCTGGGTGCCCTGCTATCCTGCGCCTCTCTTCTCGTCTGCTTTATCTTCCCCAGGTAAGCCCATCATTTCACTAGTTTGGCAATAAACGTATCAGTCTCTTACATGCTGCATATCACTCAATTCAAACCCTGGATATTGTAGACTCACACAGGGCAATTACTTCTGTGAGGCACAATATGGGAGGACTGACAGTGCCTGACGAGTCCTTGTTGAGCAGGAGTCACCCTGCAACGCCAGCTCAGCAGGAGGCTGATCGCATGCAAGCGGCAGTCAATGCCGTTCAGATGGGATGAGCCCTTTTTGCCCTGCTGCTGCTCTCTACTGAGCCGCAAGAATGATGAGCAGCCCAGTGGCATGTAAATGGTGTACATTAGAAGAACAGAGCTGCGCTACTATGATTCCGGGTGAGTGCTCCAAAGACGCTCCCACATCCACTCTAGCACTTACAATGTTGCTGTCTCATCTTTTAGTGCAGAGGAATCGCACATGTGTATGCAGCCTTGCCCTCGGTGCTGGCGCTATGTCCAGCAAGTTGGCTGCTATCCCTTCTTGTGGTGCTCTACTTGCTGCATGCCCAGCAGTGCAAAGGGCCACTTGTTATGTCAAGGGGATTTTGCACCTGCGATGTGACTGAGTGACTTGACAAAGTTGCGCTGACAACAGCTTGTGCTCTGTAGGCAGTTCATATTGCAGAAGTACTACGTCATCCTCAACAACATGAATTGCTCCTGTGCGCCCTTGCTCTGAGCGCAGTGGCAAGATCCAAGGTTGCAATGTGGAAAAAATTCAAAAAGGCGGAAAGCTAGTCACCGTGATAAGGTAGCTATACAACTGGTCAGGTACTGTGCAGAAGGATTGCTTGGTCTGTGCATCTGGCATAGAGCAAGCTTGGCTGGTACACCACCCATCTGATTCAGATACATCTGGGGCATGCATGGCAATGAATTTCCCGTACTGCTGTGTGACACAGCCTGTGTCAGTGCTGAGCATCCTGGACGTAGGATGTTTAGCACTGTCGGGGTACATTGAGATGCGCTGGACGCTTAATAACATTCTCCCCATTCCTTGTAACTTGGATGGTCTTATGCAGAGACCCTCCACATTGGCCACTACGGGCTCAAGCTCAGCTGCATGGTGCAGCAGCACCTGCCTTCATGGCTGATGTCACCGTGCTGTACGCGTGTGCAAAGTAATGCTGCTAGGCAGAGAAGCCCTCTGTCAGCCCTTCGCGATGCCATTCTAAAGATTCGATGCTAGGGTCCAGCAGCTTCGTCAACGGTCAGCACCGCTTCCGAAAGTGTCATGAGGGTTACGAGAAATGCGGCCATCTAGATGTCCTGCTCTGTACGAACAGTTCTGAGCGAGGATGCAACCACTCAATAGGCCCTGAAAGAGCTATCTTCGTCTCCATAGGACTGCGAGAGGCCCGCACAGTAGGGGCTGGGAGCTCCGCAGGGCAATCCCGTCACGTAAAGAGGCGCACATGAGGCGCAGCATCTTGCCAGTGCTGCTTGTGTCATGCTGCATCCTCTTCGCTCATGGGGCAAAGATCCTCGTCAACTACACGCCCATGACCAAATCTCATGCCATGGGCATGAATAGGTAGAATCCAGCTGCGCTATCAACTTCTCGTGCTACGCACAGTCTGAAAGTGGCAGAGCAGTGTCCTGGCCACTTGATTTCAAGGTTACAGTGCCGATTCTGATATCTAGGCAGGCGCCCGATTGCTATGCCCCATGTTAACCAAATTTTGGCAGGAGGATTGCTGTCCTAAGCTTTCAGAGTGATCTGTGTCTTACAGCTGACAGGCTGCTGTGTCGACTCTCCTCTCGATTGGTACGCAATCACCCATTTCAACGCTCTGAGAGCGTCTCTCACCATGTGCAGGATTGCCAGGGAGATAGCAGAGCGAGGGCATGAGCTTCTGGTAAGACACTGCACTTGGCTACAAATCTCATAATCAGTCCTCTTGGATGAGGGCATGCACATGCCTGTCTGAGGTCTACCAAGCATTGGCACTGTCTCCAGACCGGGGGTGACACGTCGCGCATGCCATGCAGCTTGTGGCAGCTTGAGTCAGGTGTCCTGTCCTTCAGGCGCCACAAGCTGTATGCAGAGCCATGCTGATTGTTGTCGTGGGAGTCCTCCCTGCTGCATGTGCCCTGAACAACTAGAATCCCTTGGGGCACCCGCAGAATCCCTTGGGGCACCCGCAGCAGGAGGGCCCGCTCCCTGACGCAACTGAAGGCGTGGGTGTGTGTGCAGCTTGTGGCGCCCGAGTCAGATGTGGGCCCCTTCCGCCTGTCCGGCGCCCCAATCCTGTCCTATGGGATTGTCCCTGCAGAGGATGGGCCAGGGACAGAGTTCAGGCTGAGCTCCAAGCGCAGCATGGCCACCATCATCACCCAGCTGGAAGACCTGATGAGCCGGGCCTGCATCGGCATGATGACCAATGCCACCCTGCTTGAGCAGATCAAGGTGAGCCGAGCTGCATTCGCTGGATCATAATACCCCTTACGCCCTGCGAAGTCACTCATCGAATTTCAGCGTAATACCCCAAATCGTATCGACCTGATAGCTATATCCTGCAGCATGCAGCTCATTCCCTTTCATTGCTGCCTGCCATGTAGTGACAGGAGGCCAAACCGGAGCTGCCAGATCCGAGGTCCCTGACTACAGTTTTGTGAGCGACGCAGTGGAACGTTGCGAGGAAGTGAGGCTCTGAGACACTGGCATATCTTGCAGGAGTTTGACGCGGATTTGATGCTTGGGGAGGTCTTCTATTCATGCACATCGATCCTGGCCTCGCGCATGGACCTCCAGTGGGTCAGCTACTTTGCTGCAGCTCCCCTGGAACCCTACCTGACCTCCATCTGGCCAGGCAGCGCAAGAAGAGCCTTCACCCCTAACCCCCTCAGCTTCTTTCCCCAGATCAGCATGAGCTCAACAACCCAATTCATGGTAAGCCCACTGGCACATCTGCAGCAGCCTGCCTTCCAGGAATGCCTTCCTTGCGGCACCTGCCATCTTGCAGCCACCCTGCAGTCTGTGCAGCTCCCTTACACAGACACGTCATCCGGGAGGTCCTGAATGGGGGACTGATACCTGTACAGCATTGCTGATGCTCCGTGATGCGCTCTCCGGGAACAGCATCTGCCCTGATGCTCTGCGCCTGAATGCCTGATATTGCCGTGCAGACATTCACCCAAAGGCTAGAAAACATGTGGCACTTTGTCCACGACGTGGTTCAGGACATCATGTACCACCGGCCCCCAGTGACAAAGCTTTAGTAAGCCACCCTCCATCTGGATTGTCATCTCCAGTATTCAGGGTGTGCCAGAGACCTGCCACATCACAAAGCGCGTTGTAGCGTGCTGCAGATGCCGCCTCTGCCTGTGCTTCTTCTGAGATCAAGTCCTTGCAGCCGACAGGCCGTCCTCAAACATGCTGGAGGAGGGCCAGAAAGGGCAGTGCCAGCAATCCCTGACCCGGGCAGTGCACAAGCCATGGCACAGTCTTGGCCTTCATGGACTGATGCATGCTAGTGCCATGCAGCAAGAGGCTTGACTTCAATATGAACGCGCCTGTGGAGCGCCGGAGGCTTGTTCTCACGATAGCTCCGGTGGACTGGGCGGCAGAGTGGCTGCGGCCCATATCGCCCAACTTCAAAATGGTGGGGCCCATCCTGTCCGAGCCGGGCAAGCCCCTGCCCGCTGAGCTGGAGGTGAGCTGTCTGCCAGCACTGCATCCACAGCAACGCGAGACCTTTTGCCTGTGATGCAAGACATTACGGCAGTGATTACCCGTTCAGCGTGGCTGTTGCACACGTCACGTGGGCATGCGCCTGTCCAGCGCTGAGCACCCTCAGTGAGCGATTTCCACAGGCAGGGGCATCACAGTACCCTTGCTCCATGCAGAGTGAGCGGAGACCTGTGTTTCCTGGCATCACAGCAACAGGAACCACCTGCAAGTACAGGGTAGATAGCTCTCCGATTGCATGACAGTGCAGCCAAAAGGCGGGTCCTGGGAGTGCATTGAAGGCCATTGCGTGGGGATGTAGGGATTCATGCAAGGGGCGGGCGTGCAGGGAGTGCTGTTGATAGCACTGGGCACAGTCACGGAAACAAGTGAGCCTTATCCCCCTCATGCACTGCTTCCTGTGCATACCTACCATTTGGTCAGCCTCAACACTCAGGTTGTCTTTCACAGCATATGCATATGACATGCGCAACCAGGACAACTTCAATCAGAAGCCCACCACTGCGACATCTCTTGTATCAGAGTCTTACAGCCGCAATGCATTCCAGTGGTCATGTGCCTACTTTAGGTACAAGCTGAGGGGACAGACTGGTTTTCGCGGGCTTGTCACTGATGCACCATGGAAGGTATTGCACTGACACCATTAAGGTGCAGCACTGCTGTTCCGGAATTTCTGAGTGGTGCACTGCGCAGGCAAGGAGCAGATGCTGCACATGGCAGAAGCTCTGGCGAAGTTGCCGGTTAGGGTGCTTTGGCGGCTGTCGCCCCAGGAGATCCCGGACAAGGCCGCCATTGAGGCGCTCCGCCTAGGCAACAACACAAAGGTGGGGCTACAGATTGCATCCATCAGATCTGGCTGCCCTGTAGCAGTCAGCTGCGAGAATGAGCCTTCTCCCACAGCAGGACTGGCATGTCAGTTGGCTTGCATTCCACACCCTGCTTTGCACAAGTCATCCGGGGAGAACATTCTGCAGCTTACTTCATGAAATAAGCTATCATCTGGTCCAGAGCATAGAGGCAAGGTAACATGTGTGTCAGGCTCTTATCATTAGGAATGTTCTTGTGCAGGTGGCGACCTGGGTGCCTCAGAATGATGTATTGGCGCACCCCAACACAAAGGCATTCCTATCTCACTGCGGGGTCAACAGCATGTATGAGGTGAGAGCCCTGTCTTGCCTGCAAGACTTGAGGAGTATGTCTAGGATTACAGCAAGGCTTGCGCGACTTAGCTGACGCCACAGAGTCAAATCACGACCTGCTCCTGATGCATGGCTTGTGCATCATCCTCATGATGGGTCCTAGATTCCAGTACAAAGACGCTGCGATGGCCAAAGAAGGCATCATGCAAGTGAGGTGACTGAGCCGTCGGTTCTGTGCAGGCCATTTACCATGGGAAGCCTGTCGTTGCCACGCCCTTCTTTGGCGATCAGCTAAATAATGCCGACAAGATGGTTTCCAAGGTGGGCACTGCCAACTCATACTTCAAAGAAATGCTGCTCAGGACCTTTTTGACCTCTTTGTCTCTCTCCCAAGTGGAGGGCAGCCAACTCTCGGTATGTCAGTGAAGCTAGCAACAACTGCCAACCTTGCCCAGAAATCTCCGTCTGATCTATTGCTGCATACATGCAGGGGATGGCAGAGAAAGTATCCCCCGCCAAGATTGGCACCCCAGAGTTCTCACAGGCCCTGCTGAAGGTCCTGACACAGGACAGCTACTCTCAGGCAGCAAAGGCCCTGTCTGTAAGGATCAGGGCACATAAGCGCACCCCAGTAGAAAAAGCAGGAGGTGCGGACTCTTCCATGATTCCGTGAGTGTCCTGGCATCAGCGATGCAAAACACGAGCCACATATGGGACCACGGGAAAGTGCTATCTGAACATGCAATTTGACCATATACATAGGAAGCACAGAGCAGTCACTCATCACCTTGAGCAGCTCAACAGTAGGCGTCAGTGACATGTCCTTCGAGGAGATAGCACTATGCAGCCCTGCATTATTGTAACGCAGCTGCTGATCAGGGTGCTGAAAGGTTGGGCTGGTATGCAGACTGGGTAGAGCATGTGTTAGAGACCAAGGGGTACCCATACCTGAAGACGCCAGAGGACGAGCTGTCCTTCGTTGTGCGCCACAACCTGGACGTCTACGCCAGCCTGGCAGCTGCCCTGTACCTGCTGCTGCTGCTCGGCAGGAAGCTTATAGCTCTGCTGGCCAGGAGAGCAGGCAAGCTCCTAGGGATGGCGCAGAGAGATAAGGCCGACAGCTCTAGGATGTTCGTGAATAAGGTGAAGAGCACGTGAGATATGGCAGCTGCTGCGCATCAGCGGGCCATCGCTTGCCTTGTCATGCCCTCAATGTGCTGCGCACTGCAGCTGCACTACATGCGAGCCTCCCGCCATTAGACAACCAGACTGGCATCTGCACAGAAGCAAAAGCCATCGAGTTTTTGCTGGCTGATCGCGATTATGACAACGTGTCCCGGGAGGGTCCCATCAAGGGCATGGGCAGACACTCAGGCAGCTCAGTTTCATGTGTCCAAACCCAGTCAGTTGACAATTTAGCAAGGAAGTATCTTCAGCATTGATACGCCTACATAAGGGGCACGTTGAGGGGTAGGTCCGCGGGGAGCCCCAGTGAGACAAGATCCCATTAAGTGCCTCCTGTCAATTTTCCAGCGGTCCCGGTGCTCCAATTCACAGAGCCCTAAGGCTTTTGCAGCAAGCGGCGTCGACGTCAGATCACCGTTTTGAGTTTCAGCCATTTACGGAGAGCATGCAGACTTTCGCTGCTGATACGATTGAGCAGTTGCATTTTTGGCTGCTGAGGATAAGCCTTGCAAGTCTGATACCCGTAAACAGATATTGATACACAGCCACACCCGGAACGTGGACAAGCCTTCATGGCAAGAAGAAGGATGGAGGGTTACCTCCGCGCAATGAGGCACTTTGCAAGACAAAATATAGGAATGACACATGAGAGCAAGCATCAGACCATACTGAGGTATAGGTGTGGGTATGCTACTCCGGCAAAGTTGCTAGGGCACCCGAATGTCACAGCAGGCCTGCAAATCTGAAAGCAAGCAGCAGATTGCGCGCTTGCCATGAAGTGCTGGCGCAGACAGCTCATCCCACATCTGTCCTATGATTCTGGTCAGCGTCGCGGTAGATAGCTTTGTTGCAAGGCACGACAACCTGATTAACAGGGAGGTGAAACCTTACCAATAGGTGATACACACAACAGGGAGCTCTGATGCATAGCTGCATGAGTCAAACACTGTAAGCTTGTAATATGCCAAAGCGCTGGTGCCAGCTGAACCTTGCTTGCTGTGTAGCATCTCAGTGCCCGACATATGCCTTCAGCATCCTAGCATTGATGTCATGATTCAGCCAGGATTCCGATTGCATGGCACAGCACGTATGCACAGCACTTGCTGGCCTTTTCCGCCCACAAGTGTTGCCAATCATACACTGGACATGTTTAACAAGGCACACAGCCATGATTTGTTTCACATTTTTCCGCAAGGCTGGGCAATCGCTCACAGCCAAACTTTGAACAATGCATTTGCACATAGCCTGCATCGTGCAATTATTGCAGGAGTCATGGAATAATCAGCCGACTGTAGTAGGGCTCCAGCATGCTGTGCTTCCATCCCACGCCTGAGCTGTGTTAGTGCTCTGCATATCCTTTTGATCTTGCCTATGCTCAAGCCTAAGCTGAGCGCACCTCTGGGAAGTCTGTAAGTCCATACATGTTAGAATCCTGTCCAGGCCATCTGTCAAGGACCTTTGTGGCAGTTCCCAGCAAGGTGCAGCCCTAGTAGATCAGGGTGATGGTCCTTCCAGGTGAGGTCCTCTGCATCTGCCTGATGCGCTTCTCTGCAAGGCCAAGGAGTCTCAGAGCAGGCGGAGTCCACAAGGACACGCGCCCGCCAGCTCTTACGGCTAGACCCAATCTAGACTGCAGCTCCAGCCTTTCCAGCCTGAGCATGCTTAGGAAGGGGTCTAAGGTCCTGTCAAGGTGCATGAGATCAGCCCCTTTGTGCCTTAGACATAAGATTCTGAGACTGGGAAGCTGCTCCAAGATCCTAGGTATGCCCTTATCCAACAGCAGCGACAGATGCACATCCTGGAGAGTTTGAGGGACAGCCTTCCATGAGGCATCCACCGAAAACGCTCCGCCAGCTGCAGCATCATCGTAACGTATTTTCAGGCACCTCAGCTTGCCATTGAGACACCACGCCTTGATAGTATCGGAGTCCGCATAATGATGCTCGTCCTCCAAAATCATCACCTCTTCCAGCGATTCAGCAGTGTGCGCAGGGAAAAGCTCCCTGAGCGGGACTGACTCCTCCGAAAGTGACAAGGACAACCCCCGGATGCTGGAAGGCATCTCACAGAGGCTCATCAGCCCCACATAGACAAGGTCTACCTCTGCAAGCATTGGGCAAGTCAGGTGCATGTTTTCAAGGTCCGCAAAGGTGACCTTGAGCCGCCCAAGCAAAGGCAGATCCAGGTTGAGATATAGCAGCTCATCTCGACCTTCCCCAGAGTTACCTCCAATTTCCAACTGCTCAAGCCTGGTAAGCTGACAAAGCACAGCAGAGAATTCCCGTGTCATCCTCCTCTCCTCAATCTGTATGTGCAGTCGCGTCACCGCTGTTGACACGGTGCTCCAGAATTGAGTCTCGAAATTTGGGTACTGTCCTGGAAACAGGGCGTGCATCATGACTGCAAAACCACACACTGGTAAATTAGGCGTTGAGGTGACAGGGCTGTAAATAATCCATCAGATCTGTGGACGAACGGCACTTGGGCAGTGGGAAGATGTTGGTCAGCAATATGCTGAAGCCAACAAGGACAAGCAGCAAATCCCGTCAGAAGTCAGCCAGGTCTGTGCATGCCCTGGACAGAGTGGGCCCATCTGATGCCATACATAGCAAGTTGCAAAGGCCTTGTAGGTTTGTAAGTCACATTTGATCCCATCAGAAGGCACCAAGCAAGTGTCTGTAGGGCAAATGTACCCCAGTTCAGGTCTGGGTGCAAGCCGGCCTCACGGGACAGGAGTCCTGACAGCAGTGGGAGCGTGGTGAGGACAATCTGCTGGTCCCTGTTTGCTTCATCAGGTAGTTCACTGTACGGCTCCTCCTCTTCTTCCATCCCATCGTGTTCCAGAATCAGGACACCCTCTATGCGCCTCAGCAGCCATCTACACAGAGCGCAAGAAGTCACAATGGTTCCAATGCTTCTCGCTACCACCCCGGCAGATAGGTGCAGACACAGTATTATCTCTGGCGCCAGTCCTTGTGTTCGGACACACATAGACTCTTCACTGCTATAGATACCAAGTCCTGCCCAGCACTGCTAGGCAAGTGTGAATGTATGCAGGTCCGCAGCCTTCTATGGCAAGACAGCACTGAACCAATCAGTCAAGATGCTGATGATGACATTAAATGACTGGATAATTCTGATGGATAAGAGAGATGTCCCCTGCTAAGCTGTGCTCTACAAGGTGCTCCAAGGTGCTATTGACACCATGCGTGCCATCATAGGTCGGAGCGAGATGCAGAGCAGAGGACTCGCCTGTTCAGTTCGCACAAGGGTATGCTATGGAAGATCATGTCATCTAAGCTGAGGTCATCCCACACAAAGCTCCCCGGAGTGGGATTGCTGAGCACCTCCCTGAAGGTTCTACATACAGCCTCTGCCTGGCATTTGCTTTTCGTAGGAAGGCACCGGAGAATGCTTATGATCAGGTTTTCTGGAAGGTCGAGCAGGTTCATGCATCTGCGCTTGTCTGTGCGATCAATCTTTTGCATCACGCTAGCTTGATCGTGCATTCTTTTATCCCTGGTGGATTGACGCTACAACGCGGATCAGCTTATGACTGATGCTGCATTAATGCCGTGACGCGTTAAGCTGGGGTTCTGTGATGAAGGTCAGCGTCATCCTCACAGAGTGGATGCCATCTGCCCAGTTGGGGTGACCGCTGCCCAGTCTGGGTCACAACGTCTCGCCCACTTGGCCCCAGCATTAACGTGTGGGCATATACAGAACTGAGACGCTTCAAAAACAGCAGTAGTTGATCTTCCTGGCAAATCTGGTAATTAGATTTATAAAGGACTGAGCAAGAGGTTGTGCTCTTGGATGGGAGTGCCATTCCATGCTGACAGGGGAAGAAGTATGCAGTCATACAATGCGGTGCTGATCCATTACCACAGCCAGATGGCTGATGCTGATCACAGTACCACAAGGTCGGTGCACATGTAATAATCAGGTATCAAAGTTTGGTCAACATGTTGGCTCACTATAAGCGAGCCAAAAGACTTAGGAGCTATGCATATTCATATGACATCTATTGGTGAGCATGGTGCTGTGGGTGATATGCCTGAAGGTCTGCATGTCTCTGTTGGTCTTCTCTGTGTGCATGTCCAAGTGGCAAAGCCGGCCCTAGTGGAGGACATTTGGGCCACAATCCTCTTCATACACATACCATTTACATTGCTCTGTCTGACTGCACCTATTGCAATGTGCAGCCTAGTAGGTCAAGGTGATGGACCTCCCAGAAGTTTTTAGTTGCATCTGCCTGATGCGCTTCTCTGCCAATCCTAGAAACCTCAGAGCAGGCGGACTCCACATGCGCATGCCCGTGCCATCCATCAGTGAACCATTCCAATTAGACAGCAGTTTTAGCGTCTCCAGCCTGGGCATGTCCAGAAAGGGGTCTAAGGGCCGGTCAAGGTGCATGCAGCTGTGCCCAGCGTGCTCTAAACATAACGCTGTGAGGTTGAGAAGTTGCTCCAGGATCCTAGGAATCCCATTTTCTAGAGACAGCTCCAAATGGACATCGTCGAGCGTGTGCGGAATCGCTCGCCACAAGGCAGCGCCAGAAAACGCTCCAGCATGGAAAGAAATGTCCTCCATCTCGAGGCGTCTCAGCTTGCCGTTGAGGCACACCTCCTTGACTACCTCTGGGTCCGTGAAACCCTGGCCAATCTCCGTGGCGCAGTAGAAGGCGTTGGTCGGCACCAACAGCTCTTCCAATGACTTGGCGCTGTGTGCGGGGAGAATCTCCTGGAGCGGCACTGAGCCGTCTGAAAGAGTCAGGGACACCTTCTGTATGCTGTCAGGCATCCCACGGAACCCCATGAGAAACACATTCTCCAGGACAAGGCTCACAAGCTTCGAGCACTTGAGTTCAATCAGCCCCAGGTCGACTTCGGTGATCTCGAGCCATTCAAGTGAGGGCAGATCCAGACTGAGGGTCGCCATAGGATCAGGGCCAGGGTCAAATTTGTCCCCGGGAGCATCAGTGAGCCCCAGACGTTCCAGCCTTGTCAGCTGACACAGTGTTGCAGAGAAGCCCTCGTGAACCTCATTCACGTCAATGCTCAGCTCCAGGCTAGTCAGTACCGCTGCTATGCTGCTCCAATACCAGTCCACAAACTTTGGCTCATCAGGAGGAAACAGACCCTCCCTTTTCACTGCAAAGGCAAGCCTTGGTTCACATGGCCATCAGGTATGCCGGCAAACAGCTTCGGCAGTGTATCAGCAACCAGCTCAACCATCAAGAAGCAAGTGTCACTGTAGCAATAATCAACAACATGCTGCCACCGATGACAACAGGTCTAGCTGGCTGCATGTGGTCTACAAGGTCTGTGCATGCCCTGACAAAGTGTGAGGCTATCTTTCTGGTTGTCCTCCCAGTTGCGCAGACATCATGTACTCATAGCTTGACGTCCTTGCAAATGTGTCATCCTGGCAGTGGTCAAATAAGGCGAGCGATCTAGGGCAGATGTACCCCAGCGCAGGTCCAGGTGTACGCTGGCCTCAGGGGAGAGAAGTCCCGAAACCAAGGGTAGCGTGAAGAGGACTATTTGCTGGTCCCTCCTTGCCTCATCAGGAATCTCCATGTAGGCATCCCCACCCTCGCCCGCCTTCCCGTAGTGGTGCAGGCGCAAGATGCCCTCTGCGCGCCTGAGCAGCCACCTGCACACAGCATGAGCGGAAACTGAGAGGAGGATGAGACGAGGATGCAAAGTGGCGCTGAAAGCCTTCCCACAATTTCCGCCTGCATGCAGTCAGCACTGGAGCTGCCTGGCTTGATGTGCTGTACTGGTACGTGACAACATGATCCACCTGACAACATGATCCATTGCCCCAATCTGATATCCCTCATGCCCAGCGACGCTGCGCAAGGCTGCAGCAATGTTTCCATGCCAGAAGCTGGCAAGCTCATGTCGATGCTGCAGCACAGCTATGTGTAGCAGTTGAGCTACTGTGGCATTCATTCACGGTGTACGAGAAGACTATGCACATTTATGACGCAAGGTGATGCTCTATGACTTGAGCACGAAGCCTTCACCGTATTGAGAAGGCTTGCCTGTTCAGTTGCTGCAGAGGTACTTTCTGAAAGAGCGGATCGTTCAAATCGAGGCATCCCCATATAAGAGTCCCAGGGGCAGGGTTGCTGAGAAACTCTCTAAGGCTTTTGCACACCACCTCTGCCTGGCATTTACTTCTCGTAGGGAGACGCTGGAGAATGCTGGTAATCAGACTCTCCGGAAGGTCCAGCAGACCTGTGCATTTGCGACTATCTGTGCACGTTATCTTTTCCAGGTCCGGCATCCTTCTTGCTTGCCGCGCAAAACGTTATCATGTGGCCAACCTCATGTCTGCTGCCGAACCATGCTCTCACGTACCGGTTGTTCTCGTTAATGAGTAAAAACTCTGCCTGGGGATCTGGATCATGCATTATATGATCTAGTGATGATATTACCAGGTGGGTTACAACGGTGTGCCCACTTTGCCCACACTGGGCAGCCAGGTCATGAAAATGGCAAGTGTTAAGCTTTGCAGCACACCCAAAAAGCAGCTGGAAAAGTCATACTGGGGTAATACACGGACGCGGTCACACTGCTGGGTTGCGATGGGATGCTAAGGCCAAGCACTGGGAATCTCGAAAGCCTGAGATTATCGTAATCACAGCATGAGGCCTCACGGCCGCAGCATGGTCAGACACACACGATGAATCTTTGCTGCGTCTGATGCTCGTCCTAAGTACTTTTCTCTGATACCTTGGAAAAGTTGTTGTCACCTCTACCTGGCTCACTCACAATGGAATCTTTGAGGCACAAAGAAATGCTCACATAAGTTAGTGCGACTTCTGTATGCATTTGTACTCTGGGACTTGCATGGTATATCACAGCCCAGTCAGCGGGACTCCTTCCGCAGCTCGATACCGAACAACCCGCAATGTACAGGGTACAGTTTGCAAACTGGTGTCATTGTATGCAATCTTTCAAAGCCAGCCTCTGAGGCGATCACAAGCACAGCCATTGAATCATGGCCTTGATCGGGCCAACAGGCTGAAGTGCAGTATTCATTGTTCCTCAAGCCTCCTTTGTGGAAGCCTGTTGGATACAGCTTTGCGTACCACCAACCAATCTGCCTCCAGTGAAATCTGGAGTCCAAACTGGCTCCCTGCGTCGTTTGAAATGCTTCCTCACACCAGTCCAAAGGAGAGAGCCCTTGCAAGGCGCAGCTAGTAGCTCAAGTCTATAGACCTTCCAGGTGGCGTATTCTGCATCTGCCTGATGCGCTTCTCTGCCAACCCCAGGAGTCTCAGAGCAGGCGGAGTCCATATGCACATTCCTGCGCCTGCGTCAGCCATCATACTGCTGTAC
Source organism: Coccomyxa viridis (assembly GCA_963930925.1). Lineage (NCBI taxonomy): Eukaryota > Viridiplantae > Chlorophyta > Trebouxiophyceae > Coccomyxaceae > Coccomyxa > Coccomyxa viridis. The sequence continues at coordinate 2,728,351 of CAWVOJ010000015.1, read as the reverse complement.
CAGGTAGATGTCAGCTCTAGCTTCTTCAGCCTGGGCATTTCCAGGAATGGATCCAAGGGCCTGTCAAGATGCATGCGGTTGCTCTTACTATGAGTCAATGATAATGTTGTAAGACCTGAAAGCTGCTCCAGAGATCTAGGAATTCCTTCATCCAGTGGCAATGTCAAAGCCATATCCTCAAGGGTCTGAGGTATAGCCTGCCATAAGGCACCTTCAGAAAAAGCTCCAGCATGGAAGCTGGGATCATCCAGTCTGAGACACCTCATCTTGCCATTCATGCACAGCTCCTTGACCGCTCCAAAGTCTGTGGAATCAAAGCCATCACAATCAAGAATTGTCAGTTCTTCTAACATTGTGGTACTATGCGCTGGCATAAGCTCTTGAAGCGGCGGCAAACCCTGCACATTCTGCAAGAGTACCTTGTGTATACTACCAGGCACACCAGTCAAACCCTCTACATCCACATGCTGCAGATTGAGCGCAGTGAGCTTTGGGCAATTGAGGCTGATGAGCTTCAGTGTCATGAAGCTGATCTCAAGCTGTATTAGCCAAGGCAAATCCAGATTGATGGTCCCTCTGGACTCCTCTGGGTTATCACCTGGGTGATCTGTAGCAGACAATCCCAAGTGCTGAAGCTTGGTCAGCTGACAAAGCGCTGCAGATGTGTCTGATGTCATCTTCTCTGCCTCAAATAACATGTCAAGGCGAGTTACCACTGCTGACATGCAGCTCCAGTACTGAGACTCAAAGCTTGGCTCCTTAGGTGAGAAGAAATTATCTTTCAGGACTGCGTATGCACATACTTATGTCAGGGTGGCTGCTATGTTGACTGAAACAGTTGCATGTGCATCTACAGACAAGCAAAGGTCTAAGCAATGGGTGGATTCTGTCAGGGAAGACTTGCAGATTGCAGGACTTTCATACGGATGGTGGAGGAAAATTCCGAGACAGGGCAGGCTGGAGGGCTGCCATAGAATGTCTGTTGCAAAGCAACTGATCTACGGATTGGAAAGCGTGCATATAGAATGAAGGAATGAATGAAAGGTCTTCAGGCACCTCACTGGAAAAGATGCACAGGCAACATGCAAGCGCCATTCCTAATTGTCTTGACAAATGCAAAGCAAGGCAAGAAGGCCTGTGCATCCCCTGACATTCTGCCTGAGCTCACTCACAAGATGGTTACTCCTGTTGCATGGCATCCCAGCATGAGCACATCATGCGACAACCGTGAAGGGTAGACATACCCCAAGTGAGGTCCAGGTGCACGCTGGCGTCGGGTGAAAGGAGTCCTGAAAGCTTGGGCAGTGTGGAGAGGACAATTTGCTGGTCTTTCCTCACTTCTTTGATGTTTTCTGTGAACACAGCCCCAATAGGCCCCTTTCCCTTTCTCTGTCCACCACTTTCTTTTGTCACACGATGGTGCAGGACGTTGACACCCTCTGCCCGCCTAATCAGCCACCTGCATACAACAGGAGAAGTCAGCTATACATACAAGCTTTACAGAGTTGCACTTGCTGCGGCCATTATATTCAAAATTAGTATGCTCTCTCACGTTAAGTGCTACACCTGGGTATTTGGTATGAAATAGCCATTGCTTATATGCCCCGGGCCGTGTCACTCCTGATTGTGCTTTGCATGGCCGTATGCATGCATTCAGCCTGAAGTATTGGCAGATCTCAAGCGTAGTACGTCTGTAAACTTGAAAAGCTTGTGTAGAAGTGCAACAGCCTAGCAGCATGAATCTGACAATTACAAGGGTCTGGTAAGGTAGCAACATATGAGTGAGCTCCCTGGAGCCAGAGCATGCCTTACAAGGTCCAAGGTATGAAGGACACTGAGATCTGCCCCTGTAGATTCGCCTGAGGTGACGCAAAGTAAGCTTGCCTATTGAGTTCACAGAGTGTGATGCCTTCGAAGACTGGATCACTCAATTCAAGGACATCCCACACTGCATCCCCGGGGCTGGGGTTGCTGAGCAATTCCCTGAAGATTGTGCACACTAGCTCTGCCTGGCACTTGCTTCTCGTGGGTAGACGCTGAAGAATGCTGACGATCAAACTTTTCAGGATTGTGTGTGGCCTCAGGTTGAATTAAGGCTAGACTGCACATTGTGATAGCCGGACTAGAGTGCCCAAGTCACAGAGGTTGCCGCTCTGCCATCGCCGTGATAGTGCCAACATGATGTGTAGCAGCAGAGCGATGCAATGAGCCACCCTGGTGAACTTGTAGAAGTGACCAGAGCTTGACTTTTAGTGCACTAGAATTAACATTGTGGCCTTATGTGCATCGTTTGGCAATGTGCTTACAGTGTACACACACTTTCTGGTGCAGACCAGTGCAGACGAAATACTAGTTGTCATACTCAGCCTGTCTTATAGGCTATAAGTTATAGCAAAGCGCCCAGAATCCTTGCATCATGCTGCATACGCTAGCAAGAAGCGCTTCTTTCACGTCAACAATCAAGCTGGTTGGGCAGGCATGCATGCAAGTACCGTTGCAAAGCATCCACCCATACATGTCCACAACGGCAGGGAGTATACATAGATCTGAGAGCAGATGTGCCTTAAAAAGTCCACCAAAGGCGTCTTTGCTGAGGCCCCAATGTTCTGCTGTTCTTGGTGCTCGGGAGTCTCATGCGGGACACAGGAGTCCTGAGTCGGGGCACTACCGTCACGTGGTCATGCGTCACACGACATGTCTCAGCAGCCGTAGGGGAACTGGTCCGAAGGGTCCGAGTTCTTGTCTTCTGCGTCCCAGCGCAGGGTGATGCCGTCCACGTCCACGTCATCTGTCATGGGCACCCTCGCCACCGGCTTTACGCGTTTGATGGGCACTGCCACAGAGTACACCGTCCCCAGGTCCACATCTGTGCTGATATTCACCTGCACAAGTGGTCCACCCCACTCAGATTTATCTCAGGTACATTGCTAGCATCACCGCCATCCTTGGCCATGAGTTACAGAGCAGCCCTGCCACTGTCAGGACGCACTGTCAGACTGCATGTCTGTCTGGCAACTCCAGGTGCATGCTGAGCACCCTCAATGCTAAGGGCTCACGGGTCGCAGGAGCAGAATGATTTTTGCAGCCGGTAGCAAGTCCTCTGTCTACTGTGCATCTCTGTTCGAATTTTGCAGACGCAGGCTGAGCATCCTAGAGGCTGCAGGCCCACAGGTTTGCAAGAGTGAAACGGGCTTTGCAAGCATTGCAATTTGACCGTCAATCGTGCATCTGTCTGATGTCCCAATGCATGCTGAGCACCCTCTAGGCTGCAGGCTCTCAAACATGCAGAAGCAGAGCGGCGCTATACACCACAGTGCTGAGAGACTGATGCTCACCTCCACAAGCTCCTCAGCCTCAATGTCCACATAGTCCGACACCGCCTGCACGATGCTGTGGCGCATCTCGTACAGGCTGCTGGGGTTCATCCCACACCTGCACACATCACACGCTCGCTTCAGCGCACAGTGGAATGCTATATGTGGCACTGTCTGCAGCAAAAGTACCTAGATGCATTCTCTGATGTCTCAAGGGCCTCAAGCTGCGCAAGGCTCCATGACAGCATGGCTTCCGGACCTTCAGAGAAGCTTATCTCCCTCACTACCTCCCTCTTAAGGTGCAGGACACTTCTGCCAGCCACGCTCCTATCTCTCATGTGACCGGCTATCGACTGCTGCTTACGCAGGCATAGCAGCAGAAGCCCAGCAGCTGAGTGTACTCCCATCGTGAACATAGCGTGGCAGGCAGGTACAGCTGTCCTCTCAATACAGCTATGCACAAAAGCACCGCAAGGCTTGAGAAACAGCTGCAGGGACTCACCTGTCGGCAACCAGGATCATGCGCAGGCGGTTCTTGCCCTCCTCCTTGGGGCTGATGCTCTTGGGCTGCGGCGGGAAGAAGATGGCCCAGGCTGCCCGCACCTTGCGCACAAAGTCCGTCACCGGCCCTGGCGCTCCTCCTGGTGATTCCTGCGCTGCCTCCTTGCCGCCCCTCACCTGCTTGCGCACAGATAAGGTCACATGCTGCATCAATCAACCTTGCGCACAAAGTCTGTGACCGGCCCTGGCGCTCCTGGTAAGTCCTGCGCTGCCTCCTTGCCGCCCCTCACCTGCTCGCACAGGCATGCCTTCCTATGCTGCATGATCCTGAGACGGTCCCAATCTTGCGCACAAAGTCTGTGATTGGGCCCGGCATTCCCAATGAGTCCTGCGCTGCCTCCCTGCCGCCCCTCACCTGCTTGCACACACATGATGTCACATGCTGCACTGTTAGGTGTATGCACCGATTCCTGCAGGCAAATGTGGGTCTGGCCTGGGCGCTGCTGAGGGCTGCGCTGCCTCCATGCCACCCCACCACCTGCTCGCACATGCACAGCTACACATGGTGCGTGATCCCCTGAATGCATCCACTCTGGCGCACAGAGACGGAGACCAGGCTTGTGTGCTGCCTCCTTGCCACCCCATGCATGAATGCTCGAAATGCTGCATGAGCCTCTGCAAACCAGCACTAATCGCAGATGCTGAAGTCTGCTCATGCACACTATGTGGAGCTTGATGCATTCCCTGCATGCAATCCAGCACAGGTACCAGCCATGTCACCAGGGAGGGCATCTTCGGTCGCTCCAGTTGTTGACATATGTTATGATGAGCCATGCAGTATATCTTGGCAACTTCTCGATTCTGATGCGTCACAGATGGGATGTGGTTAGGCAGGATGGTGGTGCACTAACCTTTTGCCTGACCGCTGCTGTCAGGTCAGTGGTGTCCCGATAAGCTGCACTCGTCCTGACTGTATGTAGCCTGTGAAGCCTTCTGCATGGTGTTGGTACCGGAAAATGTATCTGCTGCAGAAGAAGGCATGTCGTTGGCCGGCTTGCACTAGTTCCAGAGCAACCAGATATGATAGCTGTTGGAGACATCTTGTCGCATAACCTCACATTCTGATTTGCAGGATCAGGGGCACAGCGTTAGCTGCATGCGTGGTGGCAGCAGATTGCATGAGCATGAAATGAAACAAGGAGGAGAGGCTCACCTTGTTCAGCTGCCGGCCAAGCAGCGATGACTGCATGCTGCAGCTGCCTTGCATTTTAAACGCCGATGGCCTCTGATCGCCGCGATGGCTTCGCAAAGCCTCTCTTGATTCTGCTCAAGATGTTCAGTGTACGTGATGGGACCCGTGTCTGCGCCGAGGTCCCACACTTGCTTACTGAACGGTCTTCCCTTCCCCAGCTTCAGCCTTCCACACAGCCTCGCTCCACCTTGCAGGTCTTAGCTCTCTCCGCAAGGATCACTAGATGCCCCCTGGGCTCTGGCAGATCAGCCTGCTGGTTGCATGGGGATCCAAGGGCGCCAGGAAAGTCAGCCATAAAGTTCGAGGTCCCCCCGAATGCCTGTACAGGGCCCCCCCAACGCAAGACACGTGATGGGCAGACATCTAATTGGTTGCTCTTCCGGAGCGATGCGAAGTACTGAATTCCGATACTGCGGAAGAATCCCCAGCTGCTTCCGGGTGCCACACTTTCTTCTCAGATTGAAGTTAAAGACCTCCGAAGTCTCAACCCCCTGTTCGGCTCGGAACCCGGGCTTGAGGGGGCTGCCCGAAAGAGGCGTGGGCTCGTGTGAACTGCAAGGTGCGCGCGCATCATCGCCGTCAGCAATGTAAGCGGTGGGTGATGTCAATGGAAAAGGATCAGTATCGCCAGTTCGTGCTGTGAAGCACGCACACAAGCCACTTATATGGCCGTGCTCAACGCCGAGCTCTGTGAACGTGCAGGCGTCAGCTCAGCCTTCTTGGCCATACTTCAGGCGCAGCGGGTGGTCAGGATCAAAGCATTAGGAGCGCAATTGTGAAGTTTAGTGCAATGTCAAAGTGAAGGTCGGGCAGCTCTCACTTTGGTAGGTAAGAGTGGCAGCGATGCTCTAAGGCAGCTAGGCCCCAGACGGAGGGCCTTCTGCGGGGCAAGATGGCAGAAAACAGCATGCTGCTTGACTTGCTGAAGGACTCAGATGTCCACGCGATGGGCATGCTCCTCGAGTCTGGGTCATCAGGCTCCCTGCACATGACCTTCAGCAGTGATGTGGTCAGAAGGGCGATCCAGCAGCCTCTTCCTCCCTCAGCCTCTTTAGCAGGTGCTTACTGCCTTCACTTCGTCAGCCATTCCATTACTCCTTAACTTCAGATTGCTGCGTGTCATGCACATAACCTGTACTGCCTGCAAACGCCTTGCATTGATGATGAGGAGATCATGTACCACCTGCTCAACACTGCTGCTGAACATTGTAGGTGAGCTGCACATTGATGCAGCAAAGAGCTCATTACACAATTTCAGGGCTGACGTCCAGAGAGGCAGCTAGCCTCATGTGGCTGTTGTCTGTGCAGAGCCAGTTCTGCAGCCTGAGGATACACAGCCACAAGCGGTGGAGGAGCAGCACCCTGTGCGGGCCTCATGGTCCGGCAGGCAACCCCTCGAGAGGCCTTCAGGCGCCAAGTCAGCTCTCCTCGAGCCTCTCTGGGATTCAGGCTCAGGAGGTCAGCAGTTCACAAGTCCCCACCAAAGGCAGACCCACTTCAATCAAGCTTGCAGTGCCCCGTGACACTACTTCCCAGGTTAACGGGCTGGCGCGTCAATCTGCGGGCAGGCATCGCATCAGCTGTCAGGTCACGTGAGCAGGGTAGCTGTCGACATGTGCAATGCAGATGCTTAGGTATCTGTTGGCTGCCGCAGGGGACTACAGTGACTCAGCAGATGACGGGGACGAGGCAGCGCCCCTCAAGAAGCGCGCAGCTGCGGCAGGGAGCATGGAGATGGGCAGCCTTCAAGCAGATACCTGGTGCAGTTCGTCTGTCTCACGATGCTGTGCTTTGTACTATCCCAAGCTAGCCATGCATGGGCGTCACAATTCTTTTTATTGTCTCAGGTGGCCCCAAGGACTGTTCGTTCTTGCTGCGCCACTCTCATCCAGTCCATTGCATGAATTTTCAGATGACTGTGGGCAGTACTCTTTTGCGTCATATGATCCATGCTTTGTATTTTGCCCCCAGGGGAGACAAGTGATGTGTGCAGCTGCACTCCAGGTGGTGGCCCTCTAGGAAGCGGAGTGCCAGGCAGTTCCTGCTCAGCTCAGTGAAGGCTCTTCCGTACGTTGCGCTGTGCGCCTCAGTCCTGGCGCTGGGCCTCATAGCTGGCTTCATCCTGGCTTCTCCGCTTGCGCCTCAGGTATGTCAAGAGACACACTATTGCCTTCAGACATTTGGTTGGTGGGTGTTGCAGGTGCAGGACTGCAGGACGGCCAATTGGACGGCAAGGTCTGACCTGATGGGCATGTGAATTCTGAGAGGGACACAAGACTTTCTTGTTCTTCAGAAATATGCCGGACGTGCTGAGGCATCCTGCGCGTGCAGGGCAACGAGCCTTACGAGGTAGGGCCAGATCTGCTGGCTGCGCAGAAGCTGCCCCCCACGAAGGTACCCTCCGGCATGGCGTTTGGGGGTGAGGACGGTCCAGACCCAGCCACCTATGACATTATGAACTCGGACGACTTTGGCGTCTGGCAGAACCGTACCATGAAACACTCTGACACAACGTCGGCTGACCAGTCAACCATTCCAGGGTGAGACACAGCACGGAGTGACCCATATTACTCTTCCTGCACTGGCAGTGCATGTCAGGGTCCCTGTGCCGAGTGACAAGGAGCACACTGCAGGGTACTGCACCACCACCAACCTTCAGTGCTGTAGTGGTGGCGGTGAGAAGCCCAGTAATGTTTGCAGATGAATAGCAAGCACCTCGCTTGATGACCATCTGTAGAGTTGCAACGGCTGACATGATACTACAGGTTGGCATCCATAGCCAGAGGGCCCAGGATACCCATCAAGGATCATGACGGGAAGCTGCTACGGCTGCCAAGGAACCTGAAGGTCTGCACCATGTCAGCTGACTTTTGGGGCCTGCCCACTGCTGGTGGTACAGCAACAGCATACGGCCTGCTGACATCAGCACTCAGCGAGGACCCCAGTCTTGATGTGAGTGCTCCCCTTTCTGGTATCTGAGAGAACGCTGCACAGCTAAAGCTTGACTGTGAGCATGTGAGAGCATTCCTAATGCCGATGTGTGATACCCAGCAGACAGTCTTTGGATTTTGAAGCTCCAGCCATGGTGTCCCTCAAAAGCCTGGCTTGCCAATGCTAAAATTCAGGTTTGACCTGATGTAGGTGACATTGTTGGGGGTCAGCAAGATGATAGATAAGTGCGTCAGGGGGCGCAGGCAGCAGAGCAAGCTGAACCCCAGGGCTGACTATGCCTGCTTTGAGGATAGCCACTTTACACCCTTTGTCGTCACGACGCAGCCGTATGAGCCGCTCAGTCATGCCACCCTGGAGTGGCTGAAGGAAAACCAGGACAAGTGTGACGTGCTCCAGGTGACCTACTCTTCCTTTCTTCCACATGGCATGAATCTGCAATGAGCATGTCAAGCCTGTCTGTGCGGGAGTCAATCAGATGTGCTAGAGCGCGTCATGCCATCCCTAAAGCCGGTGTGATGCCTGCCGTACAGGCGCTTCCTGATTCATGTGCGTACCTCATGAAAGGTCTCAAATCACTGTGCAGGTGCACGAGTGGGGAGGAGTGTTCACAGATATTGTGACGTACTCCCACTTCCGCCAGTTTCGGCCTGGACTGCGTATTGCCATCAACTCACATGGTGGTCACTACTGGTCCACCCAGGTGACCATTTGCTTTCCATAGTACTTCTATGCACCCCATTATCTGTGCAAGAGTATCACGGCATTGTGCTTACTGCAAATCACGTATAGGAAAGGATGTCATTGCTGAAAGGGCAGATTGTCGTTCTGGGCTGGCGTTGACTGTTACAGGGCTTGTTCATGGCATGTAGGGTCAGTTGCCGCGGCCGACAGACATCATGAGTCTGCGCATCGACAACGGCGAGCGCGCCACGCTGGAGTACGCGGATATTGCCCTGTCCCCGACGCGCTACATCGCATCCTGGCTGCGCCAGCGCGGCTGGCGCCTCCCTGACTACAGGTGCTTATCTTTTGCGCCGCGCTCAGACTCAGCCACATGTCTGGAATCCAAAGATGCAGAGGTGGAAAGCCATCTCATTGGTGAAAGATTGAATGGTGCTGACTGTATTGCCCCACGCAGGCTGCCCGTGCCGAACATGATTGCCGACCTGGACCAGGCGCCCAAGGAGCGCGTGGAAAAGCCCGTCTGGCGCGTCGCCTTCTTTGGCCGCCTGGAGGAGCGCAAGGGCATCAAGCTCTTCGTGGATGCCGTCCAGGTCAGCTTTGCTCTTGTGTGGCTGGAAAACACCAGCATCCTTGACAAGCAGATGCCCGGCAGCTAGCGTGGCTTTTATAATGCCACAGCACTTTATGTATGTGTGTACCCAGGATGCCGTCTTGGCAAATGCAGACGTGCGAAGATCAGATTCTACGGGCTTTGAAAGTTGAAGTATGGTGAGGCCTGTCTCCTGACATGAGTGTGATACCCCTGCAGAGGCTACCAAAGGAGATTCTGGAGAAGCCGGAGTTTGAGTCCTACTTTGTGGGGGCAGAGTCCAAGATTGACCAGGTGCTGAGCAGCACCTGGCTAAAGCAGCACACCAAGCACTGGACCTGGAAGAACTACATCATGGCCAACACCCCCCGGTAAGCCTTTGCAGTGCCTTCTTTCTCACCCTCAACGTCTATCAGAGGCAGTCACAAGCGACTTAGCTGCAGGAGTGTTACTTTTCTCTGTCCCCTGCAAGACGTTGGAAGCTGTATACAGTATGCACATACTCGCTGTGAAGCTATGAGCTGGCACTAGCAGCATGAGACGCTTATTCCCAGAGCTGTTGCTCGAGCATCACAGCAAGCTGTGGCTCGCCAGGTACTGAGGGGCACCTGTCATGTGCAGGGACAAGGCCCTGGCGACCATTAGTGCAGACGGCATTCTGCTTGTCCTGGCGTCCATGATTGACAACATGCCCTATGTGCTGGCCGAGGCCTCCGTGATGCGCATCCCGCTGCTCATCTATGACGTGGGTGGCGTCACAGAGATGATAGATCCCAAGCAGCATGCCGACATCATCTGCGGCACGCCCAAGGTGGGCTGGGCAACCAGGAACTGTTCTGGCATGTCAGTAGGTTCTGTGCATGTGTGCTGTAAATGGCAGCGCATGAGACCCGGGCATGCTTACTGAGACTGGTGTCTAGTCTAGGACCTGCCTTGTCACAGTAATGCTGGCTGGCTAGCCACTTGAAGCCTACAGCTGAGCCTTTGGTCAGCCTGTAAAAGCAGCCACGCAGGTCCTGAAGACAAAATACCATGCACTGCAGGGTGATGAGTTGGCAGTGCGCATGCGCGAGGCGCTGCAGAAGGGAACGCTGGGAATATCCGCGCTGAGTCCGCGCGTGACCACCGGCAAGGAGCAGTGGCAGGAGTGGCATCACGACTTCTACCACAACCAGATGCAGGATTTCATCCAGGACGACATCGACACGCACGCCGCGGCCGACGAGATGAACACCGACCTGGAAGTCATCACCCTGCGCGAGGCCAAGCAGACTGCACTGGAGGTGTGTGGCTCCTCCAAATTAAGTGCATGTGGAATCTGGGCAGGCTCTGCAAAAGTCGTCTGAGGTCTCAGAGGGTTTACAGTATGCACATCACATACGGTCTTTGACATCCTCATGTGAGCAGACATGCCCAAGCCAGCTGCTTGGGCAGATGGACAGATGTGCAAGAGCGCAATGTCACGGGCTCATTGAGGTTATTGGCACCCTCTTTACAGAAGATTGAATGGCAGAATTTGCTGCGCAGCTGTACGAGGAGGTGTGCGACGCGGAGGGTTGCAACGACATCGGCTGCAGCCGTGCGCGGGACGCCGGCGCGCCCGCCACCATCATGCTCTTGCCGCCCCAGTTCTCCGTCCTCAACGAGAGCCGCCTGCCCGAGCTGGTGAGCTCCTACTCTGCTCCACGTCATCCAGCATGACTTTGTCATTCTTGCAGAGACTCACGTAAACATAGACGTTGTCTGCCATGGGCTCAGGCTGGTTGTGTAAGCGAAGACCCACCTTATCACACTGTTCTACAGTGCTGTCACAATCCCGAAAGGTGTTGATGTAGATGGGCAACCCGGTGGATTGACAGGAAGGCTGTCCTTCTCCTCTAAAGAATGAAGGTGCTCATTTGCAGCGAAGCCTGCAAACGCAGCCCTTACTCTGTCTTGCTGTATGCATGGCAGCCTTCACAGTAGTCTATCCTTCACAGAGAGATCCTGCCCAAGAGAGGATTCATGAAAGCAGCATTGCTATCTATAAAGGATTAGAAGGCCTGATGAAGGCATGCAGCGGGCTCATGTCTGAGCATGGTTTGAACAGGTGCGGCTGCTGAATATTGGCGAGCTGCGCAAGGACTCCATTGGGGCGCTGACCTTTGGCGCAGAGATTCCGCCCTACAAGGACGGCATGCTGCCCTCCTCGCCCAAGTTGCGCTATGCCTACCCCACAGCGCCAACCTGGCAGGTAAGTTACCTTGTGACCTGCAGGCTATAGAAGGGACATTTCACGGTACTTTGAACAGAGTCTGCTACACTGATATGCAGCAGCATGCCGGCAAGTGACAATCAGGCACATGCATGCCTTGCCACTGCCTATCCCCACCTTGAAGACATCATTGAGCCATGATCAGATTGCATGGTGGTTTGGACAAAGAGTGCAGACTGAGCTGATGCTGTCGTGTTGCAGATCTATGAGGGTGAGGTGGAGCCGTGGCTGATGAGCGACTACTGCACGGACACGGTGCCTGTCCTGCTTCGACGCGCCACCTTCTGCCGGGCCTTTGCAGCTGACGCCAAGGACTTCCGCTCCTACAACTCCTGGGTATACAGTCACAACCGCATCCCCATGCTGAGGATCAGGTGCTGCTGTGGTTGCACACACTGACAACATAGAAGTCCTTGAATTTGTGTGCCTCTGAGCGCAAACAAGATGATATCTGCGGAGCGCTCTGCTATATAATTATGCTTGGGCGCAGGTGCTGTCGCTGATGCTGGGGCAGGCGGGGCTGCACCTGCACACCTTCCCAGAGGTGGTGTTCAGCCTGGACAAGTGGACCATGCAGGGCTACCCCTGCGTCCTCGACAAGACCCCCAACCGCCAGCTGGATATCCATGTGAGCCGCCCTCTGCCTCCTTAGCATCCATCATGCTGCTGCAGAGTCAGTACCAGCTTCTCAACAGCACTTTGAGACCTGCGCCTGGATGCATCTAAGGAACAATGGCAATGTCAGGGCAGCCTGCACACCTCAACGTGCGATGAGTTACAAGAATGCCTTCATCAAGTCACAATCACTCAGCAAGGCTGAGTGTGGTCAGGCCTGGAAGCCTGACATTCAGTCACCTCCTGCAGGTGGCGGCCAACCTGATGACGGATGAGATGCTGATGCGGAGCGCACAGCTGACGCCCGAGTACCGCCCGCTGGTGGACTTCCACGTGCAGTACAGCACGGTGCAGAGCCAGAAGGGGTGGCGCTACGGCTACACAGACGCCGAGCGGCCCATGGAGATGAACACAACGTTCCATGAGATGGTCTGGCACCCACACAAGAACGGGCACATTGCCGACGGCCGCTGGCAGGCCACAGAGGTGGGTCTCTTCAGCTCTGTCCTTGGCGTCCTGTCAATGTACTTCACGGTGTCATGTTGGGGGACATCTGGTATCTACATGTCATTCCGAGGCCTTCTACAGTGGCACGCTTGGGTGATAGCTGTGCTGGAAGCACAGCATGTGCAATTCGGGCATTGGTGACGAGACATCACATTGTGTCACCCAGCACATGACAACATAGCTGCAAGACTGAGGCGTCCTTGCTGGCTTGCAGACGCTGATCTACCCGCAGCTGTACCGCTACATCCTGCACCCCTGCGTGAGCTGGCCAGGCAATCCTAACATGTGCGGAGGGCTGCACACCGCCACGGGGGATCTGCGCTTCGACTCCTTCCTGACGCAGGATGACGTAGTCATCATGCTTATTTACGAGGTGCGCCGAGCACTACTGTAACGCCATGTCTGCAAAATTCATTTAAACACCCGCGCCACAGAATGTGAGGCCCATGGGTGGATCAACACCTTCAGCATTGCTATCTGCCTGACTGGCCAACACAATCCAGTAATTTCGGGTAGTGATACTGAAGCATGTATATCATCCTGGCTTGCAGTGTTGGCAAGACAAGCATACCGTGGTGTGGAGCAGCGCACAGTATTGACGGCAGATATTTCACTGTGCCGCAGGTCTTTCCCAAATGTGGCGATGGGGTGAGATTTGTGGTCACGCTCTCCCCAGTGGACGGCTCGGAGGTTCAGGTGCTGCATGAGGCTGAGTATGAGGTGGCCGACAAGCCCACGCGGCAGCGGCTGCACTTCTACCTGGACAAGATCAGCACAGGGGACAAGGTCGACCTGCTGGTGTACCCCCGAGGCCAGCACGACTGTGATGGAGCGCTCATTCTGGAAGTGCAGATCTGGGAGAAGAAGGCTTACAAGGGCTGATGCTGCATCAGGGATATTGCCATGACAAAGTGGCTTGGCGGGACCCAACAGGCACTCACATGTCAGACATGCTTGTGGGAGCATGTTATGCAGATCTCTAGGACAAGCACGAAGCCCCATTTCTGGGGTCCAGATCTGCATGCAACGACGCCGGGACAGAATGCATGTCACATGCTTGATCATCTTGATGTTACAATCATTACGTCCGGTGTGCTAGCACAAGTGTAAGCTGACAGATGTGCTTGAGTGCTTTTCTCAAGCATAGCACCACAGAAGGCCTCCCTTTGGGCAAGCTTCTGATCATACTTCTGTTGTTTCTATGCTACGTCCTTCTGCAAGGCCGTCTCTGGAGACCTTACGCTACATAGCGGTGCTTACTCTTTCCTTGGCAAGTGTGTTCCTCACACTTTGCCGCGAACACCAGCTAAGCCAGTGTATCCTTGCATGCACCTCACACAATGCACGCAGCCCTGCCTGCTTTCCTCCTATGCAAGTGTGGTCAGCATCAAGCTGCGCAGCCTGAGCAGCCCAAGCTACTCATTATGCTCTGGAGCGAGTCTGCTCCTGCCGTTGCCATACTCAGTCCACATGCCTGTCTCTGCCAGTGTTGCAACTGGCAGTACCAGTGAGAGGTTCCCCTGAGGAGATCCCCCTCATGGAACACACGCACGGCCTAGTCAGGAGCGCTGCGCGCAGGTCAGCGCCCGAGGCTGATTACACTGCCATTCCTGTCAATGGTGGCCCATTCGTGGAGCCTGCTGTCCGCCCTCTCAAGCTCCATGCACTCACAGCCAGCCTCGCCAGCCTCGCTCCTGCTGTGCAGCTGGTCGTCTATCATCCCTGCACCGCAGTGTATACCTTCAGACCCACAGTAGCAGCCTGTTGGCGGCAACACAATGAAGACCATCACACTGCACAAAGTTGCCACCAAATTGTGAGCCAAGAGCCCTCCCTGAAGCTACCAGCAAGCAACACTGGCTCACTTACAACGCCTGAAGTACGAGCAGCAACCAAGTGGAGCTGGCACATGCTGCAGCATGGGCACGAAGGCTTCATATGTTGGTTCCGGAAAGACTGAGGCACCTTCTGTCTCAGTGCCGGCGCGGCTGAGGTCATCGCAGCTGAGCTGGGCGGCGATGCTGAAGGAGCTGATGTCAGCGCGGCGCTTCTTGCTGGCGCTCTGCTCAGCCTCCTCGCGCTCCAGGTCGTGCAGGTCCTTCTGGCACAGCCTGCCCGGCCTCTCGTGCGCCTTCCCAGGCGCGTCAAAGCTCGCCTCATGCTGATGCCCTGCGGAGCATGAAAGGGAAATGAGATCAGGGCTTCATGCAGCCAATATGAATTCGCTCTAAGGCTGATATCTCATAATGCCAATCACAAATGCAAACATTGTGCTGGATTGGGTATGCGAAATCATGTGGAAGCTTGCCACGATACGTAAGTGCTCTGAGATCGGACTATGAATAGAAGAGAGGGCTGTACATACCTGCTTCTGATTCAGGGTGACAGAGCATAGTAGCCCCATATCCGCGGTCGCTCATCTGCTCAGTTTCTGCCTCATGGGTAATATGCGCCGCTGTCTGTCCACAGGACTGTCCCGAACAGGATGCACCATTGTCAGTGCTTGGCGGACAAGGCTCAAAGCCTCGAGAGGCCACAGCTGCTCTGAGCCTGGCTGCAATGCCACGGCATTGCCCAGCCTGTCCAGAGCTGCCCGCTTGCTGCCCAGCAGGATGAGCCTGCGCTGCGCTGCCGTCTTGCTGCTCAGAGCCCTGCTCCTGCCCGGACTGACCAGAGCTGCCCATGGCCGCACAGCTGGCATGTGGCTGGATCTCCACAATGTCTACATCCTGAGTGCCGCATGCTGACCGGGAATTGTCTGGTTGATGAGGAGCTGCATGCACAATAAGGACAGTCCCTCCCTGGCCTTTGCCTGGTCCGTACTCTACAGTAATCGCCATAGGCTCGGGCAACGCGACTAGGACATCCTGATCAGGCGCTGGGCTGCCCTCTGAGCTGGAGTGGATGGGGTGGGAGCTGACGCAGCTGGGCGAGTCAATGCGGGGGATACCCACCAAGGGGTCAACTGTCAGGGTGGCTGCACACGTCTCAGATGCCCCTGAGCTGTCTGAAGCAGATACTGACCTGGCATGACCTGCAGAGAGCCCAGTCAAATGGTCAGCAGATCTCATTTCTACGGTGCTCTGACATCCACTTGTGGTGCAGATTGTCCCACCATGGTGCTGCGTGCCTCAACAAGAGACCTGCAGCTGCTGCATGATGCAGGAACATACTCCTCAACTGGCGTCAATATTGCATGAGCTGCATGAGGCAGTCTGGGTAGATCAGACCACCTGCAGGGCTGCGTCTCCCGCCGGTGTCAAGGAGCTCGCTCGCAGGCTCAGCAGCCTTTGATTCCACCAACCTGTCTGTGCACGCTGACCACAAACCTGGGTCTGCAGCCCTCGCCTCCAGGCAGCTCCTGTAGAACTGCAGAATACACAGCAAATTTTCAGCTGCCACTCTCAGCAATCATGCTGCTTGCGTGGAACCATGTCCAGAGCAAGCATGTTGGACCCTGCATCAGGAGAAGGCAGCATCTCTGACAGGAAGGAGAAACACACCTCTCGCACAGCAGCCCACTGCCCCTCAGCCAGACACACTTGGGGCCGCTTGGTCCGCACAAACTCAAAAGCCTCGTCGGGGCTCATACGCATCTGCCTGATCAAATAGCAGAGCACCAGTGTGGTGCTGCGCCCGCGCCCCGCCTTGCAGTGCACATACGTGAGCTCCCCGCGCTCCGCATGCTCTGCACATGGCAAGTTAATCGTGCTCAGAAGCTGCAGTGGAAATGCATCAATATGAGCACAAGTGCTCAGAAGCTGCAGTGGAAATGCATCAATATGAGCACAAACTCATTCCCTGATCGCCACCTTCTGCACATTGGGAGCTTGCTCCAGGTAGAGCCTGCCCTGTATTTTTTGGTTCTGGCGTGCTATCATCGTCTGCCACATGTGTATTCTCTGGTTAGCTGCCATAGAATAGCGCTCACCAGCAATGAACGCCACGCCCCGGTGCAGGTCATCCACTGGTGGCGCATACAGATAGTCCACAGTGGGAATGTGAAGGTGATTGATGCCAATCTCCTACAAGTCGCCACAGAATATCACATCTGCAACAGCGTCTGCATGATACCAAGCGCAAGAAGAGGCGCCAGCAGCAGCTTGCACGGGGTGGAACCTGCCTGATACTGGCGCGTGGATATGAAGACCTCAAACTCCTCGTTCAGGGTGACCACTGCTTTTATGCCCTGCAGGTAAAGCACCTCAGACATCTTCAAATTCGTACACTCAGGATTGCAGAAATTGTTCCAGTCAAGCAGGTGCCCTGCAACAACTGTATCCTTGCCCGTGCAGTGCTGCGGAAGGGAAGGCGCGAACAGCCATGCACACCTGATCCTGGAAAGTCTCCAGCATTGATCCGAAGGGTAGCGCCCCGAGAATGACATTCTGCAGCCATTACCGCATTTCATTATCAGACCCTCGAGCACTGCTTCGCAAGGTCCGGAGCGGAACGCACTCTCGTGATGTTACCATGGCGGAAAGCAATCTTGGAAAAGCATGAGCCTTTGCAGCTCAACTCCTTACCTCAGTGACTTTGTCAAACCAGTGCCAGTTGTCTTGCAGCTGCGACCGAGCTAGGTTGTAGAGAAGGGAAGGATACAGCGCCACTCTTGCTGTGAGAGATGCTGCACCCTTCACAGTATCGTTGAAGCGGAGCCCGGCCAGGACAGGCCCTGGCGACTGGCTTTCTGACAGCATCCCTGAGGACATATTCAGCTCTCCGCCCACCCCCGGCGACACTGTGCCGTCCTCCATTGTACTGAGCCTGGATTCCTATCAAGCACGTGTCCCTGAGGCTCTGCGCAACGAGTTTTTATCGCCGAAATGTGCAGGTCAACAAGGTGGGACTGCCCATCTGCCTCGACTTCGTCTGTACTGTCACAAGCCAACGGCAGAGGCTCAAGGCTGTCGTGACATCACGCAACACTGGAAAGTGCACTTATTTGGCCACCGTCAAACTTTGCGTGCCCAACTGGAGCATGCCTTTCTGCTGGTACACTCTTGGGCACGTGACGGGCACGGAGCCTGGCAAAATATAGCGATGAGACCGTCTTTTGCCAGGGATCGATAGTAACAGTAAATGTAATAGGGTACAGCCATCATTCCGGTCTGCTCTTCGCGCAGTACTGTGCCCTCACCTTGCCCCTCTACTTCCCTGCCTATCCTGAGTCATATACTCTCTTGGACGGCTCGTACCTTGACAGTACCGCCACCAGATAGCTCCGAATCAGTATGTACCAGCAACGGTGACGAGTGTTCTTGGACAACGGTCCGCCATAGCCACAGAGGAGCTCACTAGGTTTCTGATCTGAGTCCCCATATACTGCTTTGCGGCTGGTCTTTGCCTATATCTCAGGATCTCAAAGGAGCCTTAAAGACATTAAAGGGGACGCAGGCAGACATGGGTGGCCAAAGGCTGCTGCTTGCCGTTGCGGGATGCCTCATGTGCACATGGGGATTGAGGGCTGCGACTCTGGATCTGACCAGCATCAGCGGCCCAGCTGTGGTAGAACAAGTACGTCAGCAGTCTGCACATCCTCCTTTCTGCGTTGCGGACTGAAGTAGTTGATATATGACCGGCACATCACATTGCCTGGCATCACCATTGTTACTCCTGGTGCCGCATACCAAGTCACAATGTCACCGACAAGCGTTTCGTCTGTGCAGCTTTTGCACCTGGCAACATTCTCAGACGATCCTCTCCCAGCAGTCACCAGGCTCATCTTCACCCCCAATGACATGAAGGCTCGCAAGTGAGAAAAAAACTCCCCAGCTTCGGTTGTCTCTCACAAAGAGGATCCATCATACCGCGCAGTGCCGCCAGTGCGTACTGGACCAGTGTTGCGCATTGTCAAGACTGCTGTCAAAGAGGTAGTAGGTAGTTGAGACTGGCGCGTCTCCACACTGCAAATGCCAATGCATGTGCAGGTATGTAAAGCAGCTCATGAAGGAGGCAGGTCTGACCATCAGGGAGGACCCTATGGGCAACATATACGGGCGCATGCATGGCAGCACCAAGACAACAGGTAAGAGTACCCACAACAGAGGCTATGCCGTGCATGCAGATGCACTCTTCAGCTGGAGGCTCTCTTTTGCTCCCCATGGGCATGATGGAAAGGCCCAGCAGCACGCAAGAGACGCCCTGGCATTTCCTACTGTGTCCCTGTTCGTTCTTACTTGAATAGCATGTCTAGTTTTTCGTCCTTGGCACCACTGGCCACGGATGCGCAAATTGCTTAGTTTGCATGCTGAGTGTGTATATGCGAGCAGGTGCAGTAGTCACAGGGTCCCATGTGGACGCCATCCCTCTGGCCGGGGCTTATGATGGAACCCTAGGGGTGATTGGGGCGATAGCAGCGCTGAAGGCTCTGGGGGAGGCGGGCTTCAGGCCGGAGAAGCCTATTGAGGCACTCATGTTCACCAGTGAGGAGCCCACCCGCTTTGGCTTGGGGTGCATTGGCAGGTCCGCCTCTCTGAGAGCCTGACAAGCTGGTGTGGTAGGGCTGGCAGGCTCCTTTCACATGTATTAGCCATGCTGTTTTCTTACAGCAATTTGCTTTGGCAAGTGGAATGCACAGATGGTACCGGCTTGCTTATTTTTCCATGCATATCAAGGACAGCAGCACTGCAAGGATGTGGCAGCCTTAGCAGATTTGCTACATGGCAATAGGAGCTGCTTGTTTTGACCGTCATGGCAGCTCTAACTCTACGGTGGCTATGCAGCCGGGGAATGTCTGGGGCATTGACAGTGGAGACGCTGAATGACAAGCTAGATGTGAACGGGACATCCTTCCAGGCTGCCAGCACTGCAGCTGGCTACGGCGGCAAGAGCCATGAGGTACAGGCTGCACACCCCATCTCTGACTATATCAAAACGAAAATTGATATATGGTCCTCAATATATGGTAGAATTTATTCAGAATCTCCAACATTCTGGAGCTGCTTTACCGTGGGGTGTCTCCATTGCTGGGACCTGCTCTCCAGCTTCCTTGTACTAAGCTGCCTAAGTCTCAGGGCGCACTGTACATGCTTGTGAGCTGCTTCAAGCCTGCAGCACAGACAATGACCTGCGCCTTTGTCCATGCTGTAGGCGCACTTGCGGCACGCAAGCATGCGCAGATCCTTTCATGTCCCTGAACATAGCACCTCACACCATAAGTACAGCAAGACGTCCCTGCCTGTGCCTGCAGACCATTCTGGAGGGGACCAGGGTGAAGCCAGGAAGCATCGCGGCCTTTGTGGAGCTGCACATCGAGCAGGGGCCGCGGCTGGAGCGGGAGGGCCTCCAGTTGGGCATTGTGTCCGCCATTGCGGCGCCTGCTGCTCTGCGGGTATTCTTCTCGGGGGATGGCGGCCATGCTGGCGCTCTGCTCATGCCCGACAGGCATGTATCACACCCCACCATTATGGCTTGACAGTACTCATGGACTCCGTCAGGCCTCAGTCAGGCAACGGACAGAGTAGAGCGTATTGATGGGTGCCATCCTCTTCATCACCTGAGTTCTCTTGCTCATGGGTCATTGGGGGTCATTGGGGGAGAGAAGGATTCTATCTCCATCCCAGTGCTCTGCAGGCAAAGATCTTCTGGTGGTGACCGTTGATGAGCATATCACTATGCTCTGCGTGATCATAGCTGAAACCTGGCACCATGTTCTGGAGTTGCTTTTTGAGAGGGCATCTGGCACCTGCAGCCAGGAGGCTGTGTGAATGTTCTCTTTCCACTATGCACCGGCTGCACTGACTGTACACTGCGACATTGCTGCAGGAACGATGCTGGCTTGGCGGCTGCTGAGCTGGCCCTGGCGGTGGAGAAGGCAACGCTGGATGCGGGCGCCATCGACGCCGTCGGCACCACGGGCTTCCTCCAGATCGGCCCCAACTCCATGAACAGCGTCCCCCGAGAGGCCAAGCTGGAGATCGACATCCGGGACATTGACGCTGCACGCCGGGACCGCACTGTCAGCAGTGTTCTGAAGGTGAGCAGATGCGCCGTATGAAGTGACGCGCCCCAGTGTCTGCTAGTCCCCTAGGAGCGAGCGGCCTTGAGGGCCCTGATCTGTGCCCTGGTACATCAACCCAGGGGCTTGCTTTATCTGAGATTATTCTAGCAAAGCATGCTGTGTCAATGCGCAAGTTGGACAGGCATGTGTGCAATGTGCAGAGCGTTGAGGAGATCGCAGCTAGGCGAGATGTGCGGCACAGGGTGGAAATGATCAACCAGGACCCGCCCGCAACATGCAGCCAGGAGGTGTGCGTTCTTGCTTAGGGTGTGTTGAGATGACACTGGAGCCCAGATGACCAGGGCGCAATGACTTTCCCGTGCGCAACTATTGAGGCAGGGTGCTTGGAAGAGCAGTAGGCATGAACATCATGCTGTCATGCGAAAAGTGAAGGACGCTGCCATGTGCATGAGTACGCCAGGAGACTGTTCACGCACAAGAGCAGGACAGCTCATCTCTGTGAGGTCCTCCCTGACGCGCTTTGCACCGTCAACGTGCAGGTCATCACAGCAGCGACAGAGGCCGCGAAGGAGCTCGGAGCCAGCCAAAAGGCGCTCGTTAGCCGCGCCTACCACGATTCCCTGTTCATGTCCCAGATCGCTCCCACAGGAATGATCTTCATCCCCTGCCGCAACGGCTGGAGCCACCGCCCCGATGAGTTTGCATCTGCTGCTGATATCGAGACCGGCGTCAAGGCTCTGGCCCTGACGCTTGCCAGACTGGCCGGCACCGCCGCTGCTGGCGAGCACTCGGAGTTGTAGCATGCAGATGCAAGCCTGTGGGTGTTGTATTGCAATCTTGAGCTGCACGGCCATCAGCCGGCTGATAGCCACATGTCGATGGCAGCTCATAGCCTGCCTAATTGTCCACACCCCGATGAGTTTGCGTCTGCTTCTGACAATGAGACAGGTGTCAAGGCTCCGGCCTTGACGCATGCCAGGCTGGCCAGCACTGCCCCCGCTAGCACGCGTTTTGAGTTTTAGCGTGTGTTTTGAGTACTGATCAGTGGCTCTACTCATCATTAGCTGTACTCGTCAGTGGCTGTACTCATGAGTGGCTCTTTCAGGGAACAGATGGAATACGTATCAGCAGTCACAGACTTCCGCGCATGGCAAAGCCCAAATTGACAGGCCTCTGTGCAACAATATATGACAAGGAGAGAAACGCGATGAGCAGTCATGGGCTGAGGCTGTGTTAGAAAGAGACTATGCTGGGCACCAGTCAGATAGCGATAAAGTTGAGGCCGTGTAATATTGATATGGTGTAACGTGATGAAAGTCTCAGCACCATTCTGTATGACTCTGGTATGCCTCTCTTACAGTGAGGTACATCTGCAGTTCACTGCACACTGCTTTGCTACAGACCAGGCAAGCGTGCAGATTGATGGTCTCCTCCTTGCCGACGGAAGAGGGAGTCCTCTTCAACATCTGGTCGCCAAATGCCTGTGCATAAGTCCAAGATTCTGGCTGTTTGCTCCTTATACACCTCCAGGTGAGGTCCATCTACACCATGGCTTCGCTCTGCGGCACAGTCCCGAGTCCAGATGCTTGTGCTTGCCAGTAAGCCGCTCCAGGCGCAGGGCTACCCCACTCCAGGAGCAGCAGCCTCTGCTTGCTCAGCATCTCCGCTCAGATTCTGCTGGGGTACAGGAAGCACCTGACCTTTGCGCCCTGCACAAGACACGCCACCGCTGAAACTGTGTGCTCCCGCTGCACAGCTCAATGCATCATACGAGACGTGAACACGATGCCTGTAGCGCTGCTCAAACAAGCCGTTGCTCAGGTGCTGGCATTCTCCCGTGACCACTTGCAGCTATGCTTTAGCAGGCGATTGCTCTCAAACCATGGCTGACACAGACAGCAGGTGACTTTGCTCAGGCGGCTGCCTCAGCAAAGTCCAGTGTGGAAGGACATCCACAAGGACACTGTACCCATAGGGAAGGCATAAGAAAGCATGGTGCCAGAGTCTTACCAGGGAGCTGGGGGGCAGGTTTTTCCTGAACTTAGCCCGGATCACTCCTGCGCTGCCGTGTGCCCGTGTGACCTGCACTCAAACCTTCCTTGCTACACAGAAAAGGACCACATCCTGCTGCATGCGCTCTGCTCTGCTGTAGTGCTAGCTTCCTTTGAAGGGCAGCTTTGGCTGGAGGTGTGAGACTGACCTTGCCCCACATGACGCGGTACTTTGTGCCCTTCTTCAAGGTCTTAGCCTTGTACACGTACGCCAGCCTCTTTCCCAGGTAGAACTCTGTCTCCTCCTTGCTTGCTACTCCATTGATCTGTATCAAGGATGTGCTGTTGTACTGTGTGCGCTTTCCCCTGCGCAGCAGCCATAACTGTTCATCCTCCGCCTATACATATGCACAGAAGGTATAATGCATGATCGCGAAAGTGCAGGCACAGCTGCACATCCAGGATATAAAGGTGCAGCTCACCTCTTGTATCCCAGGATAGAGCCGGGCACGTACAATCTGCACAAACAGAGATCAAGGTCAGGAAATTGATCGCCCAGCGAATCAATAGGCTTTGTACATACATCTCTGGACAAGAAGGGCTGTCAAGCCATCACTCGTTCTATACAGCGATGCCAGGCTGATTGCTGCATACCTTACACGCTCCCCTGAGCTCATCTTGACTATCTGTATGCTGCAAGACGTACTCCTCAACCACTATGCTTTGCTCACTTTTGGCCGCCGTCCTGCCTTGCGCCTCGACGACCCCTGCCTAGGGTTTTGCGGTTGCAAGGGGTCCCGGGTTCCGGAACGCTCCCATCGGAAGTCAGATTGGGGCCTCAATTTCTAGCGTGAAATATGATGGGGCCTCATCAAAATTAAAACTGCCTATGAACTGCGTTCAGACGTGATCTGCATGCATACTGTGCGGCAGAGACAAGAGCGGGCCTGCAACAGTGCATCTCGCAGCATAGGCCTGGAGTAGGTGACGGCAGTATCACGCCCTGCCTCAACAGAAGCGCAAGACTGCACCTGCATAATGGGTGACAAAAGAATCAGCGAAGATGGCTCTGCTGAGACGACGGTAGCTTGACAGGGGAATCTGTTCAAGTAGCGTCCTGCATGCTGTAGATATGCTCGCAAAGTCTGATGTGTCCAAGTGGAAACTTAAGACAAGGCATGTAGTACACATTCTTGTTGCAGACCACTTACAAATTACATACACATCTGGCACTGAGTGGCATTACTGATTACACTCCATGAGGCTGCGAGAAGGTGCATAGAATACACAGGCTAGCATGGACTCATAATTGTGGTATGCTACAGCCATAAGTGGCATTGTCCAAGGCTAAGCCAGCAATGAGTCTGGTTTGTCTGCGGCATCAAAATTTTATCGATAGCGAATACTGTACACTGCGTCGGCTCGAGTTTTGAGTATACAACTCGAACATGCGGCTCCGCGCTTGATGGGCCGCAGCAATGGCTGCAGCCATTCCATGTCTGCCGGTCTTGACCTTGTAAGGCATAGTGTCAGAAGCATGAGGCAATGCGCGCTCATGCAAACTGCTGCAGATACTCCGGCAGGTGCAGCTCTCCCACGGCTGCCTTGACCGCCTTGACTGTGACGGGCGCGCACAGCTGCTGCACCGCCTGCTCCTGGAAGCCGAAGACCTTGTTGCTGTTCTTGTCGGCTGCTCCATCCTGCACAGCACCACCCATGCATCAGGCACACGTTCTTCCTCACAGCAGCTGCGGGCAGCACTGTCCATGCAGACTGCTGCGAGCAGACATCTGAAGCAACGCTTAGCATTCAAGCCAAAGGCGGGGGCATTGGACACATGACGTGAGTGTCTCCAAAAAGTGAAGCAAGGATTGCGGGTGCGAGGCTGACCTGACAGGTCAGAGAAGCCTCAACATCTCACTCACAAATCAGGTCAGCAGCATCAGGCGGTACTTATAAAGCTACTTTGTCGTCTCTAAATAAAAGGGCAAGATCAGAGCGGGAGCACACCATGATAGGCTCGGCTCCTGCGCTGGCAGCTGCAAGGGCGGTCTGGTGCTGGTGCGCCAGGTCCTCCTTGGCTGCAGCCACCGCCATCTGGAAGGCGCTCATCACCGATGCAGACAGCAGCAGCGGCGGCTCTCCCACAGACTTGCTGCCCATGACTCCCTGCTTGTTGGGAGAGTCCTGCACGTCACACATAGACTTGCTGCCAACAGCTTCCTGCAGAGTGGCAGGCTCTATGATGTGCGCTGCGGTAAAATGGCACCCACAACTAGTCTGGTGTTAGATAAGATGTGTAAGACAACTGCTTTGAAAAGCTGATGTCTTCTGACACATAGACCCCGCAGACTGGCAGTCCATGGGTTGATCGCTCATGACATCTGCTTACATCAGCCAGCCACAGTGGGCCGTAGACCTAGACCACAGCTGCCCTGCTCGGGTCCAGAAACTTTCATGCAAGATGGCTGCGGTTCCTTACCTTGAGGAGGGCGATATTGAACTGCCGGGGGATGCAGGCAGCCGTGGGGATCTTGTAGTCCCAGGTGGAGTCGTACAGGGGCTGCCCCTCCTTGCTGTAGTCCACATGCTCCTGCAGCATCATGCCCAGCCCAAACACAAAGCCGCCCTCCACCTGCACACAGAAACATCTTTACACACTGACACAGGGATTACACCATATTGTAGAAGGCACTGACTGGTGCCTGAGTGACTGCAAACACGTGTGTGTAAGACCCCCGAATGTATTCTGCAAATTAAAGGCACAGGCACAGGCACCATGCATTACTGAGCTCGCTCTCATACACTCCAAGTCCTGGAGAAATTGGAGACCAGTGCTATCGCAAACCTCTCAGTGAAGTGTGTGGTGCTGATTCGAAAAATGGGGGGTCATTGTTGCATATCAGTAACTCGGTATTTGTCACCCACCTGGCCCATGTCAACGGCCGGGGAGATGGATTCCCCGGCGTCATGCAGCACATCCGAGCGCAGCACCCGGCGCTCTCCAGTCAGCAGGTTGATCTCCACCTCCGTGCATGCCGCTCCAAAGGTGCTGTATGTGAGCTTCTTCTTCTCACCTGCGACGTCAGCAAGATAGCAGCTGAGACCAGCATTCCCCAGCAGGCGCAGTGAATGACAGGAACTTGCACAGGCTGGTGCTGGAGACGCATGATCCCCTTGAAATCGCAACGGACCAGGATTGAGTCGTCCTCGCAACCTCACAGAGCAGCGATCTTGTAGAGCAGCACCGTCATGGCACAGGGAGTGCACAGGGCCTCACCAGCCTTCTCGTTGGTGTAGTTGCCATCGTACATGGCGTAGGCTGTGAGCTTGGCGTCGGTGGGCCAGGGCTGCTGGGGCTGCAGGTCCCCCATCATGGCCTCCCAGGTCAGGCCGTTGCCCATGGACTGCGCCTTGGGCTTCAGGGTCTCCTCAACCTACATGACACATCAAGCGTGCTATGGGACACTGCTTCGAGTCATTGGCTGACCGCCAGAGGAGATGTGCAGTTTTGTCTCTGCCTCTTCATGCATACCTTGCAGCTCACACCCACAGAGCCAGACCCTATACTCCACAAGCACATATCAGGTAAGTGCAGTGCAAGAACGGGCAGTATCTATGAATCATGGCGGTACCCACACAACGCAGGGCCAGGACAGGCCCGACATGCAACTGCTAGCGTACCAGCTGCTTGCTGGCCATGCAGACGGCCCACGCACGAGAGCCTTCAGCAGCTGTGCTGGCTGCTGCTAGGCAGCCAGACGATTCTATGCCAGAATAGGTGCAGGATCAAAGCGGAGGTTGCAAAAGCTAACTCACCAGCTTCTCGCAGGCCATGCGGACGGCCTCGCAAGAGCCCTCGGCGGCGGTGCTGCCCGCGGTGCCCCCGGTGTTGGGCAGCCAGAAGGTGAAATTGTCGTTCACCTGCACCTTGTCCAGCGGCAGCGGCCTCTGCTCCTTCGGCAGCGCCTTGCTCAGCTCGTGCACGGCCACCTGCACACAACAACTAGAACTTTTCAGGATATCCAGGCATCTCTGGAGCATATGAGAAAGGGTATGGCTTCTGCTCATTCAGCAGCGTGTTGCTCAGCTTGGTGTTGTCGCATCCCAATTGCAGAGGACAGCACCTTGCTTTGGCACAACAGTGTTGCCAAAATCTTGCTGATGCATACCCAATGTCCTGTTCAGCGCATTCTACCATCCCCTGTCCCCCAACAATTCTGAGGGAGTGACTCCAAGCATCAAGGGACAACAGATGGAGGAGCAACTGAAATAGCAACAATGGAAAAGCTCCAACAGGAAGCTTGGCGGAAACAGCACATCTACGAATGCTGCTGGCCGGCGGAGACACTTTTATGAAAGGCACGCACCTGCTTGACCTTGGTGAACATGCCCTGCCCCATCTCCATACCTTCATGTGGAAGGATCCCTTTCATGCAGTGTAGTACATGGCCATGTTAAGCAGCTCTGTTAAACACTCAACACACCAGGCAGAGGGTGCAGTGTGACGATGCCCATGCTGCGTCAGCCAGCCTGTCACAACTGCAATGCAATCTAGGCTCAAGGGCCCAATACCTGCTGTTGTCACCATGACTGAGCCATCTGCCATGATGCTGACAACTGCTGGCCTTGGCTGCACCATGCTGCGAAACCTGCATTCAAAATATACGGCCTCACACACCTTTAAAAGGCATGTATAAATGCATGGCACACTCTGAGCTGGCGCACTGGTGGGATGGATGGAGATGCCGGACATGTGTCGTCCAGACCCAAAGAGGTATGCATTTACGCAATGTCCTCCTTCAGATTGTATCATGGAGATATGATCAAAAGTCAGGGAAAACGGCGGGCCAAGGCCTGCCCATTGCAGCATTAGGGTTGCATTGCAGGTTGAGTGGCTCACCGGCAGTGAGTCATGCTGATGCCGCGCTTGACCCACTTGTGCTTCTTGTTGTACGCTGCCACCTCCTCCCTCCTCTTCAGGAAGTCCGAGTCCTTCTTCATCTGCAAAGGATCGCTCTTGTTGAGCCCTGATGTCTTGTATTGCCTTGCCTTCCAGGAAGTTGCTCATGGGACTCTATCAAGACCCAGGAGGTTCTCAAGGTCATCGTTGCTCAGATGAGATGGGAGCTGGTCTAGGGTAGCAGGTAGAGCTGAGC
Source organism: Coccomyxa viridis (assembly GCA_963930925.1). Taxonomy (NCBI): domain Eukaryota; kingdom Viridiplantae; phylum Chlorophyta; class Trebouxiophyceae; family Coccomyxaceae; genus Coccomyxa; species Coccomyxa viridis. The sequence goes on along the minus strand of CAWVOJ010000015.1, from coordinate 2,700,570 downwards.
CTGTAAGAGTAATGCCACACCTGCTCCCAGACGCGTGGAAGGGTGAACATGTGGGAAGGCACCTCCTGCTGCAGCGACATCCGCAGCACACCATTCTGCGCCTCTGCAGTGCAGACACGCATTGTCATAACCACACTTTGCTGCCACTATCAGTCACTGCCATGCAGAGCGTCTCTATGCTGCATGAGATATGAGGTCAGCCATCCGCAGAGACACCCAGCAAAGAGCCCCAAGTCTGTTCTCATCGCCTCACTCCAAGAGGCGAGTGCGAGCAGTCACAATGGGCAGAGGCTCACCGTCATGCTTGATGAAGTTGCGCTCGCGCACGAGCATGGGGTCCAGGTGCAGGCGTGCAGCCACGTGCTCAATCAGGTGCTCAGCCAGCATGGTGGCCTGAATCTCTCCAGGGCCCCTCACGGCCGTGTGGGGCGGCCTGTTGCTCTTGCACAGGTGCAGGTCAAAGTGGAACTTGGGGAAGGCGTACGCCTGCACATGTCCACATCCTTGTCACTCCAGGCCTTGCTTGTGGTCCTCTGGCTGATGCCAACAAGAGGCTCATCTATAAAGTTAACAGGGACTCCTAAGTAGTGTGGCCAAATGCCATCATGAGGCTCATCTATCATGCACCAGAGCCTCCTGAGCACCATGCATGCAGGTAAAGTACCTGGTCAATGTTGCCCTTGAGCTGGTACATGTCCACAGTTGAACCTCCCAGGTAGGCTCCACCCAGCATATATGCCTGCACTTGTACAAGTCACTGAGACTTCCGCCTGCTTAGTTGCACACTTTCAATGCCAGTGCCAGCATGCCATCTCTTTCCCTTGGCACATTTGAATTCAGGTACAGCTCCTCAGGATGCGAAACCAACGGGAAAGCGGGACAATGCAGTCTGGGTTGGTCATGAGTGGCACTAAGTACATCAGAAGCATCGTAACCCAACGAAGCTCATGGCAGTGCGTACCTGGATTTCGAGGGCGTGGATCCTTCCTGTGTCATCAAAGCCGATGTCGTACTCCACGTCTGTCTCTGCGCGCCCTCCGTTCATGCGCATGTCCTGGTTCCTGTTGGTCTGCAGCCTCACCTGCAGACAGAGCAACATTCGACACTGTTCCAGACATTCACAACATATTTGCACACATTCTTAACCATCTCTCGGGGTTCCCCACAATGCGCCTGAGCCAATACACCACATTGCAATAGCGCAATACAGACCCAACACGGACCACTCACGACCAAAGCACAGTACAAAGCCTTGGTTGTGCCAGCCCCACGCTGAGTCTGCATTGCGCTAAAGTCAAACTTTGCAGAGGACCTGGTCCCACCTGGCGCCTGAGCTTGTAGGCCGCAACTGCCACAGCCGTGGCAGCCGGCCTGGAGCGCGAGAACTTCCCGCCGAAGCCGCCCCCGGCGCGGCGGCAGTGCACGTTGACCTTGTTGTGGGGAAGGTTGAGGGCAGCGCTGACTGCCCACTGCACATGGTCTGCAGACTGGGTTGACGAGGTGACTTGGATCACTCCACCCTCATCCCACTTGGCCACCGCTGTCTGGGGCTCCATGTACATGTGCGTCTGCACAGTCGCTCAGCATAAGCCCTCTTGACACTCAAGAACAATCATGTTGCTGGAGCATGACGAGGGTCATAAGGGCAGAGGACTGCCTTCAGCGGATACTTGCAGGGTGCTTGGTACAGACTGAGCTTGCAGCACAAGTGCAGGGGAAGAGCGCTATTAATATTTGCAGTCTCTTTACCAGTCCAGGAGGTGCTTGTTGCAACGTCACTAGCTGGAGGCAGCCAGGTGTAGCTGTACTTGGCAGGCAGACAGGCAGACAGGGCTGCTCAAACTCCACCCCAGCCCAGAGCTCTGCCAATGTCAGGGTGCTATGCAGATACGTCACCAAAGCACACCTGGGTGGGCATGTGCCACTTGGCGCCCCTGATCTGCATGGGGCACTTCTCCACGTAGGGCACAGCGCTCTTCTCGCCGTTGGGCAGGTTGGTGTTGGTCCCGGGCAGCGGGGGCACGCTGTGGAAGGAGTTCTGCTTCCTGGCGTCCTTCAGCGTCACGATGGGCGGCCCGAGCTCCAGGCTGTAGTCCACCTGAACAGTTGCAACAACAACCAATAAAGTTCGCATCAGGCTCCACCACTCCTGATGAGAGCTGGTGTGGATCCTATGCGCTGGCGATGCTGCTCACCCAAGGAAACGACTGAGCAACCACACAGGCAACGGCGAGCGACTTTGTACGTCCTGCAGCAACAGTACCGGCAACATAGACAGCGTTCAGGGTAACACGATGCAGGGAGAGCAAAATGGATTACCTTGACCAGTGCGGCTGCACGGTCAGCAATGGCCCGGCTCTCAGCCACCACCAGAGCGATGGGCTGGCCAACCCATTGGACCTGCAAGATATGTGATCTTTTGCTCAGCTAACCTCAAAGTACCAGCATGCGGCACGCACAGCTGCATATCCATCAGTCGTGTGCACCTTTCACAGCGGAGGATAGAGGCCTTGGGGTTCCAGCCTACAAGGTGCAGGCTTTCCTTCTGTCTTGGCGACACTCAGACAGAGCTGGATCCCTGTCAGGGTGCTGTCAAGACGAGAGGGCATGTACAGAGCTGCACCACTGCCTCATTAACACATTTGTAGCCATTCACCGAGCAGAGTAAGTGGCCAGTCATACCTTCTTGCTTGCAAAGACCTCCTCAACATCAGACTTGTTCTCTCCAGGCACGTCCCTGGCATCCAGGACGGCCACTACGCCCGGCATGCTGAGCGCCTCGGACGCATCGATGCCCTTGATGACGGCCAGGGCTTCTGTGGACCCCACAAAGGCTGCGTAAAGGCCCTCGCGCTCCTCAGGCATGTCGTATGTGTACATTGCCTCCCCGCTCGCCTGCACGTAGCCACAACGCGTGATGCCCATGTCTAAGAGTTGAGATTTCTATACTAATCGTGCGGACAAAATTCCAATCCTCGCTGCTACGCATATCATAAGAAGTTCTCCCACTTTGCCTATTCCGCTTCATAACCCGTAGGCAGGACTGTATTTAGGCAAATGACGAGACCCTCCCCAAATACGCATAGCAGCAGAATGATATTATGTAAAAAGCAGAATTTTGACAGTTTGGTGCATGCCTGTCACTTTGAGATCAATAGTCTAGAGACAATCTAACTGTCAATTTCCAGCACAGTCAGCGCCCCGTTTCATGACCCAACTAATAACTCAGCCCTTTTGCAGACCTGCTTAAGTGAAGCGCTGCACGCACCTGGAGCAGGGCTCTCTCCTTCATGATGGGCTCCCCAGCCGCAGAGCCTGGGCGGGTGAAGTCGGGCAGGTCCTGCTTGCCGTGGCTCAGCTCCACCTCGTGCAGCGATGGCACCTCCAGCACGCACTCGGGCAGCTTCTTGGAGCCCTTCGCACCCTCCTGCAGCAGACAATGCCCATTGCTGACAGCTAGCTCATCTTGTGGATTTAAGATTTGTGCTTGTCTGCCAGCTTCCTGCTATACTGCCGAGCAACTCAGCCACAGCTCATATTAGGACTGCAACCCTCCAGATGTCAGAACAAGCTTTCAGTTCTAGGACAGAATATTGGCCTGTGGCCTGAGGCGTGAGGCATGGGTATTGGCAGGACAGGGCTTACCAGGTCCATAGTGTGGACGAGAGCCTCAAAGACAAGGCCTTCAGCCGTGGCCGTCAGGAAGTCAGCATCAGGCGTCTTGCCGGGCTTCACATCGCTCGCCACAGCGCGCACAGCGGCCACCACAGCGGCCAGGCTGGCAGGCGCACCCCGCAGCGTCTTCTCAACCGCCGCAGCATGCTGCACCCGCCACTTGTGTTCCGTGCCTGCATTGCCAACATTCCCTTGAAGTCTCCCTGTGTCAGTCAAATATCACCCAGGAGCATCGGGCACACATCATGCACGATGCACCCACTCTGCACTGCCCGTATCCGCAGGCATCTCTTACATTTTGCGCCAGCCAGGGTCACTCTACAGTTGCATCTGCATCCTCATCCTCAAGATGGACAAGACATACATGCAAGACACTAAGACCAGCCTATACAGCAAGATGGAAGAGATAAGCACCTTCATGCATTGAGGGGTAGCCAACGATGACATTGGCACTCTTGATGACTCCGCCTGACTCCTTGTCCGCAGTGCTGTCAATGTTCAGCAGTGCGGCAATGTTGATGAAGGCATGTGCGTTCCAGTGCCTCTCTGCAATCTGCAAGCACAGCTCTATTGTATGAGACACGACTTCCGTTCTCTACCTTGTGACTGCGTGACATTGAAACACAATGTCCCAGCTGCAATTCAGTGCTGACACTCCACAGAGAAAGGGACATACTCTCATGCAAAATCAGAGTGCAATGATGCTTACCTTGAAGGACCAAAACCTGTCTCCTGCCTTGATAGGTGGCAGGCGGATGGCTACAACCACTTCACCCTGGTCTGCTTTGCTGGGACTGCTGACGTAGTTCTCCACAGACTGCCAGGACAGCCTGCTGCCAGGGGTGGCTGTCTGCACCTCTGCTCCGGCCGCAATGAGCAGCGTGGCAGCGTCTGACTCCAGCCCCAGGTCCCTTGTGAGGACCAAATTGCCTCCAAGCGTGGCAGCCGCCCTCACCTGCGCAGCAATCAAGAAGCTGGTCAGACCTCTTGCACAATCATCGTCACCGCTCTTTCCTGCGGTGAGATGAACAGCGCCTTCCAGGAACACAACGGCATACTAGCGCCCTTGCTGCCTGGTCAATGTTCCAGGTTAGCAAGATAGCAGAAGACCATGCAAGCAGGGGCGCGCCTGGTTGCCAGCAATACGCTGCAGGTGCTTGGCGATGGGAAGCCAGACGTGCTTGGGGTCCGCTAATGAGGCGGCGGCGCCTGATGAGGCTCCACCCCACAGCCTGCTGAAGCCGCCCATGAAGGAGCTGGCCACTTCACTTGTAGCAGCAGCCAGCTTTGAAGAGGACGCAGAAGTCAGCTCTAGCAGCTTGTCGATCAACTCCTCCTGAGTCACTGCTGCGCCAATAAGCAAGCCGCCCTCCTGCGACAGCAGCTCTCATTCAGATGCATTGTTACTGCTATCTCAGCTCACATATAGGAGGAATGCACGCCCAGGAATGCTGGTGAGTGCTACATCAGATCAAACAGGAGAAGGTCAAAAGGGACTTACATCTGTTTGCTTGAGCACACGCAGCTCCTCCACCCTTGTCACATCCACAAGGTTGGCATCACTGTCTGGCCAATTCTTGAAGACACCTGCAGCGATCAGATGCTTTTACAGCCGCTCAGGGTGCACAGTACGCCTCCTGCTCATTTTAGCATTTCTGAGTAGGAACATCTTGTTGCCATGAAGATATTGGTAGGATGCAACGGCGTCATGGCAAATCCTCAGGATCTGTAGGATCAGAGCATTCTGTCACGATCCACAGACTCGTACCTGAGCCTGTATTGCCTGCAATGATGCGCAGCTGCTCTTTTCCAGACGCCTTGCTGGGAGCTTTGAGGACGTCCATGAGCTGAGCCAGGGTGTTGGGGACTGCCCACGACTGCCCAGCTCCACTCACTTGCTTGACAACTCCCGCTGCAGCCTTGTTCTACAGGCACATGCATGATCAGCATGCCCATCAAGGCCTCTGCTTGCAGAGAATTCTCCTGATTGCTTTACCCAGAGTATACCTCTGCTCAATAAGTGCATGGTTCCTCCGATTCAACTTCCTCACTTGAGCCTGATGTCATCTGCACAGATCGCAAGTACAACCCCAAGGCCTTATGCGCAGAGCAGCCTCATATTCTGCTAGATCCAGAAACGCAATAGCAGTGCATTGTCACAGTAGCTTTACAAAAGCAAAGTACAGCGGCACCTCCCCAAATGAGACTTGCAATGCCTTGTCACAGGAGCGTTGCAAGACACATACGGCAGGGATACCGCTGTGCTCTGCTCAACCCATACAGTGCATGGACTGGGACCTTGCCATACTTGCCATGTGCTGCGAAGGAGTGGGTCACCTTGTTGTAGGCTTTGAGCCACGCCGGCATCTTGATGTCGTCTGGGAGGCCGGTCTTGGCAGACACCCTGCACCGGTCTGTTGTAGAGTCGTGCAGACCCAGGTCCTCCACATCCTTGACAAAGCTCTGCGCAGCACAATGCAGCTCATTCCCCCGACATATGACATGCGGGCGCAGTGATCCTAGCTCTGCAATTGTCAAAAGAAGCAGGTCCAACCCAAACCTTTTGGGGTGCTATGATAGCTTGGGTACCTTGCATGCATACAGTATGGGACGCTAAACTGTGCAGCGGCGCAAGGTCCCGTTCCCGCAGAAATGCGTGCCTAAACACTGATCTGCTTTGCGGTTTTCAACAAACCCAGCTCAATCATGCACTCCTGGCTTTCTCTGGCGGGCTGCATACCTTGCATGCGTCCAGGATGGGGCGGTAGCCTGTGCAGCGGCACAGATTCCCGTCCAAGGCCTTCTCCATCTGCTCTTCGCTGGGGCTGCTGTTCTTGTCCTCATGCTTGCTCAGCGCAGCGTGGCATGCAACCACCATGCCGGGAGTGCAGTAGCCGCACTGGCTGCCATGGTGCCTTGCAATGGCATCTGCATGCATGAAATAAGTGGTGACCTCACTCGTCAGAAGGACATGAGGTAATGGCATGTCTACCACAAACGTGCAGACCAGAGGACCCTAAAGCTCCTTGAGCTGTACAAGTCTTGGCATTGCCCTTCACATGTCCGCATTGAGATGTTATGATACCTTGAACAGGATTGAAGCCGCTGGAACAGTTCCCCAGGCCCTCCACAGTCACAATCGAGCACCCATCCAGTGATGCAATTGGTGCAAGACAGGCATTAATGCACTTTGTTGTTGTCGAGCCTGCAGGCACAAGATGTTCGTTAGCTCTAAGCGCTACAGAGCTTAACGACACTGTTTTCAGAACGCCGAGAGAGTCGGTATCTTGATCGGCTGAAGAAACCTGAGGAAGGGTTGTACTGGTAGACCTCTACGCTGCAAGAACCACAGCCTCCTTCTCCACAGCCACTCTTGGTTCCCTGTGCGTTTGAAGTGCACGTTAGGCACCATTTAGATCTCGCCGTTAGTAAATAATTGCCGCAGAACGCAGCTCACACCCTGACATGCCATGACACATGGCATGTCGTCAAGGGCCTGGGCTCATTAGAATCTTGTCTAGTGCACACTGGACAGCTATGCTCACCGTATAAGCTGTGCGTCCTCTCAGGAAGTCGTATAGGGTGGTGCAGGGCTGCAACCCAGGATCGAGTGTGTGCTTCTTGCCATTCACGGAGAAACTAATGCCCACGCCAAGAGATGCAACCATGATTGCCTCGTTCCACTTATTCCGATAGCTTGAATTGATAAAGCTTGAGACTGGGCAAGTCTGAGCCTATGTCCCCTCAGCAAGTAAGATAGTGCAGAGTGCACTATCTCAGCTTCCGTGCCTGGCTCGTATGTTGAGGAGGATTTCTGTACATGCGTCCCCACTGAATATGTACAAGGCAACAAGAAGCCCTATTCTCTACAGAAACGAGGCTCGTCGTGGCCTGCTACTTTCGGGACATTTTGGCATCAGCTGACGTGGTCTGACAAGGCAGCTCACGACACAGCACAGCACGGTTCGATAGCCTGAGATCGCAATGGCGCGTTTCTCCGCACAGGGGTCATTGTCATTGGAGTGTGCCCCTTTTGCTTGCTGATCCTAGGGCGTTGCTCTTTTCAGGCAAATGGGCATGGGTGGCTTCCAACAAGCGTGATCTCAGTGATTGACGACTAGTACATTGGCTGCATGGAGGCCATCGATCTGACTCAGGATGATGATGATATCATCTACATTCCTCCTGCAAAGCGTACTAGACACAGCGGCGACAGTGATGTAGAGCTTGTCGAGAACCCTGGTCCATCCCAGGTCACCTCCATGGGGCCCGCTGAGGAAAGGCATCTGGGCGCCGGTGAAGACTTTGTGGTCACGAGAGAAATCGGCCAGGCAAGGATATGGTCACCATTGTTCTGGTCTCTGCATCTTATCAGAACTATAAAATGATGCAGGATCACAGCTTGAGTTGGTATCTTTCTGAGAAATCTATCCCACCTGTGCAGGTGTGGAATCAGCATCTTCCCCACATCAGGACACAGTGCGGTCTGCATCCATTTAAGGCGGAAGGTTCCCTCCAGAACTCACAGTACTGCAGCCAGTGCTACTGCTACATTTGTGATGCAGCTGCGTCTTCCTGCAAGGCTTGGGGCACTGGTAAGCCTCTGATTACCTGATATAGGCAGCTGTGCAGAGTACACAATCCTGCTGAAGTAAGCACATGCTCCCAAGTCATAGCTGTCTGTCAAAAGACCCAGCCAGGATATTGCACTTTCCTCAATCAGGCTCCTGAAGTGGTAGTGAGGCCCCCTTTGTATGGTGAGCTGAAACCTGCAGGAGCTCGTGGCAGTGACCACTGCAATGCTCATGCTAAGCACGCACGGTACCGCAGCATGCGCGAAGCTGTGCAGAGCATGGCCTCGCCCCGCACCCCAGCGCAGCCTGCGGGCAGCAGCCGCCCCGCTCAGCTGGCACGGTCCACAGGCACACCAGTCGCAGCAGCTCAGGGCAGGGCTGCAGCTCAGCGGGGAAGGCCTGGTGGATCAGCTGGGCAGACGCCCTCCAGGCCCAATGCAGGAGTTGTGCTAGACCGCGTTATAGCCGCTCTCGAGGCAGGCTCTAGAGCATTGGCGGATGGCTCCGCTAGCCCCTCATCACCATCAGCAGGCAGAAGCAGGCTGCCAAGACCTGCAATAGCGCAAGCTGCATCAGCTGCATTGCTTGCTGCTGCCAAGTCCTCAGCCACTCCAGGATCTAGTGTCCCAGCGGTTGCCAGGGCGTCAGAGACTGCCTCTGCCGCGCCTCCATCAGTGTCAGCACACACAAGGAGGCAGCCCACCACTGCAGCTGCACATCCGCCATCAGCTAGGGAAAATGCTGCTGTCAATCCCTCAGCGGCCAGGGCTGAAACATCAGCAATTAGAGCTGAAAGGATGGCCAGAACTTCAGCGTTTGGGTTGCCCGGCCCCTCACCAGCATCAGCAAGTAGAAGCAGGCAGCCCGGCACCACAGCTGCGGTTGCTTTGTCAGCCGGAAGGACTGCTGCTGCAAGTCCCTCAGGGTCCAGGGTTGAAGCAGCTGCCAGGGCCTCAATTGATGCTCCCCCCCTCCCCTCATCAGCATCAGTAAGCAAAAGCAAGCAGCCTAGCATCACAGCTGCGCGTTCTCCGTCAGCTGGACGCGCTACAATGGCCAGTCTTCCAAGGGCCAGTGCCAGGGGTGGGACAGAGGCCAGTGCTCTCGCAGATGTCTTGTCTGGCCCCTTATCAGCGGCAGCAGCCAGGAGTAGGCAGCCTGCTACTTCAAGTGCACCTGTTCCCTCAGCTGTAAGGACTGCTGCAGCCGCTCTTCCAGGGTCCAGGGTTCGGACAGATGCTAGAGCTTCAGCAAATGCGTCCTCCCTTCCCTTGCCAACATCAGCAAGCAGAAAGGGGCAGCCCGGCGCCACAGCTGCGTGTTCTCCGTCAGCTGGACGCGCTACAATGGCCAGGCATCCAAGTGCCAGTGCCAGGGGCGGGACAGAGGCCAATGGTCTCGCAGATGTCTTGTCTGGCCCCTCATCAGCAGCAGCAACCGGGAGCAGGCAGCCCGATTCTGCAAGCGCGCATCCTCCTTCGGCTGCAAGGACTGCTGCTGCCGCTCTACCAGGGTCCAGGGTTGGGACAGATGCCAGGGCTTCGGCATATGCGTCCATCCTCCCCTCGCCAGCATTAGCAAGCACAAGCAGGCAGCCCAGCGCCACAGCTGCCCGCTCTCCATCAGCTGGACGCGCTACTATGGCCAGTCCTCTAAGGGCCAGCCTTGGGACAGAGGCCAATGCTGCAGCAGATGTCTTGTCTGGCCCCTCATCAGCATCAGCAGCAGCAGCAGCCAGGAGCAAGCAGCCCGCTTCTGCAAGCACGCATCCTCTCTCAGCTGCAAGGAGCGGTGCTAAAGGTCTCAGACTGAGCGCCCCGGCTGCAAAAGCTGCAGCGTCGCCTTCTGGGACAGGAAACGCAGCTCCCGCTGCCCGAGCGCACGCTACCGCTGCACCTGCAGGAGGCACCTCTGGGGCAGCCGCCAAGAGCGTACAGGTAAAGACAGATCATGAAGGCATGCACTGACGTGGATCACCAAGAACTGACTGAAGGCAAGAGCATTGGTCAGAAATGCATCAGACAGTGCTGCCACTCATGTATTGAGCAACGCAGTCACAGGCATGCAGGTTGCAGCTCCAGCAGCAGCAGCTGCCGAGGCCGTGTTCCAGGCCCAGCCAGCATCATCTGCAAGCCAGGACGGCAGTATGGGCGCAAGCACCTCATCTGCTGACACCGGCTTTGCCTCGGCTCGGCCAGCATGGGTTGCAGGAAGGGCAAGGAGCGCGGGCCCAGGCAGCTCATCTGAAGACAGTGACGAATCTGATGAAGAGGAGCCAGTACATGAAGGTGCACTCTGACTTCTGTTGCACAGGACCTCATACTGTCCGCCTCGGCGTGCCTCATCATCTGTGATGCTTCAGACTGTTGGAGAGGCACCCCGCTGCTCATCTTGATTGGTACGTTGTTGATATTGGGCACAGCGCGTGCTCTTGCGGTCTTCTGACCTCTTGTGTCGGCACAGGGCTAAATGCTTGGACAGCCCGGCAAGCACAACCAGTGACGCCTGTGGAAGTGCCACCGATGAAGCCTGTTGCCGCATCTATGCTGCACCCTGATCCCAGGACTCGCCCAGTCCTGATGCATCTGGGAACCCTGCAGCTTCCCTTCAAGGTCTGGCAGAAGGCTGACTTCTGAACTATGCTGCAGATCGCTTGCATATACATGCATTTACAATCTGAGCTTGGAAGATGCTGAAAAGACTCAGTATGTTTCTGCATGATCACAGCGTGACCCTGGGCATATTTGCAGGTCAAGGCACCTTATAACATACCAGAGCTCCAGAGAAGGCTCCTGCCCTTTGGTGCCTACGTCCCATTTCATGGCGTCACAGACTGGGAGCACATAAGGGCCTTAGCCACCCGCTTGCATCTTGACTCCAGATATAGCTTCTTGGAGTTTCTGCCGCTGCCGGTACCCTTTGTAAGCGATGCAGGCCTGCCAGCACGAGTGTTCCCTGTGACGGTGATCAGCAGCGATGGCCGCGCCAAGCCCATCACGTTTGGGCTGATCATCGAAGAGGTGATTTGCCCCGTGTCACATCTGGATTTACTTCCTTCTTGAACACCATTGATCCTGGGCTGTACACCATGAACTCACCTCCATTGGCCCCTGCGTCAATACTATAAAATGTTGCACTGGCTTTGATCATATGCAGCAGTGTGCCTCAATCGTGTGCCCATTCTGATTGCAAGTTGTATGATTGACTTTGACAAAGGACGAAAGCTTATGCTGGCAGTGCGGTCACGGGGGGCCAGCATGCAGGACATGGCCTGGAAAGACGCTGCAAAGGCTGCCAGAAAGCATCCCCTTGCAGCATGCAACACCGAGGAGGAAATCGTCTTCTTGGCTTGTCACCCTCGGGCCAGTCCTTGCAATGCTTCGCTTAATCATGTCACAGATGGCAAGAAAATGCATCGGAAACCCTCAGATGCGGAGTGTATGAAAGGGTGAGGCGCCTGGCACCAGAACAATTCACTTCTATGTGTGATGCGCCTGATGCTATCTGGCCTGTGAGAGTTGCATCGTCTCAGTATTCAGCAGTTGTGTCAGCAAGATTACCACGCATTAACTGTATCTTGCACATTACTCGAAATATATGAAACTCTCGAGCAGTTGTGCATATGTCAGTTGGCAGTCCTTCCTTCCAACACGCGTTTGCTGAGATACCTCTTGTTGTACAGGTACGTAGTCATGCGCATTCCAAAGACCGCTCGAGCAGGCAACAAGCCCATTCGGGTTCTCATCAACAACCAAACAGGAGAATATGATGAGGACGGCGTTGGCGATGAGATCGCATTCGACGTGCTGCTGCCCCTGTCCTCTGAAGAAGTCCAGGTGCTAGCCCTAACCAGAACACCTCCATACCCGTATTGCCTTTAACTTTTCAATTTGTGGTATTCTGCTTGATCAATTTTGTGAAAAACCCTAACTCCGTGTGTCAAAACGCCTATACAGAGGATAGTCAATTCACAACAAGGGCCATTGATATGCAACTTGGGCTGACAGATTTTCTTGCCCTTTGTAGGGTGGCCATGCAGCTTGCGATGCCATTGGCCAGCAGCTGCTGGAAGCTCTGAAGCCTTACAGGAAGGAAGGGGCGCCTGACAGGGAACCCCAAGAGTGCTTCACCCTCCTGCGCTGCCAATCACAAGGTGCCCGCCACGCAGCACACTGTCGTGCACTGCACACACTGGTGCCGTGAAATGCGCATCTTGCAGCCACGCAATGCCACCGTACTACCTGCTGTTATACTATCTGGCAGCTATGTGTCACCAAGAGGCAAGTGTACATGGTACATTGCGCTTGACAAGCTGTGCTTATATGAAATTCACAGGGTATCCACAGCGACAAGGAGACTACTGGCGGGAAGGAGACAAGAATGCAAACTTTACAACAAGAAGGAACAGACCTATGAATTTAGAGGGCGAGCAGCTTGTCCACATAATAGCCAGGTGGTCAGCTGTGGGGCTTGCACTGTTCCACACTGATGCCTGGGACACCCCGGAGGTGCACCCAAGCGCGGCGGCAGACATCCTGGCAGGCGCGCATACCCCTGATCCAGAGCCTGACAAGCTCTGCTGACCGCGTCATTGGGCTTGTCTACAGGTCTCAGTGGAAGCTCTGTTAGCAGCATGCCTTGCTGGAAGTTCAAATTCCCATCATGAAGACACATCAGCACAGCAGAGAGGGTCAAGTCAAAGCCTGCCTGCGGGTTCTTAATGAGGATGAGCCTTTGATTGATGTAGGGACCAAGCAACGGCTGAAGTCAGACGCCAGCTTGGCTAAGATAAGATCAGAATGGGATAACAAGCGCTTCTAAGCTCTCAACGAGCTCTCAGACGCCTGTGCGGCCAGCGCTCCTTCAGACTGGAAGAAGATCACGAAGGAAGGTGGCACCAGGAAGACACCGATTGCCCAGTGCAGGCTGGAGATCCTCCCAGCTGCCAGTGAAGGGGAAGGCACTTTCCAGATAGAGGTCTGTTCCCATGCTTTACCTCCAGCATACAGCGCTGAAGCCTCCTCCCATCGTAGCACTGCACTCATGCCAAAGGCCAGTCTATGATCACTCTCTTCCATCATGCAAGGAAGGTCTCTTTTTGTCTCATTTGGCATGCCATTGAGCAATGCCATGTGCTGCTTGCAGATCTTCATCTCACGCCGGAAGGAGCCACAGCGTAGAGGCAGCACGTGCTTTGGTACCATTCTCAACACCGTACACAAAGAGTACCCAGCCAAGGTCCCTGCGACTCAGAAGCGCTCAAAGGCCAAAGCACAACCCACAGGCTATCCGCTTGAGAACACCATGGAATTACTCACAAGAAAAAACCCTGACGCAAGGGTGAGGGGCGCCTCAAATGCATGTGAATCTGCTTTGCCCTGATGAGTGATGAAGAGCTACCCAGCTCACCCAAAGGAGGTTGCCGAGCACCAGTGCACAGTACTACACATGATGGCCCCCTACCGCAAGCTGGTCTTTTTGTACACATCATATGACAACTCAATCCGGCGACTGGCTACCATTTGCTACTATGAAAGAGCCACAATTGGATAAAAGTCCCACTCATGACTGGTTGTTGTCTCAGGCCATGTACAAGGACATGAAGGAATGGAAGGACCGCCAGAAAGGCGTGAAGCTGGGCGTCACGGTGAGTGAACTCACAACCTAGACATGACGTATCATGATGAGTTGCAAAACCCCGGCACATACAAGTGTGGAACTCTGAGAGATACTCAATGCCACTATGGCATTGCTACACCACGCACAGGCTCTTGAGCCACTGCAGCCCAGTGGAAACATCTTAGTTGAGAAGCAGTGCTCTGCTCCTGCAGACCCTGATGAAGATGCTGCAAGCTGGAGAAAGGCCTGCTGCACCCCAGCCTGCGGTGATCTACAAGCCCCCTCATTTTATAATTAAAATTTGCTAGATCTAGTCTGCCCCATTGCACTTCACCCTAACAGGCAGTGCAATCTTGAGAAAGCCTTGCCTGTTTCACTGCGTTTAGTTTGCGCTGCGCATCTTCTGGTACTCATGCTTAGTAGTAGGTCTGACAACATCATCTATGCAACTGGCCTGGCAGCAGTATACCCCTCTGATCTGATTGCTGTTGTGCAGGAACTGACTGTACAGCTGCACCCCTACCAGCAGCAAGCCCTGCAGTTCATGCTGGACAATGAGTGCCTGGGACGGGGCAGCCAGTCCCACTTCTGGTGCTTGCCCTCTGCAGCTCACTTCTTTTGTCACCCTCCATGAGTGTGTGGCCGTCTTTGCTGCTATAAGAATGCTCGCATAAGTCGTGCAAACGCTTGTGAGCGATGTAGTGAGGTTTTAAGGAGGGGCCTGACCTGCCGCATTGCGTGCATCTTGAACAGGCATCACGTGGGCCTGTGAACTTCTGTGGGTAAGGGTGATGCGAACCCTGGGCGTGCAGGGTACCTTGTGAGACAACCAGCGGAGAGTAGTTGTGGTACAGCCCATTGCACAGGAGGATTGCCACAAAGGTGCCAGCAACGCCCTGGGGCGGCTTCCTTGCAGAGGAGATGGTGAGCTGAAGTGAACCAGCGTTGTTCATAGCGGTCAGCAATGTTGGTAACGAGCAGCCACATGTCCGTGGAGGTCTCAAAGGGGAACCCCAAGCACCCATGAGAAGGCCCCAAGCCAGATTCTGGCCATAACTTGAGCATCAGTAGATGTGCTGTGTAGGGCTGCGGCAAGACGGTGGAAATCCTTGCGCTTGTCCTGAGCAAACCTCCGCTTGCCTCAACTCCTGGCGTCCTCAATTTTGCCGGCACCACTCCGAGCAGGTACAGTGCCGAAGATAACAGCATGTCAGCGTGTTTTACTCTCATTCACAATGGCTCTGGAAAGTAGATAGATCATTTGGGCTCTTGCCCTGTCTGGAAGTCTGTGGCACTTCAGTACCCCTGCCCTGCAACCATTGTCTTGCTTCAGGCCAACCAAAGTGCCGAACTCACTGCATGTTCCTGTGCAGGGCCACCCTGGTGATCTGCCCTGTGTCGCTGGTGGGGCAGTGGCTGGAGGAGGCCAAGTCCAAGCTGGACGGCAGCCTGCGCCTGTACATGTACCACGGGACAGGCCGCATCCGGGATGCTCAGCGCCTTGCCAGTGACTATGATCTGGTCGTCACCACGTACCAGGTAAGAACATCCGATCCCTCATCCTCCATGACTATTTGAAGCACATATGTAGCCCATGAGCTCACTTATGATTGCGGTAAAAATGACAGAGGCAAAATCTTTCTTTGAGCGCATGATGCCTGCAACGCCTCCCTGACGCAATGCCTGAATACCACAATGGGCGCACCACGCAACAGGCGCAGAATGTGCAGGCATTGTGCCACATGCACCAGCTTCCTAGCTAGCCTGCACAGGCTTTGTACATGAGCCTGTCAAAGCGTGTCTTGCAGACTCTGGGCGCTGACTGGCGTGCTGAGAAGGGCAACAAGATGTTGCAGAGCCCTCTGAACGCCATCCGCTGGCACCGTGTCGTCCTAGATGTGAGCTTCACTTGAGATGCTGGGATCACACACCTTGCCTGCATCAGCACTGATGGCTGCTTGAATAGTACTGCCCTTTTTAAGTCCATCAGCATCATGTTGATCATCCTTGATTGCCGTGTTGAAGTCATGCCGTTAATTGATATGAACCGCTGGCTGTGGCCGGGCGCTTGCTGAAGCAAAGCTTGTTCACCTTGCAGGAGAGCCACACCATCAAGGCAGGTGGCACAGGCCAAACATTGGCATGCTGCGCGCTCAAGTCAGCCAGAAGGTACTGCCCTGAATCTGCATACCTGCCGTCATTCCGCCCTGCCCTCTAAGTCAATCCCTCTCTAAGCTCAGTTGAAATTGTGCAGCCGTTTACATACTTCTGCATGACATACTTCCGCTTGACAAGTATGATCAACCTCAGTCTGCCCCATGCAGGTGGTGCTGCTCTGGCACACCCATCTCAACAGAGATCAAAGACTTCATCAGCCAGTTTGCTTTCCTGGAGGTGAAGCTCCTTAGTGAGAAGGCCTACTTCGCCAACTTTGTGAGCCTCATCATCTGCCTTACACCTTGTTCCCCTGAAACCTTTCAGCTCCTGCAATATAGCAGCACACTTAGCTGCAGGTACTGTATGTCGCAACCGACAGAATGGCATTTGGTGAAGCCCTGGCACCTGATGTTATCGGGCCGGCGTGAGCCGCAGAGAATGCGCTGAAGCTTCTTTGGTCTCTCATGGTGCCTGAACGTTTCTGTAGGTGCACCCCAGCTGGCAAGTGCAGCAGACACGCTCCTCGTACACGGCGAATGTGTGCACTGGCACCAACGTGCTGCTGTACACGCTGGGCCGCATGCTGATGCGCCACACCAAGGCGCAGGTCCTGGGCGGCCAGGCTGTCTCACAGCTGCCTCCCAAGACAGAGGAGACAATTGCAGGTGAATTTTTACACCTCCTGGGACCCTCAAGTCTTGCGCTTCACTCGGTGCAGATTGATCTGTGTCCCAGCTAAACGAAAGATGGCTTGCTTTGGCATACCAAAACGCCGCCTATGCTTACAGCAGTGAGCCAAAGCATTCTAGGCACGATTGGTGTGTGCGCTGCGCAGTGAGCTTCAGCCAGCAGGAGGCACAGGTGTATTTGAAGGTGCATGCGGATGCCAAGGCGGCCTTCGAGAAGTTCCTACGCTACGGCAGCCAGTACATCAACCGCCACCTGCTGGGCATCATGAGTCTCCTGGGGCCACTGCGCAGATGCTGCTCTGGAGGAGCCCTGCGTAACAGTATATGCCTCTTTGCTGACAATAGAGGTGTGCACAGTTTGGGACTGGCTGGCGGGCTTGCACAGCATCAGGCACTGCGTAAGAAGAGGACACACTGTTGCAGATCATGCTAAGATCATTTTGCGTCCTGGCCTGTGTCCACGGATGCTTATGGCGTCCCATGTAAAGGCTATTGGAGCTGTTGCGGGCCGAGATCATCATTCCGGCTTAGGACCGCTGATAGTGGAAGAATCAGGCTGCCCGTTAGCTAGCGGTAAGAGCGGCTCCCTGGAAGGCTGTGAGTATGCTCTGAGCAGGCAACATGGGAGCCTGCAACGAGGATGTACACAATGTGCAGGAGCTGGAGATGCCAAATCTTGAGCAGGGGCAGGGGCGCAAGCCGCAGCGGGGGAAGCTGCGCCGGACGAGGGCCTGATCGCCTCAGACGAGGAGTGCTCGGTCTGCCTCAACGCCTTCGAGAGGCCCACCATCACGCCCTGCAGCCACTGGTTCTGCAGGTCAACCCACATTTTCAATTCCCTGCCTTGAGCTCCAGCGCCTGCTCAATGCACAGTGACGCTGGAGTAGCAATCACTCTGACGGCAACCTAACGCTACACATCCGTCATGACTGCACACTGCGTCTTGCATGAGTTGTGCATGAGACTCTGCAGCATGCTGGCGGGCAGCATAGCAGCAATGATAGACACGTTCCTGGGCACGGACGCCGGCAGGCAGCATTGATTGCTTCAGTAGGCGGCATCTGCATGTGACAGATGTCACCTGACAAAGTGCGTGCTGTACTGTGCTGATGTGAACGGCTCAAATACTCAGATGAACAGCGTACAAGAAATGTGGGCATGCAGGGAGTGCATCCTGGCAGAAGCGGAGGAGCACCACATCTGTCCCCGGTGCCGCACAGACATAGCTGCAGAGGGCTTGCGCGAAGGCGTGATGCCCGGAGATGACGAGGTGATCGGGCAGGCCGGCCACGCGCAAAAACAGCAGTTCACCCTGTTCGAGTCCAAGCTCAACGTCTTACTGAAAGAGGTACCCCCTCGCTAGGGTTGTCTGCCATTCCGTGATGCCCTTCACGTTGGGGAGTGGCAGCTGTCATCTCAGATGCATCACAGCCAGAGCCGCCTGTCACAATTTCAACTGTGCGTACACAAGCTTGTCCAAAAGTGGCTCTGATTCAGTGCAATGAGCATGTGCATCTGCCCCATCACAGCAGCCAAACCATATGCTGCATTCTGCGGAACTTCAGCTTCTCTGAACGGACAGCTGGCGGCAATGCGGGAGCGCGATCCGGCAGCCAAGGCGCTGATCTTCACCCAATTCAGCAGCACCCTCACCTGGCTGGGCCATCGCCTGCAGCAGGAGGGCTACGGCTACCGCACCATCTCTGGCGGCATGGCCTTGAAGAAGCGAGCTAAGGTAATCTGCACTAGCTCTGGTCCCAAAAATATCCTGCGTTCATATTGAAGTCTTGGCGCGACAATATATGCACCATAGCGTGAAAAGCCCACTTGCTGCATGCTTTTTGCAAAGCCATTGCCTCACGCCATTCACACTCGCCAGCACATATACCTAAGCAGAATTGCACATGTCAGCCGCCCGCTAGATACAGAGGCTTGCCCTGCAGGCTATCGAGGCCTTCCAGAAGGACCCGCCCACAACGGTATTCCTGCTCAGCATGCGCAGCGGGGCGGTCGGCATCAACCTCACAGCTGCCAACCACGTCTTCCTCATGGAGCCGGCCTTCAATCCTGCCCTGGAGGACCAGGCTGTGGGCAGGGCGCACCGCATGGGCCAGACGCGCCCTGTCACCGTCAAGAAGTTCTACATCAAGGCACGCTCCTGCAGCGCCTGTCCATCAAATCCCGATCAGGCTTCAAAAACCTTGCCTGTTCAGTGCCTGCCTTTGGCAGCCCCCTGAGCATGCAATGCATTCAGACAATAGGCCATGAGTACTGTCAGTTTAGTGAAAGCTTCTTACACAGACAGGGTGGCAAGTTATGGGCATGGCTTCAGGGGTCTGTGGAAGAGCGCATCATGGAGATCATCAAGCAGCGCAAGGCCGGGCAGCAGCCGGGCAGCCGGCAGGAAGCTGAGAAGGAGCCGCAGAAGTTCAAGAGGAAGCAACAGGACGTGGCCGGCTCCCTGAAGGCGGACCGCCAGAATCTGAGGACTGCTGAGCTGGAGCAGCTCTTCAAGGTTGGCATCTCTCCTGGCAACATACTCAGCACTAGTACTGCCTAAGGTTGTGTACGGAGCGCTTGTGCTTTGGGGAAGGCACTGCTGCATGCATCCCCCTTGAGATACGGTTGGCTGCTGTGTATCAGGTTTGAAGGGTTTGATGTGTTTGGCCTGCTGCAGGATCCTTCCTTCCAGGGACTGCCCAAGGGGGGCGCTGGAGCTGCGCCTGCGGGAGTGTAAACCTTTGTCTGTAGAACGTGTGAGGTGCAACATGCAGCAGAACTCTATAGGCACCACTGGAGCTCTGCGGGTGAAGCTGTGGAATTGTTGATAAGAATCTGAATCTCTGAGTGATACGAGACAGAGGAGTCAAAGGTCTCAAAGAGGTTAGTCCATCTCATCACGGTGGAAGGAGCAACGTTCAATATGGGGCACGTAACACAGGCTTCAGACTGCTTTTCAATACTGCCTAAGCAGCGTCAGTCCAGAGTAAGAGGGGTCAGGAGGAGCAGTCCAGGAGCCCAAGTGCTCTACTGACATCGGATGCACGCGATTACTGCAATTTCGACATGTGCCTGTAATGAAACAGCTGCAGAATACAGCAGCTAGACTGGCAAGGACGTGCACTCAGCCGTCTGATTGGATCAGAAGCGTTCCACACAAGCACCACCAATAGCAGTACAGCATTATACCAGCTTGCTGGACGCGTCAATAGCACACCATCCCGCTATGATCTAGCAGTGTTGCATTTTATGCACGCGAGGCGCCATGTCCTCCAATTCCCCCCTCAGCGCAACGCAAAGCAGTTTCACGTCAGCGTTCTGGGCAAAGGGCAATGAGGGCAGCCCACCTCAGGGATAGTGGACGCCCGGAGATCTGTGCACATCTTAATGGTCAACGAAACTGTCGGCAGACGCAATTTATTTTTATCTTCTTGCGGGATCTGGAGTCTCGGCTTGTCACAGCCCGGATTCTACTTTCCTTTCCTTCCAGCTTGACAAGCGGCGTCGTGAGGGACCCCGAGCTGGAGATAGTACACTGTTATATCTTACAGTCCTTGCGAGATAGATCTGACGTCCTTGGTCAAGACTCAGGCATGCCCTGAAGAGTAGATGCCCCAAGATGAGCAGGAAGAGAAATATGGTACTGAGAGAAAGCTCTCAGATGCTGAAGAGCAGATGATTGTTGAACATCTCCAATCGTTAGGGTGAGCTGCAACCGACTCACCTCCTGCTCAGGGACCTCAGAATCCTATATGGACGTGAGGCAGAAGCAGGACAGTTGGTGCAGGTACACACTGACCAAAGGGGCCCAGTTTGGAGCAGACCACTTGGTGTATCAGGGCAGCCCTGAGACACATCACGCAGCTGCATGCCTGAGGATCATAGGCTCAGAAGCGCCACCAGATCCCCTGCTTTTGGCGGGTTTCTGCAGATGTGCCAATGCAGCCAGGAAGGATGTGATCCTTGCTTGTTGGGACAAGCGATTACAGGTACCGCACTTCATGACCATACGCCAAAGGCCTGATGCCTGCTAAGAACACAGCCGCAACAGCTGCAGTACTTAGAAGGGCACCAGCATGCAGCAGCGCGGGGGACACTCCTGTCAGGTTGCCCTACTCAACCCTGCGATTTCTTCTATGGCAGAATGTGCACACCATTGTCACGCAGAGGACTTGTGAAGAGCGTTACAGCAGGCAAGCGACCCAAAGCATGGCGTTGTTCTGACTGATGGGTCTCCGGGTGATGATGAGTCCCATAACATGCTGTACAGAGTCCACCTCTCTGAGACATGCTGCATCGCCATGCGTTAAGCTGGCCGGATGTGTGTCGTATCCTCTGTGCATGCTGCTGCTGCGGTATCACTGATGCTTGTTCTTCTTTGCACCACTGACCGGCTCCACAGAAAGAGGCATCGCAAATCCTCTGTGATTGAAGGCCATGAAGTCTGGCCGAAACACATCCATGGTCACCCCCCTGCAGCACATGAGCTGCATGAGAAGAGATAGCTGCCTTGAAGCCCCTTTCGCACTGCTGTTGAGCTGTCATACCCTTGCACCCCCATTTGCCCGGGTGTCACACTGGTAATGCTGGCCTGCACAGTCGTCAGCCCTGTATCCCCTCAATGCTTGCATTGCCTGGGAGTCCTGAGTACTTCATGCAGTCAGGATGCGCATCCCTTAGAGCTCAAGGTATCGTGGCAGAATAGGCAGAGTATAGGGCGGTGAAAGGGTGGAAAGAGGAGAGGCAAAGACTCACTCCTGATTCTGCATCGAGGGACTTCACAATGCTTTGCCAGGACATTTGAGATTCCACTACAGCTGCCATTCATGAGAGGCTGTACATCTACAGACACACACATACACACAGCAGCTCCTAAGGCTTGATCACCATCATGTATTGTGCATGCACCGTGGCTTTGCATTACTTCCATGCTGCTTGGCAAGCAATACTCTAGGATGTCACGTCGTACTCAACAGATGGGGCATGGCAGGCAATATTCAGGCACATGGCGCAAGCCACAATAGACTCTGTGCAAGTTTAGAAAGCCAGTGTCCTCTCCTAGGGGGGGAGGCTCCTCAAGGCAACTTGTAACCTATGCAGCATTGCCTATGCAGCTCATAATGGACAGCTAGCCGCTCTCAAGAGGCCTGATTGCAGCATCACTCTATGAAGCACCACTCTGGCTAAGATCATCTAGCACTTTCCGCTGGGATGGTCAGTGTAAAGTAGGGCCCCAAACCTGTAGGATAAAAGTGTTGGCTCTTATGCATCATGCTCAACTGTGGAGTTGTCAGTACGGCTTTTGTACCATTGTCAATTGCAATAGCAGCGTCAAGATGCATCAGGCACCACTTCAGTTGCCTTATTGAGAGCCTCAAGTCTTACCGGCCTTCTGTAGCTGAGCATTTGAGACCTTGACCTGCAAAGGCAGTATCTCATGTAGTACAATGTTCTCTCATGTGTTCTCATGCAGGAAAGGAGCAGCTGGACTCGCGTGCTATGTCATTGCCAAAATACTGCAAATGAACCAATGCTTACCACGATGTCATCTGTGTCAGAAAGGAGGCAGCTGTCCTCTCGAGGGATGTTCTTCTCCAGCTCTTTGCGCGTCAGGATGATATCTTGGGGACGTGCACGCTCATTCTTGTCTTCCACCTGCACAAATGTGGAGATCATCAGGCAACCAGTCACAATGTCATGGTGTGGGTTGATCACAGCATCCAATCTATATATGCCTTTGCATGATGGTCTTGTAGGTGTGAACTCTTGATGGAAAAGAGCTCACTAGCAGAGCCCTCGACCAGGATTTCTGAAACGTGGGACCTAGCTTGACCGCCCAGGCTTCACCTGCACAGCATGATACCTGCCTGTGAGACTGACTGCCTTGTAAGCTGTATGAAACAGGCTGAAGGCATGCTTGCAAGTGCATCTGCAGCCAGTACAGGCCTACCTGCTCTGGCTAGAGCCTAATCTGCAATGTCCTCATGCCCTAAGAACACCATACTCGAACCTAGTGGATGTAATGCTTTTTAACACCTGGGGGGACATGACAACGCTACCCTAATACTTGCGTTCATTGCTATGCACCATGTATGCTGCCGAGAAGTGCGCCTTGGTCTTGAGACATCAATTGAAGCCAACACTGCAAGCCTTACCGCATGTTGCAGCCAAGCCAAGGATGCACATCACAAAGGGAACCCTGACAGTATTTGGTCAAGGCTTTGTGTGCCAGATTATTGTACCTGAGCGGCAGTCGGCGCTAGTGTCCCGCAGACCCTTTGCCTTTGGAAGCTTGTCCGCGGCAACAATAGGAAGGTACTGCTCCTCTAGCTGCCCAACATCAGCCTCCAGCTCCTGGGCCTGAGCTATAAGCCTCTCAGCAAGCGTCACGTCTGACATGTTACACACCTGCAAATGACACCCAGCATGCCATCATGGTTCTAGACTGATCTGCACTCAGCTCTTGAGAACAGCAAAATGCCTATCTCGTCTCTCGAAGAGACTACACAACCCTTGCGTATCCTGAGGCGAGAGTGTAAAGATAGCTCTTATGGTCCTGTTTGTCTCTGTTTACTTGCTACAGGTGCCCAGAGAAGTATGTCAAAGACCCCATGATCCTTTTCCCGTAGCACGCTTGCTGGTTCAGGCATATGGCTTACAAGTCCAGAAACCTCACCTTGTAACAAGGCGGGTTGTCCTGTCAACTCCCTGCATGGCAGTGCTGAGAAGTCACGCATCACTCACATGGTCGTCTGCAGCTGGTCGCTAGAAGTTCATCGTCTTCACGTCGTCTCATCAGGCTTGCAAGGACAAGGACAAGGCCAGCATCATGACAAATGTCTACAGCAGAAGCAAAGCCTCCACCACCAAACTCGAGCGGTATTTGCACCACGATCCTCAACACTGCAGCTACTGATAGCCTGCTTGACTATGTTCTATTAAGAGCAACACACGCAAGGTATACCGAGGGCTGACTAATGACAATTGTATCACTGGGCACTAGAGACGGTGGCACCTGGGCAGGACCTGCACGGTAAGGCGGATGACGCGCCTGCTCAGTGGCTGTTATTGTAGCCCTTGACCGAACGTGCGATGCGCACTTTCTGCATGGTACATGAGCATCCGGTTGGACTCATGGGTTCCGGAACCGTGCATGCAACCCTAAAGCTGCCGACACCCCAGAAAACATGGGACTTGCAGGCCAGCAGCGCTGAACATATCCACTGTCAAAGAGGAGCAGAGACCGTCGAAGCTCCAGTGAAGGAAGATGTCACTTCCAAATGGCACAGGTGGTGCCTGAGTCTCCCTAAAGATATTGTCCAGACGCAGCCATATAATACACATGAAACATCCGAACCCGTAGCCTTCTTCGTTACATCACACTCAGCGTCATGCTCTTCATGGCGAGTCCCAGAGCTGCACATCACAGCGGCCTGATGTAGGAACAGAGTCGTCCTGCTCAATGGCAGCCTGCCGTCTGTGGGCACCATTATTGGAGCTTCTAAATCAGAGCATCTGTTAGGGCTGGCAGGTCAACCTGTGGAGTTGCTCTTGCAGGTATGACTGCTCTCAAGTCCTGCCAAGGGCAAGAAGCCCCTGCAAGACCTGCCCTACAAGCCCTTGTATAGCCCTACTGGTGCTCTGAGCATCCAGAACCTGTTACAAGGGGTGTCGATGATGTTCTCTTCTCGCGATCTACGTATAGCCTTCGGGCGCAGCTTGTGAAGCTAGAAATCACTTGCTAAATGCATTCTTCTGTGCGGAAATATGCTCTTTGTTGTTTGCTGCTTTGCTGGAGCTTCCTGACACCTACTGCATGCCCATACTGTCTCAGGACATGGCAGGAATTGCTCCTTGCCATGCGTATAGTCCGTAGGAGCTGCTGCAAGCCTGTGGCGTAGAGTGCGTGCCTCCTTTGGCCGTCAGCATTTCCCAGTCTGAAGGTTTTTCTTCCTCAGACATCTGCCTGGCATGTTTGCAGGCGCCCAAGAACAAGATCCGGCTGAGCCTGCCGGCGACGCAGTGGATCGCCATCTACAATGCGCACCGGCCCATGAAGTAGCGCTACCACTACAACGTGGCCAACACGCGTGTGGACCAGCACGTCGAGAAGGGCAACAACGACGGCCTGTACATCTCCTCGGTGGCTTGCTGCCACGAGCTCTGGGCCCTCATCATGGACACAGATTTGTCTGCATAGGTATCCTGCAGTCCCTGCAGCCCATCGCTCTCTTCCGCAGATCATGTTCATGTGTGCATTGTATCTCTATGTGTCAACAAGTCTGCATTGACGCCTGCAGCCTACTGCTCTCCTCTGCATATCGTCTCTATTTGTAAAACGGATTATCTGATATGGACGCCTGCAGCCTTGACAGCCATCCATGGGAGTCCTACAACACAGTGTTCCGCCTGAAAGCAGCCTGCTGGGCTGCAGGCTGATTGCGGTCCCCAAAGCCGCAACCAGCTCGCTGTCCAGCAGGCTGATTTGCCATGATCTATGGAGGGACCAGCTTTGCTTGCGAGTTCAGCTGCAAGCTGCTGGTGTTGAGGGGCGTGAGGCTGTGCGGTGCAGGTGTATGAGCTGAGCAGCATGCACTTCCTGCCCAAGGAGTGGATCATGGAGTGCTGGGAGGACGGCTTCTACATCACCGCCATGGCCGGCAGCGCCGGGGGGTCCTCCCTGGTCGTCACGTCCAAGGGCACGCCCTACGCCCAGCAATCCTACAAGGTGCGCATACAAGCATCACAACAAATTCTGTCCTGAGTCTGTCAGAGGCATGCAAAGAACAATGTGCCAACCATCGAGATACTCTGCGCACGTGAGCCCTCCCTGGGAGACTTCTGCTCCACAGCTTTCTGCCTCTACCTCTTCAGGCCCAGCTTCTCAGAATGACTAGCCATTGCCTATACCTTTTGGGATGGAGCACGAAGCCTCCTACCACTTTCAGAGATCTGGTATTGAAGGTACTTTGGCTTCAAGTGTGCAACGGCATGATCTTGAGCCATACGCTGGGATTGCAGGTGTCAGACTCATTCCCCTTCAAGTGCATCAACAAGAAGTGGGAAGGAGGGCTTCTACGTCACCTCCATGGCCACCTCCCACACGCGCTGGGCCGTCGTCATCTCCGGGAATGCTGGCTTTGTGGACCAGTGCATGGAGCTGGACTTCCGGTACCCCTCTGAGGGCATCCACCGCAGATGGGACGCAGGCGGTATGTCGCCTTACTTGGCATGCACCCATGCATGTGTACTGCTGCATTGTGTGCTCAAATGATTGCGCACTGGATGGTGCTCATGGACACCGAGAAAGACTTGCTGCCTTGACACTATATCACCCTGCAGGCCAGCTACTCCGGGTGGATGTGTCCTTATAGTTGACATCTCATGTCGCGCTGGCCAGGCAGTCTGGCTGAGATGCTGCATGCCAGTGCTTGCAGAATGGCTGCTCTGAGCATGTCAGCAGTATAGAATAGCCCTGGCAAGGTTTGCCTGCTGCAGCAGCAAACACTTGCTTTGCACAAAGATGGGTTTGAGAAGCAAGTAGCTAAGGGGCCCTGAATCCTATGCAGGCTTCCGGATCACAGCATGTGCTGCCACGCCTGATCAGGCTGCCTTCGTGCTGAGCGTGCCCCGGCGGCGGCCCATGGAAGAGACCCAGGAGACACTGCGCATGTTGGCGTTCCAAGTGAGCCAAGAACCTGTACATCGCCGGCGTCGCCTATGGCCGCACAGTCTCCTGAGCAACGAGGCATGCGCCGGGCGCTGCAGTAGAAAAACGTCCCACAGCACACAATGCTGCAGCTTGCCAGGCAGCAATCAGAAGCGTAAGATCCACACAGGTTGCGGTGTGAGCTACACAGGATTGATGCAGGCAGCCGAGCATGGCAGGCTTGCAGATAGCAACATGAGCTGGTGTATCAGGGTGGGGCCAGTGAAAGCAGGGTCAGCTGTGCGGGACAGACAGTTCTTGATGCAATGTAAGTTAGCCTTATGCCACCATGGACAGGCAGCAGGCTTGCGTCTGCCTCTCATCGCTCCTGGCAGTCTGTTTTGCCAAGGATACCCTCTGATAGCCTGGGATGTACCATTGTCTCTCTACATACCTGATGCTTTACGGCTTTGCCAGCACTGCGTGTAATAAGGCAGATCCCTTCTTTTCTAGAGGTGGTAGTCTCATCTGGAGTTGGGCCGAGAGGAGAACAGATGCCTAAGAAAGAAAAGGCAGTTTTGGGGGCATATCCCATCAGATTCCTATATGCTCTGTTTGCTGGGCATAAAGGAATAGCTGCCTGATGTGAGTAGGTTGTCACAGTGATTGCAAACCAATTTTGTTGGTGACTGCAGCAATTGTGTGAGAGGTAATGCTATCCTGATCTGCTAGGTGACACACATGTAAGTGACATCTGCTCAGGAGGCCTTAGGGCCCTAGGGCTCTATGCAAGTGCAAAATTGAAGGGTGTACCCAATGCAGGGCATATGCAACAAGCGTTGCAATTGCAATTGTGGTCCACTGCCTGACTGACTTTTCTTTATCAGCAATGCACATACTGGTAGCCCTAGCCATACATGCGGTACAACAATGAAGGCCATCTGTTTGACCAGCGCTATCGTCAGTGTTCTGCACTAGTGAGTAAGTGCTTCTCTACACCTAGCTTTGCATATCGTACAATGATGCACAAGGTACAACATGATGGCAACATGCTGCGATATTGTGTACAACTTGCCATGTACAATAAACTCCCACACTGTACTTCGGCTGTCCATGCAACCCCCTTGACAGCTCCTCACGCATTGCACATAGTCCTGACCCTACACTTCACCATCACCGACTCGGAGGCAATGCAACAGGGTCAAGTGATATTCCTAAGTATGCTCCGGTGCCACCTCCGCTCCTCGAATGCAATGAACTCCACAACCAAGTGGTGGAGGAGGCTCCCCTTGAAGCTGGGGCGCTCCCATGCGGACTCTGACACCGCTACTTCCCCAGGCTTCATGTGCCCCTCCTCGATATGCTCCTGCAGGACATTGCAGATCTCAACGGGGGGTAGACAGAGGTCCCTTTAGGTCCTCACAAGGTCGGGCATATCCAACCATCCAGGGAAACTTGAGTGACATTGGAAGTTGGATAGGGTGACACTGCCATGCCAGCTCAAAAGGCAACATACATCAGCAATCGTGGGACCAGGGACAACATTCAATAGCTGGCATGCTCCAGTACCGGGGTCTTCTCATGATGACACAGACTGCCTGGCCTGTTTTACGGTATGCACAGCTAGCCTTACCTTTATGGCAAACACGGCATGCAGGCCGCTCAAGCAGGCGTCCGGTAGCTTCCCGTTTCTTGGCTTGAAGGGTTGGCGATTGAAGTGGTCCCAAAGCAGCATGTCCTCTGGGTTGTTGCGGTCGCGCACATACCCGTCTGGCCTGGTGTAGATGTAGCAACTGTCTGGGATCTTTTCCTGGCCTGGCCGCGTCAGCAGTGCCGGGTTCAGCACTCTGAGCTGTATTGCCAAACTTTTCGTCAGATCCATGTGAGAGTCTCTGCGACCAGGAAAAGCCATCTTGTACTCTTCATCTACGAAGCAGTGCGCGGCCAAGAGCACAGGCCTGGGTGATACCAGCCAGAGGCGCGCACCTCCAGTTGGCCTGGGGAGACGGGCAGGAGGATTATGTCATTGTGCCTCAGCCTTGCCTCCACAGGCTTTGACGTCAGGATGAAGTTCTCTGGCTGCAACTTGCTGAGGCCAGTCTGGGCCTGCACATGAGGCGCACACCTTGAGCAGCAGGCAGCCACTAGCATGAGAAGACCAGATCGGCAGCCAGCCCATACTTCCATGCGTGCTGCTACAGAATAGATCAGCACCAGCGAGACGGGGCACAGCGCTGCAGCACTCTGCACCCTGACTTCAAAGCTGATTTGCCAGGCTGTCACTGGCGCCCGAAAAGAGTGTAGAGGCAGAGAGCAGTTGCACCCACAGCAACAACTGCCCAAGAACCCGCCTCAGTAGCCACACCGAGTGCACCAAGTAGAAGGTACTGGAGGGCTTACCAGCAGACCTTCCTGCCAGTCGCGCTGGTACAGGGGCACAGCAACGACTGAGTCGGGATGGCCGCTCTCATTCCGCAGCGGAAGGTCTGTCACCATGTCACGAATGGGACCTGCATGCTCGCTCCCTGCAAAGCAATGCCATATGTTAGGTGTCTCAGTACGCTTCCACTGGACTCCACTCATAGCCTCTATCATGCACATTTCCAGAGGCAGCGCCGTCACTTTCAGAGGCCCAACAGCACGCCATAGCAGCACAGGGCATGTGACAGCAAAGTAACCTGACCTTCATAGTAGTCTATAACCTTTCGGTGGCACTTGACCATCTCCTCTGCTGTGTACTTGCGCTGGAAGGGTGCGGCAGTTGCCATCAGAGCCAGCGCATTCAGGCGTTGCTGCTCCCTGTCCCGGTGGAGCCTGTGCGCCTTGAACTCTCTGAAGGTGTCCATTTCGTTGGAGAGCTTCCCCAAACTCAATTCAACTGCTTGCAGCTTTAGAGCATCTTGATCTGCACCAATGACAGACGTCAAAGCGCAACAGTACCTCCTTAGATTGAGCATGTCTGTTCCAATCTGGCAGTGATGGCCTGATGCCAGGTAATGGACATCTAAGACAATGCTGGCAACCATGAATGGGGAAGACAGAAGCAAATGCTAAGCAGTACGATACATCCCTCTGATAAACAGTCAGCTTAGATAGACGTGTGCTGCTTTGCAGGCCCTCATCAGCAAAGCACAGTGTCTATGCGAAGGTCCCACAGAACGTTCATGTAGCTACTCACGGCCTTAACAATCTACAAGCACCAGGAGGAAACAGCGAGAGAGCGGGTACAACCCATGCAAGGCGGAGCCGACTGTACCTGTTCGACGTTGGCGCAAAAGACGGCTGATGTCTCCTCGCTTTGCTGCAGCTTGATTGAGTTTCACTTTCGCTGCGATTGGAGAAGTAGTGCCGATACGTAGGGCCTCGTCTGCCAATGCTCGGGCTTCGCTCTCCCAGGTCGCAACTGTCGTCACCGTCTCCGCATCCATAACAACAGCATCAAGTAGGGCGCACACACGTTATGCCTGTATGCTGGTCATTCAGCCTACAGGAACTGACCTTAGTGTCACCTTAATGCTCTGTGAGCTAGTGAGGGACCCTGCACGCAGTAGTACAGTACTCCGACACCGAGTTCCGGCGTAGCAAGGATACGCCTGCAAGTTGTTGGATTGGCATTCCTGTCGGCGCGTCAGTATGCCATTGCACTAGGGTACAAAGTGGTTTTCAGAGTAAGCAAATCTCCGAAACTGCCTGTCTCTAGAGAACGCGAGCCAGTTGTCTGTGGAGAATCTCTCTACAGACTGGCCGGGGCATACAGCGTGCTTTCATGGAGCACTTACAGTTGGTCGGCTCATATATAATCGTCGTTTCTCAGTAAGATTACTACTACCAGTGCTTGTCTGTGCTGTGACTATCATCAGCCGTACACATCAACTTGGACAGTCGCTTGGGCTCGGAGTTTGCGTCGCAGCAGATTGCAGTTCCTTTAGGGACCGCAATACACGCTGCCCTGGCCAGCTTCTGCAGTCTGATACAAAAAGATTGGAAATACTGCTCAGCCAATGAAGGAGCCTTGCACCAGCGAAATGCTTGCCAGACCCCATCCGGATCCGGCGTTTAGGCCATTCTATTCACATCCAAGCTACACATTGTTGCCAGGACCGCGTACTCCGATCAGGCGACGCGGCCTTACCGCCGTACTAGCTGCCAGGAAAGCAGCAGCAGAAGCACCAAGCTCTGAAGCCGATGTAGCAAGTACCCAGAGGAGGACCACATTGCCGACAGGAAGGAGAAAGCAAATCCAGCAAGTACCTTCCTGGATGGCCTGGGATCGCGATGCCCTCAGAGAGCAAGAGGAAAACTTGCACCGTTTTCAGGTGTGCATTTCTGCTGTCTCAGCCGTTGACTCAGCCGTCAGCCGTCATAACAGTTGCCTGAGCATTGTCATTCCTGCAAGGGGTTAATCATGTCTGGCTATCAGGGAATAGACTGCATGGGACCATCCATGCAGAAATGGCTGTGATGCTAGGCAAGGGAAACCTTGCATGAGGCGAGTCAGCATTTCTGCTTCAGGGTTCCAAGACAGGCAAGGCTGACATGGTGCTGCACTCAATCGCTTGTGCTCTGTATGCAGAGTTCTAGATATGTTGTCGCTAAGCCAGAGGCTGCCATGCGAGCTGGCAAACGGACCAGCGGCAAATCCTTCACCACGGACTTTAAGAGGGCAGTGAACACTGACGATTTCAAGAAAGCTTTCGCAGACACCAGGTAAGCCCTGCTAAATAGCCCCGCTGAGTGGGCCCTATGCCTGTCTGCACCCTAAGCCTTGTCATGCATCCTCGCCACAGATCTGTCTGCATGTGCCCATGCATTATATTCCCTGCATGTGCAAATTGTCGGGCGCCTGGTAATGCTTGCATGGGACACTCAAGGCAGGGGTGCTAGCTGTTAGATGGAATGGAGCCAGCAGGATGTCATGAAAAGCAAATGCTTTGGTACTGGGGAACAGAGGCTGAGGATTACTGCTCTGTGAAGGAATGACGTGGACTATGCCTACTATTGCAACGGGGACGTCCAGTGGTTCGGCGTGCACGTGGCAGACCCAGACATCAAGAGAGCGGGGTTTGGCACCACTTGACTCAATACCTGCCGATACATGGGTGTTGTAGGTAGATGTTGAGAGTACATGGTTCCCCTTGCTTGTGAGTAGATGAGCATTGTAGATCGGTCCTTTTCAACATGGCGCTGTGCAGGAGACACAATACCTGGTCAATGTTGCCCTTGAGCTGGTACATGTCCACAGTCGAGCCGCCCAGGTAAGCTCCACCCAGCATGTACGCCTGCAATTGCACACCTCCCTAAACTTTCTGCCTGCTCCCAGTTGTACGACTTCATTGCCAGTGCCAGCACACCATCTCTTTCCCTTGGCAAGTTTCAATTCAAGGACAGCTTGTCAGGATGCAAGACAAACAAGACAGCGAGACAATGCAGCCCGGACGGTCATGAATGGCATGAACAACGTCAGATGCATTTCAAATCGCAAGAGTTCATGGCAGCGCATACCTGGATCTCAAGGGCGTGGATCCTTCCTGTGTCATCAAAGCCGATGTCGTACTCCACGTCTGTCTCTGCGCGGCCTCCATTCATGCGCATGTCCTGGTTCCTGTTGGTCTGCAGCCTCACCTGCAAATAGGGCAACACAGGACATATTCCAGACATTCTGATCTGAATTTCATGTGTTCTTGGCAACATTCAGGAGTTCCCCACAGTGCGCCCTAGCCAACGAACCACCTTACATCTAGCGCAATACAGATCCTACATGGATTCGTACAACAGCAAGCACAACATAATGCTTGGGTTGTGCCGGCCCCATGCTAAATTTGCATTGCGCTAACATCAAATTATGCAGGGGACCTGGTCCCACCTGGCGCCTCAGCGTGTAGGCGGCAACTGCTACAGCCGTAGCAGCCGGCCTGGAGCGCGAAAACTTCCCGCCAAAGCCGCCCCCGGCGCGGCGGCAATGCACATTGACCTTGTTGTGGGGCAGGTTTAGGGCAGTGCTGACTGCCCACTGCACATGGTCCGCTGACTGGGTTGACGAGGTGACCTAAATCACGCCGCCCTCGTCCCACTTGGCCACGGCCGTCTGGGGCTCCATGTACATGTGGGTCTGCAAGGATAGCCAGCATAAGCGCTCTTTGCACTGGGAACAATAATGTTGCGGGAACATCAATTATTAGTCATCAGGGCAGAGGACTGCGTCCATTAGATACTTGGAGGTTGCTTGGTACATACTGAGCTTGCCGCACAAGTGCAGCGAAGAGCATTGAAGGGATGAAGTGTCTCTATACCAGCTCAGGATGTGTCTGTCACAAATGCCTTTGCAGAAGGCAACTAGTAGAAGCTGTACTCGGCAGGCGGACATATAGATAGGGTTAAGTAAATTACCCCCGGCCCAAAGCTCTGTTGACATCAGTGGGCTGTGCAGGGAGGTGATCCAATCAAGCATACCTGAGTGGGCATGTGCCACTTGGCGCCCCTGATCTGCATGGGGCACTTCTCCACGTAGGGCACGGCGCTCTTCTCCCCGTTGGGCAGGTTGGTGTTGGTGCCGGGCAGCGGGGGCACGCTGTGGAAGGAGTTCTGCTTCCGGGCGTCCTTCAGCGTCACAATGGGCGGCCCAAGCTCCAGGCTGTAGTCCACCTGAACATTTGCAGCAACATTCAGAAAAGTCTGGATCAGGATCCACCAGCACTCAAGGAGAGCTCGCGTGCTTCAGTTATGTGTTGCTGGCAGACTATGCTCTGGCAGAATGCTGCTCACTTAGGGAAATGAAGTGATCAGCCACACAGGCAAGCGCAAGCAACTTTGCACATCGTGCAGCAATAGTCCTGGTAACACAAACAGCATTCAGTGATTTCGATGCAGGAAGGGCATAATGGGCTACCTTGACCAGTCCGGCTGCCCGGTCAGCAATGGCCCGGCTCTCAGCCACCACCAGAGCAATGGGCTGGCCAACCCATTGGACCTGCAACATATGTGATCTTTTGCTCAGCTGACCTCAAAGTACCAGCATGCGGCACGCACAGCTGCATATCCATCAGTCGTGTGCACCTTTCACAGCGGAGGATACAGGCCTTGGGGTTCCAGCCTACAAGGTGCAGGCTTTCCTTCTGTCCTAGCGACACTCAGACAGAGCTGGATCCCTGTCAGGGTGCTGTCAAGACAAGAGGACATGTACAGAGCTGCACCACTGCCTCATCAACAAATTTGAAGCCATTCACCGAGCAGAGCAATTGACGAGTCATACCTTCTTGCTTGCAAAAACCTCCTCAACATCAGACTTGTTCTCTCCGGGCACGTCCCTGGCATCCAGGACGGCCAATACGCCCGGCATGCTGAGCGCCTCGGACGCATCAATGCCCTTGATGACGGCCAGGGCTTCTGTGGACCCTACAAAGGCTGCGTACAGGCCCTCGCGCTCCTCAGGCATGTCGTATGTGTACATGGCCTCCCCGCTCGCCTGCACATGGCATTGATTGTGGGGTGCATGTCTGAAGACTGAACTTGTCCTGGCAGACAGTGCCTCTCTTCCTCGCTGCCATGCACACTTCCAGAGAGTGTCCAATCCGTGCCTATTGCAGTTCATCTTCTGTAGAGAAAAACCATCATAGGCATGGGAACCCTATATGAAAATACACATGGTAGCGGATGAGTACAATGTACCCAGTAGGAATGCATCTTTCGTGATGCATGCCTGTCACTTTGTCAGTTGAGAGTCTGAACACAGCTCAACCCTCCGTCTTGAGCACCATCAGCAAGATCCACACTGACATTTCTACACTGCACAAAGCTGGCATCAAGGGATGCGCTGCACGCACCTGGAGCAGGGCTCTCTCCTTCATGATGGGCTCCCCGGCCGCAGAGCCCGGGCGGGTGAAGTCGGGCAGGTCCTGCTTGCCGTGGCTCAGCTCCACCTCGTGCAGCGATGGCACCTCCAGCACGCACTCGGGCAGCTTCTTGGAGCCCTTCGCACCCTCCTGCAGCAGACAATGCCCATTGCTGACTGCCGGCTCATCTCTTAGGTGTGAGATTTGTGCTTGTCTGCCAGTATCCTGCTATACTGCCGAGCAACTCAGCCACAGCTCATATTAGGACTGCAACCCTCCAGATGTCAGAACAAGCTTTCAGCTCCAGGACAGAATATTGGCCTGTGGCCTGAGGCGTGAGGCATGGGTATTGGCAGGACAGGGCTTACCAGGTCCATGGTGTGGACGAGAGCCTCAAAGACAAGGCCTTCAGCTGTAGCCGTCAGGAAGTCAGCATCGGGCATCTTGCCGGGCTTCACGTCGCTTGCCACAGCCCGCACAGCGGCCACCACAGAGGCCAGGCTGGCAGGCGCGCCCCGCAGTGCCTTCTCCACCGCCGCAGCATGCTCCACCCGCCACTTGTGCTCTGTGCCTGCATTGGCAAGATCCAATGCATGTCAACCCCTGCCCCAGTCAAATCTTGTCTTGCAGTTGCATTCTGAAACAAAGCATGCGCTGTGCGCCCAATGTGCTCTGTACCATGCCCACAAGTATCTCTTCAGCCTTTGCGGCAGCCAAGACACTAGTTGTTTGCACCGGTACCCTCCTCCCTTGGAGCAGACTTGACAGATATCCAAGACAGCGGGTCGATCCAGGACAGCGAGATGAGACATGTTCAGTGCATCTAGTACCAACCCAAGTAGCAACATGGAGAGGATACCGACCTTCATGCATTGAGGGGTAGCCAAGAATGATGTTGGCGCTCTTGATGACTCCGCATGACTCCTTGTCCGCAGTGCTGTCAATGTTCAGCAAGGCGGCAATGTTGATGAAGGCATGTGCATTCCAGTGCCTCTCTGCAATCTGCAAGCACAGCAGAAGGCGTCAGGCACCTCTTCCCCTAAGGGCATCTATGTCCTTTGGCCAATTGACATGAATCAAGCCTGCTTGCTGCACTCCCAATGCTGTATCTACAGAGGCATGCGTAGACACAGATCAATCACATCACAAGGCAGTGATGCTCACCTTGAAGGA
This sequence comes from Coccomyxa viridis, assembly GCA_963930925.1. Classification (NCBI taxonomy): domain Eukaryota; kingdom Viridiplantae; phylum Chlorophyta; class Trebouxiophyceae; family Coccomyxaceae; genus Coccomyxa; species Coccomyxa viridis. The sequence goes on along the minus strand of CAWVOJ010000015.1, from coordinate 2,665,205 downwards.
CCAAAACCTGTCTCCCGCCTTGATAGGTGGCAGGCGGATGGCCACAACCACTTCAACCTGGTCCACCTTGCTGGGACTGCTGACGTAGCTCTCCACAGACTGCCAAGATAGCCTACTACCAGGGGCGGCTGTCTGCACCTCTGCGCCAGCTGCTATCAGCAACGTGGCAGCGTCAGACTCCAGCCCCAGGTCCCTTGTGAGGACCAAATTGCCTCCAAGAGTGGCAGCAGCCCTCACCTGGGCAACACTCGCAAAGCTCTTCCGAGTTCCAGCACACAGTCATCTGCACTGCTCATGATTGTGAGCTTATTGAGAGCGCCCTAGCACGCACATAACAGACCGGCAGCGTCGCTGCCAGGTCATTAATCTGTAGTAAGCAAGTATACCAAGATGATATTTGAGTTGGCCCACACCTGGTTGCCAGCAATGCGCTGCAGGTGCTTGGCGATGGGGAGCCAGACGCTCTTGGGGTCTGCTGACGAGGCAGCAGCGCCTGATGGGGCTCCGCCCCACAGCCTGCTGAAGCCGCCCATGAAGGAGCTGGCCACCTCACTTGTAGTTGCCAGCTTTGAAGAGGACTCAGAAGTCAGCTCCAGCAGCTTGTCGATGAGCTCCTCCTGAGTCACTGCTGAACCGATGAGCAAGCCACCCTCCTGCATCATGAACTTTGTCATCTCAGTCAGACAGAAAGAGTACTGCAGACACATATCATGTCAGTGGGTCATGCATGGGGTCAATAAGAGGAGGTTGCAGGCAAACTCACATCTGTCTGCTTGAGAACTCGCATCTCCTCCACCCTTGTCACATCCACAAGGCTTGCGTCGCTGTTTGGCCAGTTCTTGAATACACCTGCATTCCAGAAATGACGCTCAGGGCACACAGCCTGGACAGTCTCTTGCAGGTCCAAGCGGCTGCTAGAAAGAGTAATATGCGCTGCCACAATCGGATGTCCTCAGGATCCATGGAGTCGAACCTGAGCCTGTGTTGCCAGCAATGATGCGCAGCTGCTCCTTCCCAGAGGCCTTGCTGGGAGCTTTCAGTACGTCCATGAGCTGGGCCAGGGTGTTGGGCACTGCCCACGTCTGCCCGGCTCCGCTAATTTGCTTGATGGTCCCTGCGGCAGCCTTATTCTGCAAGCACATACATGATCAGAGTGCCCAACCAAGCTCCTCCTTGCGGAGCATCCTCCAAGATTGCTTGCACCCAGAGGGAAGCTCTTCCATTTGCTTGATCTTTCTTCACACGAGCCTGATGCTATGTGCACAGGGGATGGCCAGAGCATTGCCCGAGCCTTTAATAGCATTATATATTGAATAGCATTACACCCTGCAGAAATTTAGATAGAACATTGCACTGCCTTGTCACAGAAGCTCCGCAAGAGCAGAGCACAATAGTCTCTCTGACGTATGCGTCTTGCAAGGCCTTGTCAGGTGCATTGCAAGACGTCTGCAGTCGGGATACTGCTATGCTCTGCTTAAACCATACAGTGCATGTGATATACCATTGCCATACCCGATGGTGCGTTGAAGGAGTGGGTCACCTTGTTGTAGGCTTTGAGCCATGAGGGCATCTTGATGTCGTCTGGGAGGCTGGTCTTGGCAGACACCCTGCACCGGTCTGTTGTAGAGTCGTGCAGACCCAGGTCCTCCACATCCTTGACAAAGCTCTGCGCAGCACAACGCAGCTCATTCCAGAACACACATGTCTCCACCCTGATCTACCTTTGCCATTGTCAACAAGTGCAGCTCTTTCAGGCAGGTGCCTGTGCACTGCCTCTAGGTCTGCAAACGTCAGCAGGTGCAGGCCCATCTTTCCACTTTTGGGGTGTCGTGGTGGCTTGGGCTATGTTGGATGCATAAAAGACAGGACAATCGGCTGTGCAGCGGCACAGATTCCCGTTCCCGCACAAGTGCACGCGTACACACTAATCTAGTATTGACATTGTCAACAAGCCCAGCTCCTCCATGCACTTCTGGCATGTTCTGGGAGGCTGCATACCTTGCATGCGTCCAGGATGGGGCGGTAGCCTGTGCAGCGGCACAGATTTCCGTCCAAGGCCTTCTCCATCTGCTCTTCGCTGGGGCTGGTATTCTTGTCCTCATGCTTGCTCAGCGCAGCGTGGCATGCAACCACCATGCCGGGAGTGCAGTAGCCGCACTGGCTGCCATGGTGCCTTGCAATGGCATCTGCATGCATGAATAAGTGGTGACCTCACTCGTCAGAAGGACATGAGGTTATAGCATGTCTACCACAAACGTGCAGACCAGAGGACCCTATAGCTCCTCGAGCAGTACAAGTCTTGGCATTGCCCTTCACATGTCCGCATTGAGATGTTATGATACCTTGAACAGGATTGAAGCCGCTGGAACAGTTCCCCAGGCCCTCCACAGTCACAATCGAGCACCCATCCAGTGATGCAATTGGTGCAAGACAGGCATTAATGCACTTTGTTGTTGTCGAGCCTGCAGGCACAAGATGTTCGTTAGCTCTAAGCGCTACAGAGCTTAACGACACTGTTTTCAGAACGCCGAGAGAGTCAGTATCTTGATCAACTGAAGAAACCTGAGGAAGGGTTGTACTGGTAGACCTCTACGCTGCAAGAACCACAGCCTCCTTCTCCACAACCGCTCTTGGTTCCCTGTGCATTTGAAATGCACGTTAGGCACCATTTAGATCTCGCCGTTAGTAAATAATTGCCGCAGAACGCAGCTCACACCCTGACATGACATGACACATGGCATGTCGTCAAGGGCCTGGGCTCATTAGAATCTTGTTTAGTGCACACTGAACAGCTGTGCTCACCGTATAAGTTGTGCGTCCTCTCAGGAAGTCGTATAGGGTGGTGCAGGGCTGCAACCCAGGATCGAGTGTGTGCTTCTTGCCGTTCACGGAGAAACTAATGCCCACGCCGAGAGATGCAACCATGATTGCCTCGTGCCACTTATTCCGATGGCTTGAATTGATAAAGCTCGAGATTAGGCAAGTCTGAGCCTATGTCCCCTCAGCAAGTAAGATACTGCAGAGTGCACTATTTTAGCTTCTGTGCCTGGCTCGTATGTTGAGGAAGATTTCTGTACATGCGTCCCCACTGAATATGTACAAGGCAACAAGAAGCCCTATTCTCTACAGAGACGAGGCTCGTCGTGGCCTGCTACTTTCGGGACATTTTGGCATCAGCTGACGTGGTCTGACAAGGCAGCTCACGACACAGCACAGCACGGTTTGATAGCCTGAGATCGCAATGGCGCGTTTCTCCGCACAGGGGGCATCGTCATTGGAGTGTGCCCCTTTTGCTTGCTGATCCTAGGGCGTTGCTCTTTTCAGGCAAATGGGCATGGGTGGCTTCCTACAAGCGTGATCTCAGTGTTTGACGACTAGTACGTTGGCTGCATGGAGGCCATCGATCTGACTCAGGATGATGATGATATCATCTACATTCCTCCTGCAAAGCGTGCTAGACACAGCGGCGACAGTGACGTAGAGCTTGTCGAGAACCCTGGTCCATCCCAGGTCACCTCCAAGGGGCCCGCTGAGGAAAGGCATCTGGGAGCCGGTGAAGACTTTGTGGTCACGAGAGAAACCGGCCAGGCAAGGATATGGTAACCATTGTTCTGGTTTCTGCATCTCATCAGAACTATTAAATTATGCAGGATCACAGCATAAGTTGGTATCTTTCTGAATAAGCTATCCCATCTGTGCAGGTGTGGAATCGGCACCTTCCCCACATCAAGACACAGTGTGGTTTGCATCCATTTAAGGCCGAAGGTTCCCTCCAGAACTCACAGTACTGCAGCCAGTGCTACTGCTACATTTGTGATGCAGCTGCGTCTTCCTGCAAGGCTTGGGGCACTGGTAAGCCTGTGATTACCTGATATAGGCAGCTGTGCAGAGTACACAATCCTGCTGATGTAAGCACATGCTCCCAAGTCATAGCTATCTGTCAAACAATCCCAGCCGGGATGTATCATGGGTTCCTCAATCAAGGTCTCAAAGTGGTGGTGAGGCTCCCACTACATGGTGAGCTGAAACCTGCAGGAGCTCATGGCAGTGACCACTGCAATGCTCACGCTAAGCACGCACGGTACCGCAGCATGCGCGAAGCTGTGCAGAGCATGGCCTCGCCCCGCACCCCAGAGCAGCCTGCGGGCAGCAGCCGCCCCGCTCAGCTGGCACGGTCCACAGGCACTCCAATCGCAGCAGCTCAGGGCAGGGCTGCAGCTCAGCGGGGAAGGCCTGGTGGATCAGCCGGGCGGACGCCCTCCAGGCCCAATGCAGAGGTTGTGCTAGACCGCATTATGGCCTCCTCTCTTGAGGCAGGCTCTAGAGCATTGGCGGATGGCTCCGCTAGCCCCTCATCACCATCAGCAGGCACAAGCAGGCTGCCAAGACCTGCAACAGCGCAAGCTGCATCAGCTGCATGGCTTGCTGCTGCCAAGTCCTCAGCCAGTCCAGGATATAGGGTCCCAGCGGTTGCCAGGGTGTCAGCGACTGCCTCTGCTGCGCCTCCATCAGTGTTAGCACACACAAGGAGGCAGCCCACCACTGCAGCTGCACATCCGCCATCAGCTGGGGAAAACACTGCTGACAATCTCTCAGCAATCAGGGCTGAGAGAATACCTGCAATCAGGACTGGAATGAGTGCCAAGGCTTTAGCGGATGTGTCGCCCAGGCCCTCACCAGCATCAGCACACAGAAGCAGGCAGCCCAGCGCTGCAGCTGGGCGCTCTCCATCAGCCGGAAGGACTGCTGCTGCCAGTCCTTCAGGGTCCAGGTTTGGAGCAGATGCCAGGACTTCAGCAGATGCTCCCCACCTCCCCTCACCAGCATCAGCAAGCAGAAGCAGGCAGCCCAGCGCAACATCTGCTGGACTCGTTACTATGGCCAGTCTTTTTGGTGTCAGGGGTGGGACAGAGGCCAGTGCTTCAGCAGATGTCTTTCCTGGCCCATCATCAGCGTCAGCAGCAAGGAGTAGGCAGCCTGCCACTTCAAACGCACATCCTCCTTTGGCTGCAAGGACTGCTGCAGCCGCTCTTCCAGGGTCCAGGGTTGGGACAGATGCCAGGGCTTCGGCAAATGCGTCCACCCTCCCCTCGCCAGCATCAGCAAGCAGAAGCAGGCAGCCCAGCGCCACAGCGGCGCGCTCTCCATCAGCTGGATGCCCTACTATGGCCAGTCCTCTCAGGGCCAGCCGTGGGACAGAGGCCAATGCTCTAGCAGATGTCTTGTCTGGCCCCTCATCAGCAGCAGCAGCTGGAAGCAGGCAGCCTGTTACTGCAAGCGCACAACGTCCCTCAGCTGCTAGGACTGCTGCTGCCGCTATTTTAGGGTCTAGGCTTGGGACAGATGCCAGGGCTTCAGCAAATGCGTCCTCCCTCCCCTTGTTAGCATCAGCAAGCAGGAGCAGGCAGCCCAACGCCACAGCGGCGCGCTCTCCATCAGCTGGACGCCCTACTATGGCCAGTCCTCTAAGGGCCAGCCTTGGGACAGAGGCCAATGCTCTAGCAGATGTCTTGTCTGGCCCCTCATCAGCATCAGCAGCAGCAGCCAGGAGCAAGCAGCCCGCTTATGCAAGCACGCATCCTCTCTCAGCTGCAAGGAGCGGTGCTAAAGGTCTCAGACTGAGCGCCCGGCTGCAAAAGCTGCAGCGTCGCCTTCTGGGACAGGAAACGCAGCTCCCGCTGCCCGAGCGCACGCTACCGCTGCACCTGCAGGAGGCGCCTCTGGGGCAGCCATCAAGAGCGTACAGCTAGAGGCAGATCATGAAGCCAGGGACTGATGTGTCACCTCAAAATGGTTTGAAGGCAAGAAGCATTGGTCAAGTAGAGGATCAGACAATGCTGCCACCCATGTATCGAGCAACGCAGTCACAGGCATGCAGGTTGCAGCTCTTGCAGCAGGAGCTACTGAGTCCGTGCTCAGGGCCCAGCCAGCATCCTCTGCAAGCAAAGACAGCAGTGCGGGCACAAACACCTCATCTGATGAGACCAGCTTTGCTAGGACTCGGCCAGCATGCTTTGCAAGAAGGGACAGGAGTGCCAGCCCAGGCACCTCGTCTGAAGAAAGTGACGAATCTGATGAAGAGGAGCCAGTAAAAAGAGGTACGCTTGACTTCTGTTGCATAAGATTTCAAACTCTTCAACTTGGCCTGATTCATGAGCCTCGTCAGCTCTGATCGCCCAAAGTTTTTGAAGCGCTGACCCTCTGCTCATGTACATCGGTATGCTGTTGATATTTGGCACAACGTGTGCTGTCGCAGTCTCCTGACCTCTTGTGTACGTACAGGGGATTCAGGACTGATGCTCGGGTAGCTGGGCAAGCGCAAGCAGTGACGCCTGTGGAAGCGCCACCGATGAAGCCGAAATGTCATTTTAGTGAAAGCTTCTTACACAGACAGGGTGGCAAGTTATGGGCATGGCTTCAGGGGTCTGTGGAAGAGCGCATCATGGAGATCATCAAGCAGCGCAAGGCCGGGCAGCAGCCGGGCAGCCGGCAGGAAGCTGAGGAAGGAGCCGCAGAAGTTCAAGAGGAATCAACAGGACGTGACCGGCTCCCTGAAGGCGGACCGCCAGAATCTGAGGACTGCTGAGCTGGAGCACCTCTTCAGGGTTGGCATCTCCTCTGACATCATACTCAGCAGGAGGACTGCCTAGATTGTGTGCGGAGCGCTTGTGCTTTGGGCAAGGCACTGCGGCATGCATCACCCTTGAACTGCGGTCGGCTGCTGTGTGTATCAAATTTGAAGGGTTTGATGTGTTCGGCCTGCTGCAGGATCCTTCCTTCCAGGGACTGCCCAAGGGAGGCGCTGGAGCTGCGCCTGCGGGAGTGTAAACCTTTGTCTGCAAAACGTGTGAGGTGCAACATGCAGCAGAACTCTATAGGAACCACTGGGGCTCTGCGGGTGAAGCTGTGGGACCGCAGATCAACAACTGAATCTTTGAGTGATATGAGACAGAGGGGTCAGCGGTATCAAAGAGGTCGGTTCATCCAATCAGAGTGGAAGGAGCAACGCTCAATATGGGACACATGACACAGGCTTCAGTCTGCTTTACAACATTACCTGAGCAGCGTCAGTCCAGAGTAACAAAGGTCAGGAGGAGCAGTCCAGGAGCCCAAGTGCTCTATTGACGCCAGATGCACGCAGATACTGCGAATTCGATATGTGCCTGTAATGAAGCAGCTGCAGAATACAGCAACGAAACTAGCAAGGACCTGCAATCAGCCGTCTAATTCAGAAGCGGTATACACAAGCACCACCATAGCAGTACAGCATTATACCAGCTTGCTGGACGGTCAAGAGCGCACCATCCTGCTATGATCTAGCAGAATTGCTTTAATGCATGCGACGCACTAGGTCCTCCAACAGCGCTACGCAAAGCAGGTTCACGTCATCGTTCTGGGCAAAGGGCAATGAGGGCAGCCCACCTCGGTGGACTTTGTGCACATCTTAACGGTCTACGAAACTGTTGGCAGATGCCATTTGTCTTTGTCTTCTTGCGGGATCTGGAGTCTCAGCTTGTCACAGCCCGGATGCTACTTTCCTTTCAGCTTGACAAGCGGCGTCGTGAGGGACCCGCTCGAGATAATACTCTGCCTAGTTATTCGACATCTTACAGTCTTTGCAGTAGAACTGGTGTCCTTCGTCAAGATTCAGGCATGCCCTGAAGAGTAAATGTCCCAAGATGAGCAGGAAGAGAAATATGGTACTGAGAAAAAGCTCTCAGATGCTGAAGAGCAAATGATTGTTGAACATCTCCAATCGTTAGGGTGAGCTGCAACTGACTCACCTCCTGCTCAGGGACCTCAGAAGCCTATATGGGACGTGAGGCAGAAGCAGGACAACTGGTGCAGGTACACACTGACCAAAGGGGCCCAGTTTGGAGCAGACCACTTGGTGTATCAGGGCAGCCCTGAGACACATCATGCAGCTGCATGCCTGAGGATCATAGGCTCAGAAGCGCCACCAGATCCCCTGCTTTTGGCGGGTTTCTGCAGATGTGCCAATGCAGCCAGGAAGGATGTGATCCTTGCTTGTTGGGACAAGCGATTACAGGTACCGCACTTCATGACCATACGCCAAAGGCCTGATGCCTCCTAAGAACACAGCTGCAGCAGCTGCAGCGCATAAAATGTCCCTACCATGTAGCAGCCCTGGGGACACTCTTGTCAGGTTGCCCTGCGTTTTCCTGTGGCAAGGACGTGCAGACCACTTTCACGCAGAGGCACGTGAATATCATTATAGCAGGCAACCCAAAGCAAGGCATTGTTTTGACTGATGGGTCTCATGGTGGTAATGAGTACCAACACATGCTATACAGCTTCCACCTCTCTAAAATATGCTGCATCGCCATGCAGTAAGCTGGCCGAATGTGTGAAGTATCTTCTGTGCATGCTGCTGTTGCGGTGTCACTGATGCTTGTTCTTCCTTGCACCACTAACCGGCTCCACAGAAAGAGGCATCGCAAATCCTCTGTGATTGAACGCCATGAAGTCTGGCCGAAACACATCCATGGTCACCCCCCTGCAGCAGCATGAGCTGTATGGGAACAGAGAGCTGCCTGAGGCCCCTTTTGCACTGCTATCGAGCTGCTGTACCCCTGCACCGACCCTTTCCTGCGTGTCACGCTAGCAATGCTGGCCTGCAAACCTTAGCCTTGTACGCCCTCAACGTCTGCAGTTCCTTCGAGTCCTGAGTATCTAATGCAAAAAGATGCGCATCCCTCAGAGCCCAAGTTATGTAGCAGAATAAGCAGAGTGCAGGGCAGTGGAAGGGTGGGAAGAGGAGAGGCAAAGACTCACTCCTGGTTCGCTGTTGCATGTATGGGCTTGAAGTCTCCTGCTAAGCTCAGGCTGCCTACATGAGCACCCTCCTTCTCAATGTCTACTGCTACCATTGTGCACATCTCAACAAGCTCCTGGTTGTAGGAAGCATGTCGCTGAGTGACGGTCTGTCTGTGCTGCCCCTGAACATCTACTCCTGATCGAGCTTTCAAGGACTTGGAGCGGGGTTTTCGCAAGAGTCGTTGGACGCCTACCCATCATACATAGTGCTGCTGCAAGCAGGACCTCGATGACTACAGTGAGTGGCAATGTCTCGATGTCCTCCTGCCTTAGCTTGAGCATGTCTCTATCTGCGGGCCGGCGTAAGGGATGGTTATATTCGTCTCAGATGATTGAGGTGTGCTCTCTCATGGGCAGTGAGCACCAGATACTTGAAGACTGATCGAGGTTTCCGCACTCACGTCTCAACGTCTGATGACCTGCCAGAAGGAAAAGGACGATGCCAGCAACGACGGATGCGCTGCTCAAAGAGGAATGCAACGGCATATTGACCTCTTCGGGGACCGGAGAATCAGAAACGAGCAGCCCAGCCGGGCTGTGTCACATCCCACACACCCAGATCAGCTCTGCATCTCAATCATAGATATGGGCTCTGCAGTGGCTAAAGGCTACTGAGCTCGTGCAGTAAGCTCTTTGCTGCTGTATATGGCTTTTGGATATCCGAAATGTGTGAAATATTTGCCTGAGTGGTCCGGCAATGACATGTGCAGCTTCAGCTTCAGGAAGTGCAGAAGCTGGACAGGAGTAGCAACTTGAAAGGCTGACAACCGAAGTGAGTTAAGCCTGCATCATAGCGTAGTACACCACCAGAAAGTCGTGAAGCATGCTGGGTCAGAAAATCTCAGCTGAGCCAGCACCCTGTGGGGCAGACCAGCCGTGTGGACTCTCCTAGCGTCTATGCAGACGGCGTGTGTCTGGACCTCACCATTTTACATCAGTACACGCATATCAGCCTCTGACGACCAGTACAAAGACTACTGTACATGTACATGACCTGGCTTAGAGGCCAGCCAATGCTGCCAAGGTCCAGACCTGTGGGCTACACCGGCATGAGGGAAAACCCCGGCAACTCCTCTTTTGGACTACCTAGTATTTCAGCTTTTGCACAGGCAGTGTGCGCTGACGAGACCTCAAGTTGCATGTGCTGGCTATCTGCATTTGCGAAGCGCCTCGGCTGGATACAGGACACAGCATTCACACACTGTCAGTCCTCTGAAGAGATCTGCTTTTGTCTGGACATTTCAGGCCCAAAACTGCAGCTGTGCGAAGCAAGAGGGCAGTTCTCGCAAACAGCGCTGCAGCTTCAAAATGGTCAAAACCAGTGCAGTCAAGAGGTTGCACATGTCCTGGATCCCCTCAGCATAAGCAGGACAATGCATCTCTCTCTCCCCAGCCTGTTGCTGTGTAGCTGATGGCTGTCAGGAGGATATCCTTAGCTCCACACCAAGACCCTCTTTGAGCTTCTCATACGTCACAAAGGCGATGGCAATGGATGGCACCACCTTGATGTAGTTTGGCCAGAGCCCCTACAAGCGCAGTCAGCGTCTTAGTGTATTACAAGCCGAAAGCCCTTGTCCTTTCCTTGTCCTTTCCCTTCACCAACAGAGCAGAAGCCGGAAACTATGCAATTGCATGGCTAAAAATGCTTGCATTGCAGGGAGCTCTGCAAAGCATTGAGCCATGAGCAGAAAATGAGTCAGTGTAAGATACCTTGAACAGGGCTCGCACGCCCTCCTCTTTCACTGTCCGCACTAGGCAGTCCATCATGCCAGTATAGGCCACTGCAGAGCCCCCCTCTGCATGCAAGGCCTGGGCGCCCTGCCAGCCAGACATCTGCGCAGGCACAAACCAGGTATAGTCACCTCCATTGCCACATCCATTGCACCAGTGCATGCGGGACTTATGTGTGAGCATGCCGTAAGATGGCAGAAGCTGCCACAAAAGTCAGGTCCCTCTGGCCTGGCGACTGTCAGACAGAATCAAGCAGAGCCGCAAAAGTTCTGAGTGGCAAGTTTCTGCGCCCTAGTGTAAGTCATTTACAGTCATGCCTGGTAATGTGGCATGGGTCACTGCCAGGCAAAAACAAGTAGCTGCCCGGGAAGCAAACCTGCATTCGCCGCCGGACCACATCCAGGGGGTATGCTACAGTCTGCCCTGTCGTGCCCGCTAAGCCTCCACATGCCAGCCGCGTCAGTGTGCTCAGTTCCCTCTCATCATTCAGCTCTGCAAGCACAGACAGGCCCTGAGCTGTGTTCCTTTTGCATGTTTGCCTGACTACAGGAGCGGGAACTGGCAAGCAGCAAAGCTCGCGGTTCAGAGATCTGGCTTAGCAGTAGAATGTATCATACAGCAGTGCTGCAAGACTTTGGCGGCTTACCATAGTATTTCAGGACGTGGTCCTTTAGGGTCTCGTAGACCGCAAAATTGAGCCCCACATAGGGGATCACGCCAATAACGCTGGGTAGCCAACCCTTCCAAAGCGCAATGATGCCCTCCTGCAAGACATTGCCTGGCTCAAGCTGGGGCAAGGTGAAGCAACAGAACTTGAGCGCATCTATCAGAACACCGGATTGCTTTTGCACTTGACGTCGCTTAGCAGATGTGCTGTGCTGTGCTCCGCAAATGCCTGCAGCATGAAGTGCAGAAGCAGGTATGCTACATGCAATCCAAAGTCGTTTCTGTCTGTGTAGAGGGAGGGCTTGCCTCTTTGATGATGACAGAGGTGGCGTGCATGATGCCTCTATACCGGTGGTTGCCCTGAATGCTCTGCACTGTCAGCCTGCCTCGCACCATGTCCAGCGGGTACGTTGCGCTCATGCCTGCATGCGCAGTGCAGCAAATGTGTCTATACAACATCATCTCCTGCCGAGACACACCTTCTTCCTTACGTAAGAGTATACATAGCAAAGCACCAATATTCCCTGGAAGGGGGTGGTTGTCCCCATATGTGACCTACCCCTGTAAACCTCGTGTGTGCATGGGCAGCACCACTCAGCAGTGATACAAAAGCTTCAAGGCGTGCAGTGACTGTTGGACAAAGAAAGGCTCACCAACAATGCCTGCTACTGCACCCGCGCCAAGTCGCAGCACCGGTGTCATCTGCCCGTCCCCGCCCTCCTCTATCAACTGATGGGATATGCGCCTGCACACATTTAGGCGCTTTCAACAGGTGCGCATAGATTACAGCAGAAAGGAACGCAGGCACTGCTAGAATGGTCCACTGGCAGATGCCTAAGCTGTACATGAGATCTCACAATGCATGCACAGCTTGGGCATCTACCACCTCACAATGCAAGCCATGCTGCAGTGATGAGGGTCCAGGCGTGGATAAGTAAAGACAGGATGAGGAGGAATCAGCCATGCACGCTGATGAGACTGCTGGCGCTCACCTGCTAAGCTGCTCATAGGTCAGGAACTTCACCGCAGAGTTTGGGATGATGCGCACGCAGTTGGTCCAGTTGCCTCTGAACATGCCTCTAATGCCCTCCTCCTTTGCCATGTATTTCAGGCCCTGTACAATATGGCACATACAATTGCGGTCTTGAGAGAGTGACGTCTAACTTGCTTATTGTCTAAACTGCAGAATGTACTGACAGGCACATTGGCAGGCTCAGGGCTGCTCACCTGCCAAACGCCTGTATACAGCTTGTCCTTCCCTTGCACTTGCATAAGGATTTTGAGCCTCTCCAGGGGAGCAACTGCAGTGCGCGACCTGCAATGGCATGGAAGATGCTTTCGATGGTAAACGATTGGCGTGTTTGTCTTTACGCCTGTATCTGTAGGGAGATGTGCCTGCTCGATGGAGGGCATGGGCTAGGGCACGACATGAGCATGCGAAGACTCACACAGCGCCTGCCACTCCTCCTGCAATAAGGGACTTCACGATGCTTTGCCAGGACAGACTCTTGGACGGCTTCTTCTCCTCTCCATTGCTTCCATCACCCTTTGCGCTCATGCTATGCCTCCCGTGGGAGAGCTAGCAGGCCTGCACGCTGGCAACGGCCCCCGTACAGACTGAAGAAAAGAAGTTGCAGTCTGAGGTGATGTGGTGGGAGGCTGGCTCTCCAAGTCGGGCCAACAGGGCTTTGGCAATCTGCTGATCCCCCTCAAGGAGTCTTGGTCCCAGTACAGGCTTCCCAAGAGTGACGCGCAAACATCTTCCTGCTTGTTCTCGAAAATTTCTCTGCGTAGAGCGCTTCCCCTTTTGTAGGTTTGTGGTCCAATCCTGGTGAGAAGAGTCATTCAATGACGGAACGACGGCGTGCCTATGCAAGACTGCACATTCAGCATTGGCTTTGTGATACGAGCATCGCTACCTCGAAAGTCGCTTTCGTATGCGGCATGAGAGATTACAAGAGACACTGAACACTTCCAATTACTTGTCAATCGGCAATCCACATAAGAAAGCGATGAAAGGTATCGGGCAGATGGGCAGCAATGTAATACAAGCTGCTTCCATCGTACCACGCCAGACTTACCACTCAAAGACCAAGTGAGAGGGATGTAACTCATCCTTGCAGATTCCGAAAGCATCGCTGATCCATCCTGGGTGTTCCGATACTAGCCGGCTTCAATAAGAGAGCACATCAGAAACATCAGAAAGCGAAGCCCCTGGTGGCTATAGTCTCTCAAAAGCTCAACAATGAGGAAGAAAGTCGACAGCCGCATCAGGACGCTTGTGGAGAACTGCCACAAGCTGGGCCAGCGCTCCATGTTTGTCATAGTGGGTGACAAGGGGCGGGACCAGGTCGTCAATCTGCACTATATGCTGTCCAAGACGGTTGTCAAGGCCCGTCCCTCGGTCCTCTGGTGCTACAAGAAGGACTTGTACCTCAGCAGGTGCACCTCCCACCACCTGTATCCATTTTCTTGAGCACGGTGAGTAATAAGTGGTTCCTGGATTGCGTATGACGCGGTGAAGATGCTCCTGCCAGCAGGCTTCACACACCTACAGCCACAGTTCCTGATACAAACCAGATGTAACAGGCTATCATGGGGCGCCCGTGTTGCGCTCAAGGCGCTGTTGCGGGTGCACAGCAGATGCAGTGGATGCAGGGGCAGCAGCACCAGAGCTGCCTTTGTATACGGATGCGGCAGTTTCACAACCAATACTGCTGTTCTGTGCAGTCACCGCAAGAAGCGCATGCGGCAGATCAAGAAGATGATGCAGAGGGGGCTGCTGGACCCGGAGAAGGAGGACCCCTTCTCGCTCTTTGTGGCCTCCACCAACATCCGCTACTGCTTCTACCATGATACCCATAAGATCCTCGGCAACACATTTGGCATGTGTGTCCTTCAGGTGAGCTCCGGCTTCATCTGTCAGACCAGGTCGGGACGTGACTGGACTCGATTAGCACATGTGCCAAGGTCTTGCATGACTATGAGCCCCCAAGCTGCAAGCTCAGGGTAGCTTGGAATTCGTCAGCTTGGAGGTGTAGCTACCGCCTGTCGCGTGTGATGGCTGCGGCCAATGGCTGTGAGACGCAGTGCTTGGCTGCAGGACTTTGAGGCCCTGACGCCAAACCTCCTGGCGCGCACGATAGAGACAGTTGAGGGCGGGGGCATCATCGTGCTGCTGCTCAGCAACATGAGCTCGCTGACTCAGCTGTACAACCTGACCATGGACGTCCATGCACGCCTCAGGACTGAGTCCCACCAGGAAGTCGTCGGTGAGCTTAAAAGCCACTCTGTGCCGCATGGAATTCTCATGTGCCCATCTGTATAACAAGGCAGGGTGTAGTTGTACTCCATATTGAAGCTTGCACAGCCAGTTTCAATACTGGTATCAGGGCTCGGCTCTGCATGCAGCTGCAGACCTGCACTCAGACCTTGTTCCCTGCCACAATGCTGTTGCTGCAGTGCGGACTAGTGCAGGGGCTTGAATGGCAAGAGTAGCTGTCTTGTCAGTGAGTGTTGTCCTTGCACTGGCCTCGCAATGCTGCCACAGCATAATTGTGGTCAATGCCTCAGTGATCGTCCTGCAAGGCTGAGGTCTGTATCTCAGCGATTGTGAGTCCGGGCTGAGAAGGCCCCCTGTCCTGCAGCGCGCTTCAACGAGCGCCTGGTGCTGTCGCTGGCGTCCAACGCCAACTGCCTGCTGATGGACGACGAGCTCAACGTGCTGCCGACGTCCTCCCACGTCAAGAACATCGTCCCGATCTCCCTCGGGGAGGACGGGCGGCCCGACGTGCCCGGCAACGGCGCTGAGTCAGCTGCGGAGCTGAAGGAGCTGCGGGAGTCCCTGGCTGACACACAGGTGACTGCCTATGAGGATGTCCTGGAGCTAGTGGTCTATGGTTCAAGGTATAAAGCTGCAATTGCAATGAAGGATAGTGCTGCTGCTGCTGTCAGGCTTGTGCGGGCAGAATGTACTGTCTGACAGAAGCCAGCACGCTGACAAAAAGTAACACTGCTGAGCCATGAGGTAAGCAGGATGGTGAGAGCATGCGGACCCCCTTCTGCATGTCTTTAGCAGCCTGCTTCCTTCATGGACAGTCTGATTATTCCGGCTTGGCATCCCTGGTGCATCGCAGCCACCACAAGGTAATTGTGCCAGGAGCTCTGAACAGGAAATAATGCCTGAAACTAGATATGTGCCTGCAGCCAGCAGGCTCTCTGGTCGCCAAGACCCGGAGCCTGGATCAGGCCAGGGCAGTGGTCACCTTCCTTGACGCAGCCTCGGAGAAGACGCTGCGCTCGACGGTGGCGCTCACAGCTGCGCGCGGCCGCGGAAAGTCTGCAGCGCTGGGGCTGGCCATTGCGGGAGCCCTGGCCCTGGGCTACAGCAACATCTTTGTCACCGCGCCGTCTCCCGAGAATCTGCGGACCCTGTTTGAGTTCATCTTCAAGGTAGAAGCATCTCCCACACCTTGCTGCACGGCTGTGCTGTGGCTGATCAGATTCCTTCAGAGCTACTTCGGGATCATTTGAGACGAGGAGCGCCCCAGCACTGGGCTGCATGTATGGAGACCTGAAGGGTAGTGGTAACACGATGATCTGTGTCATCCATCTGGTTTCTTTGGTATGGCAGAGGCCATGAGCAGCATACCTCTGTGCATCAAGAGTTGAAGCCTGCAAATCTCTGACAAGTGCCAGGCGTAGCGTGCCACAATGCGGTCTCAATGAGGAGAGTGCGTCTGACTCTGGGATGCCGCAGGGTTTGGACGCTCTGGGCTACTCAGAGCACATTGACTACGACCTGGTGGAGTCCACCAACCCCGCCTTCCAGAAGGCCATCGTCCGCGTCAACGTCTTCCGGGATCACCGGCAGGTAAGATAGCGTTTGGTATAATCTGATGTGGCACGGCTGTAGACCAAGTCAGGTGCAGCCAGTCCCTGTCATCCCAGATTTTGCAAACCCTTCCTGGCCAGCGTGTTGAGAGCGCCGTCTGTTGATTACAACTTCACAAGAGGACTGCATGCAGTGCACAGGCCGCCTTAGTAATTACGACATGTCAAAGATCAGGGAGTGAGCTAGGTGACAGGGTCTGTTGCCTGCAGACGGTGCAGTACATCCAGCCACAGCACCATGAGCGGCTGGGGCAGGCGGAGCTGCTGGTCATTGATGAGGCGGCCGCCATCCCGCTGCCGCTGGTGAAGGCCATGCTGGGGCCCTACCTCGTCTTCCTCTGCTCCACAGTCAACGGGTGAGCAGATCATTAGCACCCCCATCAACAACTCGAGAAGCTGAAAACGTATCCTAAATAGGAAAAGTAGATCACTTCTCTGTCCTGGAAGCTGATCGATTCGCTTGAAAATCGCGCTGAAAGCGATACGTATGTATATAGATTGGAGAACAGAATGCCAACAGCTAAGATAGTCCTGATACGGTGGTCGTGCTATCGAGCAGCTCGCCGGAAGACGTAAATTTTGTTGAACTGCCCCAAAAACTCCCAGACCGTTCATGCTGAAAGGGCTTCATGACAGCATCGCTGCATTGCTGAAGACTGCCGGAGACTCAATAGAGTGACATAGACATTTTTGGGGGTGCTCGTGCTAGTTCAACTCTGGCCTGGCTGTCCTCTGATAGGTTCATAGCAATCAATGCTGGTCCTGACATTGCTCTGCATCTGACTGTGAAGGCTTTCAGTGGTATTGACACAGGCATCTAAAGCCTGTGCACTGAACCGTTGCAACAAGTAAGGACGGGTCGGAAGACTGCGTGCATATGTCTGCATGTCTGTGTTGTAGCTAAGCTATTGCACGCAAGTCTCTTGGAGCCAGACATATCCAGGCTGACCTCTTGCACAATCCGGCTATATCTTGAAGCACTCTTGAGTGCAGGTATGAAGGCACAGGGCGGTCTCTGTCCCTGAAGCTCATACAGCAGCTCAGGAGCGAGGGCGCCAAGCTAAGCAGCGGACAGAATGGGCAGGACGGGCAGGGCACGGCCGGCATGGGGCGCACCTTCAGGGAGGTCCAGCTGCAAGAGCCCATCAGGTGTGGCTCAGCAGCCTCATAATCTTTGTCTGTCATGTAAATCTATTCAGAAGGCATGCGCCTGCAATGCTCTGTGGTGAGTGGTAAAAGCTGATCTGCAGACCTCAGATGTGCCTACCTCAATCGCTGATAGCTATGTTACTTCGCAATGAATACGTACCATGCTGATCATCTTTTTGCTTCAAGCTCGTGTCAATCCACTGGCTAATGAAAGCTGATGAAGCAGCCAACACTTCTGACACGAGCCGAGCAGAGCCAGGATTAATGGGTACCTTCTGTTGCCCAAGCAAGATAGCAGATGACATCTAAGGTGGGGACATGGTGAAGGATAGGGGAGGAGGAGGATGAAAGTGACACTCACAGGTGAGGCTCACAAAGCCTTCAACTGCAGGTATGGGCCTGGAGACAAGGTGGAGGCATGGCTGAATGACCTCCTCTGCCTGAACGCGGCTGAGCACATTCCCAAGCCGCCGCCCCAGCTGCCTCACCCCAGCGACTGCGAGCTCTACTTTGTGGAACGGGATACCCTCTTCTCTTACCACAAGGTATGAGCCCAAGTTCTGAATATCTGGCTGCGCAAGCACAGCACAAATCAATGGAGGCTTTCCTAGACGGCTTGACTCCCTCAAAAGAAGGAAAACTCTGCACTCCAGCCGACACATTCTGGGCCTACTCCAACTCACCCTTGACATCGTTCAATCTAAATGCAATCCAGACTATAGGCCGGCGTTGCCTGGAAGTGAGGGCTTTCCATGTGCTTATAGGCATCAGAGGAGTTTCTGCAGAGAATGGTGGCTCTGTGTGTGGCGTCTCACTACAGGAATACACCCAACGACCTACTGCTGATGGCTGACGCACCAGCTCACCAGCTGTTTGTCTTGCTGGGCCCCTTGGATGAGACCGTGAACGCCCTCCCAGACATCCTAGCAGTGGTCCAGGTGAGGCGCATCCATGTTTGCCCATACTGATCAGACATGCAGGCCTGGATAAATCATCGCGCCAGATACTGCTTGAGAAGGACCCACCATGATGCCTCTCTGCAGCGTAAGTCTGAGTGGATGAATGCTGATCATGCCTGTGGAGTATGAGCTTACAGTGAGCGGTGGATTGCTTCACCTGCAGGTGGCATTGGAAGGCGCGGTGTCCAAGAAGGCAGCCATGACCAGCTTGGCGCAGGGCCTTCAGCCTCAGGTACTGGCCCACAATGTGTTCTTGGCCCCACGATATATATGCTCCTTGCTGCGCCTTGACTTCCGCTACATATACCCTGACTTTGACTATCATGGAATGCTGATGTGTACTGAAATGTACCAAAATGCCAGTGCACCCACTGTCTTGGGGCCATATTGCGCTGCTGCACTGCTGCATGGATTGCATCCCTGCAGCAGCATCCTTGTGAACTCTGTCTTCCTGCAGACTAACTCTGAACAGTCTTATCTCACCTGGTGTATGACGCTGCAGGGCGACATGATACCTTGGACGATCGGCCAGCAGTACCAGGACACAGAGTTCCCCCGGCTCTCGGGCGCTCGCGTCGTGCGCATCGCCGCGCACCCGGACATGACGCGCGCCGGCTACGGCACCCGCGCCCTCGAGCTGCTGCGGCGCTACTACGAGGGCGACCTGGCTGACCTGGTACCCTTTCTAGCCTACACACGATCCTGCCTATACATGTGGACCTGGTCCACCTCCTGTCTGTGCTCATCATGCCCTATGACTCTGCACATGTCTTAAGTTGAGGCAGCAGTGGGAGGAGAAGGTGCCAAAGCTGGCACTGTTTGACATGAGCCTAAGCCTCGAAGTAAGCTAAGGCTGTGCTATTTAGGTGCCCTGTATCCCCACTGCTGCCTCAACTCATAATGCAAGACCAGACCTGACCGACCTCACTCATTTGCCCACAGTAATCTTCACGCCCGCGCTTGTGGTGCAGCATTTCAAGGTCTCTGACCTCTGACATTCTGAGCCCTGTGATTTTGCTGGCTGTGCACCAGGACACCCCTTCAAAGTTGGATGTGCTGGTCAAGAGCCTGGTAACTGCTGGACATGACCCGCTGGGCAGACCTTCAGGATGTCTTGACACATGCAGAATGATGAGGACGATGAGGAGGCAGAGCCGAGGGGGCCTGGAGAGCCCTCAACCTCCGGCCGTGAGAACGGAGCGCCACCTGTCAGCAATGGTAAGGGCTTGCTCCAGTGACCAAAGGTTGTACTTGATGCTTGACTGGGGTTCTTGCTGCTGAGCACACAGCTCACCCATCGACGATGGGTTTGTTGGGGTTGGCTTTGACTGAGTAAACTGCCATTTGCAGCCTGTAGCCCTGCTTGCAATGCAGGGCAATGGGATGCCCCGTGGACTCAAGATGTCGGTGACGCTGGCAGGCCGAGGCTGTAGCGCTTGCAAACACCTTGTTGTACCTGGCGCACCATTGTGCTGTGTTGCAGCACCGTGTGAAGCACTTGCAACTGCGATGGTGCCAATGCCAAGTTACCGCACTGCGAGGCATCACAGCAAATCACATGAGGCTCAGACATGTGTGTTTGGCATGCAGGCACAGGGCTGCTGAGTGAGAAGCTAGAGCCGCGGGCAGGGCTACCCCCGCTGCTGACCAACCTTGGCGACCGGCGGCCGGAGTCCCTGCACTATCTAGGCACCTCCTACGGCCTCACGCAGAACCTGCTCAACTTCTGGCGCAAGAGCGGCTTCTCCCCGGTGTACCTCAGACAGAATGCCAGTGACATCACAGGTGCCTGCTGTGCAGTCCCTTGATCCAGTGTATCCTGATAGCTATCATGTGCGGAGAATGAAGGTAATTGTAGTACTATATGCATGGACATGAGGGATATTTGGTCTGATGCTCAGCTGGAGAGTTGTGAAGAAGATCCGACATGCGTGAACTAAGTAGAGGCTATCTATCTTCAGAGTGCCCAAATCCTGCTTGTTTCTGGGTCAATCTGCTCATCCGGACAGCTCTGCAACCCTAGTCACAAGCAGTGTGTGGGTAGCCTGTAGATGGAAAGCCTCCATTGGTCATACAGTAGCCATCCTGATGCTCTGTATCCACTATTTAGCATGGTGTGAACTGTTGCAGGTGAGCACACGGTGGTGATGCTGAGGCCGCTGGATAGCCCGGAGGTGGAGAGCGCAGCCTGGCTGCAGCCCTTCCTGCAGGACTTCCGCTGCCGCTTCATGGCCCTCCTTCCTGCGGCCTTCAGGTGAGCTTTCCTGCGGCATATAGTCCTGAAGAGCTAAACGGTGTGTTCACAGGCAAGCTGCTGCTGCGTCGACGTCTTCTGTAGTGCTGGGCAGGTGCACGTGGCTGTGTTGGAGATGGTTGTCTGTGAGCATGCACTGTTAGATGCTGGGCTGGTCACTCCTGCTCGGCAGATACAAGCGAGCATGCACATAGGCGCATTTGACCGCAACAAAGACATGTGCACCCCATGCGCAAGCACTTCTCGCCAGCTGTGCTGCTGTGTGTCGATTTCCGAGGCTCTGCTCTATAGGAGACCTGAACGCCTCACGAGCAAGCACTCACAATCGCATGGCCGGCAACAGGACACCTGCGCGCGTGTGCAGGCTCTTTGCGCCGGCGCTGGTGCTGTCGCTGCTGTCCAATGCTTTCCTCCGTTCTTGACCTTGGCCAATCATCAGCAAGGGTGCAGACGGTTCCGATGCACCCGCAGAGACACCTGCACGCATGTGCAGGCACTTTGCGCCGGCGCTGGTGCTGTCGCTGCTGGACCCCAAGCTCAGCTGGGACGAGGCGGAGGTGCAGGCCAGCATCCAGCAGGGCGTGGAGGTGGTCAAGGCAGACGGCAGCCCCCTCTCGCCCTATGACCTGAAGAGGCTCCAGGTGCGCTGACCTTCGCAGTCCTGCCTGCTGTGGCGCCCACGCTTCTCCTGAAGTGAGAGAAGTGGACGCACAATGAACGAAGGGGTTCATCCTGAATGGCGTCATTTGATCTGTGGAGTCTACTGCCATTGCTGTACCGCTATGCACATCATATTTGGCTGAGGCCCAGCAGACAATGTGAAGGCCCTGCTTGATCCGTATGCTACTGCTGGAATGCAGATGAGTACTGAGTGAAAACTTGCTGACTAGATATATGCCAACCCCAGCTGTGGTGACTGTGCAGGCGTACTCCAACAACCTGGTTGATCATCACCTGATCCTGGACCTGTTGCCCTTTTTGGTGCGGGCCTTCTTTGCCCAGCGGCTGCCCGCGCCTATGTCCTACGGGCAGGCCGCCATCCTGGTCAGCCTGGGCCTGCAGCAGCGCAGCATCTCTGACTGCGAGAAGGACCTCAACCTGCCTGCCAGCCAGGTCTTGGCGCTGTTCAACAAGGTGTGCTCAGGTCGTTTTTGTCAAGTAGATGTCACCAGAGCATTGATATAGGTGGGCGATCTCTTTTCAGTGGCACAGGCGAGTTCTGCGACGCCTGCTCATTCGGCTCTGTCACAAACCTCTCTGTGCCACCAACAAGAGGCTGCTCAAGCTGGCACACCCTTTGGCTGTGCAGCGTCACAGCGGCTCATCTGTGTAGAGAGCCTGCTTGCCATTGCGGTCACAGTGTGAGGCTGGAAGAGCCACAACTCGATGGTCCAAAACACCCCATCTGTAGAGTGCCGATGCTCAGAGAGCGATAATGAGGCTGAAAACTGCTGCAGGCGGTGAGGAAGCTGCACACGCATTTGAGGGCGGCCAAGGAGGCGGCAGTTGAGAGGACGCTACCGCAGGTGCGCGAGATTGTCATGGCGCCGCACGCGCGCACCGTGGATGAGGAGCTGGACGAAGCTGCTGAGGTGTGTTGACTCATCCCATACTACAGCAGGCAATTTGCGTGGGTGGCTTTTGTCACGTCACCTGTGCCCTGCAGACACATCATGGCCTTTTGCTTCACCAAAGTATAGGACCTGCTGTTCATCTCGGCATTATAAAAGCCTACACTGCAAAGTGGAGGAGTTGCATGGTATCTGCAGGACTTGCCCAACAGAGCACACCAAGGTACAGGGTAAAGAGGGGCTGTGAGGGGTCTGGTGCCATGTGTGCAGGCTTTCCAAGCGAGCATGAAGGCAGCGCTCAATCCAGAGGACCTGGCAGAGTTCGCCATTCAGGGGCAAGAGATGGTGCTTGAAGAGGCAACCGGCAAGAGCGCCCCCGCCGCGGGTGCGCTCGTCAGCGTGAAGGCGTCAGGCGCTACGCCAAAGACTGGGCAGCAGAAGAAAGGGGCCGGAGAGGCTTCCCTGTACAAAAAGAAGCAGGGAAAGAGGGATGGAGGCAAGAGCAGCAAGCAGACGCCTGGCAAAAAGCAGAAGAGATAGCAATAGATGTAGGAGGCTCAATGCCACTCCAGTTCACTGCTGTGAGCTGCACGTACGGCATGGCGGGGGTGATGATGCCAATAGCAGAGGTGACGTTTGCAGATGCTTGCAACATGAAAGTCTGTAAGGCTTCACTTGAAGCACGTATGTGTACCTTGACCGAGAATATTCATCTTGAACAGTCTCACACGGAAAGAATGTTGAAGATGGCCCTTTGTGTGTTAACAGAACCTTTCCAGACGTCACGGCAGGCACAAGCACATTGGATTGGGGTTTCCTCCATGCTCATGCCAAGTAGGAGTGCAGGCTGTGCAAACACGTATAGCCCTTCCCTGCCCTCAGTCAGTTGAGTCAGTTGTTGCTGGCGTGAAGTTATCAATCAGTATCCACCCTGAGCACATCCGCAAAGTCCAATTGCCCCCAGGTCTGGATCCAGCTGCAGGAGACGCGACAGGTAAATTACGGAACAGATGCAACAGCATCACAGAGGCGTAGTGCAACCTGTAGATGCGTGTGACCGTTCTTCATTGATTAGCACCCCTGATAAAGACTCGGCAAGCTGAAAATGTATCCTATATAGGAAATGTCGAACACTCCTTCAAGAGTGGAAGCTGACCGGAAAAAACAACTTTCGCGCTGAAAGCGCTGTATACATCTACTAATTCTGATAGCTAGCATAGCCTTGACAAATGTCCCCGACAATTGACTAGCCCGCCGGAAGGCTCCACAATCTCTATATACTATATAGTATATAGGAAATGTCGTTCACTTCTCTGGTGCGCATATGCTCCTAATTTGCGCATATATAAGCATGCAGCTTGTGAAACGGAACAGCAACAGCTAGCGTAGCCTTTGTCTGGCATTCGTGGCCGTCGAGCAGCTTGTCGGAAGACGAACATTGCCTCGTATAATGCATCTTGGCCAGATTCAGCTCTGCTCATGCTGAACAGATCATCCCATGACTACAACGCATACCGGCTCCGAGGCAGTCAAGCGCTGCAACGACCGCAAGAAGGCCGCACAGCAAAAGCACATCTTGACTCCTGCTAGATAGATCCTGGAGGTGGCACCACGCTCTGGCACAGAAACCAAAAGGGTGTTGTGCAATAGGGTGGCAAGGCAACATGTGTGTACCCTCGCATCCTCGCACAAGGACAACAAAGTCCTGCAGACATGCTTTCACAGTCCTCGGTGCGGCTATCAAGCCAGCAACGATGGCCTCAAAGGGGCCCTAGTATGAGTATACTGTGCTTGGCGCTTGATTCACATGTGTGACTCCTGTTACTCTTAGAGCCTTTTTACATCATCGAAAGACATACTTCCGTCCCTGCTGCTGATGTTACTGCACAACATTGTAGCTGACAATATAACAACGTGTCGCACACCAACAAAAGGTTTAAAATACTCCTCCTCCTCCTCCTCCTCAACACATCTTGAAACACTTAAGAACGTAAAAGGGGTGCTCGTGCTAGTTGCCCTCAGATAATTGCCCACTCCATCTGTTAGGGCGCATCCACAAGCACAATGGGTAGACTTGTGTCCCCTATTCAGCATAAGACTTTGACACCATTGCAAAGCTGTCCAATCGACCTTTCGAATCACCATCCAGGCATGGTGTTCGCACGTGCTCATCACAGACTCCCGCGCATGACACAGAGCGCGCTTCTGAGGTCCTCAGGCAAAGAATTTCACGCACAACGCCTGTTTGTGCACGGCCACATGTCTTCGCACGCTGCGCCTGCTTGCCATTATTTGCCTTGAGGGCTGGCAGGTGGCGCCATCATTTCCGAGGCCATTTCGATACTGGAAGGCCTGCAGTATCAGTGCGCTCTACACTCAAAACGTGAGTGATTTTGAGTTAGGAAGCATTTTACATGCGCATCATGTTGCGCATGACCAAATCAAGAGCGACTTGCAGCGTCTTGCGACATGCTCTCGTCTATGCAGGCAAACAACATGAGCTTCAGATCCCTACCGCCGATCGCCATCTATTTTGTGCTGCTGATGAGCGCCTACTCGCCCCTGGCATGGTGCATGCGAGATAAGGTCCAGTCGGTGCACCAACATGGCGATCTCCGTGCCCTGTATATCAATACGCTGAAGAAGTCTGTGACCGGGATACTCCTTGAGACTCAAAGCTACCAGCCCGCAGCCTCAGCTAAGGAGAGCCAGTTGCGCGTGGTTCCCTTTCAACGTGAGAAGAGGATCAATGGGGAAGACTGGCCTGTACAGGTGCTGCAAGGACAGACTCCTGTATGGACGCCGGCTCTTGCACTCCTTCCCTGTGCCACGAGTGGTTGAAGTATAGGTGTTGAATGCCCTAGGACACGCGCAATGTGTTTCAATGACTGCTCGAGTAAGGCACAGGCTTGGCTGTCAGCAACCAGAGATCATCATAGATATGGCGTAGAGTCTACTGCATGTATGAGTCGCTGTCAAGGGCGTGTTGAGACCAGAGTACCTGTTCAAAGATCTGTGACGTAGGATGTGTCCTTGTCAGCACAAGTGGGGAAAGGTGCAGCGCGGGTTGAGACAGTGCACTTTGCTGCAGGGCCTCTCAATGGTCGGCTTGAAGCGCCTCGACAACCTGGAGACGCTGTTCAATCACATCGAAGCGCTCAAGATACCCGGGGATCTGATTGAGTGCGGCGTGTGGCGCGGCGGGGCATCTCTCTTCATGCGGGGCCTGCTCAAAGCGCATGGCGTCACTGACCGCACCGTGCACCTTGTGGACTCCTTTGACGGCCTTCCCAAAAATTCAACCGGCGCTGACGATGATGGCTGGAGTGAAATGGAGGTTCTCAAAGTTCCTCTGGAAGCTGTCCAAGGCGCATTCGAGCGGTACGAACTTCTAGACCGTCAGGTGCATTTCCACAAAGGCTACTTCCGGGACAGCTTGCCAGCCTTTCGGCAGTTCTTTACAGGGCGCATCGCGCTGCTACGCATGGACGGCGACATGTATGAGAGCACCACTGACATCCTTTACAACCTGGTGGATCTGCTGTCGCCCGGCGCATGTATCGTCGTTGATGACTGGGAGATCCCCGTATGCCAGCGCGCTATGAAGGACTTCTTTGCGACCCACTCTCTCGAGCCCACCATTCATCACATCGATACGACCGCTGTCTACTTCTGCCTTGAGGATCCAGTGAAGCTCAACATGGGCTGGTATGACAGTTTCAATGCCAAGCGGGTAACCTAGGTCTACACCTTGTCCTGCCACGTGACCTTTCAATTTTCCGAAATGCCCCATGGGTACGCTGACGACAGCCATGCTCTGTCGACCTTCAGCATCTGTGCGTTCCGCACACAGATACAAGATCTGGGTCTTTGCTATGTGGATGGTGCTGAAGCAGGCTTTTCTGACCCGCATGAGATATGCATCAATTGTGATTGGCACCCAATAGGCTGTTCACAGCTCTCAAGCCAAAGAGAAGCGGGGAATCCATTGTTCATCTGAAGTTTAGACCTGGAAAGCGCATTTTACATCAGCACGCAAGTGGCATACAGTGCCTTGCCCTGACATTACAGCGATCAAGCCTGCTGCATGGTCCTCTTTATGCTTTGAAACCCCCAGGCGGTGTCTGTTGAGTGTTACACCCTCTTAACAGACGATGTCTATGAGACCGGTCGTGCTATGGCTGGTCACATAGATGGACTTAGGGGCTCCCTGCTCACTGCTTTCCAGCATCTGGGTTCCGCAGTGATTGCCAGAGCAGACATTCCTGACCTGCATCATGGATGCCGCTCTCAAGCAATCAGTATGAGTCTTTGTACTGTTCTGGAGAATATAAGGTCCTCATAGAATACCTTGCAAAGCAAAGAGTGCCTTTTGAGCCCATGATATGCAGGGCATGCAGAGCCTTTGGGGTCCCCGTAGCATCCAAGTGACCTCTTCCTTTCTATCTTGGTCAAAGAACTTGGATGTTACGGTGACCAGGCCTGCTGCCTTCCTCCATTGCTTGAAAGCTTCTTGAGACGCCTCGGATGTCTATGCTCAGGAATGTTGCCTCATGCTGTCGATGGTCTCTGGAAACTGTGCTTCCCAGAGGCGAGTGCCAGCGTGACCGGTTCAAAAGGCAGGAGATCCCCAAGCTGTTTGGAATTGCAACCTTTGGGGTCAAACACAGATAGCCGAGTCTAGTTTGAGATGCCAGCGGGCTTGCATAATGATGAGCATGCCATTTCCTGCTTAGTCTATGGGAGACATGATTTTCATTCCGCATTTGGTCACACTGAAGCAATAGGCGTACCAAGGCTGGCAAGTACAGGTGGGAAGCACTTGAACATGGGACAGTGGCATGTGAGCAGCTACGCTACCAATCAGAAGTGCACTCTGTCATGCATGATGGGGCCACATGCTTTGAGCTGTCTGATATGGGACTTTTGCACAATCATCGAGATGGATACAGTCTCTAGGCAAAGTGCTTCCGTGGCAAAAAGTGCCGGAAAAGTGCTGCGCAGAAGCCCGAACAGGCGAGGGTTTCGTATGGCAGCGCAGCTGTGACCTGCTATACCGTGCTCATTTGACTGCCGTACAGGCACGTTTTGCAGGCTTCCCAAGCTAGCTACGACTGGCGTGGCCTCAGTCGTCTCAATCGGGTGGTTGAAAACCTCGTCTTGGCCATCTATCTGCACGTGCACGTTGACAACATCACAGGCACGCTACGAACTCCTCCAGCGCTTCTAAGCCCTCATCACTTCTCTTGTATAGAACGATAGGTGTCATACAGCGACGAGTAGCACTTAGATATGGTGGCGTCCTCGCAACTAACAGATTCGCCTGTAGCTTCGTCGAACCTCCCACGTTTAAAATAGGCCTTGTCAACAGAAGCTGCTTCTCATCGCCTGCTGGGATGATCCTAATGCCAAAGACGTCACATTTGAGCATCTCGGCGATAGCTGCCGCAAAGTCATCATGATCTGAGCTGCCAGAACTGTTCAACTGGAGCCGCACCACAGACCGGGTAAGGTATCGCTTTGCCAGACAATCCCATCTGTGTGCGCTTTTGACTCTGAAACTGGACTGCATTTGATATATAATCCTCGAATGCATCTAGGCGCTCGCATGAGAAGCCCGGCCGGGAAGTACGAGGCAACACGATCTGCGCAGATCAGGTAGCCCCAAGGGAGCTTCTGCATGTTCAATTCTTCGCAAATGTCTTTACTCGCACCACTGACGTATCAGAATTCCTTTAAGATTGCGTTATGTAGTCTCAGTGGCTTCTGCAGCTACCTCAGTCACTGCTTGAAATCACGATTAGCACTGAGTGAAGGGGAGCTCCTCGGTGCAGGCTGTAAAATTGAGAGCTCACGAGGTGACTTACTTTTTGAGGTGAGCCTCAGACAAGAGGCGTCTCTCAACGAGATTTTGCAGGCGATGCATAGTCTTACAGCTGATCTGCCTGCTGTACAGTTGCTGCAATGGAGGACCAATCCTGCAGCTGGACTGCATGTGTGAAGACAGCAAAGGACAGGACCTACCTTCTTGCGCTTTGTTCAGTGAGCGCCCACAGTAACGCCAGTATCCACTGATTCAGGCTGTGGAGCGCAAGAGATCTCTCAAGCACATTGACTTTGCCATCGCTGCCATGGCATCTGCCAGGCATAATGCAGCCTTGAAGTGGGAGTTCCTTGAGGTCATCAACATGGGACCCGACAGCGGGCAGGTTGCGCAATTTCTGCAGGCAAGACTCTCCTCCGTAGGAGTATCTTCTGGACCCAATAGTTTTGACCTTGACGGGGGAAAACAGGGTGTGAACGACTGGTCAATGCATAACACCGCCTGGCGTCCAGCAGCGTTGCAGCTATTCTGACATTGCTGGTGGCCTGCATTGTCAGCATGTCTTGTGCTGCGACAAGCTCTGTATGCGCAACGCATTCACGCTGACAGCTTTGAGTCTGCACACTGTCGCAGCAAGGGTGTTTGCGTTGTCCGTGCAGCATGTTCCTCTGCAAAACAGGCATGATCTAGACATTGCAGTGGATGCATGGTACAGACTTTATGATCCTAGTGGCGCGCAGTGAGCCCTTCCTCTCCAGCTTTTCTGCCACTGCAACTGTCGCCCATCTCCACACAACCTTTGCAGATGCATCACTTGCCATTCACATGTCCATACAGCCCGCTGCAGCCAGAGCTGAAGCATCGGCTATACAGTGGGAGCTTGGTATCTTGATGCAAAGGAGGAGGATGCCCACAGCCTCAGCAGCAGTATAGGCAAGCTTACGTGGATTTCTGGTCGTTGAGATATTCCAGCACAGCTTCTCTCTCGTGCTGCAGGCACACCGCCAACACCACAGTCAACAGTGCTCCACCTACTAGACAGCGCTCCGCAGACAATTCCTCTCATCCGCAGACAGAGTGAGATGCCATGCATTCCAGTGGAGGGCTAGGGGCCTCTGTGCTTGGCCTCCGCACATATATGATCTGGTACATGCGTGCTGGGCAGTGATGACAATACGCTTTGCATCAAAGCCTTTCAGCATCAGCCAAGGTTCATGCTGACAGCCACATAGGTTCATCTCTGACCTTGTGCAAGCACTTCAATGTGCTGTGACAAATACTTGCTGTGTGCAGCAGGCCCATATCAGAAGGCAACAGAGTGTCGGGCAACATCACAGGCACAGACTTCTATCTCGACCAAAGGTCAAAGAAGTTTTACAAGCCTGGCATTCCTTCAGAGCATCCTGTGCCTGAAAATGCAAAATGTCATGCTGATCCGTCACAAGAGCCCTGTCATGAGGCCCAGTACACCTTTCCTAAGGACAGGCGCTGGGTGCAGCGCTCAGAACCTTGCTGGTGGCAGGTGCGTGCAGCCTGGGTGGCCTGTCTGCATGCCATGCCCAGACAGGCTATGTCAGTGTAAAGACCTTGAAAGCAGCTGCAACCATTAGTGCCTTACCTATGTTGCATATGCCGTTGCTGACAGTGCCGTGCACGCTGCTGAGGAGCCACTGAAATGTGGCAAAGCTGATGTGTAGATCTGAACGGGGGCGGAACATGTACGCTGCTATGGCGCTCAACCATGGCTGCCTTGACCTGCGTGTGTACCTGGCACTGTGCGTGTGCGCCATGCTGTGACCTTACAGGCGTGCCCGCGCAGATC
The DNA here is from genome assembly GCA_963930925.1 of Coccomyxa viridis. Classification (NCBI taxonomy): domain Eukaryota; kingdom Viridiplantae; phylum Chlorophyta; class Trebouxiophyceae; family Coccomyxaceae; genus Coccomyxa; species Coccomyxa viridis. The sequence continues at coordinate 2,635,498 of CAWVOJ010000015.1, read as the reverse complement.
ATCATTGTCTTGGCTCTGGCTTGCGCGGCATTCTACTATGCACAATGCCGCTCCGAGTCTTTGCGCCTGGCCGCTGGAACCGGCGGTCCGGACAAGGCCAAGCTGCGCTACGCCAGAGCGGTGTTTTCCACCGAGCTGTTCGGCATGGTCACGCTCCTGTTTTATGCCGTCCACACCACATTCAAGCCGAGCCCCTTCATACCACGCCATGCCGAGGTGCGCTCAGACGCTCGAGCATGTCTTCAACCCTTTGTGTCATGTCAGAAGTGATGCACTCTCTGACTTGCAATGGCCGCCTGTCCTATCTTTGCCCCGCCAGACAATGCTTGTGTGGACCTGCCGGGCTGGGCACTGGGCACTGAGACATAGTAAGCGGTCTCGACAAAGTAGGGGAACACCTTGAAGGGGTTGACTCCCTTGAGCAGGCAGATGCTGGATCTTTCAAAGCACTGGAGGATCATGTCTTGGGGACAGCAAGACACCCGGAGCGGTCTCAAGCCTTGGTGGGCGCTGTGAGGGTGACATATGCATAGTCCACGACATGTTGCAATCTCAATGCTGTGGACATGCAGAGAGGAGCGACTCCCTGCAAGCCAGCCCTGAAATACATCATCCGAGTCCTGATTCCCTGCTATACTGAGAGTGATCACACGATACAGCAGACAGTGCGGGCTGCAGTGGATGCTCCTGAGCCGGAAGGTGCGCAACAAGAGGAATGCTGTATGCATACTCTCCTAAGAAGCTGCGCACACATGCTCTGGGTTTGTGAAGATCACTGAGCAAACTTTTGCATATGCTGGTCTTGCGAGAGAGTTGCAAAGGGCTCATTTGTTTCAGAGCTCTGTAGGTCTGAGCTTGGCATTGCGATTGCAGGGTGCATCAAGCATGTTTACATGTGCAACGACTCAAGTAAATCAGCAAGCAGTAGAAGTACATGGGTCCGAGAGACTTTCGGAGAGGATAAGGTACATCATGTGAGTCGCCCTTCACAGAGGCCAAAAACTGATGCCAACCCGAAGTCTGTCAACCTCAACTGGGCGCTCAATCAGGTATACAACTTCAGCTTTGCTTGGTATCTGTGCTAGGACACCTGTATGATGTCTGTGTCTAGCACGGTATGAAACGAATCAGCTCGGCACCCGCTGAGGCAAGAATAAACCTGCCTCCATTGAGTATAGGAGCTTGTAAGCTGACGTGGAAACACTATACCTGCAGGCTATTCTAGATTGAGCCTTCTGCAGTGCATAAGCTCAGATGGTCAGTCATACATTTCTGATGACTCTGCAATGCACTCCCCAGATCTATGGAGGGCTCATCCTGGGCGGCAGGCGTATCCCTGACAACGAGATCATTTGCATCTTGGACTGCGACCAGATAGTCCACAGTGACTTTTTTAAGAGGACAGTGCATCTAATGGACGGCGGGCTTGATGTGGGACTGGTGAGCTGCCTGCAAGCACGCCGTGTGGATGTTGCGCTGATTGATTACTGAAACGATGAGCGTCTGCCGGGGTCTCGGGCTACACTTGAAAGTACTTCTCTGGAGCAGGGCATACAATTGTTGACTAACAGAAACTGGAAAACTGCTCACATCGGCATATATGAAGATGCAGGTGATCATAGCGGCTGCAGAAGCCTGGCCTGATGCAAAGCAGTCACTGGGCAGTCAGGTGTGGCTCGTCAGTACGCTACTGACGAGCCACAAGTGATGCGCGCAGGTCTTGACGCCTCAGCCTTTTGTCAACATCAGCCCGGCCGCTGACATTTTTGGCCACTGCAATGCTCCATTCTGGTATATCATGCAGCCCTTCTATCAGGCGCGCTGTCGCACTGCTCTGCACTATTGTCATCACACGGGAGGCAGGCCCGTAGCCTAGGCCAAAAGGGCATACTTGTGGGAGTTCAGCAGCCCCAGCCATGGGGGCCAGCACAGTCACCATGCAATCAGTCTGCAGCCCAATTGCATGATGTTGGGATAGCATGCATAGCATACACTCTGAGGCATACTCAAGCCTGAGAGAAGGCACCCATGCTCCATGCACGGCATGCATTTCCACAGAGACCTGCGTAGTTTCTGGGTCTGAAAGCATCTCTGTTGGTGATGCTCAGCGAACCACTAAGCCTCTATCAGACTCGAGCCCCTGGCAATACCCTTCAAAGCATATGCATACCCCGCTTGCCTTCTCAGTCATTAAGGGCTCATCGTCTTGTACAATTATGCTTGACAGCAACACAGTGTCCATCTGAATGCAGATCTTGGGCTTAATATCGTGCACCGGCACCAACTTCCTACTGAGAGCTGAGGCGTGGCGCCAGTGCGACGGCTTTCCTACGTACACCCTCACTGAAGACTTTGCTCTAGGACTGGAGCTTACACTACGTGGTGCGCAGCCACCCTGTACATGCCAAGGCCTTGTTAGCTGCCAGAAAGTTGCATATACAGCACTGTGTGATTTCAGTCCTGCCGGGTTTGCCTTGCTGGCATCAATAGGGCAGTTGCATAGCTGCGCTGGTAAGGACACATGTGCGATGGCATTTGCCTGTGATACACTTGCAATCCAAAGCCTAGCTGGTAACAAAGTGCAATGAGACCAATGCCACATCATCGTTTTGCAGGATGGAAGTGTCGCTACATACCGGATGAGCTTGTCAGTGGTGATGCACCTAGAGAGCTCTCCAAGGTGCGCCCTGGACTGACTCAGTCACTGTTGCAACTACCATTGTTGCTTGGCATATAAGAGTGCATGTGAGCATGCACTGGTCTCCAAAAACCACAGCACTGCCCACATCGCTGGTCTCTGGGTCAATGCACACTGCAACAGGCTATTTGGAAGACCAACAGAGCAGCGCAGCAGAGTTATGAGTATTTCATGCCTGGGGAAAGTCATGAGCGGTTGTTATCATTTGCTGCTGCTTTGTGCAGGTGCTGAAGCAGCGCGGGCGCTGGGCTCAAGGACACTTCCAGATGTTCTGGCATCCCTGGTACAACCCGCTGTGTCGCTTTGTGTTCCGCAAAGCGTCGCCCCTGCGCTATGCGCACGGGCTGCTGCTAGGGCTATGGTACTGCACAGGCGTCCTAGCCTACTGCAGCACCATTCTATGCGCCCCCATCCTGGTGATTGTACCCCTTCTCAATTTCTGGACAGGTGTGCCCGTCTTAATCTTAACGTAACACACACTTTGCTATCAACAAGGAGCTGCAGGCAACCACAAGAAAGGCGTGTACAGGCTGCATGCAAGATTTGCAGGCTGTTTCCAATGTTGATGAATATATGCAGAACGTAATGTCAGATTATGTCCACACGTCATGGAGTTTTCAGCAAGGTGGGTGCTGGTCAAGCTGCCACTTCTGAAGAGCGTGCTGCGCACAGGTGTCTTCCCCATTGTGCTATCAAGGAAAGTGGCGGCCGCCGCCACCGCCTACCTGGCGCTCACCCTGCTGGTCATTTTCCACTGTCCAAGAGACAAGATGGGTGGGGATGCGGTCAATTATTGCCATTGCTCTTGTCTCAGGTCTCTCGTCTGAGAGCGCGTACCAGGCTCAGTAGGTGATTTATGCACTTGCCAAAGCCTGGGCCATGTTTCTGAGCACATTTAGGGCCCTGCTCGCTATGCCTTACAGTGCTTGTCACGGCTAGGAGGTAGAGCTATGCATCACCGCTGGGAACTGCAGAAAGTGCCAGGTCTTCAGTGCTACATGTGCAGGGAACATGGGATACATTGCTGATGGCAAGAGCAAGGGCGCAAGCTTTTGCTACCGCATCCGCGCACTGTGGCAAAGCAACATGTCCAGCAATCTGCTCTGGGTGTGCTACTTGCAAGCCGCAGTGATGGCTGCACTTGCAACCGCATTCAACTTCAAACTGAAGTGGGCCGTAACAGGTGCGGGATTGGCTTTGTGAGACAATGAGGCACTTAAGGTTGCCGTGCATGCTAGGATTCTGCTCATGCCGACCTTTTGAGGCCCATCTCCTTGTGCCGCCTAGTCGTCTACACACATGCCGCCGCATTGATCTCAACTCTTTGATGCCTGTGCAAGCTTTATAGGGCGCATAGCCCATGACAGATGTTGACTATCACGCGATGAGAATTACCTAGCGTGCTATGTAGGCGCGCGCGGCAGTGATAAGAAATGGAGTCCAGGCGACATCCTCTTCCCTCTGATAGCCTATACAGCGCTGCTCGTTTCATTGTTCCTGGCAATCCTTGCAATGGTTGTGGAGGGCGGTCAGTATGTGCCGAGTGCGAACGCCAATGACACAAACCTTGCAGACCACCTAGGTGCTCTCACATCTATGCCTTGGGTCATCCCACGCCCTGACTCCTTGGAACTATGTGTCTACACGATGCACAGTGCTGCAAACAGTACATGCGCCACATTTATGGTGTGTCGCGTCCATTCGACTTCCCCACGTCAGGCAAGAGCGGATATTCCTACATTTGGCATGCTTGCCACGGCCTGTAGCCATACTGTCACTGCGCAGGGCCACTCAACCCGGCTCTCGGCATCAGCATTGGCTGGAGCTTCTACGCGCTGATTCCTAGCGTGCTATACCTGCTGTACTTGCTGGGTGAGCATGTGCCCTGCAGCTGCTGCCTGTGCTGCATGTGTTGCTGCCCCGACAGAAGACCTGACGCAGAGCACGCTGCAGAGCGAGGCGAGACGCGTGCTGAGCAGTGCGGGTATGCCCTTGCTTTCTAAATCAAAGTTTCTTGCGCGGGATTGCTTGCTTTCACCATGGAAGGTCTCTGTGTGCACTGGCACATCCTTCCACCAAGCAAATAAAACATGAGACAGGGAAGCGCCTTGGCGTGCTTGTCGGAGGGGGGCACTGATGGATTGTGGAGACATGGTGCTAAGAGCTCAACACGTTGCAGGACGCGCTTCCATGACAACCTCCTGGGGCTATCGGTATGCTTGGCGATGCCTCTGTCCATCTTAGCGCTACTATTTACCACGATCATGCTTGTTTTTGCGGTGTATAAGGATAAGCAGCATGGCACAGGCTTGCCCTTTTCCTATGAGGGCTGGCTGGGCGTGTATTTCTTGTTCAGAAAGGGTGATCCACAGGATGCCCTGAGACCGATTGATCATTGAGGGCATTCTGTTCTATGCCCATTTGCTGGCTTTGGATAACGGCGCTGACCGTAGCTGCAGTTTTGCAGTGCCAGACCTAAGTGGTAATGTAGTCCTTACAATGAACTCTGTTGCCTGGGCAATGCGATCACATCACAAGTGAGGCACTGGGTCTTAAGCCTCACACGTGATGGTCTGAGTGGAATTGCGCAATGCACCACCATGCATACGCCATCTCCTTTGCATTGTGTAATAACGCGAAGTGCATTGTGTCGGGGACGCCAACCTTGGTTCCCAACCCCTGCCAGCCAGTTTTTTAGTCAATGCTTGGAAGAATACCCTGTTATGGAACAGGCTGAGCATCATCAGCTACATGGCCAAGTACCGAAGCTGCACTGCTGCCTCTGTTGTCCTTCTGGCTTCCAAACTCTTTCGAAAGGTGCCCTTTTATGCATTGTGTCGCAGTTCTTCTCAGACCACCCTACCGCATCTGCACTTTTGCTGGTTCGGGCTCCCGCGCCCCTGCCTCCTTTTGGCTGCATATTGGGCGTATTCAACCAGGAAAAGCAGTCATGCACAGGCTCCGTGTCTTTATAGTGCACCCTGCAGACGGACAGGCGAGTATGGGTGCACGTGAGCTATGTTAGTAAAATGTCACATGCCGTCTTCCGTTCCGAAAATGTTGACCCGCGCATGCTTGCGCCACAGGGCAGTGACGGGTGACGTATCTGTCCAGCATAGTAAGAGCATGCTATGCGAGCTGTAGGGTTGGACCTGCGCGAACGGTGATGTCATCGCTTCCGTATGCGCAGGCGGATACTGAAGAGCCTCCTAGTAATAGATAGAAGGTCCCAGGGAAAGAAGCAGTTGCAAGCCTGGAAGTTTGGCATTAAGCTCGTACAGGAGCTGCGAATTGCGAGGTTCTTCTGGAATATAACGTTGCCACAGAGGATCGGGGCTACGCCCACAAGGCCGCATCGCCTGAAAGCGCATTCACAGGTGCTTGCTACAAGAAGGCTTGAGCGTTCTCCTAGCACCTCAGCAACTTATTTTATTAGTTCCGGTGCACATCGGAGCCGGCAGCTCTGTACAGCCTTACAACAATGATGAGCTGATGGGGAGGATCAGCGAGAAGCCCTTTCGGAGCTGTTGGCCTTTCCTCGACACGATGCTGGCACAGTAGTCCACGTCGCGACAAAAAGACTTCAAATCTTTGAGAGCACGACCTGTGACGCCGTACCGCCTTGCAGGATGCACAGCATGGCAGGCACAGCAAGAGGCGCTCAGATGGCGCTCCTAGCACTCTGCCTGGGCCTGTGCGGCCAGTCAGCCCAAGCGTGGATGCACACGCGAGGCCGAGGCCAGGTACAGCTGCCCTCGACAGGCAACAGGCACCTGAAGAGCCAGCCGCACGCTTCGGGCGCAGGCATAGCGCACCAGGAGCTATACCATTCGAGGTGACATCCGCATTTTGCAGCTGAGATATGGCAGAGGCCTGCTTGGCAGCCCCACAAGGGTCCATGCACAAATTTGCGGAACTTTCCAGAGCGGGCCCGCTCGAGCAGCCCTCACAGGTCTTATCATCTCTGTGAGGGTTAGCAGGCGCCTCTCAAGCTCACCAGGCACAGGCATTGACTTGGGCAGGTGCGCTGTGTGCAGGGAGGTGCACGAGCACATCAGTGTGCCCAAGAGCTTTGTCTACGTCTATGACATGCCATCCCAGTTCAACTCTGACATTCTGGACTTGCCCACGATCTGGCACCCTGAGCAGTATGACATCGACCAGGTATGGCACCTCTGCTCTGACTTTTGGCTGGTCTCTCACAGCAAGTATGTCACCGCAGATGCAGACAGCAACGCACATGGTCGTGATATTTCTGATGGTCACCCTGTTGCGAAGCCACTTGCTCACGCCCAGATGGCAGGTGCTTGCGCTGAATGTCCCCTCAGCATACCTTCACAGCTGTGGTGGATTGATGCAGGTCCTGCACAAGCACCTGAACAAAAGCCCAGTCAACACAAAGGACGGGGCCCAGGCAAAGATATTCTACATCCCAGTCTACCTAGGCCGCTTCTTCAATGCGGCCTGGCAGAAGTACAGCGACCCCTCGGATGCCTGGATCATCAACAAGGAGTGTCATGGCCTGGACTCGGTGGCCTGCTGGGCAGAGAAGTGGATTGTGGCAGAGAATGTGAGGTTCCCATCCATACACTTCCCATGTCCTACTCCGCAACCCACCTCTTGCAGTGCTCTGGCATGCTAGTGCAATTGCGGACGTCCACCTACCACCTAGTAAGACATATCTGCATAGGTGCCTGATTCTGCACGATGAGGTCTGGCCAGCCTGCAAGAGCTTTGGCATATCTGGTACGGCTCAACCTGCTGTGAGTGCAGAGAAGGGGACGAGTACAGCAGCATGCATGTGAGCAAAAGCTGTGCGGTATGCAGAGGACATCGGACCTGGTGAGGGATGCGATAGCGCATGTGAGGGACACCCACCCCTACTGGAACGCCTCTGGCGGGGCCGACCACTTCATGGTGTTCAGCTATGACCATGGCAAGTGCGAGATGGCTAAGGCGCTGCAGTTTGAGGAGTTTGGGAAGATGTTCTCCGTGCAGGCCTACGGCAGCCTGGTGTACAGGTGCAGTTTTAAGCAAGCCCTACACCTTCAATGCCTGAAATCAGATCAGCCGGGCCAGGCTTCTGCCACACGGCTATGGATCATGACACAGGTACTCGTCATGGCAGAGGGATTTATGTTGTGAGCAGAGCGAGAGGCACTGTGACACTCAAATTTGCATATCGTCATTGCAGGTCCAATGCCAAGATCCAGGCTGTGGACAGAGGGGAGTCATACAATTGGGACGGGCCAACCACCTGGGCATGCTACAGGTGCGTTCTCTTCACAGCTGCGACATGAACAGAAGTCATTGGTACTGCTTGTGTCTGTGACAGACCATCCAATGTCCTGCAGTACAAGTACATGTGTTGCAGCAGGATCTGTGACGCGTTCCGCGCATGTGTTGTTTGTTCACATTCCTGGCCAGGACACCCTACACTGACATCCCACAGCTGAGTTTCTGAATTCAGAGCTTCCCCGGAAGATTGATAATGCTCTGCAGGCCCGATGCAGACATCCTAGTGCCGGTGTTCTCGCCATATGGAAGGAGCGGCATCATATCGCCCTTTGCTGTGGAGCGCAACATATCTTTGCTTATGCGCTTTGACTACCCGCTGACTGACGGCAAGTCGTTGGTGGCGCACCATGGGCACCGCATCAGAAAGGAGCTCATCGACTTCTGGGAGGACAACAAGCTGGAGGGCTCCGACCTGGGCCTGCGCAGCACCAAGGTGTGTCTCAAAGACTGCCTCCATGTTGCGGGTAGCTCTTCAAGCCCGAAAGTTTCTATCATAAGCGCAGGTCATGGTGTGTCTGTCAGGAGACATAACTGCCAGGAGTGAGCCTTGATTGGGCGGAAGATGCTCAGCAAGGCAGCGTCCAGTGGCTGCTGTTGTGAGCAGAGACACAATGCCATGCTGAAAAGGCATCCTCAACCCATGGCCAGTGCTGTTGTGGAATCTCAGATTCCTGCAGACGGGCCACATTTGTTACGTGCATCGCAGGAGACAGAGGCGGACATGCGGCGGTCCATCTTCTGCGTCTGCCCGCCCGGCAACACCCAGGACAGCGCGCGCGTCTGGCGCGCCATCATCTTCGGCTGCATCCCTGTCACCTTCTTCCGGTGAGGCTCGCTGTGTCCGCTCTCACATCTTACTGAATTGCTCTGGATTACACCATAGCAGTTGTACAACTACCTCCTGCTTGGAGCGGTCATTCTGTGGGCAATGAACGCCACCATCTTTGGCTGCATTGCTCTGACCTTCTTCCGGTGAGATCAGACTTGCTGGTCTCACTCTTCTCTGGCCCTTGTGGCTATCAAGGCCCTCACGACATCTCACTCTTCCTTACTTGGTGCATTTGATATGCTCGCTCATGGGCAGCTAGAGCGCAATGTCCTCACAGGTGAAGGGCACCGAGAACTCAGCCGACATGTTGATCATGAGAGGGGCACATGACAATAGCAATCAAGTGATGCACGGAACATGGTGCAGGGCTTATGATCTGCCCTTCCAGCGCCACATGGGCCTGCCCTACTCGGACTTTGTGCTGAACATCCAGCCGGACGACTACCAGCAGCTAAACGACAAGATCCAGTTCTTCCTGGACAACCCTGCCAGGCTCCGCCACATGCAGGTACCATAACTGTCCCAGTCATGCTTGTCATGACTCTCAGCAGAACCTGTTGTCGTCACAAGCTGCAGAGATGAGTACTGTGCAACGGTGGTGATTGCCCTGTCAGTGTGTGCTACCACTCGTCAAAGAGCCCTTGCGTGTGAGGGCCTGTCAGTACCTGTAGGGGTGGCATCCCATACCTGGGACCAGGGCTCAATACACCTGAAGATCTGGCAGCCTCATGCACAGTGGCCGGTGCAGTCACCGGTCATCACCAGCGGTCCCGTCTGCGCCACCATTCCACCAGAGCTGAGCGCTTTGCATCTGTGACGCGCAGGAGGCTTTGGAAGCGCACCAGCGGCTCTTTGTGTGGGATGAGACTGGCGATGGTGGCATCTACACCCTGGTGGAGAAGGAGCTGGCTCTCAGAGCGCAGACGCTGGGAGACGTGAGGTCCATCATGACGTAATTGAGCTCAGCAGCATGCACCCATGAACTTGTATCTGTTGATTTGCAGAGGTTTGCACATGCCCTTGATCAAGGACTCCTGAGCGAAAGTGTACGTGTGTGTCACTCAGTGTCACAGAGTGTAGCACTGCTTGTGTAATTTGGGCATGCCATGATGCCGTCACTCCATGCGTGAGGGGTGATGACTGGAGCTAGCAGCGCTGAAAGAGTTGCAGAAATCTCTCAGACATGAGAAGACACATGTGTCAACATTGACTCTAGCCATGGGCATCATCCTATGGGCATCACACTTCGTGTTCTTGCAGACTTCCATCAGGGTTGCGGCATCACTCCCATGCGCGTGTGTTTGATTGCCCAACGATCCTTGTTGATGCGATGCAAGTCATCGACAAACAGAAGAATGACCTGTCTGCCCAATATGGGCACAACGTGGGCAATTAGCACATCACGCTCCATTGGTTCATCGATCCGTGCCACTACGGCGCATGTTGGAAACCAGGAGAAGCTATATGCTGATTGACGTCGTGCTTCAATTGGGCGATGAAAAGGAAGTGTGCCAGACCAGCAGGCGTGAAGCAGAAGCTGGCATGCACACAAGAGCGCAAACGCACCCGCCTGCTTGATCTCCCAGAGAGCCTGATTGTCTCCATCCTACGGTGCCTTCCTACCGAAAGCAAACGCCAGGCAGAGCTGGTATGTAGAGGCTTCAGAGAGGTGCTCAGCAACCCAGCCCCTGGGAGTCTTGTATGGGATCGTGTCAGTCTGGAGGACTCAATGTTCCAGCATGCGCCAGTGTATGCACTGAACAGGCAAGTCTTCTCCATACTATCACGCTTTGGTCTAGCAGGGTACTGTTGACCTCAGTAAGACAACTGACCACCATCTTGCGCATGCTCTTATGCTCTTACATCCGCAATTTGTTCTCTTCCATTATACGCAATGCAGCGTGACAGGTTGTCGCCATGATGAATGGGCGTTTTCATCATACCTTGCTGTCGATACATGAGTACAACCAGTTTCAACCCATTACAAGGTGGCCTGGATTGCGTGCCTATGGCCCTGCACAACATGATAGGGGTGGCGTAAGACATTGTTGCGGAGTGGACTATACGTATGTGCACCAAATAACCAGCACATTACGCCAGACAGCATGGCAGCTCTTACATGGATTTGGGCGCAGATACGTCCCTAAGAAGCTTCTGAAGCACTATGTGACTTCTGTCATTGTGTGCAGGTGGCTGCTCAAAAGAACACATGGCATATCAGTTCTTCACCACCGCGGACAGTGTGGAAAATCATCGCTATACGTGAGGCTCAATGATGAGAACAGAAGAGACCAGCAGATTGCTCTCACCACAATCCCACTCACTTCAAGACTCCTTTCCCCTCAGGCCAGCTTGCACTTGGACCTGAGCTGGGGTATGTCTGCCCAATACTCCCACATGCCATAGTTTGCTCCTGCTTAAATGATGTATCAGCCAGGTCGCTTTTCAGTGAGAGATATAAAAAAGTGATCATCTCGACTATGTGATCCCACTGAATGTGGCTTGGCTCTATACAGATCAATTCTCTGTTGTGACGTCAAATCAGTGACACTTGCCTGAAGATTGATCAGCTGTCAGATGGTGCACATGGACTGCATGATGGATTGATTGGTTGATGCATGCTATGATTGATGAGTATGTGCCTATGCAGTCTTGGACAGTGTTCTGTTTGCACCTGAACACCCAGGCTTTGAGTCTCAGTATTGGAACAGCTTATCCACAGTGCTGACTCACCTTGAGCTGAGTACCCAGGAGGAGAGGTTGACAGAGGGCACGTCTACAGCACTGTGTCAGCTGACCAGGCTTCTATACTTGAGGCTGAGCTCTCTCTCGGATACAAGTGCTCGAACTAAGTTTGGCATGGTCAAGCTGGATCTGCCTCTGCTGCAGCAACTTACAATTGAGTGTCTCAATCTTGAGGCTATCCACTTGAAGTGCCCACAGCTGGAAGAGCTTATGTTGTATAGTTTGTTGGTGAAAAGCTTCTCTGGGATGCCTGACGGTGTTCGGAAGGTCCACTTGCACCGTACGAGGGAATGGGTGCCTTTTCAGGAATTCTTGCCTGTACATAGCACCACTTCGCTGGAGGATTTGGCAATTGAACATGATGGCCCGGGTTTCACAGACGCTGAAGCCATGAAGGCAGTATGTCTGAATGGCAGGCTGAGGTGTCTCAAGGTGGACTATGCTGCTGCCCATGCTGGAGCATTTTCTGTTCGCGCATCATGGCAGGCTATTCCAAGGACGCTACAAGAGGTGTCCTTGAGTTTGCCACTAGATGAAGGTATTCCTAGGATCCTGGAGCAGCTTCCAAACCTTACGAGCTTGGCGCTAAAGCATAGTGGGCAGTGTCGCATGCACCTTGACCGGCCCCTGGACCCCTTTATAGACATGCCCAGACTGGAGAAGCTGGAGCTACATTCTTCTTGGAATCTAGAATTGATGGACGGCACGCGTATGTGCATGTGGACTCCGCTTGCTCTAGGCTTTCTTGCGCTGGCACAGAAGCGCATCATGCAGATGCAAGCAACGTCCCCGAGAAGGTCGATTGCTCTGATCTGCTAGGGCTGGTGACTGCCATGCTAACGATGGAAGTGGGTGTATATGTCATGTTCATGCCGTATAGCTACTTGTACATTGCCCAAAGCACAGGGTGCCTCATGCCATAGCAGGCATGCCTGGTATACAAAAAAACACGTTTAATTATACCGACCAAGACAGCCTTTTGAGTATATACAGAATGACAAGGAGCTGGCTCTAAGAGCGCCAGACGCTGGGAGACGTACGTGAGGTCCATCATGACGTAGACTGAGCTCACTAGCATGCGCGCATGAAGATGCATCTGCTGATTGGCAGAAGTGTACACATATCCGTGAGTAAGCGGTGTGCGTCTGGGTGTGTGTGTGTGTCATAGAGTACTCCAGTACAATACTGCTGATGTCATGTGGTCTGCCATGATGCCGACACTCCACGATGCTGCTCCGCTACTGTTGTCGTCACTTGAGAGTACTTTCACAGCATTCCGCTGCTCTGCACGCATGTGGCAACATATACTCTGGCCACGGGCATCATCCTATGGGCATCACACTCATGAAGCATACCCCTGCAGGCTTCCATCGGGCTGCGGCACAACTCCCGCGTGCATGTGTTTGATGACCAAATTACCTCTTTGAATGCGATGCAAGTAACTTCAGAGAAGGCGGGATTTGCAGAGAATGCTGCCGTTGTCATAACCCACCCATGTGGGAACAATCTGGCAACAACACATAAGATGACCTGTCTGCCCAGTGTGGGCACAATGTGGGCAGTTATACTACAGCACGCCTGCTGACCTCTCCGTTGGCTCACAGATCCGCTACGTTGCGTGTTGTAAACAGCAGAAGCCATGAAATGTTACAGATTATACGTCAGTGCAAGAAAGAAGAATCATTGTTGATCAGCAGGCATGAAGCAGAAGCTGGCATGCACAGATAAGTGCGCCCGCACCCGCCTGCTTGACCTCCCGGAGAGCCTGATCATCTCCATCTTACGGTGCCTTCCTACCGACAGGAAATGCCAGGCAGAGCGGGTGTGCAGAACCTTCAGAAAGATGCTCAGCAACCCAGCCCCTGGGAGTTTTGTGTGGGACCGTGTCAGTCTGGAGGACTCAACGTTCCAGAAGCTGCCCGTGCATGCCCTGAACAGGCAAGACCTCTTCATACAACCATGTTTGATCTAGCAGGGCACTGTCAACCTCAGCACAACACCTGATCACCATACTATGCCTGCTCTCATGCTTTGGCATGCGGAACCTGCGCTTCACTTCCAAACCACACCAGGCAGTGTATCACAGTGTCACCACAGTGTATGGGCAAAGTGGTACCTTGCTGTAGATCTGTCTGGCTACAACTGGCATGGACCCGCCACAGTGTGGCCTCTATTGCATGCCTACGGCCTTGCACAGCATGACTGGGCATGGCAGACAATCATTATTGGTGGACCATGTCTGAGAAACTGATGCCAAGTGACACGAGGGTTGGCTGGGCATCTTCGAGAGGCGTCTGAAACACCGAGTCACTTCGGACACTGTGTGCAGGTGGCTGCTCACACGCACACAGGGCATATCGATTCTCCACCACCGTGGACAATTGGCAAAGAACAAAGTACATTCCAAAGGCCTACCGGATGCATTGAAGAGGGACCAACAGATTGCCCTCACTACGCTTCCACTGCTGTCAGGACTCCTTTCCCCTGAGGCCAGCTTGCACCTGGACTTGACTTGGGGTGTGTCTGCCATATACTGCTTGCCACATATCCTCATGCCTGTATTATATGATCTAGGTGAATTTGAGTGACATATGTGGACGAGTGACCCTCCCGGAGATGTGCTCGCACAGAATCTCAGGATACGAAAGATTCAGCTGTCTGTATACAGACTGCTGATCTATTGCATGCTAGCACAACTGATTGCCGCACGCTGTAAAATTCGCATACTGATTAATTCAGTGTGTGCCTGTGCAGTCATGGCGAGACTTTTGTTCGCACCTGAACACCCAGGCTCTGACTCTCAGTATTGGAACAGCTTGTCCACAGTGCTGGCTCACCTTGAGCTATGTACCCAGGAGGAGAGGTTGACAGAGGGCACATCTGCAGCACTGTGTCAGCTGACCAGGCTTCAACGCTTGAGGCTGACTTCTTTTGCGGATACAAGTGCTCGAACTGAGTTTGGCATGATCAAGCTGGATCTGCCTCTGCTGCAGCGACTTACAATTCAGTGCCTCAATCTTGACGCTATACATCTGAAGTGCCCAAATATAGGAGAGCTTGTGTTGTATGATTTGTCAGTGAGAAGCTTCTCTGGGATGCCCAATGGCATTCGGAAGGTCCACCTGGACCGTACGAGGGAATGGGTGCCTTTCCAGGAGTTTCTGCCTGCACATAGCACCACTTCGCTGGAGGAATTGGTGATTGTAGGGGATGGCCCGCAATTCACAGACCCTGAAGCAGTCAAGACATTGTGTCTAAATGGCAAGATGAGGTGTCTCAGGATGGATCCTGCAGCTGCCCATGCTGGAGCCTTCTTGGTGGATGCCTCATGGCAGGCTGCACCTCGGACCTTACAAGAGATCTCTCTGAGTCTGCCACTGGATGAGGGTATTCCTAGGATCCTGGAGCAGCTTCCCAACCTTACGAGCTTGGTGCTAAAGCACAGTGGGCAGTGTCGCATGCACCTTGACCGGCCCCTGGACCCCTTTATAGACATGCCCAGGCTGGAGAAGCTGGAGCTACATTCTTCTTGGAATCTAGACTTGATGGATGGCACGCATATGTGCATGTGGACTCCACCTGCTCTGAAGTTGCTTGGGTTGGCAGAGAAGCGCATCATGCAAATGCGAGTGACTTCGCCTGGGAGATACATTACTCTACTTTACTAGGGCTGGTGACTGCCATCTTGACGAGGAAAGTGGATATATGTCACATACAGAAGTGTTGTGCCCGTGGCACAGATAGCGGTGAAGCTTGGCTGAGGCAAGCTGGAAGAATGCTTGAGGGTTAAATCCATGCCGTGTAGCTACATGTATTTCGCCGAGAGCACAGGATGCTTCATGATAGAGCAGGCATACGTGGTATTGATAGAGCCTTGAAATCAAGAAAGAGGTGTGGCTTTTGAGTGTATATAGAGTACAGGGTCGTAGTGGTGTGGCTTGTTAGCACTTTTGTTACAGGCAAGAGGTCTCTTTGGAGCCTATCGCATGCATGGCTGCATGTCATGTACAGACAGACAAGCACAAGCAGAGCCACGAATCTATCAGTCATCCAGCTTGGGCACAATGACTCCGTAGCCGCTGTGCTTGCGCTTGTACAGCACCCGCACTTGGTTGGTGTACTTGTCTCTGAAGAGGTAGAAGTCATGCCCAACCTGCTCCACCTGTCACAGCACACAAGCAACATCCTTGAATTAAGCCCATCAAGTACTGCAGTAAAGTGAGTCCCATAGACTACGCTGCTCTGTTGTCGCACAGGCCTCACAGGCTTGCTGGACTCTAGGACAGCCACTTCCTCCTCTGTGTGTGAAACTGCCAAGCCCCTGCTGCAGCTCTGCAGAGGCGTTGATGTACTGAGGCTAAAGTGCAGAGAGGATGCACAACACGACCCTGAGCTGAGCATTCACAACGACAGCTTGGAGTGACGCAATAGCTCGGGGCTGAGAGGGACATAGCAGCGATGGTGATCACATACCTGCACTAAGGCCTCCTCTAGTGTCATGGGCGGCAGGTTGAACGTCTTAGTGCGGACAATCTCCGGGAATGCCGCTGGCTGCTGATCTATGGGAAGCTCGTCTACAAGATCCTCTGCCTCACTCGGCAGCGACTGCAACAACACGACAGGAGTCAAAGCAGCAGTGACGGGCCAGTGATAGCAGCAGCATCATCAAACACACAGCAGCTGCAGCGACAGGTCAGTCGTAGAGCTGATGGGACTTGCTGGATGCTACGCAGCACAAAGCATGTACAAGACAATGATGGGCACAATCGCAGGAGACCCTCACCTGACCAATAGTCTCGCCTCCCCTAGGGCCTCCGGGGCCCTGCCACTTGCCTTTAGCGATAGCCTGCACAAGCAGCATATATGGTGAATACAACTCAGGATTCCAGTGCGCTCAGGCACTTGCAGGATGCAATGGCAGAGCTGCACTGAAAAACACATGCCAATGCAGATGCAGGTGGGAGCATCTCTGTGCACAGAGGCGACCACCAACACACATGCACCGGCATGTGCAGTGTTCAGGGCTTTGGAGAATCATGGAAGAAACGGCAAGGATTTAGAAGCGCTACATCATTGAATGCTGCAGGTGACCGTCCCTGACAGAATCTTATGCAGACATGATTTCAGGTTGAAAGGGCAGACCTTCTCCTTCATCTTTCTCAGCTTCCGGGCCACCTTGTCGGCCACAAGGTCTATGCTGGCGTACAAGCTGCTCTCCACATCTTCTGCTCTCACCTGCAGCGGTAGACAGAAAATGTCCTAAGCCTGTACCTTGGTCAGGGATGAGCCTGCCCGTCACCATTCCCTGAACATTGCCAGACAATCTGGACAAGCCTGCAATGGCACTCATGCGTCTCTTTGCAAACACGTTGTCCTTGCGATGCACCCAATAAGCTCGCCAACTTCCTTGCACCCTTTAGACTGCAGAGAAGCTCGCAAGCTCCTTAGGTGAATGGCTGACTTGGAGAAGGGCGGACATGCGACAGGGGAGGACCTACCACTCCATTTCTCAGGGTGTAGATGGTGATCTCCGTCTTCTGCTGCTTTGGACCCTTGCCGCTGTCGCCGCCTGACACAGAGAGCTTGACATCCACCTCCTTGATTGCTGCCTCGTATTTGACCACGACCTTGCCCACCTTGTCATTCTGCAGGCAATGGGAACCATGACTTTCAGCCCCCCTGCTTGGGCGTTCCAATGCGAAATGGACCCCTATCCTCTCAGCATCACTCGTCCGCTGTTGCTGCCCCTGATACGTGAGCCATAGAGCCAAAGAGTGCCGTCTGACTCAGCAAGGGGCACTGCCTAAGATGCGAGATAGGCATCATGAAGATCCAGATATTGCATGAGATGCTCTTAAAAGGCATTGCACGCG
This sequence comes from Coccomyxa viridis, assembly GCA_963930925.1. Taxonomy (NCBI): domain Eukaryota; kingdom Viridiplantae; phylum Chlorophyta; class Trebouxiophyceae; family Coccomyxaceae; genus Coccomyxa; species Coccomyxa viridis. The sequence continues at coordinate 2,618,055 of CAWVOJ010000015.1, read as the reverse complement.
CCTTGATGAGAGAAGGGGGGCTGAGAACCCACCACGTATTTCTTAAGCGATTCAGTGACCTCGACATGGCGACCCTGGGTGATGATCTTCACAGTGCTAGGCTCCGCCGAAGCGACGGCTGAAACCTCAAGAATATTTCTTCGGCACTTGACGCATGCACCGGACCTCCGCAACGATGAGGGCAGACTTGCATGCCTCCCTACAGCATGTGTAGCTCTTTGGACTGAGCTGCTTAGTGCCCTTGGCAGCGCACGGGGCATACATGAAGCTTGCAGATGCATCTTGGGACTGCTTTGAGGGACTGTGATGTCCAGTGCCTTTGCTTGCAGATCTTGGGCAATGAGATCTTGGACGACAACGCCGTTCTGCCCGCTGTCAAAATTCAGACCGAAAACTTGGAGCATCTTGTCGGCATCATTTTCCGATCCTTTTCAGTATAGTCGACTTTGGGAATGTCAAAGAAGGTGAAAACAACGGGACCCACCAACTAGCGTCTCTGCTTGCTGAAAGACCTTCCCAGATCATGCCCACCTCTGCCCCTTGGTGCCTCGTTCTATTATGCGCTCTGGCCTGCAGCAGGGTCACACATGCGCACAGGATAATCATTGTTGCGGAAGGGGGTGGAACTGCGTCACGGGCGATACAATGTCCACAAGCTGCGCCTGTCACTGGCACTTGGATCTGACATTCAATTCGGGCGCCACCTCACATCTCACACATCTCTCCAGAGTACTTTACACATCAACAGCCTCTCCTTGTCTGACCGGCATCTGTTGTGTAACCAAGCACTTGTGTCCCCCGGCCGACAACTCCCACAAGCCACTCCGCTTCCTGACCCGCCTCTGCGTGTCTCTGGACAGCATGCAGTGCAGCCGGTTCCAGGACTTGCACAGCGCAGCTCTCAGCCTCCTCCACTTCCATCTCTTGCGTGGCATCTCCAGAAGATAACCTGCTGTCTGCGTCTGTGCTTTGCACCCGGTCCGCCCGTACACCCCAGCTGCGCAGGCGCTGGTCCAGTCCCACAGACAGGACGCTCCTGCCATCTGTCCAGACGCTCTGCAGCAGCACAACAAGAGGTCTTGCAGCAACTAGGGATGCCAGAGCTGTACCTCCCTTGAATCCTAGCATACAGGCTCAAGTGGGAGGCCCTGATACCTCGCAACTTTGCCAACTGGGGTGCTTGCACAGAGGACCCGCGCTAGACACCTGTGATTGCCGACTTCTATACCATAAGAAGATTCTACCTTGATGGCTGAGCTGTGTGCATTGTCCAGCATTGTTGAGCTTTGCACGGTAGCCAGAAGCCCCTGCTTAGAGCACCGTCTCTCCAGAGCCACCTTTATGACGCCCAGTGCCTGATCATCCCCTCCTGTTGCTACGAGCACCTTAGGGGATGTCCCTGCATTACAGACAGTTGTAGGCTTGCATCCATGCATAGCTGTGAGAGACTGCAAATGTGTCTGTTCTGCTTCTGCCCTGCAAGTGCCCCAGGAATCTGCTGAGCAGCCGCTTAGCGATCAGCAGCTGCACAAGGAGGAGAGCAAATTTGGGGGCTCGAGTTGTCGACCACAAGCCACATGTAGTCATCAGCAACTTCTATATTGTAGCAGTGATGAGAACACCAACAAAGTGTGAGCTGACCATAGGCAAGCCAAAACCACACCTGTGGAGCCCGGCGCAAAGGACATGCTGACAGCGTTCACCCCCGATTGATGTAGGCTGGGCATGCAGAGCAGCCGCTCTGCCAGTAGTGCTTTGGCTGCCTGATCTGGATCTTCTGCACTGCCAGGAAGCTGCAGATGCCACAGAGCCATGCTGCCGTCTGTGGCTCCACTCACAACCAGGCATCCGGCGTTGCTGGCTTTGGCAGCGCTGTTGCCAGGCATTTCTAGAGAAGCCAGGCTCAGGACTGGGCTCGTGTGCCACTCCAGATTGCTTATGTGATCCCATCTGCAGAAGCAGCCCACAACTCTGACGACCTCTGACTTACTCTAACCACAAAGACTTCAGGCCACTCAACAGAAAAGAGCTATGGCTTGCGCTATCCTCATGGACTGACAACCCCCTGGAGGGCAGATAACATGCATAGCCCTTCAGCAGCAGGTCCTCAGAAGACTATCCTGGCGTCAGCAGAAAAGGGCATCCCAACAGCAGCTCTCACCTCTTAGTCATCAGGTCCAGGCGCAGTAGCTGCAGGGTGGCGCTCGAGGAAGCCGCCACGACGTGCAGGCAGCCGGCCATTGCAGGCAACACAGCCACGGCCAGGTATCTGTGCTCGGTGGCTGCCACGCTGGCGCCCTGCTTGCGAGATTTTGGCCTGAGGCCTGTCCTGGGTGGCGGGCGTGTGGCCAGCCACTGATGCTGCAATGAGGCTTCTGCTGAGCTGCTGCTGGCCTGGAAGCTGAAGCGCCAGGCCATGAGGACCTCCTTGCTGCCTGCTGTGATGACATACCAGGATTCTGCACAAGACATAGCCAGATGAAAAGATTGTTGCCAGGCAAGTTGAGCTACATGATGATGTCTGGCATGCCTGAATTGCTCGCAAGAGAAGTGGAGTTTGAGAGGAAAGGCACCTGGACCGATCTGCAATGCAGCCATAGCCTTTACTGAAGACCCAGCAGCATGCTCAGCAACTTCCCTTGAATCTGTAACAACACCCTGCACGCAAGGCAGCATTCTACAGGGTGCTTTTGAGAGGGTAGAGAAAATCTTTCATCTTATTGCTTGTCACCTTTGCACTGCTAGTGCCATCTGTTGCTTCTGACAGTCAAAGTTGGAGCCCTAGCCATGCTGCCCTGTGAGCACGAACCCTGTGGTGAAGACAGAGAAAGCATGACAGCTCACCTTCTGCCCGGTGCTGCCGGGATGCAACACAAAGCTGCGCAGCGTGCTGTCTTCCCCGCCGGTGATGACAGCAATTGCCTGCTGTGGCTGGGGAGCCTGTAAGAGCTGCATGCACTGTATCTCCCGCCCATGGTGGTGCGCATGCAGGGACTGAGCTGATTGCCCTGCTCCCAGGCTGCCTGCAGCATCTTGCTGAGAATTAGCTGAGCTGGCCTCAAAATGGGGTCACGCACACCCTCCATTCATTGCAAGCAAGGGGTACTGGCAGGCTTTAAAGCGGATTTGCGTAACCAGTGTAGAGCTTTTGGTGATGGTGATATGTCACATGCATGACAGCGAGACAAGCACATGATATGAGCATGTCAGCCAAGCTGACTGCACTGCTCAGCTAATTTATTGATACAGGCAATAGCCGAGCATGCATCATCACAGGCGTGTACTGCAGCAGGGGTAGCTGGAACTGTTGTGACTGATTGTGGGCCGTACCATGTTGACAGATACCGTCATGGCCATGTCGTCTGTCGATGTGGATGTGGCGGTTTCTGTAGCATGCAAAGGTGAAGGTAAAGGGCGTCGACACAATGTGAGTGTACTGCCGGCGCCAGCCCCCACAGCGCACGCGCGCCAGCTCAGCCTGATGCGTCGTGCTGTACAGGATCCAGTCATCAGCCTGCGCAGCGCGTTCATAGCATGAGGAGCTCATGCACTGTTTCTGGGAAAGTTACATGCAGTGGGCTGGACGGTAAGTGCACTCGGGGATTCTTGCACAATTTGTAGCAGCCTGGGACTGGTTCTGTAGTGGGATGGTCTACACAATAGCGGAAAGCTTCCGGTAGATGTACAAGGTTGCTGACCTGGAACCCAGACAGGAGGTGATCTGGCTTGTCGCCTTCAGAGCTATAGAGCAGCTGGGACTCTATCACTGTAAGAGCGCTGACTGCCTCCACATTGAGATCGCCCAAGGCTGTGCTGTTGAATTCCCGTTCACTTCTTTCGCCTGGTGTGTTATCTACATTGTCTCCTTGCTGGCGGCTTTCAATGTGCTCCAGTATCCTGGATGGTTGTGAGGGTTGCTCTTCTCTGTCATGGTCTGTGCGCTGCATGTGGCCATTGCATGCCTCTCCGCTGCGCTCAGCTGCTTCTGGTGCTCTAAGGCTCTCTGCTGGCGCTTCCTCATTGCCTGACTGAATAATGCCCCTGCTGTTACCGCTGAGACCACTCTTACTCTCATGTTCTTTCTCGTCTATCTCTCCATAAGTGACATCACCACTATGCGCAGCAGGCTCTATATGACTGCTGGAAGCCGCCATGTCACAATTAGGCGACAACCTAAATGCTGTCTCATCTGACAGGGAGGCTGCAAGGCCCTTGCTGGCTCCTGCTGCATTACAGGGTGGACGGTATCTGTAGTGCCGGAGGCAGCCGTCATGGCTTGCTACTGTAACTCTGCTGTCGGCTGCTGATATGCTGACCAGGCTGATGGGCATGTGGGGCTCACTGCCCCTGATAGCAGCCACCAGTTCTAGCCTAGTCACAGCTCCTGCGCAGCCAGCGCACCACGAGCTTACAACCCAGTCCTCAAAAGCATGGCACAGCCCACTGAACCTTTGGGGGTGTGAAGAACCGAACTGGAGTTCGCATTAGCAGGTTTCTGATGCTTGGCTGCTGCACCCAAGAACCCATCTTCAATGCATCCAAGCCAACGTAAAGCTGGAGATCGAACACCAGTGCGGCTGAACAATGCAGCAATGCACAAGCAGCACTTGCAGGGGCAAGGGCACCCCACCTGAACGGCTCAGAGCCTCTGCTGGCATGCTGAAGGCGGCGATGTTGCCCCAGCGGTCCCCGCACACTAACACGCCCATCTCCAGGGAGAGGTCCAATTCAAGCACGCGAGCGCCAAACGGCGACACTGCCTCGGCCATGAGCGCACGCTCTGCATCATCCAGATTCACCTGCACAGGTACAAGCTTTTCTCCTTGGCATCATGCAGCATTGCTCTTGCACTTGCTGACCGTCACAGGATCTACATGCGCGTGCCGCGGCGGGCAAAAGGAAGCTTTGCGCCTGTAAGACTTTGCCATCATCTGCAGCGTCTTTGCATCGCAGATCAAAGAGCAAGGCTCATGTCGAGACACACCTGGCTGCAGGGGTGAGTCGTTGCTGCTTCTAGGAGACGGGCAACTGACCAGAGGCGCAGGCCTCCATGCAATGCCGCTGTGATGGCCACGTCTGCGCCAAAGCAGGCGGCCCAGAAGCTGCCCAAAACAGGCTCCCCGCCATGCGCTTGCCAGCTCACAACTGTAGTGTCTGCAAGCAGTACCTCTGTCAAGGCTCAGCATGTCATGTAGCATTCATGTGACCATGCAGGCCAGGTCTTCTGCCCTGGCGTACAGCATCAAGAGTGTGCGGCACAAGGGTGCACCTTGATACGGGAGGTCGCAGCAGCGGCTGACTAGCTCTGGACAGGGAAGCAGCTCACCATCATTTGGCACTTTGCTGGGCTGCAGGCTTGTCTGAAGCTGCATGCGCGGCACCCGGATGAGGCTTGCTGCACCGCTCTGGGTGCCCGTCAACACGAGATCATGCTGCGCAATTGCAGAGCGCACTTGGGCGCCACCCGCCATTTCTGCGTCCTCTGCTCTACAAACCTGCATCATAGAATAGCCATTGCAGGAAGCAACACATTGTGTCTCACTGCTTCTGATCAGGTGGCATCTCTTCCAGCCCTCGTTCAGACAGTATGGTGCAGGTCGAGCATGTTATCAAAATGACAATGCAGTTTGGCAGGGCCTCACAGCTAGGCACATCAGCGCCTCTCTGCGCTCATTCTGCCAGAGCTGCTCCCAGCGCTCGGGCGCCCCTGGACTTGGCAGCTGCACCCGCTGCAGGCGCCCCTGGTGTGTGCCAATGTAGAGCAGGAAGTGACTGGCCAGGGCCATTGGCCTCACCCAATCCTCTACTTTGCTGCTTGAGGACTCCTCCCCTGCAAGGCAATCGGGACTGCAGCTTGCCACACTGGTCATGGAGATGTGTAGACGAGAGGCACGTGTGAAACGTATGCCAGATCTGCATGCAGCTGTGTATGTACTCCTCGTCTACAAAGCAATACTGTGTCATTGCCTGACTCATGAAGGACTGAGAGAGCCCCAAATAGTGAATTTCAGTACCTTGCAGCATCATGCACAATTCTGCTGGGCATTAGCTTTGTGCATAGCCATGTTGCTTGATCTTGCATCAGCCCGCAGGCTGCTGATACAAGGGTGCTTACCAGATGCGTCTTGCATGATAGACTGGGACAGGCGGAAGCTTTCCAGGGGCGCTCCCACAGCGGCTTCTCCTGGCTGGGAAGCCGCAGCGGTAACCTCAGCAGGCAGGAAATTGGCCAGAGGCCAGATCTTGATCGATCCATCAGCGCCCGCTGTCGCCAGGCGCAGGTTTGGCAGAAGCTGAATACGCCAAATGCCTCGGCCCTTGTGGCCCTGCAGGACTGCCATGCAGACGCCCTTGTGCCAGACCCTGCATCACGGTTGAGAGTATGTGGCGTCTCACCCTCTCACAGGTCCCAATATATTTGTACCTTGCAAGATGGGGGCTTTTGTGTGTCAGGCAGTGCTTTTGCTGTTGTGGTGGGCATGTGCTTCACACCATGGTGTGAGTCCCGAACGTGAGGACAGTGCAGAGACAGGACGCACCGGCATGTGCAGTCCTCGCTGGCACTGACGACAAGGTCTCCAGCAAATTTGGCATCCCACAGGCGCGCCTGGTGCCCTGTCAGCACGCTGGCTGCTTCCATCATGGATGTGCCTGTTTCGGCTGAGCCAGGGGCCTGTTCAGGAAGCTGCCAGATCATCACTGACCTGTCGTCAGAGGCTGATGCCACAGCCTGTCCGTCTGGAGCCCAGACCACCCTGCATGTCATCCCCATGTCAACCAACAGGCCCTGCTGAGGGCTGCTCCTTCTTTGCAGTTCTACCTTGAGAGGCACTACTTGTGTGCATGGAAGCCTGGCGGGCTTCTCAAGACAGTATGCATTCTTGCCGGCTCATCTATGTGTAGTGAACAGGGCTGCCCAAAGCAGTGCAGTACCTGTGTATGGAGCCCTTGTGCCCCTTCAGGCAGTACAGTGGTGGGCAGCTCTGGTCCACTGTGCCGTCTGACTCAGCAGCTCCATGGCTGCACTTCCAGATGAGGACGTCCAGGAACACAGTCCCAGCAACCACCCAGATGTCTTGCCCAGCGCCTTCCTGAATATGCATTTCTTCATTGTTCAGGACACGAAGAAGCAGCACTACAGACCAGAGCTGCACTTCATCCAGACAAGAGCCCAAGAGTATGCGCACACGACATGAGTGGTGCCCATGAGGCTTGCAAAAAAGGTGTACAAGTTTAAGCAGCTAGATCAGAGATGTCTTTGTGTCACCTGGGCGCCAAGATGGAGAGCTTGGGAGTACAGGAGCAGCTTCTCCGTGCAGCATGCCAGCAACACCCGCTGCCATTTTGCCTGCATAGGTCCTGCCCATCAGTATTTGCCAGCTGCACAGGAGTAGATGTTGCACAGTGAGGAGCCTCCCAGCAAATGAGTGGCCTGCAGCAGGGGCCGGCCAGACATGCCCTGCTTCACCAGATGGCTGCAGGATCTATGCATACCCGACCAGCTCCTGCAGCCTGCTGGTAAACAGCTACGCTGTTGTTGCTCAAGCCAACTGCCGCAAGGGCCTGGCCATTGCGGCCTTGCCAGATGAGGCCGTCCATAGTCCATTCTGGGAAGATCGCTAGGCGTATAATGCTCTCAAGCTCGACAGCAGCGCCATGGCATGTGCATGCAACAGATGCCACCTGCAGCCAGCAAAGGTCCAGGTTAGTGATATTGACTGCAGCATTGGAGAGAGCTGCGCACTGGCTGGCATGAGGTATGCAAGCTGCCTGTATTCTGCAGGGTGCAGTTTGGCCTACCAAAGAGGGGTACATGAGGAGGGTGGTCATCCGTCTACCTCTGCAATCCTCGCTCCATGTAGCAGCAGGAGTGCGCCAGTAGACGTCTTCAGGCCTTGAATGCCTCGAAGCCTTGTAACGCCGTCCAAAACGGTCCAGGCACCCAGCTCAGAGTAGTCATCTAAGCTGTAGAGATGCAGCTGAGAGCCAATACCTGCAGGAGAGCCCTATGGTCTTACATCAACACTCAAGGATTGAAAGGGGCAGCTGAAAAGTCGAGACGATGCTTGCCTGCGAGGAGAATGTGGTATGGGTGCTGTGGGCACCCCAGATCAAGGTGGCACAGGGCTGCGACATCGCCCAGAAATGCCTGGTGACGAAGCGGCATGTCATGTCAGATATAGTGAGAGATCAGTATCAGCGTGCTTTGTCAGGTAAGGCAGTCGAAGAACGACGGAGGCATGTCGGAAAAGGCCGCTTCCCGGAAAAGTGAAGCTACTGCCACAGGGAAGCTGAGTGCTTGAGAGGCCCTTGTGAGTGATGGCTTTAGGCACCAGTGCTGGCTCGTGACAGCATCAGCTCATGCAGTAAGGCATCCCTCTCTATTGACACTCAAGCCTGAGGCTTTCTCCTCTTGGTACATTTCTGAGTACACTGCCGAGTCGCTTGCCCAATAAATTCCGAACTGGATGGATACTGTTCCGCACAGCAATGATAAGTAGCTGTTCTGTGTATCTTGATACTACGGTACATCTTCGCATTGATGAGAGAGCCAGAAATCGACAAGGAATGCGCACCCATCTTCAACCTGGCCGAAGCGGTACCTACTGGTCACCGACAGGGGCACACACCAAATACCAAATTTAGGCTTTTCCGACCAAAGGCATGGTTTGGTAGGCATGACGATGGTCTCAGTGGCCTATCCACTTTGCGGTGTCGAGGTAACTGGAGGGACACCCTTGTGAGATCTTCATCCACAGCTCGGCAGCATCTTGGTGCACTGGTGAAGCTGGGGCCCCAGGTGAGGCTATCATTTGCCTGTCATTTGGTGCTGCTGTATGGAAACTGTCAGCAGGACACCCGCTCACAACTGGGAGTCTATGCACAGGGAGATGGTACCTGCGATCACAATCCCACAGAGCGGGCCATCAACATCATCACCTCTCTACCTTACTTTGCTCTGGGCCTCAACACATACAGGCAAGCCCTTGTCCTATTGCTTCCATCATTGCCTCCAGATGTGGTCAGGTCCATCTGTCACCTCAAACATACACAATAAATGATGTTTGACATACTGATGCAGGAAGGCACAATCGGAGGAGACTAAATTGTTTGGAGCGTCAGTCATGGGAGTGGGTGTGGGAGCGGTGGCTTTTCACGCAAGCTCAGGCAAAGCCAGACACTGGGGGCGAAAGCTTGATTACTGGGTGAGTACTGGCACTTACAAAGCTTACCTCTTCTTTGCATCTATCATTTGTCTGTGCGTTAGGCCACCTTGAATCAACATTTGCACCTGCAACACCCGCACCATGGTGGTACTGCAATCTATATCTCGCCAAAGTTACAGGGCCATAGACTTGTCATGTATGAGGCGCTGATCTACATAGAGTACCTTTGCAGGCAATTGCCGCTGCAACAGCAGCATTGGTGAGGGCTGTCTATCCAGACATGGCCAGGCACAAGACGGCAGCCTCGCTGCTTCTGACCCCCTTGCAACCTCTCGCCATGACCTGCGCCAATACTGCAGGCGTAGAGGTAAGCGCCATCCTACTTAACATCCTGCTGTGGCAATGCCACACCCCACAACACCTGCTCTGTTGTCTGAGACTCATGCCAGGCATGACAGCCCATGTCTATGTAGCACAGTGTGGCAGATGAAGACAGTTATCATGCAATGTAGCAGCAGACTGAGCTATCTCACGGCTACCACCAGCGTTGCACTCTGCATCTGCGAGACAGGAGGCGTTGGAACGTGTAGCCTGTGACCACTGGGCTGTGTTATTGCAGGTTGAGTACCTGAGGCAAGCGCACAAGAATCCAGATCTGAGGACAGCGCATCGCGTGCATCTGGGAACAGGCGTTGTTGGAGCTGGAGTATTCTTTCTGGAGTATGCGTATCCCACAGCCCCGCTCATTCACACTGTGTGGCATGGGCTCTCTGCAGCCTCGCTGTGGTCCCTGAATGCCCTTGTAGAGGATGCAGACAACAGGAGAGTAGGCACCCAGTTCCTCCAAAAGTGAGGGACTTTCAGCTATACCCATGGACCAGCATTCATCTCTATTGATTAGCGCGTGGATAGACTATTGACATTGGGGACGCTGATATGGATAATCACAATGACAATGCTGAATTCTATTATAGGTCAGAAAGAAATGAGCTCATGGATGCTGCCTTCAGAGGCCATGGTGTTGGCCTTTCAGCTGTGCACAGACATGAGAGGATCCAGCACAAACTGTTACACTGATTTGTAGTTGTGAAAGGGCAGTTGCTACGAGCGTGCACCCTGATCAAGCCTGTTTGGCACATCATTGCATTCAAGGTCTGCTGCAACCATCATGGGCGTAGGACCTAGTCTGGCACAGCCTGTAAAATCAAAGGCACACATTCCTGCAGTGAGACTCGAGGCAAGCGTCCCTCGCAAAGCAGACTCATCATGTCTATAAACAGTCACAAAGACAGCCCAGAGCACTTCAGCCAAGACTTTCTCACACCAAGCTGTCACACTGGAGATCACAATTGAGACGCAGAAAGCCTGCATATGCGTGTCACAAGCTGCTCATGAACGCCATTTTACGGCTGTGACGCTTCCCTGCTCAGATCAGCATAGAAATGTCCTGTGCAGCCGCCCCAAGCATACCGCTCGTCCTGCATCGTCCGACAGCCTCACATGATCTGTGCATGATCGCGCGGGTCAAGCAGCCAGCCTGTATAGCCCGCTTGCTGTTGCATCACATGCTGCAGCTGGTGTTGGACTTGAGCGCAGTGTATGCCCATGCTGGGTGCGCTGAGCCAGCTAGACCTCGCCCTCCTCGGCGTCCATGTCATCATCCTCATCATCATCGTCAAATCCGCCGCCCCCCTCCTCGTCATCGTCTTGCAGCTGCAGCCCAAACTCGTCTCCCAGGGCGTTGCCGCCCCCGGCAGCACCGAACAGCTCCTGCTCGTCTCGAGCATCTGCGTCGTTGGGCTTGTGTCCCTGCACCATACATGCTCTCCTCAGGCTGGCTCCATTCTCATAATGATCCGCTGACAGCTGACTGGCATGCACGCAGGAGGACGTCTTGTGTGCATAGTTGGCATGAGCACAGGCGGATTGTCTATGCAGGCATAACGATGTGAGGATGGCTTGGCATCAGTGACATGGAGCCGTCCCTATGCGGCTAACCCCTCTTGGATTCCTATGATAAAGGTTCAGCCTAGGCTTTATCTTTTGCACTGCTCTTTCCCAGAACGGTAATTGCCAGTTCATAAGCTCATGCAAATCGCAATTACCAATCGCCGAGAAATGCAGCAGTGATGTGAACACAGCCCCATGCATGTGCGTCATGCAGTTGGGGTCTGCTGCAGCTTTACCTGGATCTGCGCCAGCTCCTTGGACTTCTGCTCCTCGATGCGCTGGCGCTCCTCGGCTTCCTTCTGCTCGGCAGCCTTGCGCTCGGCCTCCTTCACGGCTTCGGCAGCCAGGCGGCGCGCCTCCTGCTCTTTCCGGGCAGCTTCCTCGGCCGCCTCCTGCTCTTTCCGTTTCCTCTCCTCCTCTTCCTTCTTCTGCTGCTCCTGGAACATGCAGCTGAGCAGTCTTACGAAGCCCGCAAATGCAGGTATCAGTCTGGTCTTCCTGTGACCTCCGCCCGCCTACTGATCCCAGCTCCCTCTACAGCCTTCTGCTCTTTCCTCTCCTCCTCTTCCTTTTTCTGCTGCTTTTGCAGGAACGCAGCGCGAAAGTTTCACCATGAGGAAGATGCCTGCTTCCTCATTCTTGTGATCCTCTCTATTGGATCTGCTGCTGCTCCTCTGACCTGGGAAGACTGGTCCCATGAAGACTGGCCAGCTCATGTCCCCGATTCCTTGGTATGGTCTCCCGCTGACACCTCAATCAGGCAATGCAGAGGCGGAACATGCCATACAGCAACTCAGTGTGCCTGAGACTGCGTGCGTATCACCCCCAAAAGCCTAGTGCTTGGCAAGCACTGGATGTGGCCTGTCTTTGTTGGCCCATGTACACACTCGAGCAACATTGCGCTCACGGGGGTGCCAGTGCGGTAGGAGCAACACCTGCTGCTGCTGCTGCTCTTCCCTGCTCTGGAACTGCTCCCACAGGTCATCCCCCTTCTCCTCATCGCCCCCGTCCTCGTCCTCGTCATCGCCAGCATGGCCCTCCCCATTCTGCTTAGGCTTCTCCCCCTCCCCATCGTCCTCTGCCAGATCAGCCCAGGCTCCCGCATTCTCCAACCGTACTTCCTGCAGACATCAGTCAGCTCACCATCCCAGCCCCTGCACACCCTCCTTTCCCATCCAGACGCAAAAAACACCATGCTCTGTGACCTTCCATCATGCTGCAATGTGAAGGCCTTCTCTGATACCCGATCAGCACACACAAGCACACAGTGTCAGTCAGAGGTCACCAAAGCTTGTATGGGAACAAGCCGGACTGCGGTGTGTCGCTCGGATAATCAGAGCCAAGACAGGCCGGTTTGCCGACTGCTGGAATGGCACTGGCATGCACTGGATACTGGGAGCATAAGACCAAGTGAATTGGCAGAGCTGAGGCTAGAGACCTACCTTTCGGTTTGCAAAGCCTTTGACAATCTGCGGCTGCCCCTTTTGCACAGTCGTAGACACGAAGTCCATAGGATTGCTTGGGTCATTGCCTGCACATGTAGCTGCTTCACGAGCTGACATGCTCCCCACTGCCAACTCAGCATGGATATTCCAGGTTCACAACAGCTCAACCTGTCCTGTTTATCCTTAGACCCCATATCTCGTGGTGGTCGCAGATTGTAGACGCGTGTCCAGCTGATGTGGAGAGCAGAGATGCTCCATATTGGCATCCCTAAAATCAGCTAAGGGCCGCTCAGCTGTACTAAGAGCGCCGGCTTGTGCACACATACGCACCCAGGCAAATTGTGGTGGAAGTGGGCAGGTGTGCCCAGGAGGTACCTCGGGTCTGGTTGACTGCTGAGGCGCCCAGCTGCTTGGAGCCCACTTCGCCATGCGAGTCCGAGCCCTCCCCCGAGATGGCTGCTGCGCCGCTATTGGCCAGGCTGTCTGTACGGGCACGCTCTGCTGAGTTGTGGTGGTTGCCCACATTGTTGTGCTCTGCTGTGTGTGCCTGCACGGGGAGCCACCAGTCAAGCCTGGCACTAGCACATGATCCGAAGAGACAGCGCCACGCAGGAAAAGCTACTGCGTAGGCTCATGCATCCACGTGAGGATTCGCCACGCTGCATTGTAGCTGACAGCTCCATGTTGTCCCTCAGGTAAGCCATTTGTGCCACAGCCAAGCCCGCACCTGGTCTGTGGCGTTGCCCTTGTCCCTGGCGCTGGCATTGGCTGCATCTGGGAGGGCATCTGTGGCACCGTCGTTGACGAAGGAGTACAGCTTCCACAAGGTCTCCTGGCTCAGGTCATCTATGTTCACCTCCACCTCCTCATCCTGCAGCCCCCAGATCGACTTAATTACACAATACCCAAGCTATAAATGCTGGGCATGCAGGCCACGCAGGATTGCAGTGGACTGCACTGTGCTCATAAAGGGACAGTCAGTGACAGCACTCCTACTCACAGCTTGCAGGCAAGAGCTTGATATGGCAGGATGATGGTGTGTATTGATCCTGTGGCAGGAACGGTGTAGAACAGATACAGCTGACCACAATAGCACATTCCTGCTGTGGGGAACCATAAAGAGCAGGTCGCAAGAATGACGGCAGCCAGTGTATGTTCTTGCAAGGGCCTCACTGACTCGAAGTGCTGCGACTCGGCGATGATCTCCATGACCACGCCCAGCTTGTCCCCGGCCAGTGACCCCAGCCCCTGGCTCAGCCGCCGCTTCTCCTCAAACGCCATGGGGCGCCCGCCTGGTGCGGCCGCCTCGCCATCATGGCGCTCCACCTGCGCACAGATGTCAAAAAACACTTGAAGGCCTGTCAGAGCTTCCTGAGTCCCAAGGCTGCAAGACTGCCATGTGGAAGACCTGCCTGATCTCCTACACTGAGATCCAGCGTGCAGCACATGGACGCTGCTGGTGCGCTCAGCCAGACACTGACTAGCCTGTGAGAGCCAGATGCACAAAGCCAAGTGCCAGGGTTTGAGTTTGCTGCGCTGAGAATGAACCCTGGAAGGGGAACCCCACCTGCTGCTGAAGGGCTCTGAGCTCCCTGTCCATCTCTGCCATCTGCTTGGGAAGCTCTGGTCCTCCCGCTAGCCTCTGCATGCATGCGACTCTCTGTGGGATCAGGCTGTGAAGCGTACCCGGGCACAGAAGCACATGACATGGTGATGTGGGACATATGACCATGGTGTGCACGCTGTGTGCACCATGATCATGCACAGACGCATATTCTCTAGGTGATGGAGACTCAACATGGCTCGCAGACCCATGAGAGGGCGTCCTGAGGTGGAGCTGAGATGGCAATATGTTTCATGTCAATAAGTTCCTTGTATGCTGCCCATAGCCTACTGGTGTTGCAAAAGCAAGAACTTGTGTGTCTCACCAGCTCTTCCTGCTTCTGTAGCAGCATCTCAGCTTCCCACTTCTGCTCCAGCTGTGACTGCTGCCATTTCTTCTCCCAGAAGTCACTGAGATGATCTCCGTTCGTGCGAACAGGCTGCCCGATGGGATTGTATATTCTGCAGTTCTCCCAAATCTGGCGCATGTCATCTCGAAACTCTAAGACTGACTTGTACTTTCTGAAGATCCCCTTGGCCGGAGCGTGAGCCAGCTTGCCCTGGACGTCGTTCAGGGCCATGGGAGTCTTCACGAAGTCAAAGTAGTCGAATATCTTCAGCTTCACTGGGTCCACTGGCTCGATGAAGCTGCCTGCCTTCTGGTTTGTCTTCACATTCCTGAGGATGGTGATACACTGCGCAAACAGCCCAGTAATTCGCTTCTCTCGCTCCGTTTCGATGTGCTGCCTTTCTGCTGGACCTCCTCCAAATATGAGAGGCTGCGAGGCTTTGCTGGGGCCGCGGGCCTTGGAGGGCCCAGCTGCCAGCCCTGGAGCAGCTGTTAAGCTCTGAAGGTGGTGCTCTATACGCTGCCGCTGGCTGTGAATGACCTGCAGCTCGTCTTCCAGCTCTCTCTTTCGCTTTGCGATGTGCTGCTTGCGGGCCTGCCGGGCCTCGGGGCTGTCCGGCGCCCCATCCATGGCTGCCACAGCCAAACAGAAATGTAAAGCCCTCCTGCAGAAGTGTGCAAGCATGCTGGCTGTCGATATTACATGACCCCAAACCCTGCTAGGGCCACGTGACAACATGCCACGTCCTTGTCAGCACATCTCTTGCCATCAGGATTGGTGGCCGGCATTGCATATCTTGGACCGTCGCCAGAGGCCTACAAAGGAGAAGCTGTGAGGCCTGCGTCTGAAGGGGGGAGCCAGTGCGTGAGCTGAACAGTATACACCCGCTGTCACAGTCGGAGGTATGAAGAAGCTGAATATCTCCGCATCACCGAGGCTATGTCCAATGCAGATAAACCGCATTTCGATATGTGTGACCAGAACAATGCGCACATGAGCTGTCTTGGCACACATCGCTACCGTTGCTTACCACATCGTGCCTCTGCCAGTGCTGACCGCTGGTGGGAAGCGGCTTTCCTAAGAGCAGATGAGCGCCTGCAAGGAGCTGTACATATATTTCAGGCAATCCTAGGGGACATTTGGCGATGCAGAGGTCCTACGATGGCTCACATAATGGCCTGTACTGCCCCCATCTCGGCCCGGCATGGGCTGTTCCAAGCTCCCACCTTGCGCCGTCAAGGACGTTCAAGGCATCTGAACATACGTCTGGAGAGTGGTAACACTACACTGACAGCAGAACAGACCCAAAGGGCCATCGAAGTGCAGCTGCGCCGAGCGAAGGGAGCCAGCGGAGCTGCTGAAGAAGGGAATGGCTTGAAGTCTTCCCAGAGCCAGCCTGAGCAGTAAGTACCTCCCCCATATGGTTGTCACTGGAAGCCTTCTGACATCTCCAGCTTGGAGGGGAGACAATAGCAACCCTCAACCTTCTACACGTGCCATGTAGGAATGCTGAAGGCGAGCTGAAGACCCGGCAACAAGGGGCAAGGGAGTGGATCACTGCATGGCAGGTAGACATACCTAGAAATTGTCTCCTAGGCAACACTGCTATAGATCAAATTTTCTTAGCGGCACGTAGCAGCGCAGCAGCCTGTTAGCTTTGCCAGTGATGCGGTCCTGACATTGCATCTTTAGCAGATATGAACAAGCTCACAGGGAAAGAGCCATAAAGATATTCTCAAGCAGTCCTGTTGCATGTTGGGCGTGCACTAATGAGCACTGCTGTGCTTCTGCAGGAGTCCCAAAGCTCAGCACAGGGTTCAGGGGCACCTACGGCATCAACCGCTGAGTCAGAAAGGGTGCTGGCCGAGTTGCGATCGAGCAACCCCCTGCTCACAAAGGAGCAGGAGCAGGCAGCCATGCAGCGCCTTCTCAATCAAGGCACTCAATCAGTGAGTGCCTGGAAAGTGCCTCATTCAGTGTCCCATAACCCCAGCTGCCCTTGCATTCTGCAATTCACGCCCCTTTCCCTGCTGCCAGATCGCAAATGTAGACAGGCACTTATCACACTTGTGGGGTGCCTTGGAGGCTCCGAGGGCCTGCACTGATCCCAACTTCATTACTTGTGCCAGTCAGCGTGGTACGCACTGCTGTACTTGAGGATACCCAAGAATCTGGCCATGCTCCAGATGTCCTTAGTCACACCCCCGATATATGCTTGCAGGTTGAGGAGGATGGCGATGCCAACTCAGGCGACAGCCAGTCAGGGAGTGAGGGCAGCGGCGACAGTGCGGCGCAGGACCCAGAGAAGCGCAAATATGCACCAAAGATGACCTTCGACGACGGCTCTGTCATGTATGCTGCTGCAGACCTAGAGGCAGCAGACTATGAGGCTGTTCTCAGCCGCTGAGGATGCATTCTATGTCCATCTAATCTGCAGAACCCCATGTTCCCACAGAAGGTTCCCACAGCAGGTGTTTGCACTCTCAGCTGCGAGAGCAGAGGGATGGGTCAGAGATAATCAAGCATGGATTAGCTGGTGCCGTGAATACTCTCTGGAACCAGGCAGCCACTTAGCCTGGCGCAGACGCACAGATAGATCAGAACTAGCAGGGGCTACTTAGGTAGAGACGAAAGGGATTGCAGATTGTATGGGCTGCCACTATGCAAGTCAGTACTTAAGAATGCTCTAGGCATAGAGCCTCTGCCTAAAGCCCAATGCGGCTTAAATTGCAGATAGGAGATGGTGCCCTGGTAAGGCATTGAGCAGCACAGTGCTCTATTGCGGTGTGTGGCTGGGAGGTGTCTTTGTGTGACATAGGTACTGCAGCTGCATCTACCTCGAGGTCGGATGTTTGCGTCAGCCTCAAGCATATGGACACCAGTGGCCAGCTGACGGCACTCTGGTATCATCTGATATATCTCCCACCATCAACAGTCACTGGCACAGAGGCAGGTTGATGTGCGACCTTGACAGTGTCAGGTTGACTTCTATCATGGAAGACCACGCCAAGCGTCAGCATATTCCTGAAGGCCCTTCAGGCCGGGCTTGAGACGCAACTTTAGGTCACAGTTGATGATCTCCCCTGTGCAACAGGACACTTGCCTAGCAAGGATGCCTTCTTGAACCTGCTCTCAGACTCTACTGTATCACGTATCTCTTGTGATATGCAGTCTCAGGTTGCCAGACAGGATGAATTATGCATGATCATGATTGCGTGGATTTTGAAGATGCTCATCAAGAACTTTCTCACCATTATTCTCATCCGCAAGACATTGTCCTGGGGCTTCTCTTACCTCAAATAATTTCAAGTACACCTGCATGCCTGCAGGTACTGGACTCGAGTTGAAGTGTATGCAATTTTAGGGGTCACATGCATGATTCCCAAGTGGATGTCATGATTGCACTCATGTCCCATCCCAGAGCCGGCAAAGGTAAGTTGCGTACCGTCAACTCTGCTACGAGTGGCAGAGCGACAAACACTGAGCACCTAGACGGCTCGCTCCTCGTCGGGCTCAGTGTACAGAAGGCTATCATTCCGGCGCCACCACATCTAGTGAGTGAAACTGCTACGGCCGACATTATAGCGTTTAATCTACCAGCCGAATGTTCTCCCTTGCGAGCATTTTACACAGTTGAGCTTTCATGTGCCGCTTCCTTAAGAGCTGTACTGCATTGGCCGCAAGAATTTGACTGTAAAGATTTTCCCCTGCTAGGAGACTCCTGGCAAACAGACATGTGTGCTGGCTTTATACAAGTCTGTTGAGATCGTCTCTGTACGAAATACTATCATCGATCGGCTGAAATGCAAGCGATCCAGGTTGTATGCATCTACAAGGTGCCTGAAGCTGTGGGCACTTCATGCAGAATTGCCCGTCCTGTCAGGACAGCACTATTGATCCAACTTCCTGCTCACCATGCGCCTCAGGGTAAGCACTGACCCAGGTACACCGCTTATGATGAGACTAGTGTGCATCATACTACCACAATTACTAGGAGCTTGCACTATGGAGTCTGTGGCATGCATCTTCATCCCTGTCATATGCATGCACTGATGCTCTCAGTGCAAGCAGTAATTCATTGCTAGAAGACATCTCCTGCTCTGTTGCGCTCATCAAGCATCGAGCCATTTACCTGACCCTGGCTGCCTCTTGTGCCTATAAACCTTGAGCAGAGGCTGAATGTTGTGTGCAGTCAGGATGGACGCTATTTGGATGGCACAAGCTGAAGCAGTAAATCTCGAAGAGCAGGCAATGCAGCTTGAGCGGGACAACCTCCCGGTGGCAGCTACAGCCATGCTGCAGCGTGCCAAATCCAAGCGCAACACAGCCGACGTCCTGCTCCAGCAACATGTTGACTCGGGTAAGCCACCGATACCCTCCATGCTCGATCTACAGATACAGAAAGTTCTCAGCGCACTTGGCTGGTTTGGCTATACACACGATGTTCATTGCGGGGTACACTGTACTGGACTGGCAGTCACTTGCTAACAGAAGCCATGTGAGCAAGACCCCTGGTCAAAGGAACTGCCAAAGCACATGACCAAAGTATTCAGCATGATTTCATGGCTGTGGTAAGCCATTTGGCTGAAAGTACAATGGGTTTTTCCCCATGCCTCCATGCTGAGCCCTAGGGGAGTGTCAGGCTTCTGTACAAAGCTGCATGCCCCTCTGAGCTACCTCACGCTGCAGCTGCCGTCATCCTGCAGCCATATGGTGCCATGCACGTGATAGTGAGAGAAATGCCTATAAAATCATGGCCTATAGCATAGCAGAAGACATCTGTCTTTGTATGAGGCAATACTGCATGGTGGACATATTGGGCATTTCTTTGTCTGCTTTTATTTGCAGCATGTCAATGGGCTTCAAGCCACAAGTTGTAATGCTGGCAACACCTAGCCAGATGTCTCTGCTGAGGCTTTAGGCAACATGCCTGGAGAAGCCTCCAGGCTATCTTACTGCAGAAAAGCTGTCTGGCCGGGTGATTGCGCCTTCAAATAGCACAGCAGCAAAAAATTGCGATTATGCACCACGCTCAATGCAAGATGGCCCAGGGAAAGACACCTGCAATTTATGTGCAGGCTACCTTGCGTTTATGGAGGAGCACAAGCAGTTTGCCGACGTCATGATGAAAAGCTTTTCCAGACTTATGGAGACCGTAGAAGATCTTGGCGAGCAGATGAACCAGGCAACAGAGTGCCAGCTCAGGTTCATGCAGCAACAGATGAAGTACAATGAGGTCTTCTTTGCCGCCATGTATCAGAAGTATCCAGATGCTGCCACCTCGTTTGCCACAGGCGAGGACAGGAGGAATGCCATCCAGACCCATGCAGGTATGACTCACATTTTAAGTCTTCTCATCTGGACGCCTCGATGCTCAAGGCAAAGCATTTGACCCTGTTGTTCACATCATCTGCCCTACAGGCTGCGTTTAGAGGCTACAGGTGTGAAAGTCGAGCTTCACAGGGTTAATAATTGGCTGTGCTGCAGGAGAGAGGGAGCCTGCAACAATCACAGACATGCTGACTGGCGAAAAGCTTCCACGTGACCTGGTTGCAGCTGTCTATATCTACAAGAGCCACTGGCCAAGGAAGCTCCTTGTACGCACTCTGACAGACTGTTCGGGACTGCCGTTCAAGCTGCGACAACACTCAAGAGCTTGTACTGAATTGCTCACATACATTACCAGGTGCCTGGTGTTTCTGACTGCCTGTTCTATACGCAGGACACACTGGGTCTGAGCTTCAACGGGCCCCACAACATTGTCCTGACCAAGCACAAGGTGGCAGAAAAGCTCATTGAGCAGCAGATCTGCCTGATCCCGCAGGGAATTGGTGGACGGATGAAGGTGGGCAGATACCACGTCTTGCATTATTTGCTGACGCGCTGACAATGAGGGTGAATATCAGACAAATCAAGGAGGCACCATGCTGGCCCCTGTTACGGGCAGTGTGCCGCCATGATCAATCAGTCCTTATTGATCCATTTTCATAGGGACTGCAACTGTGCTCTGCTTGCCTCTACTCCAAGTCTGCGCATCTCACTCATCTGCCAAATAGGAGTATGTAACCTTAAGCTTTCTCATGTGCACAAGCAGCTTTGACTATGACTATGGTGTTGCAGGTGGCGGTGCTGAACCAGGATCTGCTGAAGCCAGACAGCGTGGACCGCATTATTGACCCAGGCAGGAGTCAGCTGACCTGGTCAGACATTGACGGCCAGGTCCTGGACACCAAGACAAGGGAGCAGCCATCCCCGCAGCTGTGCAGGATCCATGCTCACTACTCAGTCAAGGTACTGCACTACAACTACATGCATGCCAGCGTGGAGGTAGCACTACGTAGGAGTGCAGCTGCAGGATGATGATGCTTCAGGGCTTGTCCTCATAAATTCATTGCGGCAGCGCTTCATCATGCGGCGCAGGTCGTACAGGCCACACCATAGTGACAAGCTGTCAGCATCTGCTGCAGAACCTTGGACTTTACTAATGCTCTGCACATGACGCTGAAGAGGTATACAGTGTGCAGGAAATGGAGCAGGAGGGCCGCATTGCAAAGGGAAGCATTCAGGTCTCGCTGACCCCATTCCCAGGCCTGGGGTGCGATGAGAACATCCTGAGCAGGTTCATGGAGGACGCTCTGCACCTCTCTCACCATGGATCATCCAGCCCAAGCCTGCCTGGCAGCAGCTCAGAGCCCGCCAGCTGCTCAGACGGAATGTAGGGCAGTGCAGAGGGCAGCCAACATGGTAAGCTACACGCCTGCATGCACCAAAGCAATGACAGTGATCTGCAGCGTGTGTCTTTTTGCTTTCTTCCAGTGTCGGGATCTCTGTGAGGTGCATGTGAAGCAATCGAAGCTGATGGCCATGGCGCACTTGATGGTAGTCTGGATGTCCACTTCAGAGCTGAGCTGAGACACAACACCATGCATGGTGCAGGTCTGGGGCCTTGAGTCATGCAGACCGTCCCAGCACGGCCCGTTACGGTGACCAGTAGGAAGGAATAAGCTCCACAAGTTGCTGTATGGGCTTATGCCGCATAAGAGGGGCAATGCCGGGCCACTGTCTGATCAGGTCCAGAGAGCAGCGTTAGGGCGCTATGCAGGGAATTCAGCAAAAAGACTTGTTTCCTCCAGACAAGGATTCATGAAGCACTCCATCATGCAAGGACAGTCCACAGCTTGAGTCCCCAGCCAAATCAGATGATCTGATACAGGAGCCAGAAGAGCGGTGCCACATACATGATGAGCTGTATCATGATGTCCTGTCCTGCCTAAGAAGGGAACACTGTCCATACATGAGGTCACTGTAGTGTGCAGCTGTTGGACTTGTTGTGAAGATCATAATGCTCTCAGTACTATTCACACCATGAAGCTTCACGTGTATACATGAATGTGTCTGAAGATCAAAAGGGTGACTAAGGCCCCGTCCGTTGGCCTGTCCTATGTGTTATTGACCATTCCCTTTACTGGAAGCCTTGAAGGTCTCTGCCCCTCTTTCACAGTGAAACCGTTCAGCGCTGCTGGCCTACAACTCCTGGGAACATCATTATGCCTGCACAGACCAAATTGTATGCAATTTCAGGGGTCACATGCATGATTGTCAACCGGATGTCATGAGTTGTACCCCATGCCGCCATGCCACAGTGAGCAGAAGAGCCCGTCTGCGTACCATTAGCCCGGTGACAGTGGTAGCTTGGCAAACTTCTGAGCGGCTAGACGTCATCCTTCTCCTCCTGCTCGCTGTGCAGGTTACTCCCTGGGGCCGCCACCTCAATTTTGTGCAGCAATTAGCCTTTGTACCTGTCGGTGCTAGATTGACTCTTGTTCTGGCAGCATTGTCAAATATGCTTTGACTGACCTGCTATTATGAGGGTCGCGTTGCAGTCGTCGCTCGATCGTAGCCGTGGGAGTGCTCCTATTGCTGTAAAGCTTTTGGCAAGTACAGATGGATGCTGTAGTGCTCCCCAAGCCTAAATGAGGGGTATGCGAGGGGCATATAGTCAATGGTCAGCTAAGGCTGATGCAAACATCGACATGTGCATGACTTCTTGGCACCTCTGTGCAGGGAGACCTACAGCCTCGCCCTGACAGCACCTGTCTCAAGGTGGGGCTTCTGACCTACTGCTTTTTTTAGCCTTGATATGTGGATGACAGTGACAACAGTGGTGCTGTGCAACTCTGAAGCATGAAGTCTGTACATCGCTTCCTCAGGCATTCATTTACAGACGGCTTGGGCAAGGATGACACCTGCTTCTCTTGCTCATCTGCATTGCAACCTGATGCACTTCTCTGACTGTCATGACTTTCCCAGCTTTCCAGTTGCAAGCCACGGTCCGAGCGCAGCTTACTCCAGAACATGCTTGTTCTTGTCTGCAGATGGACTTTGGTACTGCCCCAGAGATCATGCAGAAGGCGAAGGATGACGCGTGTCTGCGCCATGAGGGTGAGCAGGCTGCGCAGTATCTGATAGTCTATACTTACGGCGATGCTTTTGCCTTCTTGCATTGAGAGCGATGATCTAAGGCTGCGGGTAACACTTGCAGATGTTCTCTCAGTCCAAAATACTGACCTGTAGTGCATGGGGTCATCATGCAGGAGTGAAGCATCCATCCCGCATCCGTGACATGGTCACAGGGCGATACCTGGAGTACAGCGAGGCCCAAGTGGCTCATTGTCCAGCCCACCTTTCCTAAGGCTGTCCTGGTACTTTCCTCAAGCCTTGCAACTGCCACCAAGCGACTGCCACCTGGCATTGCACCATCATGCATCAGTGTACTCAGCATGATTGTTGATTGTTGTGATGAGAAGTCAAAGCATGTCTCTGGATGTTTGTCTTCCTGTGCAGGACAACCTCGGTATGTCTATTTTTGATCCTCGCAATACCATTCTCACCTGCCAGGAAGTGAAGGAGAAGCTCTACAATAAGGAGATCTGTCTTGTTCCAACAGACAATGGCATTAAGGTAAGCCTTGTGACCATCAGCCGTATTGTGGCAATGATATAATAGAGCATTCAGTTTGCACATGATCTATTGTCAGCTCATGAATTTCCTGCATCAGTGTGTTGGCAACGACTTAGCTCGGAGCTGACAACATGTAACCTGCAACCTGGGTGCTCTGGTTTCCTGCATGAGCACACTCAAGATGAGCATGTCCTATGAGAGGCTTTGCCGTTGCAGGTCCATGTGCTGAACCCAGAGCTGCTGAGGCCCGATGGGCCGCAGCGCTTTGTGCACCCCAACAGGAGCAACTACAATGCGGCTGGACAGGTGTGCGCAGCACATGCCTTTTTCTATGCAGTGTTAGGCTCCATATCAATATGTTCTGGCACTGATAGAGGACTAAGTAGGTCTGAGTTCATACTCAAGCAGAGCATACAGCAGCTTGACGCACCCTGGGCGCTTCAGATGCCTACGAACACTTATAAGCACACCCCAGAGCTGCTATGTGATACATTGTTTGGCTGCAACAGGTCTGAGCCCCTTCGTCATGCCCCTCCTCCCGCAGGGTCAGCCACAAGTGCACATGCGTGCTGGCTGGGCTGAGCCAGACGCGTGCTTGAGGGAGCACGTCTGGGCTCAGGCGGACTGAGGGTAGCCAGCTGTCAATGATCGGCTGCCCAAGAGTGCATGCATGCTAAGCAGCTCAGGAGTTCTAAGGGTGAGAGTACAATACTTGCTGATAGGAAACCTGGAGTCTATTGCCGCTGAGAGTTTGCTACAGCTTCAGGCTGTACTGTCAATCTGCATGTTACCTGCCTTGTGACATCCGTGCAATACAGTGTGACATCTCAAGTGTTAGAGCCCATTTCAGACTTCTGCCGCTTTATGGGCAGTATAGGAATCCTGCATAGGCTTTGGCACATATACAACACAGCCTTTGGTGCTTGTCAGGACCTGCATAAGACTTCTCTGTATACATGTGTGTTGGTAGGTCTCAGTGTGTAGCAGCCTTGCGATGAGTCATGTATAGCAGCTTCTGTGGAATATGAACAGTCCTTTCAGAATGCACTCCAGGACACAGACCTATCTCACTCGGGGCGTTTGACTTGTAGTGTTTGCACCTGCGCTCAGAACCCCCTGAATCCCAGGTCTGATGCAATGAAAGCCTCAGGAAGCTGGACAGGACTCGGACATCGTCATGTGGGGTGGGCAGAGTCCTCCATCAGTTGGTCTGTCACTTGGAGTCCACAAGATGTGCCAAATGCTATTGCCCACCTGATCATGGGTGCCTCACCTATACCACATGCCTGCAGGTACTGGACTTCAGTTGTATGCTCTTTCAGAGGTCACATGCCTGGTTCCGATCCGGAACGCGTGATTATGCATCTGGATGTCATAATTGCCACAGTCTGCCGGAATCCAATCTGCGTACCGTCCTTCCGGTCACAAACGGGGTACTAACTGTCACTGAGCAGCCACTCCAGTAGATGCCTCCCTGCTCGACGGGCTGACTGTGCAGCTCCTGCCCAAGGGCCACTGTCTCTGGTGCGTGCAAGTCTCATGATTATAGCCTGAACTATCCCCGGCAGATAGCTTCTAATCTTCAGCATCGTAGATAAATAATCTTTTAAAGCTGCTGTCGTGAGAATTGCAACGTAATTCGGCGCTCGATGATAGCAGTGATGTCTTACATGGTTTGAAGAGCCTTGACATACGAGGACGAGAGCTGGTTTTGATTCTACAAGCCTGGTGATAGTCAACATGATACACTGCTGCAGTCGAAACTAATTAACCTGTCAAGGATGCATGACTTCTCAGCACCCTCATGCAGGCTCTAGCCTGCAGCCCTGCTCTTAAATCTTATACCTGGCACCCACTGTCTGGCAGGTTGGATTGCTGGACCTGTTTATCTGCATATTTGTTTGAGTTTACAACAGTGACAGCAAGTATGAAGTCTTTACTGTCATGCATCCCTGAGCATCTGTCACAGGCAGGTAGAGACACAACAGGCTCCCAGCTGTCCTCCTCTGCATTTCTGCCCTACCAAGATTCTCACTGGCATCTGCACTGTTGTCAGAGGCGACCTGAGTGGAGTTCACTTCCAAAAGCAGTGGGTGTTCCTTGCAGACCTGAGAACTATACACATGGAGCTGCCAGTGGCCAATAAGCTGTCAGCTCAGGCCCAAGAGCTAGAAGACGAGGCTGTGCAGCTAGAGGAGCAGAAGCTTCCAATTGCAGCCGCGGCCAAGCTGCAGAAGGCTGGGGAACTGCATGACGGCGCACGCATCCTGCGCCAGGGACACTCAGGTAGAGTGATCTCGTCCGCACCTTGCCAGCAGACAGTCAAAGGCTTGTGTGCGACTCTGGCCTTGCCGCAATCGGCTGTAGTATCCACACATCTGACAGGCACATGGGCAATTTTGGGATAGATGAGAGCCCACTGAGCATCATGAGTAGATCAGGCCCTGGCCATTGCAGACACGTGCACCCTGGAGCTGGCTGCTGATCGGCTGAGCGTATGTCCCGTGCTCATACGAGATGCACAAAAGCTTACTCAGAGACAAGCACTGGGCAAGACAGACTGTCTCGTGCTTTGCAGATGACATCCTGGCCCTACGCCAGGACATGGACAAGATGGAGAAGGCGGTGGAGAGGCAAAAGGACATGGGCACAGTCTGCCATGCAGCGCTCTTTCAGAGACCTTCAGTGCCTTCATATGCTGTTGCAGAGTGCAAGAGGAAAGCATTCGTGCGCTATGAAGGTATGAACCCTCCGCACTGCTAGGTCATTGGGCATTTGTGGCAGATTCAGATTGTTGTAAATTCAAGAGCAGCACACAGAAGGCTGCAAGGCAAGAGCTGCAGGCATTTGGAAAGCAAGGAGGTTCTAGCACTATATGGGGTGTCATTCTGCAGGCGAAGAATCTCCAACATCAGTCCTGGACATGGCGACTGGAGAGGAGATGGAGCCGGACAAGGTTGTGCCAGCCTTCATTTACAAGCTGTCCTGGCCCAGGGATCTGCTGGTAGGCTCTCAGCGGATTCTGTCTTGCAGATATGCCCGCCAATTTCCAATCACATCACTCTGCAGAAGCATATAGCGACTGGTTGTTGAAGGAGTGTGACTAGATGCCAATACAAATCCTTGAAGACGTCTGTATCCTGTGCAGGAGACTGCTGAGATGAGCGTACTTGACACCGAGAATATCATACTTACCTGCCCAGAAGTCGCCTCCTCGTGGCACCATGGGGACCAGAGCGCTTCATAGCCCTTGGAAGGAGCCACCTGACCTGGGCTCAGATAGACGGCCGCCCTCTGCAGTCCAGGACGGGAGAGCTGCCTGCTGATCATGTCTGTGGAGTGCACGCCACTGTCTCAATCAAGGTAGGCTGCAGTCTACCAGCAGCCCTAATAGAAAGCCTCGGTACAACACTCAAATCAATGTATCTGAATCAATTGCAAGCAAGCTCACAGCGGATAGAGGCACCCTTGGCTCTCTTGCTGTGGACATGGCATAAGCACTTTCACAGTCAACTGACTTGAGCTATGCACGTTGCAACAGGAGTACAAGAGGATCGGCCACAATCCAGGCGGTGAGAAGCCTGAGGGGTGAAGGGACAGCAGCAGAGATGGTGAGCTTTGCATCCCATCCTACTGACATGATAGACTTAACTGCTTTGCACACTGCTGAAGGATGCTTTGGAATGTGGCAGGTACAACTGACAGTGTCTCAGAGAGCCTTGATGCAACAGAGGTATCATTGGCTGTCATGGCTGTCACAGGTGGCACCCTACTTCACACAAATCCTCAGACTAAGTCAATAGCGTTTGGACGACTGAGCTGAATCGATCCATAAGAGCTGGTGCCCAATGGAGGCTAGCTGAACTCGGGCCTGATGAAGAGCAGCAACATGTCATGAAGATGTGCCTCAGTGCAGTGCAGTGCATAGACTGTGTTGCACAGCTAGGGCTGAGAAAGCGCAGCTGAGGCCTTGAAGGACTTATTGGAAGAGCAAAATGGCAGTCTACACCTGCAGACAGACTGCTACAGCTTGCACACTCAGCCCAGAAGTCAGCTGCACAGTGTGTCATCCCCAAGACCACACTGTGAGCTGTCTTCAAAGTGCTGCTTCCTAAGCTGTACTTCAGCACGACCTTGTGTGCATGCACCATAGGATGATAGTGGTTACTTCGGCATAGGAGCTGTTTGTGTGTGTATGCGTGTTCAGAGATGCATAGCCTTTCATGTATGACAGCTTTAGGAAGCTCTCAATTGTAATTCCAGCCTGAGCTGAGCTCGCCTTGTAAGTGTAGATTCTCATGAGTGTAGGTGTAGCCCAAGCTACTGTACTACACTACAGTATACAGCGGCTACCAGAAGGATGTCCTCATAGGACCTGTTGCACCACACCCACACGAATATAACAGACCTTGTATGACCGTGTTCAACTGGTCAATATGGAGGTGATAAATTCTCATCTGGTTGTGAAGCATTGCAGTCACTGTCCTGGCAGGCCAGTGCGTTGCCGAGACGCCCGTTTAGCGAGCAGTGTCATACTCCACCGGTCAGGGAATGACCAAAGGTTGTGCTTCGACGTAAACTCAGGCTTTTGAAAGATTCTTTTCCTTCTTAAGCGTCTCCACAGATACATGCTCACCCTCGTACGGAGCCATCAGAGGTGTACAGCTCGGATTCGGGTTGGTTGATAGCTCAGGCACAGGAGCCGGAAGCGGAGGAATGTAAGATTACAGGTGCAGAAGAATAATCACCCGTTTGCAGCCCAGACAAAGCTGGCGGAGGCCAGGTCAGTAGGAAGTCTGGCTGCATGTTACCCAGGGCAGCATAGTTAGCAGTCTGCTCAGAGAATCTTACCAGCACGTCTGCCTGAAAATACTGACTTAGCTGCAGTTCGCTTCCTGAGGAAGAGCAGAGACACAAGTGATTTCCCAGCAGTGTCCAGTGCTTGCCTGAGATGCACAGGAACAGCATAGGTACCTTACCTATAGTTGCTATAGCAGCCTTGACTTCAGAGTTGCGGACAATTACTCCTACCTTGCATGCGTGTCACACTGTGCGCCCCTGGTGCTGCAATTAGTATATCTGTCTGGATGTCTGCACTCACCCGGAAACAGGGATGAGCAAAATTTTGCAGCAGTCTCTGGTTTAAAAAAATTATAGCCTGCTGATTGAAAGTGCAATTGGCAGCATCTTCTACATGGTCTGCATCATGCGTCCTTTACATTTCTTTTATCAGGAGGGCAGGTCTTGTTACTGCTCTGCAGGCGCTGAGTCTCAGGCAACTCTGGACAAAATTGATAAGCTAACACAGGGACTTGAGGAGTTCCGCTGCGAGCTACGCCAGCACATGTGTGAGACGGAGCAGAGTGTCCAGCTTCTCGGGGATCTGAGTTTGATAAATCTTCTGACCATGTTCCAGAAACGTCACAGTCATAGTGACAGTGACAGTGGCAGCGGCAGCGACAGCGAGTGTGACAACGACAGCGATTGAGACCTCTGACTGTGTCAGGAGCAGAGAGGGCAGCCAAAGTGGTGAGCTCCGGATATGCACTGTAGCAATGAGAGTGACGTGCAAGGCATGTTTCAACTGCTTTAAAATGCTGTCAGACGATTGAAGTTGTCTCTAGAGTGAAAGTGAAGCTGCTGGCCATCGCGCACTGCACTCATGAATCTATACATTGTCTGAGCTGGGACACAATATGCAGGTCCGGGGCCATGAGTTGTGCACAATGACTGTTTCAGCAACATGTGGAGCAGAGTTGTCTGACCAGATCATCTATATATGATATCCTAGGTTGAATAATGATTGAGCAGGCAATCCTATGCCCATGCCTGATCCGATGAGCAGCTGTAAGGCTATGGAGGGCTTGGAACTCTGCCCAAATTGCGTCTGAGCGTGCACAGCCTCTCCAAATTCATGGGCTTGCAGCGGTGATGAAGCCTGCACGAATATCCCGCAACCTTGATGTCATCGGCCTTTATAGTAGCCACGGTACCTCAAGTCTCGCAGTCCAGTGTTACTCTTTCAAAAGCTGGACAACTAAGCGGAGAATTGCGTGTGGTGGTCTTCAAAATAAATGTAGATTTGCATGACATCACAGAGACGGAGAATCCTGGGTTCACGCTCACAGGCCAGCAATACCTGCTGGACATCTGCGTTGTGGATACTTGGTCGGTCCTTATGATGTAAATGCAACATCATGAAGCACCGGCATGACTCAGGCGTGCATAGTACAGCCCTGAAATACTGCCCCGCCGCCTTGCCTATTGCCCTGGTGTACTCCAGTCGTAGATGCCAGCCGCTTGTGCATTTTTTTTCTGCGTCTCCATCATCTCCCTGCGATCTCCAAGCTCCCAAATCCTGCCCCCACATCTTGCCAACCCCGCGTCTCTGCAAAGCGCACACTTGCGTGATCAAGACCCAAAGCTGCATCTCCACACTCATCATGCGCCCTCCTCAGCTGCTTCCAATGACTCCGAGACACACATGGAGAGGTATAGTAGCTTGAGAGGGACAAGCAACGCAGTCTCAGGTGGTTGTCAGAAGTCGACTTTCCCTAAAGCACAGGGAAAATAGGCTCTCAAGAAGCAGGCTTGACATGCTCACCTGTCAGCCTCGGCAGTACGCTGGCTGCGTTGAGCTCGCTCTGCAGCCGTTTTGGCCTCCTGCAGCTGTGCTTCCATGGCTGCCTTAGTGATGGCCATGGGAGTTGTCGCATGCTCTTCAGCATCCTTGCTAATAGGCGCAGTATAGCCAGGCTCAGCCTGCACAAATGTGTGACCTCTCAGCAGGCGGTCTCTGTTGCAGTGGATTTCAAGGATCAGCTCAAAGCAACGGTCTGTCATGCGCTTCGCAGCTGGGGAGCACACACCATAGGATCTGAGGACTGGGGCATTTTCTCGCCGATGGCTTCCTTCGCTATCTTGATGAGCTGCTCCGCCGTTTTCCGCGTCTGCACACACCCAGGAAGACTATCATGATGACACCAGTAGCCGGAATCACTAGCGCAGGGGGGAAGAACTTCAGCGACGAGACTCCCACCCCAAATGACGGCCAGGGAAGCAAGCCAAGAGTTGCTAAAACACTTTCAAGATGATCAATCGATCCTAAAGGCAGTCAGCATGCACGCAACCTGCGGACAGATGTTTTTGCCAATCTGCAATTAGCGCAGCCATGAGGCAGGTTGTACCTCACGGTGGGACTCGCTAGGCCGGAGCTTGGCCAGGTCACTCTCAGGCGCATGTGCCTGCCACTCCTCCGTTTTCATTGTTCTCCTGAGCCTCTGTAGCTCTGGCCAAATGCTGTCGCCATGGGCCAGAGCTACCTCACTGCAAGAGGCACAAACAGTGACCCTTAAGTGGCCAATCCATTTACCCTCTCCACAGGGCATCAGCAATGCACTCTCATTATGGAGCACCCGCTGATACTGTGTGTCATCTGTTGCCACAGCGTCTTGGCAGGCATGGGCAGCTTCAGGTCGGAGTGAAGAGCAGCTCTGAGACTTACTATATGCTGCGGGCATCACGCTCGCTCAAGTTGGCAAGTTGCGTATCCTGCTTGGCTTTGAGTATTGCTGCATTCATGGCGGCCCTGGTGGCGGGCACATCTTCCATTGCACCGAATGCGCTTGCCTGTACAAGTAGTGATGCAGCTTACCCAGCACCGTGACCAGCCACAGGCGGCAGTGCATTGAATGTGAAGTGCATTGCCAATTGGAAGCTGTCTTAGGCCAGGACACCCTTAAGATGTGCATGGCTTTGAAGCTGTGAAGTATCCCAGGTGCATGTAAGTTGCAGAGCTGCAGCCGGAGATATTGGCAAGGTTACACATTCCTTCACGCTGAGCCCAGCCCAGTACAGGCCTCTCGTTTGGCCAACCCAATTTGCGTTATTAGATGCAATCAGGTATCGTGATGAAGGGGCTAGGAAGACCTCACGGGAAAGGCAGCAGATGCAGCTACTACGGATGTTCAATGCTAATCAACAGATCCGGAATCTGCATGCCTTCAACCGGTGAGAAGAGTCCCCATGGGTCAATGCATGATTCCGACCGAATGAGGCATGATTCCAATCAGGATGGAAGGACTTGCATCCACGTCGTGCCCGACCATGCAATCTGTCTGCGCACCTTTACGTCAACTTCCTTTTCAAGGACCAGCTGCCAACCCGCTTATTGTCGGGCTGACAGCTTAAGCACACAGGAAGCCTTCTAAATACATCTTGAAGGCCAGACACCACTCTGAGTCAGTTTGTCTGCGCTGTTTCTCCCATATATTCTCCAAGGCCATATCTGCTCGGGTCCACTGCCTGTTAACTGCCCAACTTCCAGGACGTCGTGTAGCAAGTCTTCATAGCAAGCGAATGTCGTTTCATCTCGGCCGCGTCACCCCGTTATAGAGGCCCTGCACGTCAGCTTCAGCAATCTTCCACAGCAGGTAAGGTGGACCGTGGTGAGGTGTATACAGGCAATCAGATGCCACATGGACATTCTACTTGTGGTGTACAGTATCAAACGTACTGCTTAAACCCAGATGATGCCGCGAACAGGTGGAGCAACGGCCGGTTAGCAAGGTGTCAGACGGATCCTGTAGAAAAATCTATGCGCCTGCAGCTCCTTCCAGAGAACCTACAGAAAGTTTTCTGCTTTCTCTTGCAGGGGCGCATAGAATCGGGATTCCTGACGTCGTTGAGTAGACGGCAGAGTGAAAATTCTCTATTTGAGAGCTTCAAGACTCATCTAATGGAGCGCCAACTGCAATTTCTCCTGGAGGAGATGGAAAGACAAACTGAGCTCATCAAACAGCAAACAAAGGAAATTGAGATGCATGATGAGCAGCAAGAGAAGCGGTATCGGAAGATGAGTGAGATGATGGAGCAGACCTATCTCAGCCAGCGGCGTCATGAGGGTGTTACATTACTGAGTCTCCGTGAGGAATTCCAGCCAACTTCGTCGTCACAACCAGGTAGCACAGACGAGAAGTAAGGTCTTCATGCGGCGTGAAGGTGTGGCACAAGTCTGGACTGGGTTGGCAGTTTAGGATTGACATCACCACGTTCACCTGTTGGCGTACCCGGTGGTAGCATCAATATCTACAGAGGTCATCCAAGTGGAGGTTCTGTGCAATTGCATGTTGCAAAGCATGACGCTCTTGCTTTCTGTTAGGTGCAAGAGGATAGGCAGATGCATGCCATGAAGCGGTACCATCACCCACACATTTCCATGCTGCCAACTCTGCAGGAAAGGCGGAGGCTTGAAGTGGAGCCATGGCATACATAGCCATCAGTTGCTCGTGCACCTAGTGCTTAGCCTGATGAACATTCTCCAGGTGCTCTAGTTGAACCAGGTTGCTCGTGCACCTTGCTCATGCGGCTGTTCATCTTGCATAGACAGTCGAGATGTCTCGTCTCGGTAATCCCTTTCACTTGGTAAATATGGAGGCCTCCACTAAGTAGTCTCCGCCGGCCCAGCTTTCGCTCATCAGAGTTGACAAGCTCTGCACGCTACAACTCCCGTTGCGACCAACCGAGATCATGATAAATAGGTAAACGGCACATTGGTTATGTCAGGGAGCATGAGACGCTGGAGCGGCCTGCTCTGTGGTGGGTATATCTGAGCCCTTGGATTCGGAGATGTCCAAGTGCC
Organism: Coccomyxa viridis; assembly: GCA_963930925.1. Taxonomy (NCBI): domain Eukaryota; kingdom Viridiplantae; phylum Chlorophyta; class Trebouxiophyceae; family Coccomyxaceae; genus Coccomyxa; species Coccomyxa viridis. Next base: position 2,584,940 of record CAWVOJ010000015.1, on the reverse strand, counting down.
TGCACTTTGAGCCATGTTGAACGACTAGATGTGACGAAGCTGGGTGAAGCCCATTATTATGTTGGCATTATGAGGTGCATGACTCTGGCAAGGCTGCCAACAAAATAATGGGCTTCACGCCATGCACCTCATAATTCCACAATGCATCGACTTGGCCCTAGTTCTGACGCCCTGGGCTGTGTGCAATCAAGAGCTCTTAGGTTTGTTGGCTTATTGGTGAACACCTTTTTTAATTGTCGTGAGTAGTGAAAATAAGCCATATAGGGTGGGGTTAGGGGATTAAGGTACCTAGCCGGGACAAGTATGATTTTCCCCTGGTGCACCTTCTCAAAGTCTTTCTCAGAAGGACTCTGAGCTTAGGACTCAGAGTCCTCATGGCAAAATATAGCAGTGAGGGCTTGATTGCGTTGTTACAAGATGCTTTTGTGGCGCGCTCCCATACCTTTGTCGGAGGTGAATGTATACTATGTAGGCAATTGGTAACAGCTACTTCGGGATAGAATGAGGGCACATGCTTCGACATCATTGCCAGTGATGACCTCCCGCGCGAGCTTTACCTTAGCGTTTCTCGGGTTGGGCCCCCAGCCCGGGCATGCTGTAACCTGCTCCAATGTGGCTTTCACTTGCACAAAGCACATCACTTAGCAGACACTTTGCAAACCCAGACTGTACTTGCATGCTACCTTGGTTGAGGCTGCTAGACTCCCAGGGTGGTGTATCTGCATGCATATGGGCTGTCTGTTGGCGGGCATGGTGATATACATTGCACCTTGCGCTCTGGCCAAATGGAGCTCATGCAAAGTTGCGTGACCCGCCGCACGATGTGCTGCATACTCATGCACCTACTAGACTGACCGTCACCTCTGACCGTGTCGGACAGAGCCTGGTCAATTCGTAACAGGATCCCTGGTGCATCGGGGCGGGATACGAAAAGACGATCTTGCAATCTCAAGCTACAAGCCACAGAGTGTACGCATGACCTCATGCGCAGGTGCACTGCACTGATTGTCCCCTGAAGATTTCGAGGAGTGTCAAACCGAGCTAGGGGTGAATATCTGGCAGATATGATTTAATCACCCCTCCCCACGTGAAGGCTTCTTGGGCCTTCCTGAGACAGCAATGCCACGGCAAAGCAGTCCTTCTCGGCAATTTTGCAGTGCTCCCACATATATTCACAGTCATGGAGCAGGGAAAGGGTAAAGGGAGTGCTGAAACAATCCTTGTCGGTACACTTGAGGCGGATAAGCTCATCGCTGCGATAGTGGGTGCCTTCATGGAAAAGCTGGACACAGTTGTCACCGAAAGTCCGGAAGAAAGTATAGAAGAAAGTATGCGTAGATTAAAGGAGGTTTCCACAAGAGCAGAGAGGAGGTCGAACGAGGCCCAGCGGACATTTAAACGTAGGCTGGAAGGTTTGGAGCAGGTCATGAACAATCAGAGAGCGGCGTTCCGCCGTATCGGACGACTGCAGTTGGCGTGCCTTGAAAGCTCCATGTTGGAGTCAGTTCCGCAGCAGTCCGAAGGTCTTGTTGAAGCTGCTCCCTAAGACCAAAGAACAGCACGATCAGAAGCTCTAATTGTCTTGTAGGCCGCTGTAGCGCACTACAACTTGTTTGTATGAGAGACGTACGGTGGCATATTGCAGGAAAGGCAGCTGCAAAACTTGTCGAAGACATGATGACGGAGGGTGCCATCAGGGAAGAGGACAGAATCGCATCGCATACCTGGCAACAGCGACGGACCTCTGATCTCTTTTTGGGTCTTTGTTGAGATCTTGCCAAGAGCCCTTCTATAACCAAGCTGGTTGATAAAGCCTCCTTTCAACACTTTTGGTATTTGCACAATGGTGTGATGAAAGGTCAAAACTGTTCATATAAGGTCTCTATCATATGCAGGCTCAGAGTGACAAGAATATGATCGACTATTGCAACGCTGTCTACAGAGCGCTTGAAGATTAAAAAAACACATGCAAACTGACTAGCCCGTGCTGCCCGGCTGAGGCTTGTAGCTTTGCTTGGTTGCTGCAACTCTGGACTTTGGAGCTAGACAAAGGGTTTTTTCGGGCATCGATCGTTCATGTCAAGAGGCTACCAAACCCATGTGGATACTATCTGGTATGTATTGGAAGCTGTCACAGACGGTCTCGTGTAACATGCTTGCGAATGTGTATAGTAGGAGCACTTGTTTGGGGGATGAATCATCCCGGATGATTGACGGTTAACAATAGAGTGCCTTGTGGTGCATCTTTAGCATCATCGTCACTCCAGATGGGCGGCAGGACATGCACATCAAGCATGTCATCACCCATGAAATTGCGCGCATACTGCAAATGGGAAAGCTGCTGCGCGACAAGCACCTTTCTATGTGCGTCAAGCGTACGCTTGCCTTGACCGCACTACACCCATGGCTCGAGTATGGCGCTGAGGTGCTTGTTCCCACCATGGCGCTGAGATGCTTGTTCCCACCGGGGAGCATTCTAGGCCTGTGGAGAATGTGCAGCTTAAGGCTGCTCGCCTGATCCTGCTCGCATGATCCTCCCAGTGGGTTGCTCGATGTCTAGACATCTTCCGATGTGACCAGGGCGGATTTAGGGCTGTAGATTTTGAGGTCTCGCAGAGACATTGCGAAGCTTGAGTGGCAGCATAGGCTGCATGGCCTTTCGGCTGATAGGCTTGAGGATATCTTGCGTGACTGTGGTCTCGAGGCTCCACAAAATCTTACACTGACCCTTCAGTGCTAGCATGCATACTTAGTCTTCTATAATCTGCACCGGGTACGCCAGACCTGCTAGCTGCGCAAGTAGGCCGCTGAGTCTCATATGGAAAGAGAACTTTGTACATAGGCAGCCCTAGGTCCTAGACTCAAGGGGCAGCAGCATCTGCTAGACTTACAGTTTATTGCACGTTCTGTTGGGAAGTCATAATGCGCCTTCATGATTCAAGTCTGTACACCACAGCCCTGGACTACCGGGCACGTGAGTTTACCGCACAACTCAGCACTTGGCTGAGGCCAGCTTCCCCAGTATCTTTAGCGTAGCTTGCCAAAAGGGCGCCACTGTTGCAATCTCTACCCTCTCATCTGGGCTATGGGCGCCCTTGATGGTAGGCCCATATGACACTGCATCCATGCCCGGAACTTTCTCTAAAATGATGCCGCACTCGAGGCCTGCATGAATAGCGCCCACCTGTGCAAAACACAGGTGCCTTTTGAAATGGTGTCTAGTTGCAGCACAACAACAGATGGTAGCAGTAGATGTGCAGCTATCAGCAGTCAGACTATGAGCTGCAAATTTGCAAATTTAAACGGAGCGCTAGAGCCTTGACTTTGGACGATGCTGATGCAATGGCACAGTAATCCGCAACATAAAGCACAGAGTATGAGAAGCGCTAGTGGTGTGTTACCAAGCTTTGGAGCTTCTGTAGAAGAGCAGCTTCAGGACAGGCCTGTGTTGCTTATAGGGAATGGTGGGAGATGCATCAGAACAGGGTGAGGGCGCATACCTTGGCCTCATGGCCTGTCACCTCTGTGAGGACCTCCTGAGCCAGCTTCACCACAGCGCTGCCCGGATTGGGCGCCCAGCCCGGGTAAGCTGTGTCCTGCTCTATGGTGGCTCCCACCTACACACAGCACATCCCTCAGCAAGCACCACGCAAGCCAGATCGCATCTGCATGCTGCGCGTGGGACCCCTGCATGCAGCGCATGTCTCTGCTTGGCTGCGCACAGTCAATGTCAAGGAGTCTCAAGATAGAGCCGTCGAGACGGGAGACGAAGGGATGCGGGCACTGCGTGATAAGGGCAGATGAAGACCAGCGTTGCTAGATCCCGAGTCGAGACTGTGGGCTGTAAATGCATCGGTACTGACTGCAGAGCCTCTAAGTCTGCTGCAATGGACTGGGCATCAGCTCTCACCAGGCGGGAGAGACGTGCGATGCTATCCCTGACATGCTCAAGGGCTGGTGACAGGCTGCTGCGAGTGGAGCAATTTATCTTGTAGGCGCCAGGGGCGCTATTGTCGGTGCTGTCTGGCTTGACTGACGCCAGATTTGTGGACGTTTCCACAAGGCCTGGTCATGAAACTCAAGATGTTAGACCGTGAAAAGGTAAAATTAACGGCGGTGGATAGGAGGTGGACGCTGCAGGCACTTTGCGATAGCCCCAGAAGCCCAGGACTGTGACAGCGCACAGTGCAGGTCCTGTGTCTCACATGTGGTGTGGCGGCTTCGGTGTGATTTGGCAGCGGGCCATAATTAAGCTGCTAGTCTTCATTCATTGCTCAGCGGACAGCTCGTGTGAAATCAAACCTGGAACGGTGTGCGAGAACTTCTGGACGCCGTGTGGCAGCGTCAGGAGCAGCGTCAGCAGGCGCTCTGCGCTGGCCGCGCTCAGCACCTGCTTCGGCACCTGCTCCTTGCTCTGTGTCACCGCCACATCTAATTGCTGCTCCAGCGCCCCGTACTCTTGCTTCAGCGCCTGAGAATACCTGTTGACTGCCTCAGCCGCCGCGCTGGCGCCATTCACCGGTACCTGCTTGCAGGCACGCGGGTGGGTATTTCTGCAGGTGGGGCCTCGCACAGGCAATCATGCCCGGTCATGGGGACAGCCCCCGGCACGCTGAGAGGGTATGTGCTGCTGCGGTAAGGAGGCTACAGTACAATCTGTCTGTGCCTGCGGTGCATGTGGAGGCTATGAAAACTGTCGATCCAGCCTCGCTGCCCAGGAGGTTGCCAAGTTGGGATGTGCAATGCGCCTACCACGAGGTCTACAGTTGCTTCTCGGGCGATGGCGTTGCGCTTGTCTCCGCCGGCGATGCGCGCCAGCCGCGACTCGGGCGCCGCCTTGAGCACAGCGTTCGCCAGGCGCGCCACAAACTGCACGGCGTTGCCTCTGTCCTCGGCAATGTTCAGGCCAGAGTGGCCGCCCATCAGGCCTGCACAAGCATGAAGACGGCTCACCTCCCACATACCCCCCTGAGAAGCTCATCATATTGGCAGCTGGCATGATTCAGCATGGTAAGCACCTGATACTGCTTTGCCCAGATGAGCCAGACCCTGAATGAACCCAATTCTGGCCTTGATCCATCTGAGCAAAGCAGGCTTCTACATGCACCGAAGATCCTGACGAGAGCAGAATGCGTGGAGGGTACCTGAGACTGTGATGGTGTAAGCGTCAGCGCTGCTCGCGTCCAGGCTCTCGTGCTGGACCGGGAGCGTGATCATGGAGTCGCCGCCGCCGGCGCAGCCGATGAAGATCTCGCCCCAGTCCTCCGTGTCCAGATTAAGCAGCGTCTTGCCTGCGCAGCATATGCCCGGGGTCAAGAGCACATAGGGCTGCAGCAACGCGGATTGTAGACACATACAAACAGCGCTCTATGAAACTTCGATGTCCAGAGTTGTGCCACACGCTGAGCGCCGCCAGCATTGACCTGCCCTAAGGGAGTCAGTGCCGCTCTTGATTGGATTCCAGGTATCCAAGAGCGCCTGAGCAGCGCTCCTGTTCATCATGCTGAGCTCGCGGAGGCGCTGTGCCGGGCAATGGCATGATAGCATGGGCAGTTCAGGGTTCACAAGCACGAGTTGAGGCGTCTGAAGGCCACTGCAGCCATAGCAGGCACAGGAACGGCTAGGCACTCCGTATATGCGATGAAGAGCCTCAATCAGATGAAGGGGATGTGCCTGTGAGCAGACTGGGGTCCAGATCAAAGGCGCCTGTGAGCCCGGTCTCCTCATCCACAGTGAACAGGCACTCCAGCGGCGGCAGCGGGTACTCTACGCTGTTGGGGAGATCCAGCAACGCCAGCGCTGTGGCCACGCCTATGCCGTTGTCCGCTCCCAGTGTTGTGCCGTCCGCCTGCAGTGGCACATGTTGCCTGAGATAGTGCCATTCCAAGACACTCCTGAGGAATGACACACGCCAATACTCTTCCTGGACTGACAGGGGTGCCATCTGATGCCAAGTTCAGGGTGCAGCTGGACGTTTCAGGGACAGTGGATCACCTTAAGCCAGCTGCCATCAGACCGGAGGCGCAGAGGATCATTGAAGAAGTCATGGTTGACGTCGTTGTTCTTCTCCGTCACCATGTCCACATGCCCCTGCAAGATCACAGCATTGGAATGAGAGGCTTGAGCTTGCAGCACCTGGCTATCGTGTAGGGTTGAGTGCATCATGTGAGGAAGACCACCACCAATGCTGCGCACTGTGTATCACTGCTTGCATGCGCATCCATGCTGTACATTAGCATGCAGTTAGTCACAGCACCAGCGTAGCATGCTAAGAGCGGCTGGCGTGCCTGTATGACAACTGCGGGAGCGCGCTCGCCGCCACCAGAGCCTGTGCGCTTGATGACTAGATTGCCCACAGCATCCTGCTGCCAGGCTAGGCTGCGCTCATCAGCAAAGGCCTTGAGCCACTTCAGCACCCTGCACCATGCACGATACACATGGGAGAACAAAGATGCTGTGCTGCACCATGCGGCATCCTCAGTTCTCCTGCATGTGAGGCTCGATCAGCTGCGTCAAAGAATCTTTTCAAGCACTGGCCGCATGCAAAATCGCATCACTTTCTGATGTGGAAATTGCTGTCATAGCGCTCACGATCACTGTCAGTCATTGACACAGGGCAGTACAAAGATAGTTGGCAGTGCGTACTTTTCTTCATGCTTCGACGGGCGTGGTATCTTGGTCAGCTCGTTGAAGAAGCCCCAGACGTTGGCAGGTTCAAGGCCTGCCAAAGGGCCATCCATAGCCCCCATGGATGTCTTCAACCTTTTACTAGGGTTGTCTGTCTGTGCCAGGTTTGCTAAAGCTGAAGCTGGGTGCCTGGCGAGGCCTGCTGCAGCCCTCTGTGACAATCTCTAGGTGTTCAGGGGCGAAGAGGATTGTAAAAGCTTGTAGCTAGGAATGCCTGCAAGCTTGACCAGTGTAGATGCAACCCTGCTCTGCAACAGAGGTCGCATCAATTGAGGCTCCTGCAATAGAAAGAAGAGAATGTCGTTACTCGCATTATGGGCGCTCTTAGAGTCTAAGTGGTCTGGGAATCACACATGTCATGCGCCTCATCGGACATGACATATACGAAGGTCAGTCGTGGAGAAGCTGATAGACCCACCTATGATTGCTACCAACACGAAAGACTCCACTACGCTGCTATAATGCCATGAGTATCGCACGCGAAGTGGAGGCTCTGTACATAAAATTATAGCTTCTAGGCCATGAGAAGCTATCTAGGCCACTGTGCAGGCGTGAGAGAGTATGAGACGTAATTAGGCGATGCAAAACGCTGTGTAGCGCAGGACTATGTGACTTTTCGTTCTAGATGCTGCGTGGCCTATACAAGCTGACGATGGAAGCTCTCATGACCTCGATGAATCGGACAGCACAGCTCAGCACAACTTCAGGTGAGACCTCGGATCTATGCATTAGAAAGCCCAACAGGCGCCACAGTTCACAAGAGATGTTGAAAGACATGCACGTGCAGGAAGCGTGCGAGGAGCTCATGTCAGAGGCCCCCTGGCGCAGCACAGCTGCACTGCGCAGCATAGGCTGGTGCCCTCATTGCACAGGTAAGGCACTGGCTCAGGGGGAGAGATGTTCCATAGGAAGGGGTTTCCTCACTCAAGAGTCTCACCCCCCAGCTTGCGTGCTGCAGGCAGGTAGCATGGAAGCATGAGCTCAGCAGCGGGCAAAGCAGACCTGGTACAAAGCCCCAGGCTGCTGCACAAGGTATGCGCTGAGCCTTTGCACCTGAAAATTGCGCAAACGTGATCCCACTGTATGACACAAACTGCATTCCCGCACGAATGCTGTGACGGCTGCTGCACTGCACCCATGCATTCTCTGTTGCCAACTATCCTAGTACTGATTGCACGGGCATACCGCAATGTTTGCGGTTGCTGTGCAGAGTTTCCAGCAGCCACAGTAGATTATGATGCTGACAGCGACAGCGTTGAAGAGTTCAGCTCCGGCGATGAAGCCCCCATGGACTTCCTGGACTTTGACGAATCTGAGTTCCCTGAAGACCCTCAGGGCGAAGCAGCATTGGAAGCGGCAGCCGAAGAGGAAGGTGAAGAGACAGAAGAGGAAGGTGATGAAGATGAGGAGGACGAAGATGATCCGCCTGTAGCGTCCTCGTCTGGACAAGGGCCCATCATTGAGGTTGCAGGGATGCCATCTTGGTAAGACATCTGCGGCTTTCTCATCAGACAAGAATCAGCCTCACTGAACGTAAAGGCCGACTCTTAAGGCAACAGGGGTGCTAACTTTTGTGTGTGCGCACAGCACACATGTTGCGTCATAGAGACGTCAATAATTGCTGGGCATATGAGGACGCTGCAGCGTGCGTGGATCATACATAGCCTTGATGGAGGAAAGGTAGCACGGTTCGTGCAGGATATTCATGAGCTGCATTTGACGGGCTGATGTGTGCAGGGGCGATGCAGCGCTGGAGTCAGCTCAGAGCGTGCTACAGCAACCAGACTTGGAAGGCCTCCAATTATACTCCTTTAGAGCAGCAGCCAAGCGAGATAGGCTCTACATCAGGCTTGACAAGGTGAGTCCTAAAGTGTCCGCTATCCAGGCATTAGTCCTTTGAGACCAGTTTTGTTTGGTTGATCTCATTATGTGGAAGTCTGCTTCCCTGCACTCCCTGCTGTCAGCACCTGGCAACAGCTTGCTAGGTGTGGGGAGGTAACTGCAGGTAGTGCAAGCAAGCGGGGTCACACATAATGACATCAACAGGGCTCCTGCAAAGTTTATCGCAAGCTTCCCAGGCCATGCAGGTTGAAGCGCAAGTGATGTCAAAAAAAATTGATGCCTCTCAATGCCTGGTTTCCTCTGCAGCTGAAAGATAAGTATGGATCGCCCAGCCTGGACGAGGTCTCACTCTTCTCTCGGGAGTTCTACAATGCCCTGGAGGCCAAGATAGGCGAGCAGGCTGCCGGCGAGCTGTCAGTAGAGGTTTCTAGCCCTGTAAGCCCGCTCCCCTCTCTCTCACCCTCAATCTCAGTGACTGTCGTGCCTTCACAAAGGATGGCCAGACCAGAGCAAGCATGCTGTCCTTCATTAACATATCCATATGCCCTTCTTGTGGGAAGCTTTCTGGCATAAGTCCTGATGGGCTGTGGCAGGCAAAATCTGGGTGACTGACACTGGGCTGCCCAAATGCAGGGTGCGGAGCGGACAGTCAGAGTGCCGTCAGAGCTAGAGCGCTTCAGAGAGTTGCCGATGCTGGTGAGTGCAAGCCACATTGATACATTCCTTAAGGCGTTTGACTCATCCTGGTTGAAGGCAATGGATTCCGTGTACATGACAGCCACCTAGCGCCTTGTCATGATTGGGCGTGCTGAGCAGGTGACGCATGAGGCAGAGAGCGAGAAGGGGTCAAGGGTATTGCGACTGATTGAATTGGACACAGAGGCAGGATCATCGGTATGGGGCTTGGCAAATGTCAGGGTGAATAGAGATAAGAGGCAGAAATTGACGAAAAAGCAGGAGACTCAGCGATTTGAGATTCCCCTGTCGGCAATCAAGCAGGCCAGGCTACACCTTGATGCCTGACAGGATATGACTTGTCTGTGTAAGGAATACATGCCCTGCATGCTTATCTTACATGCCCAGACTTTGCCCTCAACAAGAGCAATAAATTCAGCTCACTTCAAGTGAGCTCACATGCGCTGCAGACAAGGCCCTGCATGACTTCAGGCCGTTTGAATGACGCCATTTCAACTGCCCATAAGTCTACAACCAGCAGCCATCCATTCTTGTATCGCTGTTCTCTGTCGAGGAAAACATCACACATATGAGTGACAGTCCCGATCCCAAAAGCCCCTGATCATACATGCATGTTACATGCCTCTGCAGCTCCAAGCAGCTTCCCTCGAGGCTTTACTTCTTCCAGAATTGCGGCTGCAGTGCAGCGCCACCATCTGCAGGCTGCCAGAATCGCAGGTGCCCGCCATACAATTAGCCACAGCACACATTCCACAGTACATGTCATTAGAAATGTCGGTGCAGATGTCAGTGCTGGCTCACATGCAGCTTCTGCTGCATCGGCTGGGGTCTGCACTCCAGGTGGTAAAAGTCTGCCAACTCCAAAAGCCACAAAGTGGACTGACCAGTTCTTTTCCCACCATAGTGCGCAGAGCCTCTCAAAATCAGAGAACAGGTCATGCAGCCTGCCCCACAGCTCGCTAGTGTGCCCTAGGACAAAAGCGCTCTTCTCTGCAACCACCGTGAGACAAGAGGCACATGCGCGGCACGTGCGAGAGGGCCTCACGCAGCAACTGCACCATTGCTGGCTTCGGGTGCCGTCCAGCGCGCGTCATAGCCTTGCAAGACATCAGGAGTTGTTGACCGGGTAAAGAGATCATGAAACTCTTCCCTAGAGATAAGCCCATCTCCATTGTCGTCTGCCTCACGAAGCATTCTCCTCGCCTGCACAGTATGACGGCAGTCTTTAGCCAGTCATATATCTGCTTACATCCTGCCAAAATGTTGTGCAGCACCCGTACACTTGTTCTCTACCATCAGCTGCTGCTGTTTTGCAATCAACCAACTAAACGCATACCGTAGTTGATTCGCTGCCGCCTGAGGGGCTGCAGACAAGAGGTCACATCTCTGCCAAGGGGATTGTGTGAATAGCTGTTGTTATTGACAAGGCAAGACTTTGTTACAGCCTATCTGAGACCTCTATCTAGGAGACAACACCTAACGCCAATGCCGTGAAAATGCTGTAAATCATAGAGGTTACATATGCTGACCTGGAGGAAGCGCTCAGACTCCATGTCATCATCGGGGTCGGTCGTCTCCAGGGGCAGCTTGTCCAGAATCTCCTCCATGGAGATGAAGCCGTCCCCGTTGATGTCCAGCTTGGAGAAGGCATCATCCACCCAGCGCTCCCACCCTTTCTCGCTCTGGAGCTGCACATACATGGGCCATTCCTTATGACGTGCCATTTATAGCATGGCCGGGAAGCTGTCACCCAGTACTACCAGAGATGCTGCGGCTCTGCCGCAGTACATTTCTTGCGCTAATTCTGCTGCAAAGCTCATCTGTGATCGAGCGACAGGGCGTTGCAGATACATACATGCTACTTGCAGAGCTTGGATTGTCTTCAATGGATGGCGCTGATGAAAAAAAAAGTTGTATCAGCCGTCTGAGCTGTTGCCACTCGAGTGATTGTGCAGTGCAACCCACGCATCATGGATATGTACATCCAGATCAGGCACACTTCGCGCAGCAGAGCGCACATCAGAGCATGGCTTAAGCCTACCTTCTGCCAGTCCACGAGCGCGGACGAGAACTCGTCAAAGGCGATGTTGCCGTCCTGGTTGAGGTCCATGCGGTCGATGAGCTGGTCCATCTCCGCCTTAGTCACCCGGTATCCTCTGGAGAGCAGGCCGTCTGCCAGCTCATTAGCGTCCAGGCCACCGCTCCTGTCTGTGTCCAGAGCCTCGAACAACTCCCTGCAGGACCAGCCTCTCCTCAAACCTCGTCATGCATGCGGCTATGAGACAGGAGCTTATATAGTGGGGGCTCCTTGAATTGCGCACTGAAGTGCAGCATCTACATAATTGAGCCAGCGCAAGGGTCTCCTGCATTGCTCACTGCTAGTGGGCGACTCTGCATAGGTTCCGGCCTTCAGCGCCAGCAGGCATTAGCTAGACGCAGCTGAGCCGGTATCAGCTGAGGCACTTGAGGACCATGTGTCCTTGCATCGCACTGCATTGCATTGCTGGACCATTTTGAGCGGGTTACCTGAGGGCCGTGACCATTTCAAGCTCCTTCGAAGCCTTGTCCCCGATGACGCCCTGCGCGATGATGTGCAGGACCAGCTGCTTCATGTGGCCGTAGGTGGCGTGCCGCTGCAGCCGCTGCATCACCGTTCCCTCCAACGGCACGTCTGGCGCGCACCCTGCCTCGCACACCCACGGGTGCTGCAGCGCTTGCGCCGCTGTCATCCGTTTGTCTTGGTCCCGCACAAGCAGGCCCTGCATGGCAGCACAGCCCTGTCTGACGCGGCTGCTGTACAGGGAAGGTACAGCAGCTGCGCAACATTTTCTCGCAATAGCAGGCCGTGTACGGCACATCTGTCCTATCTGATGCAGCTGCTGTGCAGCAATTGGGCTGCTGCATCATGGCCACAAGGAGCATGGGGCACCCTGAAGATGGGTCAACTACGGCAGGGAGGCGCGAACATGTCTCACCTTCAAGAGGTCTCTTGCACTGTCCGAGATGGTGCTCTTGAGCTTCCGGGACTCGAGCTCTACCCTTTTTGTGAGGACTGCCTGCCACACCTGCAAGCGGCAAGCAATTAATCAATGATGAGCAAACGGGCACAGCAGTCACGGTAGACAGCTGGCAGATGCCCCGCCTGGATGCATAGAGCGCACACATGCCGTTCGGGATAGACAAGCTGTCATTGCACGAACACACTGTCTGCTTGTGACGAGGGCTCGATGAGCATGTCAGGTACCTGCTGCAATGATATGTTCTGGACGGAGTCCCAGAAGGGGAAGGTGCCCGTGAGCAGCTGGTACATGAGCATGCCCACGCTCCACAGGTCTGCCGGGGGCCCGTACTCCTGCATTATGACTTCGGGCGCCATGTAGACCGGCGTTCCGCTACGGGACTTGAGCTTGCCCTCCTCGGCCCGGTGCCTGCTCAGCATAGCAGAAAACTCAGCACATGTCCAGGTAGACAGCGCTGGTTGCTGTGACTTGTCTGAGATGGTGTCTGAGACGATCGAGGTACACACAACAGGCTTGCAGATACCAGTCCTCTACAGGGACTCCTGATGAGTGGCCTCCCCAACCACGTGGGAGAATGGCATCCTCTGGACAGCTGCTCATGACCCGTCACGTTGGATGCGCAGGCGCGCTGAAGCTTTGAGGCATCAGATGCCGCTGAAAATGCTCAAGGAGAACGAGCACCTGATGGACAGGCCAAAGTCTGTGGCCCTGATGGGGCTCTTCTCCTCAGGCGTGAGAAACAGGAAGTTGTCCGGCTTGACGTCCCTGTAGATGATGCCCTTCGCATGGCACTGCGCGATAAAGCGCAACACCGACCTGAGGACAGCACCGCTCTTGTCAGGATGACGCCACAGGCCTGCTACACATGCAGTGAGCCGCGCTGTAATGAAGCACCAAGGCCAGTTCCCTGCAGCATTCCTCACGTCGAAGAGCACTCAGCTTTGGCTGTCCATCTGTCCCTCATGACGTGCACTCATAGCTGGTGCAACACCCTGCAGACCTGCTGCATTGGCAGAGTCTGCCAGACAAGGATGAGCTCAGCTATGAGGAGAGGACCAGGGTGGACCTCATAATGTCAGCAACGCGTGCCTCAGTCAGCGTCCCGTCCTTCATGCGGTCCAGAATGCCGCCTCCCGAGCACAGCTCCATGACCAGGTGGATGTTCTCGTCATCCTCAAACACGCCCTGCAATGCAGCAGATGACTTATGATCCCCTCGGAAGCCTGTTGACAGCATGGCTTCAACAGGCCCTTCACACCACCGCAGGGTCCTCCTGAGTAGCGACAGCCTGTCTTGCAAAGATTCAGCTGCTGATTAGGGGATTTGTAGCGGGGTACATGTGCTGCTATGACAGGTGGCTTCCGGGCTTGTGTTACTGCACGAGAGGAAGGCGGGCCACCGCAGCTTTGCATACAGTGACAAGGGTCTCTCTTGCTCACACCTTGAGGTAGACTGCATCCAGAGAGGGTCCCAGCTGGACCATGGCATCCACCTCAGTCTGCAGCTTCAGCAGGTACCGCGGCGTCCCCTTGCCCCGCTTGGGGATCTTGGGGATGGTCTTGCAGGCAAAGTGAGTACCTGCAGCATGGCCGCTCCCATCAATGCAGCGGTGCACCTGCCTGATGGGAGACCACACAGCCACAATGCACAATTGGGAAGGAACATCACACGGAAGCCATCTAACCGGCGTCTGTTTCATGCGCCTCAGAAGACACTTGCAAGCATCTCTTCCACAATGGTGCTGCATGGAATTTTTACCTGTGCGCCTTCCCACTGCTTCCCGTACAATACCAAAGCTCCCAGCGCCTAAGATTTTGCCCAGCTCGTACCTGCACAGAAGAATGCACCTATTAGTCTACAATACCTCAAAGATTGGGTGTGTGTGTTTGGACGCATGACATAATGTTCACTGAGCAGACTAGTCAGGTCAGGCAGACATCAACGGGAATATGATGCACATGCACATCGGAGGATGGCGCACAGAAAATCTGTCAGAGGGGGTTGGATTGCTGATCACATCTTTGATTGTATGATTCGGGAGAGCCTCACTTCTCTTGCAAATTGCGTGGGAAGTCAAACACGTTTCTGACGTCTGCTGGCTGAAGCTCCTCTTTCAAGGGGCGTCTAAGCACACTGGAGTCGCATGCTGTAGCTGCATAGTCTGCTCTCAGAACGCAGTGTATCTGTAAGCCTGGTGCTTTCCGGCTGCTGCACTTCCTAGCACGCTTTGCTCGCCTCCTGGCTGGCTGTTGCTGCTGCAGCTCCACATGTCTGCTGCCACATGCAAAGCCCCTTTGCAACTTGCTTGCATCCAGGGACTGCCTGCATTGCCAAAGATCTTCTTCAGCCATGGAGGGCTTGACTGTATCACTTAGTGATACTCACGCGTGAGTGTAGGCCATTGTGCTGGTGCTCTGGTCAGGATTATGGGTACCTGAACAGCGTCATCTTAGCTACTTGTCTGGGGGTGGAGCAAAGCGATGTTAGCGTATGCAATTCAAGACGTAGTTATGTACATTCCTCAAGTGTACAAAACTTCCCAGGTGCACCACCGCCTTATGATCACATCATTCATGGCTCTTGTGGTAACACACAAGGGCTTGGCAGCCTGCAAAGGGTGGCCCTACAGATGATCGAACAAGGCTTCAAGAAGATCCCGAAGCACCATGCAGCAATGTATGGATAGAGTTTCAGGTAATCGTGCACTTTTTGGGGTGGAGCTTGACCCTGAAAGCTTCCTTCTTTGATGACATACCGGTGACGTCACCTCTGACATGGCAATGAGACGGACTTTGTACCGTGCATGGTTGCTATACAATAGGCCTGCTTACCGCATTGCAGTGCAGCACTTGCAGACAGTGTGTGCTGTCAAGAGCATCCGTCTTGTGATCTGGAAAGCACAAGAGGGCGTTAAATGGCGACCTCGGCTCATCTGAGCTGCTCATCGGATGGCTAAAGACAACCATGACGGCATCTTGAGTTTAGTCATTGTACCCTTTGTTAGATATATAAAGCTACTGGTAGCGTACCTGTGGGAGTGGATTCACTGGGTAGGAGACAGGTCACCTTCCACTCCTGGTCTGAAGATTATCACAGGCTCAACAAGATTTATGCCAATGATGGAGAAGAAGCTTTCAGACAAGCATTGGGATGCCACAATATCACGCAAGCCTTTTAGGACGCCAAACGACGTCCTGGCGCACCTGAAGCAATGCGAGTATCGGGTAGGCCACGTTTTATGATCGGCCGCGTTATATATTCTTGGAAGCACGCGCAGAGGGCAGAAAGTTTTCTGATCTTACCGGCAGGATGAATGAATCCTGTGAAAGTCCGAATTGCACTAGGCAAGCACGTTTACACTGTCCCGTGCTGCCTTCAGCAGCTTGCAACGTTATGTACTAGCAAAGCCTGCCTTGCAGACCCACTATGTTGAGATGGAGCGGGACGGTACCAACATTGCCACAGACGTCATGCTGCCAACCATCAACGTGCAGAAGGGCCAGAAGCTTCCCGCTGTCTTCTTCCAAACCAGGTGAGACAGCCATGTGAAGGATCCACACATTGTGCAATGCAAGCGAAAGCTTACTGAAGCAAGCGGTAGCTGCATGAGAGCAACACGAGCAGCATAGTCCAAGCAACATCATGCTGATCCGCAACAAAGTAGGGCGGAGGCTCGATCATAGTGACTTATGCTCGCTTCCCGCGGTGTATGATAGCAGTGAGAGAACGCCCTCATCTGTACATGCCACTTATGGGAGCAAGCATACGTCGCCTTGGTCCAAGCGCTTCTCTACTGTTCCGGATCAGATCTGAATGATGTTCTTGGGGCATGTTTTCCCAGGGTGTGCTGGTCCAGCACATTGAACAGTCACAATGCAATCATGGTATCTTCTGCCTAGTTGTGGGTTGCTTGATTCTGGTCAGTGTTGGTGAGAGGGAGGTCAAGTCACCCAATGAGTCCACACTTCACCCTTCGGTTGTCATCGCTTCCACGCAAGCTTTCCAAGGACGCCTGCGATGAACCTCAATGGCCGCTCGTCACAGCGCACAGTGAGCTTCTGGTGTCAAGCCTGTCTGCTTAGTTACATGCATGCTTTGCAGGTACATGAGGGGCATGCGGCTGAGGTGGCCCCTGAAGAAGTTCACCAATGGACGCCCGGTGGACCTGATCAACTTTGAGCTCAAGGCTGCGCTGCTGGCTGCTGGCTACGCTGTGGTCACCATCGACGTCCGCGGCACAGGTACCGCTTCAGGCTTTCCCAGACTTACAGATTAATATTCTTGCCTCACCTCACTGGACAGCCTTGGCCTGAGGAAAACTCTGTGCCCCACTGTTCTGCCTGGGGTGAGATGATGCCTATCCTGGAGCTGCTGCCCCAGCAATGTGAGGCTCAGCACTCCAGCACACATTCTGTCCTGGGCATCACTACATCACATGGCAAGTTTGATTCTCAAAATTGCTGCTGTGCCGTCAGCAGTGGAATCATATAGAGTAGATGAGCATGGAAAACTGCGCGTGAAGAAGATTCATGATATGAGCTGCGTATCAAGCCTTGAAGAACTGTGAATGGCGCAGGAGCGTCGTATGGGCAGTGGCGCATCCCCTGGTCGCCTGAGGAGCGGGATGACTCGGTGGAGATCATAGAGTGGATCACTAGGCAGAAGTGGAGCAATGGGCAGGTACAGTCCACGCTCTGCTGCAGATCTGCCTCCCCCTTGAATCACAAAGCATGTAATGGGCACTAGAGCAACAGAGGAAAGCAGCATTCTCAAACTTCTGCCTTGTGTTGCAATATTAAAATCTGTTAGACGAAGCCGGAGAGCTTGGTGTCTTGCCTATGAGTCGCCCTCCACCAGGGCACTCAACTCAGATGCAAGTCACGAGCACGTCCGTCCCGGTTATGTCTAACCTCAAATATCTGCAAGACGTTTGTGCCTTCCGCTGGTCAGGACAGACTTTTCTGGAGAGGGAGATGCCAGGAGTGTCGTGTGGATGTGCAACAGAGTTTCTGAATGCTGTTGCAGGTGGTCCTGTCAGGAGTGTCGTACGAGGCCTCTGCAGCGCTCTTCACCCTCAGCAAGCACCCGCCAGCTGTCAAAGGCTGCCTGGCTCAATACCCTTTCTGGTGAGTTTGAAGTTGACCACCCAATATAATTAGTGATTGCTCAAGTCCATCCCATGGCTGTTAAACACGGCTTCCCACTCCCCTCCCTCCCGTCTCTGGAGGTGTACACCCGAGGACACTCACGATTGTCAAGCTGCGTGATATATGGTCCGGACTTATGCTTTCTGCCATCCTGGCCAAAAGCGCAGGACTGACTGCCGACATTGGAGTGCGACACGGCAGTCATTGAGCTGATTGATATATCACGAAGAGGAAGAAACTGTACTGCATCTTGCAGGGACCTGTTCAACGACATCGCCATGCCGGGAGGCATCGCCAACAAGAGCTTTGTGCGCGAGTGGGACGGCTTCTGCGCGGCCATGGACAGCAACGACTTCTCCAAGCTGCCCCGCCACTCTGCCCTCCCGCTCATGCTCATCTCCAAGTGAGTCCTTCCCTGTCTTGGGCAGCAATGATTCCATCATTATTCCTCAGCACCATGCCCTCCTGCTCCATCCTCCAGTAAGCCATAAGTGCAATTCGGCCTGCCTGATTGCAAAATGGCGTGTTCTCATGCTGCCCTGGCACTCTGCACTCCCGCTCATGCTGAAGTCCGAGCAACTATTCCCCTGCTGAAGATCCCAGCTAGCGCATGCACGCTCTGTATGCTGTCCATCCTGGAGCCAGGCAAGGCCCCAGACACTCAGTTTGTGTGTCTCACACCTTGAGTGGTGGTGCAGAGGGTGTGCGCTGGTCATTGACAACAGAGCTGAGGAGTCTGCAGCAGCGGCTAAGGAGGAGAAGGCTCCAGCAAACAGCAATGGCACTTCTCAGGTGAGCAGTCAAGCTCTCGTTGCCACCTGTCTGCTCACAACAGCCAGGTCCAAATCGCAAGAAGCTGCCATGCGCTTGAGCCACGAATTTCTGCTGCATGAGAAGAGACAGCTGAGTCTCAGGCATGGCTGGGGACTTTGCAGGCGGAGGCGGGGGTGTGGGTCAAGAACAACAGGGCGGGCAAAGCGGATGGCAGAAGGCGCCTGAGGGAGGCTCTGAAGGCGCATAAGAGCTGGAAGCCTGCAGACTCCGCCAGCGTTCTGCGCTTCACAGACCAGCTAGATGTTTCTGGATGTACTGCTCCACAGGTAATCTTGTCAGCAATTATGAGCTGCCACATTGTTTATGATCAACCCCACCTGAAGCTTGTACATGCAGCAAGGGTGTGGTCCATGTTGCAAGAGAAATGCATGAAGCCTGCATAATGAGCACTGGGCTGACCAAAGGACCTTTTGGCTACAGATCAGCGCATGCTCGGTGGCTGGAGAGATTGCTACATCAGGCATTCCCATCTCCCTGATGTCTGGCTGGATGGACCAGACGGCCACCTCCAGCATCCACGCCTTCTACCATGCTGCCAAAGCACCAGGTCAGCATTCTTCCGCGCTTGGCATGGTCGTGCAGATGGCAACATCAAAGAGCCTTCAGCAACAGCAATCGTGCAGATTTCCATCTGCTCAATGCTGCTGCTTCTGACCTCTCACAATTGCCATCTACATGTCTGACATGGCCTGCCTGTGACCAGGGTGCCCAGAGCTTTCCACTAGCTGGTAGGAGTATTAGGAGTCATCGGCCACTGGCACGCAAGAGCTGCTTAGGCATGATCATTGGCATGCAGGGAGCGAGTTGGTGATAGGCCCCTGGTCTCACAGCGGCTTCCTGGACAATCGAGTGGGCCACGTGCAGAGCGGCAAGCGCTCCCGCTTCAACCACCTCACCCACGCCATCAGCTTCTTCGACCGCTGCCTGGGGCGCCAGACGGACGCTGACACCATGGATGAGCTGGCAGAGGCCGATGCTGCGGACAGTGCTGCCGGTGAAGCCCTTTGCCTATTGCCACCGAAATACAGTCGCTCAGGTCTTGATCCAAACAGACGACGTATCCTGAAGTCCTGTACGCAAAGTGTGTGACTCTCCCAGCGGATAGGATTGTTGCAATGCAGGCCCTGTCATTCTAGAATGCTCACAGGCCTTATAGAGGCTTTTGGTAGCTCTTGGTGAGGCACGTGTAGGGCTAGGCCTCCCAAGGGATCAGGTCGTCATAGGGACTGGCAGCTAGGGATGCTCAGACGCCTCAGACAGGGTATTATTACTATGCGCGTGAGGCACATGTGAGGCTGCCTTTGCTGTGCAGAGGGCCCTGCGGCTGTGCGTGCCATGACAGCTCTGGCAGGAGAGGCAGCCCTGCCTGCGCAATTCTCTCAAGACAGAGGAAGCGACAGCGAACCATCTTCTGCACAAGGCCCAGCAGCAAACGGGCAGGGAACCCCTGAGCTGACCAGCACAGCCATGGAGGACGCCAGGACACCTGTGCACTACTTTGTCATGGGGCCTGAGGCCGGCTGGCATAGCACAAGCGCCTGGCCGCCGCCTGAACTGGCTCCTGAGCCCTACACCCTGTTCCTGGGCAGGTCCAGCAGGTGTGCAGTCCTTCTCATCATTGCCAGCACCTGAGGATGAAGTGTCACAGATGACAGAAATCACCTGATGACTCGAGAGAAAAGCAGTGTGAAAGAATGTTCATTCGTCACCCTGTTGACAGGCCAACTACTCCTTGGCGCAGGGAAGGCATTGAGAACGGGGACTCGTCAGGGACAGTGTCAGACACCAAAGAGCGCATGCATGGCGCGCTCATGCCAAGCAGTGGAGGGCCCAGTTTGCGCTGGGAGCACAAGGTCGAGCTTTGGAAGCACCCCAAGGCAAGGCACATCCTTTACAGTGCATCAGTGCTCCCCTTGCACCCTGCTTCGTCCTTCCGTCATGCAGCCTCAGATTGTTCTGCAGGGCTGCTCTGACATGTGTCAGCTAGCCGTCAAATGAATGTAGAAGTCGCTCTGAGGGTAGACGTATGACCAAGTCTAATTGAGAGCAGCAATACATAACATGGGAAAGAGCCTTCAATCTAGATGTACAGAGCTGTGCATGCAGGGCTTCTCGCGCTATGATGCTATGATCCGCCTGACGCGCAGCATCCGCTACACGCATCTGCGCTCCTGCGGGCACCTCACCTTTGTGGGATCCCCACTCGAGCAGAGCCTGACGCTGGTGGGGTGGCCCTCGCTCACACTCTGGGTCGAGTCCAGTGACGCTGATGCAGACATCTTTGCGTACCTGGAGGATCAAGACCCTGAGACTGGCAAAGCCAGGTATGGTTGCAGACCTGGGTGCATGTCTCAAGCATATTCTAGGACAATTTGTTGGGCTTTCTCAGAGTTTCAGCAGCCCATGCCCATAACACATGTCGAGAGTCTGCTGTATGACAAGGCTCACCTGGGTTGAGGTCCTGTCATGCAGCTAGCATCCGTGATATCTACCATGGGCACGTGCGTGATGTGGCCGCCATTGAGTCCATGGAGCAGATTCACAAGCCCAGCCCTGGCGTGCAGGTATGTGACAGAGGGATGCTTCCGGGTGAGCCACCGGGCAGAGAAGAGCCCAGAGGGGCTTCTACGCGCTGCAGCCACACTGCCAGGTTGGCATATCTGCATTACACCGGTAGCAGTCTTCATTGGCCTGATTTATAACAGTGACAATACCGGCATGCAAGTGATGTAGATCCACTTTGTATGAAGCACAATTCATACTTGAGTGTGAGCAGCCGGACAGGCTCTGAGCGTGCACAACTTGCTCGCAGGTGCACCCTTCCATGATTTCAAGAAGACATCAGCGGAGCCCATTCCCAGCGGGCAGGCTGTGCAAGTCCGCTTTCAGCTCATGCCCACTGCATACACCTTTGCAAAGGTACACATGGCCTCAGCTCTTCAGCGGGACAGGAACCAGGCTTCATGCCTGCCAAGGATATTGTTTGCGGATGCAGCATTGCTCAGTCTGTCATATGTGCACCTGCCCCCTGTGGAGAGAACGCGGTACCCATGCCACAAATCTGTAGCTGATGAGGTGAAAAGGTGATTGCACATGTACGCTCATTGTTGATCCTAGTCTGCAGCAGCGTCAGCAGGCCTGTATGTCCGTCTGAGCAAGACCCAGGCCAGACAGCGCTTGGCTCATGCAGCACTGTGCTTGGCAGGGTGCTACTTAGGCTGCGGTGCACTGTAGAAAGAGCAGTCTTGATTGAGCAGAGTGTCATCTGGTTTGCAGGGCCATCACGTGCGGCTGGCGATATCTGGAGCAGACCCCAAGCACTTCCATGTGGACCACAAGGGGAAGCGGACTTTCTGGGTCCACACATCTCCAGAGCATGCATCATGCCTCCAGCTGCCCTGCAAGCCTCAGACTTGAGGCATGCGCAATGCTCTGAAGCCGCAGTACGATGGCATTAAAATGCCATGCCATTTGGCATCTCACCTCAGCCTGAGTACTAAGGTCCGCATGGCATCCACATGCCCTGCCATTTGGATGCCATGGTCCCTTTGGGCCAACAGAATGTAGACTGTGGAAAGTGCACGGAAAATCAGGAATGACGGCAGCAACATAGGGTGCGTGGTGACAGGGCATGCAATGCAGCTCCAGGAATGAGGGGCCTCAAGCAGCCCTTCCCAGATCTAGGAGAGTGAAGCAAGTCTGCTTAGACAGGCATTGCGTCAGTGGCAGCTGCATAGATTTCCATGCCAGTTACAGTGAATGCATAGACAGTTCTGCGAACGGTGCTCTCAGTTCATTCAATGTTGGTCTCCCAACTTGCAATTGCAAGTGCAATTTCAAGTTGATCTTTCCCATTACTGTTACTGTGCGCATGCGCTGGGACTGCAACTGCGGATTTGTGTGTCCCTGCGAGTTTTGGATATCCTGTTATAGTAATCTAGGAAGTCCCTTCATTGCAACAGCTTTGGTGTCTGACCAACTGGTCAGCTGCAGGCGGATGGCAGAGCACCCCTGCTCATGTGCTTGCTTTGACACATGGCAAACGTCATCAGGCGCATCTTCCTGCAGCTACTGACCATTCGGCCTTAAACTCCACAGTCAATGTATGCGAGTGCAGCAGCTTCATCTCATCTGCGTTCTGGACGCGCGGTAGCTGCACGCGCCCAGGAGAAGCTGCCCCTTCACGGGAATCTATCAGACGCGTGCGTGGAAACCCCCTTCCATAGCTTTGTCGCCCAAACTTGCAAAAGTACAGCCACCCAGCAATCTTCGTTCACGTCCGCTTCCGCACACCAGGTAGAGCTCTGACCCATGCTTCATGTGCAGTGCATCTTTCAGCATGGCTTGGTGATACATCCACGACGATTGCATGGTAGTCAACAGGGCCAGTGCACAGCGCTCTTTTATTTTAGTCAGGGAATACAGGACCCGAGTTTTATCGCGGAAGAAGTTGTTTGAGCCGGAAGCAAAGTTCCCGAAATACGTCAGCATCAGCATAAACGAACAGGATTTTTCCCGTGAAAGGGGGCCTCAAAGAGGGGGATAGAGTGATAAGAGAGCCTAGAACGTCTAGTGATTCATTGTGCTCAGGAAGCGAGTGATTTTTCGGCATCGAGGGAGGCAGCTGCTGGACCTTGCCATGCCTCTGACATGACGCGGATTGCACAACCATTTCAGCGGCGAGACCTGGTCCAAAATAACAATGGGCCTGCCAGCCATTCGAGTATCCTGGCCTTGAAGTTGCCTGCCTTTTGGCAGCTTCGGCCTGACCGCTATCTCTCTTTCCGGAGCAGATCCTCTGCGCGCTGGCCGCGGGTCCGACGGCCAAATGCAGCGGGACGCATAGTAGGTGCATGCAAGATACGGTAGCTTCACTGTAATGCAGAAAAGACATCGACTCGGCCTCTCACCAAACCCTCGGTGTGCCTGTGCAGATCCCATCGGCAACCATGTTTGGCAGGCGCAAGAACGACGATGAGGATGTCAGCGACCAGATGCAGGTGTGGCTCTGCAAACGAGCTGTCCGTACCACTGACATCTGAACCCTAATCGTACATGCATTCTTATCTTGTCTTGACTCTGCACAGTGCCGCTGCTGATATCGTCTTCTACAGCCCTGTACATACTATATGCTTGAGGTCCAGCCCTCTAGTTCCTGCTGTGAGTACAGTTCAGTCAGAGGGACTCTTCTGAGGCACAGCTTGTGCTCCCAACAGGGAAGCATGAACATGAGCCAAGACCAGGGGTCCCCTGGCTTGAGCACAAACCAGTGAAGATAAGGATAACTTTGACGCCTTCAATTGATCTCAACATGTGCTGCAGGGTGGTTTGAACCTGAACAGGGACCAGGGCGACACTGGGTACGGCGGCAACCAGGACTCCGGCTATGGTGGTCAGAGCACTGACACTGGATACGGAGGCGGCCAGGACTCTGGCTATGGTGGCAAGTCCACTGACACGGGATACGGGGGCGGCCAGGGCACTGACACTGGATACGGAGGCGGTCAGGACACCGGCTATGGCGGCCAGTCCACTGACACTGGATACGGTGGCGGAGACGGCGAACGTGAGCCCCCTGCTGCACCCACCATGTCAAGCGCCTCATATTCGCTCAGCATCCTTGTGTGCTGGTGTGCGGGTATCTTGCGTGACAGAAGATACGCGGCTGGGATTGCCTGTAAACTTCTAGTGCCCATGTCAACGCCGCTCCCACCGGGGCTCTGGCCTGGCTCGCAAAGCTCATAGCCTCTTGACAAATTCCAGCGGCCCATACAGTGACATGGTCCGTACCCAGCTTGCATGTCAGTGTTTTCTTGATCAGCATCATTTGCTTGGGTGCAGGTGAGGGCAAGCACCACCACAAGAAGCACGGCGATGACAACACTGGTGGTGACTCCGGCTATGGGGGCACAGGCACCGGCGCTCAGGTACATCCCCTGAAGACGCAATATTTGAGCAGCTGTCCAGCAAACCCACAGCTTGGTGTTAGAGCTTGCTGACGTGTTTCTTGTGCACCACACTCTAACACCATGAAGTGGACTGGTGCACCTGCTCAAGTTCTGAAGCTTACTGCTGTTTGTGGCTGACGATATGGTGGGAGACTAGGCCAGGCAAAAGCAATGCTGGCTGCTTGAACAGAGGGAAATTGCGATACTCCTCCTCATGATAAGCAGGGCTATGAGAGGGGCTGGCTTTTTGGCCCCTCCCACGACATTGCCACAAATTTCAGAAGCATCCTTGTCTGAACTGCAGGGCTACCGTGGTAGTGACATGGCCCTGTAAGAAGGCCAGACAAGGGCACCTCAGCCGGGACACTGATGTACATGTTAAGGCAGCAGCACTGCAACACTTATTGGAAACTCGCTGAAGACTTTCTTCATGGCATGCAGGGCTATGGTGGCGTCGACACCGCCCTTGGAGGAGGCCAGAGCGGGGGTGACGCATACGTCCCTGGTGACCAGGCTTCAGGGCGGTCGCAGGACGCTGCCTTTGGCGGCGACCAGACCAGCCTGGACGCCGGTGCTGACACCAACTACGGGGTAATTCCCCTCTTGCCACGCAGGACACAGGCTAGACAATCTTGACATGCTCATATTGCCATGGTTGTGGTACAGGAGCTTACATCAGGTCTCGTATATGCTACAATTATCCATGAGGTACGCAACAAAAAGCGCGCTGGGCCTGGAGCGCCTGCAGGGCCCTCATCAGCATCCAGAAATTGGATGGTGTGATACCACTGCATGCGTGCTCTGCCAGTAGCCCTCCCAGAGCACAGCAAGCTTCCGCAAAAAGCTGATCAAGTGTGAGCTGGCTGCAGGATGTCTCTGGGCAGACCCAGCAGGGCGACGGCTCTGGCTATGGCGCTGCGGGCGCTGGCGCAGCTGCCGGTGGCGCTGCGGCTGCCACTCAGGTAGCTACACCGCTGCTCACTGCTATTTGTCACATACTCAAAGATGCACTGTTGAGCCTACAAGAGAGCATGCTGGATATCCCTGGTACTCTGGTCACATGTGTGATCATCCCCAGGACCACAGAGGTACCGCAAAGCCTGTAGAGCCGATTGCTCTGTGTATGCTGAAACTAATCGGAAAGGAAGTGCCTCTGAAATGACTTGATGTATGCTTCCTGACATGTAAGCCAGAATGTGATGCTTGTGCAGGGCCAGGACGGTGACGGCTACAGTCAGCAGGTACTATTCCCAAGATAGCACTTCCAAAGCACGCTAAGCATACACGAGGTGCCTGAGTGCTTCTGCATGGGTGCTGCCCTGTTGCACAGCAGAATAGCACTTTGGAACGAGGACGCATTAGATGAGGCATATCCTGTCTGTCCCAGGGCCAGCGCATCTGTGGCTTTGCACAGAGCTTTTTGTTCAATGCTCATGACCTGCGCAGACTGTGACCTCGCTTTCGTCTGGAGACTCCCTGAGCGTCGGCAGCACTCTGGCGTCCGCTGACGGCCAGAGCAAGCTGGTGTTCCAGGGCGACGGCAACCTGGTGGTATGTGCTTGCACCCCTTCTTCAAATGACTAGGATCGATGTAGAACCTCAGGCGACCAAAGCCATCGCCCTGAACAATCTGCATTGGCAGCCAACAAGGCGATGTTCCAGGGCTTGTGCAGCCTGAGTATCCACTGCAAGGCCACATTGCCCTGGTGTTCCGCCTTGTCAAGTTTGCCAATGCAGTCTGCACAGGGCAATAATTACGCTGGCACTCAAACTGTAAATTACAGCAAGACAAGTTTGCACAGCCTTATTGCAATGAGTGTGAGCACCTTGCACATAGCACACTGCCCCCAGGCCGCTGCGTACTCCTGTCTTGGTCAACACTTCTGGTATATGTGTCCCCTGAGCGGGACTGCAGGAGGCCATCGTGACAAGCAGTGCTGTGCTGAGCAAAGACTGAGATTGGGGGCATGGTACACCCTTCATCAGCAATTGATAGGGCACTGTGGGGCTTGTCTGGGCGCAGATGAAGTGTCTGATGGTGCTGGTTGTCCTGTGAAACCTGACTGCATGTGTGTGCGTGCAGCTGTACAAGGGCGGCCAGTCTCAGTGGGCCACTGGGACCGACCGTGGAGACGTCAAGCCCACCACTCTGAACGTTCAGGTGATCTTTCACTATGCCACAGCAATGTCCCTATGCATGCAATTGGTTGTGTACCAGACCGCCAGAGTGTGCGGGACTGTCAGTCAGTAGCATGGGTGGAGCAAGCGCATAAGTCCCTGAGTGCGTCAGCCTGCGTCTGTGAAGTTATACTGCACCGGTGGATTACATGGAGTGCCATCTGAGAACAGGGTATGTGACATGCAGGAGGATGGCAATGTTGCACTGTACGGAGACAACGGCCAGTTCTGCGGCTGGGCCACCAACACAGGTGGGCCCTGTGCTTCACACTCATACAGGCGCCTTCCGCAGAACAGCCTGCTCCAATACATGGCGGCAGTGGGCACTACTGTGCAAATCGTGTGGTGCATACGGCTGTGTCTCGACCCTGCTTCCTGTCTTCCGAGGTGCTACCAGTTGTTGTACAGGAGTCACAGCGATTTTCAGAGCACAGTCTCAGGGTCTGGATGTGCTTTGCTCACGTCACTTGTGTCATGTGGGAGGCATCGCTGCGTGTGATTAAAAAAGGATGATTTCACCAAGACCAGACTTTGTACGCGCAGGCGGCCAGGCGAGTGGAAAGCTGAGCCTGGTGGTGTCTAACAGTGGCAAGCTGGTGCTGCTGACTGACGAGCAGTGCCTGTGGAGCTCGTCCCCTGTGGAGGACAACGAGGCGCGCGACATCGCCACCGCCTCTGCTCAGGCGTCCTACTGAGGACCCAGACCCTACCTTGGCCACAACCCCAAAGGGCAGTAGCATGGGTGTGCGGTTTCCTCCCGCTGTTCTGAGATGCTCTGAATACTGAGGCAAGGCGAGGCTGGACTCATGTGGGCAGGGTTTCAGGAGGTTGCCTGCCTGTGCCCAGGAGTTTCACTGAGGACCCTGGCCATCTCCAAATGGCAGATGCACTGGGGAATGTGCGCCCCACAAATTTGCAATGCATTAGGTATGTGTACTGCACCTCGCAGTTCTGAGCTGGTATGTTACCAGGAGCAAGGCACCTTTTAGGAGGTCTGTAGGAAGGCCTGGTCTGCAAATTTGAGGCGCGTTCTGAGCACATTTGCATAGAAGACGCATGACTGACCTTTTCTGGAGCAGGATGAGCACCTTGCCTAAGGCAGTGCTGGACATTCAGGCTAAAGTGGTAGATAGTACAAAGAGCCTCTCGCATGTCAAGGGAGTGCTTGTTTCATTTCTTTTGCGCATGCGCATATGCCTCTGTAGGCAAAATCTCACAGAGCTCTTGGGTCTCCATTTGCTTGACCTTGTACGTCTATAAGCTGTAAAGTGCAATTGCTCTTGCAAGACGTCAAGTGCTCACTGCTGATCCAAGACATGACCGCGCTGTTCACTGGGAGCAGATGGCTATCATTGACATCGAGTCTGGGATACCCACAGCGCACCATGTATGCATCTCATTGCTTGAACAAGTGGAACTCATAAAGTACACCCGGCACTATCACAAAGATACATGCTACCCAATGAGGGAATGATCATGTCTGTTGTACAATGAGGAGTGCCGTGGTGATGCCTGTCTCTCACAAGGACTGCTGAATGTTGACACTCCGGGTATGCCGGGTCTGCTGCTTCTTTGCTGCTGTTGGAGACTCTGGAGTCGTGTCTGCACTCCGCGCCCGCTTGTTTGCTCTACTCCTGCCTGCAGCCGACGCACACATGATCATATGCTATGCCGAGCCACTGCACAATCTGCAAGCTGGCATGCAGAGTAGCCAGGAAAGCAGCTTCTTGAAATGAGCGTCCTCAAGGGCAAGTTAGAGGAGGTGTGAGAATGCATCATGCAGACGTCTGTGTGGTTTGGAGTACCTGCAGCAGCCGCAGCAGCTTTGTGCCTGGGTGGAGGCTGCATCCCAGTGGTTTTATTTCCTTGATGCCCAATGTCTTCTGCATCATCCCTGTCTTTCCCTGCTGATGCGCCAGAAGTTCCGCCGCCCTCTGCAGCCTTCTCAGCAGCCTCATGGGCTGAGCCACTCCCGCTGCTGTGCCCGCTCTCCTCAGCCTGGCCGCTCCCATGGACCTGCCAAGTCACATACGTTGATTGAGCATAAGATTATTCTGAACATGAGCATTTGCGAAACTGATAGGTTTGCCTCCAGCGCCAGATCCTCAGAAGCAGTCAGGCGGACTGTCAATACCTGCGCCTTTTTGTCTTCCTGTCTGAACCATTCATGAACAGCAGACCTGTGGCCACATATGCCACAGACAGCACTGCAGGGCGCAAAGGCGCCATATGAGGACAGAGGCTTGCTTCTCCATGGAGGTATCACCTAGAATATGCAGAAAGGGGCAAAGGTGCAAGTGCTGAGGCTTTTTTTCATGCTTTGCATTAAAGCTGCAACATGTAAGTCATTTACCGGCTCATCCTGAAGTGGCGGTGGCGTGACAGGGCTCAGCAAATGCTGCCGGTCCTCAGTATGCGCAGCATGCGCGAATGGCGCCAGCTGGGCATTACGCCGAGCGCCCGACTTGGCGCTGCTGGCTGCGAGCTGCGGCGGCGCATGGTGCTGTGCCTTGTTGCCGGACTTTCTGCCGGTTGCCTGATCGGGCGCCTCAGCCCGTGCCAGGCGGGCGGCCTCCCACCGCTGGCGTTCCTGCCACTCAGCCTTACGCATGACTGCAAGTATCTCTGCAACTTCCCTGCAGAAAGAGAACACCACCTATGATAATCTCCTCACATAAGCTGCTATTTGGACATCAGGCCAAAGCACAGTCAAGTCCCCTTGACGCTCATATACTTTACCCATCGCAAAAGTGTCACAGCCATCAGCGCTTTGAACAGCAACCTCTGCACACGTTGCGCGAGGTGGAGTCCCTACATGCAGAGATGTGGGTGTGTTACCTTGCATGCACTGCCTCCTGCTCCCGCTGTGCCCTTTGCTTGGCCATGTGCGCCAGCATGGTCCATGCTACAACGCCAGAAGCAGCCGCCGCAAACACCCATCGCACTGCAGGCTTCACCCAGAGCCTGAACCTCTTTGGAGCTGTCAAATCCTCACCCACGTTCTGCTCGCCCCTAACTCCCCATGATCCAGCCCCATAAGGACGCCTTAATACCTGCACACATAGTTTTGCGATTTGCATCTGGACTGCTATCAGTCAGGAGTACATGATGTGGCGACCATCCTGGCCTCTATTCAAATCCAAATCATCACTTCAGCAGTCGATTGGAAAGCCTTAGTCGTGATCAGGCACACCTGAGATGAAGGAGTCACAACTGTGTCCGCCCTCTCAGGCAGAGAACAACACAGAGTGCAGGCCTACCTTCTGGATGAAGGTAGACGATGCCACTGCCCAGTACTGCCTGGCAAAGCCTGCCAGGGCCTTTGCAGATCTCTGTGGCCAAGTAGGCAGCTGAAACTGGGCGTACACACCGCCCCTGTCATCCACCTCTAAATGCCTGCATGAGAGCAGAAGAAAGCCTTTGAGGGGGCTGCATCCTTGCTCAACAGCGGGAGGGGCAGCATGCATCAGAGAAGGCTCAATGGGCTACCCTTATCATGTGAAAGAGAGAGAGTGTGATACGTGGCTCCCCTCAGAATGTACTCCAGGACTGTGTGAGGTAGGGGGAGCACCTTTCAAAGGTGTTGAGTAGCCAGTGCTCTGCAGCCCAGTTGCACAGAAGGAGAGCCGCCAAGGGAAGCCGGGCAGCCCGGGCACTGGGCTGGCTGCCCAGCATAGCTATTACAGCACCGCTGCCTCCATAGAAGGCAACATCCGCTGCACAACACAGAGGCTGAGCTTGCATGCCAGTGTGATCATGTTTGCCACCCAAGCAGGGATGGCCAAACCCATCAGCAAGCCTCAGGCCCAATGCACCAGAATGGCACTGCTCATCAAGCCAGCTCCTCCTATTCTGTTAAAGTGTGGAGCCAGCAAAGACTGTTTAGTCAGGATATGGTGCTGTGAGGCGTGCTTACAGAGGGTATACTGCGCCCCCAAGACGTGGGTCAGCACTCTGTTGGCCTTCTGCTGCATGTCCACAGCCACATCGACGCGCTGTGCTATGCTCTCCGACATGCTTGACAGCTGCCTGTAGCGCAGAGCCATGAAGAGTCAGCCCCACCATGACTGGCAATCTTGCCTTATCACTACTCATCAGGAAGAGGTTCAACAATTGCGTGTATGCATGTACAGGGAGCCTCAGCGACCTGCCAAGACACCGCCATCCACCATTGACATAACCAATATGGACTCGCATGGAGACGTGGATGAGCATACCTTAGCTCGGTGCTCAATCTTGCACTGACTTCCATCTCGCTCGCCCGCATGGCAGCCAACTGATTGTGGAACGACAGCGCGTCCTGCTTGGCATCCTGCATGCAAGCCTGAAGCTATCACACATCGACAACGCATTGAACTATGGCTAGTCAGATGCAGCTGGAAAGGCAGTGATATGCAACTATAGTTGTGACAGCTCCCAATACATCTGCATTTAAGAACACATAATGGAGACGTGTAGGGTATGCATGGCTACTGGGATGAGGTGTTACCTGCCACATGAGGGCGTTCTGGCGGTAGCGCTTGAGCTCCGCAGCGTCCAGCTCAGCCAGCGCCCTCAGCGTGTCGCTGGAGCGCTGCACCAGCAGATCCTGCGATGCGCCACGCCATCTCACACCAAGCTTGGACGGTGAGTGCCCGATAAGAACACCCATGCAGAAGCAGGTCCAGCCTTTGGGGCTTTTTGTCATGCACCCGGAGGTCCTTATCTTATGAACGAGGGATTCTAGCTCTGAGAGATGCAGCTCCAAGCTATCAGAGAGGTTAAGATAATCAGGCTCATGAAGTGTGATTATGGATTGCGCATATGGCATCAATCAGATGAACTCATTGCTGAGCTGATGCGTGACTACCAGCGGGCAATGCCAAGATTGCTCACCCCTGCTTGCTGCAGGGTCGAAAGATCGCTGCTGATACCAGCAACCCTGGTCGCCAGGCCGTGTGCCTGATCAAGCACCTTCCCCGCCACCTCGCTCATGGCATCCTGCTTCTCACTCACGCTCTGCAGAGCTCCTCCCATGCCTGCGCAAGTCATCTGTCTCAGTCCTGTTCAGGCATTCAGCTAAAGCAGCAGTCGCCTGAGATGATCTAGGTGGGCTCACGCCTGGCAAGCTGTGGGCAGTGACAGATCAACAGCAGCTGCTGGTAATCTATCACGGCAGCTGTCGAGAAGTGCACCCACCAAGGCTTCAGGACCTACACATTCTATGGCGCCCAGTCCATGTCAGACATTGCTGCGCAGCATATTTGCGTCGTGCACACAGTCAACTGTTTTCAACCCTGGCCCACGCAATTGCGTATACATCAGGTCTTCTTGCCCTGCGCTATGGAAGACATGAGATACATCGGCATCCTGATCAGCTGAGTGTTAGCAAGCGTAGGGGAGCCTTGCCTTGCAGCTGGCGGTCCATGCCGCCCAGGGCGTCCAGGATGCCGGAGGACATCAGCAGCGCGCCTGATGTGGCGTCTGCCAGCTCGTGCATGAGCACCTCGGTGCGCATCCCGAAGCTGTCGTGCATGTGGAACATGCAGATGCTGCAAGCACGCGCAACGCTATGAGAACTCCACACCAACCCCATGTTCTTGAGAGAACCCATAGCCTGCATTTTCCTTGGCAGTGGCATCTGACTCGTCAGAATGGACACTTCCTGACAAGCGGAGCTTCAGTGTGTTCCCAGAGCTGACACAAGGAATCTACGAGTCATGCAGGGGCTTGAAGACCTGTCGTAGAAATGCCGCAACAGGGAGGTAGCCATCACGTGCTTGACGCGACATGCAGGCATGCTAAGCAGTGACAAGACATGCTGGATAGCACCAGCACCTGTCGATCTGGGCGAGCTGCTCTGTGAAGGTGTTGTAGGAGCGGTCGTCCGGGAAGGACTCCGTGCACTTCTGCAGAGGCGTCGCCTCGGAGCAGCTGTGCGTCTTCTGCCCCAGCATCTGCAGCTGGCAGTTTGCCAGGGCAAGCGCCAGCCTGCACGCCCAGACAATGTGGCGTTTGAGGACAGCCTACAAGGCATTTGACCAAGCCAACATCCCGATTGTCAGCAGCTTTACGCAGCTTTCATGCACATGCCGCTGTGCGCGAGCGCGTGACAATCTCAGACACCCCCTCAAGACTGGCAGCGGGCTGAGAAGGAAAAGGGACTCACCTGGACTTCTGTTCTGGGCTCATGGACTGGCAGTGGGTGATGCCCAAGTGCTCCAGAGCGCTTGTGAAGCAATTGCTCCTCCAGATCCTTGTGAGGTAGCCCTCCTGCTGGGCCAGGTCCTCCAGGCGACTAAGATGCCCTGCAATAGAGCGAGCTGCATTCAGTTCTGTTCCCACATGACGAAGCTTTGTGCCACATCTAACGGTCCTGCCTCCTAGCAACACGGCATGCTCCAGCACCGTCAACTTTGTGCAAATCTGTCGAAACCCTTTCTGCATTACTTCGGCGTTTTGGCGGCCATACGGGACTTGCAACGAGACACAAGCCTATCTAATGCGCACGGCATACAGGTTCCTTTCTTACCTTTGCCTTGGCTGATGGCAGTAAGGCTGAGGGCTGGGTGAGGGACCTCATAACTGGGCATAGAGGCTGTCGATTCTGCCGGGAACAGGACATAGAGTGCTACTATGAACAGTGTAGGAAACCTTCTTGACAACCTTCTGAGCGTTTGAGGCGTCATTGGCTTGGGTGCACCCCTCACTCTGAAAGCAAGAGGCCTAGTACGACAGCTTGCCGCTCGGCGAGAGGGGCTCTCTGCCTCTCTACATTCCACTAAGGGCTAGCTGAGACGACACAGCAACATCTCTGTTGCTTGCCGGTTGGAATCGGGCTTCAGCGAGGCCTCGTCGATGTGTCGGAAGTCTCTGGGTTGACCTGCCCGACGAAGCTGCCCACCTGCACCTGGGTATACACCCGACCTTTGTGCTGGGAGCAAGGGACTGAGACAAGTCTCAACGACAACTTTGCATAACGTGCGTGCACCAGTACCCGCAGTACAGTGCCTGTACTGCTTTGGACTGGCCCCTAGACCTTTCACAGCTATCAGTGTGCTTGGGCGGGCCAGTGGACAAAGGATGTTGCTATGTTGTTACAGCGGCTTGAAGCTTATATTCCAGCTCTCTAATGTTCCACACAACTATGCAATCTGCTCAGGCCATCTTCAATATCAAGAGTTGCTCCTTGCACTTCCCATCTGGATCTTCTGAATTCAGCTATGCAACTACTAGAGTAGATTCAAATCTACTAGCTATAGCCTTCTTGCTGTTTCTCTCAGTAGCTGTCTACCCCTTGCTCCTACTCTTGCTCCAGCTTGCCTTCGTTTGCCCTTCACTGTCTCCTGTTCTCAACTCCTCTGCTGCAGAAACATCCTGCACATGGCACACCATCTCATGAATTTGCAGGCGCCTAAGCCCACTGGCACTGCTGCCTGGCATGCCGCCAATTTGATGTCCCAGAAGTCTGTTACAAGGAATGCTGTAAGGACCAGTACGTGCCATGAGACGGCCCAGCTTCAATAAGCAGGCCCCAGCAAGAACATATGCGTACACACAGTCATGAAACAGTGCGCCATATGCAAGGGCATATAGCAATATGGCCAAATCAAAGATGGCAGATACTGCAGAGCTGCGTAAGAAAAGGGAGTTCTCACCTCAGATGTTGTGAAGAGCTCATCAGCATCTGCAGCATCTTCAGGATCGAACTCCTTGGTTGCCTGATCAGAAGCCATAAATGCCTCCCACTCATCCCAGTTCCCCATCTCTGGCGGTGTGTCATCCACCAGCCCTGAGCTCCACTGGGACGACTTGCTCTGCAATGCTGAGTCCTCCTGCTCAGATGATGTCGTCATGCCCTCATCTGCATACAAGAGTCACCCATCACCACAGCTTTGACGCCAGGAGCATTCCTGCTGTGCTCGATCAGACTGGGCTGGCAGGCCTGAGCAAGCTGATGACAGGGCGGGAGAATTCAGATGGCATGCTCCAAGCTGCTCAGCCTGCCTTGCATGGCAATCAAGCCATCTCAATTTGACAGAGGATCCTGCAAAGGCATGAACAAGTAACGGCAGTGTAGCGCCGCAGGTGGGCAGCTCGGGCATTCTGCAGCCTCCAAGCCTGCCAATGCCCAGCCATCTGGAGGCTACAAAAGTCCACAGACCTCACACCTGGGACACTACTCCCTGCTCATGGTTACCGCTTCCTGCTAAGAGTTGCTGACAGAGCCCCGCGCACCAGCACCAGGTGAAACTGCAAAGCCCTATGTTGGGCGCCTTGGAGGCCCCGGCTATTATGCTTCTTGCAGCCATGATATACACCTGTACTGACCTGATGCGCACCAAAAGGGGCAGGACAGCTTGAAGCGGTGTGCAGTTGTGTGACGGCAAGGCTGCGCACCAGCAGAGGGTGACGGCTGCGCCGCTCTGCGCCGCCTGCGGCCGGCGTCCTCGCCCCGGACCACCTCCCCGGCTGACCCCTCGTAGCGGGACCACTCCGGCAGGCGTTGCCTTGCAGGAATAGCCGGCTGCTGAGATCCCTGACTGCTCTCCTCAGCAGCACCTGTGACAAGAGCATGCGCATCATGTTTGCTGATGCACCTGAGATTGGCCTTGGCTGACTCTCCATTAACAGCAGTCAAGACCATGCCTCAGCGAGTTCCTGTAGCGAGGCACTGCCGGCCAGTGTGCCCTGCTGGCAGAGCCGCGCTGTGCTTAGACCTGGCTGCTACCCTCACCAGTGTACACAACAAGACAGCGCAATGCATGTGCTGGTGCCCTTGCCACGATGAGGCCAATCATTGTCTGCGCAGCAGCACAAGGGGTGTGCGTGCATAATGGTTTCTGATAGGACAGGAGTGCTGCTTGCCTGGCCGATCTCCAGCAGGGGATTTGTTACGGTCACTGTTGAATGCACTGGAGTCTCCAAGCCCACTGAGACTGGTCAGGTCCTCTGAGAAGCCGCCTCTGCTGAACTTTCTGTCTTGGCCCTTGGCCGTGCTCTCAGCAAACTCAGCCCAGCTGTCAACGTCCCTGCAGCAGGCTTCCGTAATCACCAATAAAGCACAGCACCTTCTAAGCTTGCTGCCAGATTGTTTCAAGCACATGTCACACTGCAATGGGGAACATTGCAAGATATCAATGTACGCTACCATGGGAGGACCAGCCCATTGCTCGTAAATGAGATTGACGGTGGCATTCATTTTGGTGGCAGCTTGATTGCTCGTGACCAGACATTGTGCATGATGCAACAGTAGGACTTGAGCCAAGGGGCTTACTCATCAGCAACAATGGGAGCGCTCTCAGACCAGCCGCCGGTGGCCCAGCCCTGGCTGCCCGGCCGGGCAGGCTTCTTGCCCGCCTCGAAGAAGCGCCCGGCTGCTGCGGCTGAGTCATCCACCCATTCGTCTGATGTGGCCCAGCCCTGCGGTCCAGCTGGCGCCACATCATCGCCCTCTGTCCACCCTGCTCAAGTCACACCATCCTCAATCATGTTGCCAGTCACTTAACCTGGTTGATTACAGAGGCAGTATTGAGGCTGTTGCACTACCCTCTATTCTGAAAGCGACTGAGTGCGTAGGCAATGCAGAAATGCAGGTGTCTCTCGGAATATGGCCCCGCCGAGACAACTGCATGTCAGCGCGGTCTCCAATGCATCAGTCATTTTCAGAAGAAGTGAAAAGCGGAAGTGGGTTGCTTACCAGAGTACTCGTCACCGGAAGTGGTCCAGCCGCTCCGTCTGGGGGCGCCTGCATCGCGCTGCGGCGGCCGCGCTGTGCCGCGCTGCCCTGCGTCACGCTGCGCTGGGCCACGCTGTGCTGTGTTGCCCCGGCGGGAGGCCCAGGCATCCGCCCCGGCGACGCCTGCCCGCTGCCTGGGCGCTGGCGGCGTCTTCAGCGCCATCTGCTCGCTAAATGAGCGCAGCCTCTCCTCCTCTCTCTCGTCTACCAACCCAGGCTCAGAGGCTACATTGAGCATCTCATCGGACTCATCAGTGAGGCTGGCCCAGGCGTCTACCAGATCATCTCCGGTTGGCTGACTGGGCACAGGGGCTGCCTGAGAGCTTTGCTTTGGCTCATCCCAGAGGAGATCATCCTGTCCACCCCTGCGCAATGACAGCAGCATTCAGTGCTGCATGACAGGTACAATTAGGCTGAAGGGCTAGGCTCTGTGAAGACCAAAAGCATCAGGAGCTCACAGAGGCTGGTACTGAGGGTCCAACCTCCTCCTGAATGGCAAGGCACATTCTACGGAGGTTGAGACATACCTTGTGGCCTGCTCACTCCACTGGGCAGTCTCAGAGGTGGCCCAGTTTGAAGCCGGGGAGGTTGCCCAGCCTGCCCTGTCTTGCCGAGGTTCCCGGTATGCCCGGTCTTCTCTGCCCTCCCGCCCGCCAGTTTGCCTGTCAGCAAATCCACCCTTCCGCCCCCTCTCAATCCTTGGTCCTCTTGGTGTTCTGACCACTGCAAATCTATTCCTGCATGCACAGACGACGCTGGTCAGGAACAATTGATCTAAACATCTACTTCTACAAAATCCCACCATAGGCGCTGGCAGAATCACACATAAGACTCTAAAAGAGCTGCCAAGCATCTCTGTCGCACAACATGGACATATAAAGGTCTCAGCTGGAAGGCTACCACAGCAGGATACAGCAACGGTGGACGATTAGGCATGGCAGTACACTTTGAGGACAAGGGCCTTATGTTTTCCGGGGGTCGCTGTCAACATGAAGCCTGGGAAGAGAAGATGTCTTGCCTGTCCTTCTTGTCTGTGATGACACTGCCCACATTCCAGCCGCCAGCGTCCAGGGCTGCAGCTTCCTTCTTGGCTGCCTGGAACGCCCTCTCTGCAAACTCCCTGCGCATGCGTACATCTCATGCTTCAGCAGCATTGCCCAATGCCAAGAGCAGGCCGCAAATTGCAAAACTTGAGGCAGTGTGCACTCATGGTGATCCTGCAACTCATGAAGCGATGTGGGTGTGCCAGAGACAGCGCAACCTTCCAATGCTGGAAGGCTCTGTCAGCCCTGGCACACTTTCCGCCACTACATAAGTTCCTGATCAGGTAATATTCAGCCGTCAGCACACCCTTCTCATGGGCAAGACACCTCTATGATTGAGAAGGGGTGAGACACTGCACCTGACTTCATCGCTGAGCTCCTCTTTTGGCTGCCTCCTGCTCCGTGTCTTGCCGGATAGTACAGCCTCCTCGTCCTTTGTGTTCTCATCCTCCTTAGGCCATGCCTGCACAAAGACCGCTACATGTTTGCCCCATGGCTTGCATGCGGCATTCACACAAAAGGGACGTTCTGTAAGGATGTGGACCACCTTCATCTAGCGCAGCCTAATTGCGCTGCATTGTGAGCAACTCACAATGCACCGCACTCAGGTCGCTCTAAATAATCATGGTCCCTTTCAGGTCATCAGCACCAGCATCAGTTGAACACTACTGTACACAGGAAAATGGTGTGACCTGCTGTGGCAGATAGTATTAGGTGTATCTCCACCCCTACAAAGTTTATGTCTGTCTGCATCTGACCTCTGTCACAGATTGGCAAACAAAGGAACCCTGGCTGAGCAGTAACATACCTCTGGGTCAGCTTCGTCAGGTACGTAGCCCAGCTCAGCCAGGTAGACCTTCTCTCTATCCCACTCCTCCTTCGTCTGTACCCACTGCACAGCCAAAACAAGCCTCAACCATGTCCTCACCATAGTGCCACTGTCAGCCAGAGGTAGCCTACAGAGCTTGCAATCCGCTGTGCGCCTATGAGCTTTTTTGCACAGTATGCGGCCTGTCCTTACTGTGATGCCCCTGTCAAGGTGGAGTAACCTCCACAGCTTGTGAGTTGAGACGAGCATCTCACTTGTCAAGCAGAGATTTTTGGCTTCCACTGAGAGCAAATCTTGCAACGGCACAAACACAGGGCTTTCTGATTAACGGCTGTCACGTCAGGGCTGTG
The DNA here is from genome assembly GCA_963930925.1 of Coccomyxa viridis. Classification (NCBI taxonomy): domain Eukaryota; kingdom Viridiplantae; phylum Chlorophyta; class Trebouxiophyceae; family Coccomyxaceae; genus Coccomyxa; species Coccomyxa viridis. The sequence continues at coordinate 2,546,648 of CAWVOJ010000015.1, read as the reverse complement.
AGTCATGGCTGAAGGCAAATGCTCACCTCCTCAACCTCCTGTATCACCCAGGGATCAAGGGGCTTGGGGATGATCTCCTGCAGAAAAAATTTTACTCAGGCATCCGTCAGGCAATAAGCTTCCATATGAGAGCAAGATGCCCAAGTTGCTATGCAGCTGGAGGTAGATTCGCCAACACCCAGTGGAAGTCCACATGCTTACGCATATCAACAATTGGGAGTAAGCATACCCGGTTCTTGATCATCTTCTGCTTGAAGGACTGGTAGGCGGTCTGGCCCTGGACCTCATCCAGGAACCCAGTGATCTTCCCCTCGTTGCGCGCCTCTCTGTCGTTGTACTTGCCCGAGGTGTCGGGCAGCCCGGCATTCAGATACTTGCCCAGGGCATTGTCCATGACTGCCTTGAAGAAGACCACCTGCCCATCCTGGTAGGCTATGGTCCTTGTGCCCATCTTTTTGCTCCTGCAAGCCAGCAAGCTCTCTGAGACGCATCATATCCAAGCTAGCAGCATTCAGGCACTGTCTCTGGCGTGATGGAGCAGGTACTTGCGGACTTGTTGACTAAATCTAGGTCACCAGCACTCTTGCACTGCCTCCAGTGTGACGGCACCGATACTTAGGGACTTGACGACTGAGAATGTTCAACACAGATCTGCCCCGAGAGCACTCATTTGCAATGGCGGGCTCATGCCTCTGCCCTCAAACCCCTTCCAACTGGGCAGGAGCGATGTCATTGGAGTGTAACCCGGGCAAGGCTTTTTGCACCGTAGATCTGGTGTATAGCCCGCTGATGGTCGTTGTATACCACAAAGGCTGTACATTGAAGTGACAGGCCGGAAAAGCTGCCCACCTAAGGCTGAAGGCCTTGACCTTCTTCTTGGGAAGCCAGGTCTCAATCTCTCTGTCAACAATGCTGCCGTCCGCCTTCTGCACGCGCCCCAGGCTCTGGGCCGCAAAGCCCAGCCACTTGGTGACAAATCCCGCTCTCTTGATGTCTGGGTCTGCCACGTGCACGCCAAACCACTGGACGTCCCCGTTGCAGTAGTAGGCATAGTCTACATCATTCCTGCACAGAGCAGCAATGCTCAGCAAATATTCGCCACTACGGAAGAGTGCTAATTCCTGACATCCTGCTGACTCCAACTGTCTTGTTGCTGGCGGCTCTGCGCTGGGTGTCCTATGCAAGCTTTGCTAGACGCGCGACGACTGGCACATACAGGGAATGTGATGCATGGCCACATGCAGACAGATTCATAACAGGAATACACGACAAGGGCTCAAGGTGCAGACAGGCACAGGGCTATTCAGCAGAGTTACTTACCCGGTGTCTGCAAACGCTTCCTTGAAATCATCAGTGTTGACTGCCCTCTTGAAATCAGTTGTGAAGGATCTGCCGCCGGTCCGCTTTCCAGCTCGAATGGCAGCCTCTGGCTTAGCGACAACAAACCTAGAGCTCTGCATGCAGAGCACAAACGGTTGAGTACAACATGTCAGCCTTGCCTGTCTCAGAACCCTGAAGCAGAAATGCTGACTCGCCGCATGCGAATTTGCCTTGCCTAGCATCACAGCCATTTCTGCATGGGTGGTCCCATGCAGTCCATCCTCTGATAGCCAGACATGACTTCACCCCTTGCAGGAATGGCAATGCTCAGGCAGCTGTCATGACGGCTGAAGGCTGAGTCTACAGCTGAGACAGCAGAAATGCGCACCTGGAAACGGGCCAAGTCTTCCTCTTGCTCTCTGAGGGCATCGCGATCCCAGGCCATCCAGGAAGGTACTTGCTGGATTTGCTTTCTCCTTCCTGTCGGCACTGTGGTCCTCCTCTGGGTGCTTGCTACATCGGCTTCGGACCTTGGTGCTTCTGCTGCTGCTTTCCTGGCAGCTAGTACGGCTCTAAGCCCGCGCCGCCTCAGTAGAGTACGCGATGCTGGCGACAAGTGGTAGTTCAGACGTGAAGAGAACGGCCTGAATACCGGATCCGAGTGGGGTCTGGCAAGCATTTCGCTGGTGCAAGGCTCCTTCATTGGCTGAGCAAGCCTTCTATTCATGCTGCACCAGACTGCACAAGCTGGCTTGGGCAGCAATTTGATGCTGTTCCTCGAGCAAGTTACAATGTGCTGCAAGTGTCTCTCCGAGTCCAAGCGACTGTCCAAATTGATGTGTACGGCTGGTGCCAGTCTCAGCACAGACAAGCAGTTGAAGCAGTAGCTTGACTGAGATACGACGATACTATAGTGGCCTAATGTATATTAATCCTATATAAAGCGCGCGCTGTGTGCCCCCGGTCAATATCTGAAATTCTACAGAGACAACTGGCTTACTCGCGTTTTCTAGGGACAATCAGTTTCGGAGCATTGCTTACTCCTTATAAAGAGGTTGGACTCTTAGATTACCATAGCACACAGACGCGACGACAAGGGCACCAATCCAATCAAAGGCCAGTTGCAAGCGTGTCTGCAGTACTCCGAAAGATGATGTCGGAGGTGACCTGACTTCAAACGGTTCCCCCGACAGCAACATCGTTTTTTTTCGATAGCAATAGGCAGAGTCTGAATACTCCTTTCTGGAAGATCACGGGGGTCAGCAGTGGGTATTCGGCGCTCAGCTAGGACAGCACAGTACTCTAGCTAACGGTCTGTCCTCTCACTGGCAGGTCTCAACTTTTTGCTGTAAGTCAGTTTACGGCTAGATTTTGTTCTGTAGGCTATTCAGAAGTCCAGCGGTGATCGCGCTCAGAACCACGCATGCCAAGCCCGCATCACCATCATAGCATGATAGGATCGGCCGCCTCATTGTGGCAGGACAGCACCGCCTGCAGTTCCTTGCATCCATCTATGGCTGCCTGGAAGACCAGGCACTCACTCGATCCTTTGAGAGCGCGACTCTTCATCGATCATACGTGCACGGACTGAGCCCGCTGCCCCTAAACCCTTCGGGCAGGGGACGACGCAAAGGTGTCCATTGACAGGATTGCAAGACAGTAGTGGCCGGCTGCGAACGACAAATCGTTCACCATGGGGATCGGAGCTGCCCTCAAGCAGGCCTATGCAGGAGGTCTTCAAGAGACTGTCCCAGGTGCGTAAAGGCGCAACTCCAGTCTCAGACGGAGTACTCGGGTTCAGCCGTGCATGTGCGCCTTTCCAAGTGTGGTATGGGAGAGAGCACAGGACCTGCCAAAAGTACCACCATAGCATCACCAGAATCATGTGATCGTGTTGTAGAAGGAGCTTAAGGTCTGAACTGGTGTTTGCATGACTCTGTGTCTGATGCTGGTGATTTGATACCAGGGGTGTGGACGCCGCAGCTGTCAGATGAAAAGCTTCAGCAGGTACTGGTTTTGAGGAGGGCTGCCAACCATCGCTCTCTCACACGTCAGTTGTACGAGGTGCCCGAGCCTGTTATGGTGAAGGATCTGCAGACACAATGTGAGATGGCAGAGAAGGGCCTGGCATCAGGCACCCTGTCTGAGGAGCAGCTTTGGGCCTCCATTGCATCAGTGGTGGCAAGCATCACTGTAGCCATAGAGGCATCCAGCAAGGCAACTACATGTACCTGGCTCCGGGACGAGATTACTGATGGGGAGATATCAGACGACAACGATGGGACCTTGAAGGAGGCCGCCAGCAATAGAGTAACTCAGCTGTGTGCTGCCTCAAAGGAAGGATTCGCGAAAGACCTCTTGGGCAGTGTCAAGGAGTTGGCAGAGGCATGCAGGATGGTGCTTGCAGAAGCTGCCCGAATTGCTAAGGAAGCACGAGCGCAACCAAAAGCCCTTGTCGTGGCAGCAGGTGCGAGCAACAATGCATTGACAATTCTTCATCGCATGCAACAGTGTATGAAGTGCTTCCTGAAGCTCGTTTCCTGGTGCTAGGGGGAGGAAATCGAGTGCTGTCGGGGGAGAAAAATTACCATGTACTGGTCCTAGATAGGGCTGATGCTGAGCTGGAGTGTCTCGGCTCGCTGCTTAGCGAATATGTACATGATGCTACCGTGTTGAAGGATTTGCAGACACGGTGTGAATTGGCAGAGAAGGCCCTAGCATCAGGCCTGTGTGAGGAGGAGCTTTTTGCTTTGATTGCACCAGTGGTGGCAAAGCTCACAGAAGTCCTAGATGCGGTCAGGAAGGCAGACAGCAGCATCTGTATTCCGGATTTTATCCTTGACGGGGACAGTCCAGAGGAGAATGAAAGGCAGAGCAACACAGTTGATCTCATGTATGCCGGTGCACCACAACTTTTTGGAGAGTTTTTATTATATCCTGTCAAGGGCTTGAACATGGTCTGCAAGATAGTTCTAGAGAAAGCTGCCGATGCCGCAACTGCATCCAATGCTGATACATCCTTGGATACAACAGCGCTATCCAAGTAGCAGAGCTCTGTTTTTGCAGTTGCAGCATATATCCAATGCCCATGCACAGACTTGTGAGCGGGCTGGGCAACCCCACGTGGGGCAACCCCACGTGCACGTTATGTTGCCATGGCCAAGGTGTGGCTGTGGGCTGCCTTTCTTGCACTACATGCAGTTTGATCAGAAACCAGTGACATAGCACAGAGCTGAGCTGGAAGTTGCCAGGTGATCTCAAAGAATACAGTGGGTGGGTATGTAACAGAGGATACAAGTATGGCGAGAATGCATGCAACCTCGGTCACCCTCTACGGTAGAGGAGTGGTTTTGAGTAGGGTGTGTCAGCGGAGTGGCTACTTAGACAACTGTTGTGCTTGACTGCCGTTCAGACCTGTGAGGCGTGAATGTTGCGCTGAACTGTCACTTTGCAAAGAGGCAGTAGCGATAGCCAGACGCAGACCCGAATGCTAATGCTGGCAGCTGAAGATTGGTCCCAAAAGTATGGCTTGGGGCTGCCCATGTGCTACCCCGTGATGTTGCCAGCAAAACCCCAAACCCAGCTTAGCAGGGCAATGGTATGCTGAAGAGAGATATGTGTAAGATGGCCTGAGGCCACAGAAGATTGTGCTACATCATCACTTTTGAGAGGTTCTATCGAGATGTCATCCCAGCTGCCATGGCCATCTGAGCTTCCCGCCGCTGGCGGCCTGAGAGAGGGGCAGGCGCTTGTGCGCCACGCTGCCTCCTCTGAACCTCCAGGTAGATCAAGAGGCTGTCGATGTCTGCCGGGTTGACCCCGCCAATCCTCCGCGCCTGCCCAACATCTGCCGGCCGGATCTGCATCATGCGCGCTACCGTCAGTCGGCCGCTACACATCCACTCAAAGCGGCGCGGGCATGCACATGTCCTGTATGGTGTTCACTGTGCGTTCACCCAGAACACCATGCAGGACATGTAGATGGTCTGGTCAATGCTGTGAGCATTCCCAGCACACTCTCTGCAATCCTGCGTGAGCTTGCTCTGCCTCCGACACATGGATGGTGCCTGGAAAGGTACCTTTGTGAGCTTCTCCCGTGCCTCTAGTGAGAGGGTAGTAATGGCGCTGTAGTCCAGGTCAGCGGGCAGGCGCTGTGCATGGCGGCCCTCCAGCTGCAGGAGTTGCCTCTCTTGGCGCTTGACGAACCCCGCGTATTTGATGTCTATCTCTGCGGCCTCCTGCTCTGCCAGCGAGAGGCTATCTGAGCTTCCATGGTCGTGCTTCTCGAGTAGCCTGCACACAATGAGATGCTGAGCACCCCACTAGCATAAATTCATTGATACATGGCAGAGAGACAAGTTGTTCTCATGCAGATGCAGAATTGGATGAGCTCCCAGAGTGAGAGCATCCACAGGGCCTGGGGCAAGATTATGCAGGGACAGCTGTGGTCCCTTGTCTTTAAGCAGGAGACTCAAGAGTGCAGACATACTCCCTTGTGCAGCTCAAGAAGGACAGCATGCACAGCAGCCACTGTGCCATCCCGCCAAACACTCCATTGTGCTGCTACATGTGAAAGTTTCACATTTTACTATGGACCGCGCTGTCATCAACGTTGATACACCATCTAGGAAGTCCACAGTTCCGGCTGACTGTACCCTGTGCTGCAGCTTCAGCGCAAACCCAGGGGAATGCAGATGCAATTGCGATGGCATGGCGCACCTGTAGTGCACATGCGGGCGCCTGAGCAGCTCCTCCAGTGTGGCCGCTCCAGGCACCTGCTGCCCAGAAACGGAAGCCACCTCCGCTAACAGAGCGCAGCCTTCCTTCACCCTCACACTGGCCAGCCGCTCCCTCTCCTTCTGAACAGCACTCTGCGCAGAAGAGGACAGGTTACGTAAGGGAGCCGTCGCCTGTGAGGGTAGTGCTGCACAGACCAGAAGGCAGGCTCATCCACGCAGCACTCCCTCATAGCTTCTGCTATATCTGGGACCCCTGGTTTAAGCTAGAAGGCTTGCCCTTTTGCTGAAGAAACTTCTCATTAAGAGACCAGAGGCATAAGCAATTGGGCACCAAGCAAGTTTTGCGCAGCATGTACGAGAGCATGTCTCAGAGGCAGTGCCAGGGTGACGACAGGGCTGCACCTGCTTGTGCTGGAAAGCAGCCCATCTGTTGTCATCCACAAGGCCCAGCTCCCGCCCAAGAGGCGTCAGCCTCCTGTCAGCATTGTCCGACCTCAGCAGCAGCCGATACTCTGAGCGGCTGGTCAGCATCCTATAAGGCTCCCTCAGATCCTGCGCAACAGTAGATGTCCATCAGCGCAATGTGAAGTGACGGATGGCATGCAGCCCTGCCTGCTCGGACATGCGGCCTGATCTGGCACAAGAAAAGCAACAGGCCTGCTCACGCAACTAAATTGCCCACTATTGGCAACGGCTCTGCCCGCAGCTACAGCGATGAAAGCACTGCCGGGAAATTTATGGTGTTGGGCTGACATGTACCTTGGTGACCAGGTCGTCAATGAGGGTGCCAATGTAGGAGGTGTGGCGGGGAATGATGACGGGCGCCAGCTCTTGGGCTCGTCGGGCAGCATTCAGCCCAGCCACCAAACCCTGCACAGCAGACCTCAGTGATCAGCCACAGTGCGACTCCAGATCCAGAGCCAGGCCTCAACAGGGCCTGCAATCACCAAGCAAAGCCAGACACGTCCACTGGCCATACCAGTAATCGCTACACAGAAGGGCTCTTGCCGTATCTCCTGGCCCAGAGATTGGGCTATGTGGCCCGAGAAATCCAAAAGATGCAGACTTATGGGTGTACCTGGGCAGCAGCTTCCTCATAGCCAGTCGTCCCGTTGAGCTGGCCGCTGAAGAAGAGGCCCGAGAAGCGCTTGGTCTCCAGCGAGGCGCTGCACTGCCAGGCTGGCAGGTAGTCATACTCCACCGCATAGGCGGGCCTCAGCATCCTGCACTGCTCCAGCCCTGCACAAGATTGCAGGATCAGCTATGCATCATCAATCGCAACTTCTGTATCGGCCCGCAAACGCTTAGCTTGGTTACAAAAGAATGCGCCCCTCTCCACAACTGCATTGTACCCTCTGATGTCACCTGTGCCTTGCACAGCCTGCGAAGCCATGTCGGGAATTGCATGGGCAGTACATTCAACAGGACTGCCAGTGCACCACAGCAGCACTCAAATGGCATGGGCAACGCGAGGCCTGCAAGTGAGAAGGCGCCTGCACCTGGCAGGGTCCTCAGGAGCGCCAGCTGCAGGCGCTCGGGAAGCCCTGTGGAGAAACCCTGGACATACAGCTCCGGCGTATCCCGTCCTTCCGGCTCCAGGAATATCTGCACAGAACAAAGCTTTTGAGCATTTGTATGCTCCAGCCTTGTTGACTATCCCTTAGCAGGCCTACCAGACAAGCTATGCCCAGGCATGCCGTAAGACACACACAGTCTGGGGGGAGGCAGAGCGGCTGAGCAAAACATAAGGATAACTTTTAAGAACAATTCAGCACCAGCCAAGTAGATATGTGTTTTGTGCTGGTTGCCACTCTCGCTGTCAATGCAGTCTTACCGCTAGTATGAGCCCAGCTGAGGGCGCATGGGTGTGATGCAGAGCAGCACCTGGTGGGAGGTCTTGTCAGCAAAGCGCACAATCTTGTCCTCGATGGAGGGGCAGTAGCGGGGCCCCTTGCTGTCCACCCACCCGCCATACACCGGCGTCTCAGCCAGGTTTTCCTGAATGATCTTGTGAGTTTCGGGCGTCGTGCGCGTGAGATGGCAGTCCTTCTGCTCCCGCTCCACATGGACCTGCGCCAGCACATGCACTGGTCAGCGCAGGATGCATGCGCTTGACGCTGAGGCGGTGCAGGGCTCCACAGGCCGGCGGGCTCTGAGCAGGGGCGCAGGCTCAAGGCAATGCGCACAGGTTGCTGATTCTTTAAAACCAGGCACAGCATCGGATCAAAGAAACATTAAGGCAAGCCTATAGCGCTCACATGACGTGCGCACAGCGCCATGACCCTGGCAACCATCTGACAAGGTGCTACACACTGCTATGGCGTGACAATTGTGAGGTGCGCAAGATTGCAGCACGGGGTCTGCAGTGCCCGTCTCTGCCAGCAAAATTTTGCGCTGCAGGCCCCAATATTGCATCTCCAGGGGCATTTACAGGTGCTGTGAGGAGTGAGGGACCCTACCGAGCTGTCAAAGCTGAACCATCTGACATCAGCGTCGCCCGGCTGCGCCTCCAGGCTGGCCAGATTGACGGTCCTGCTGTCCACGCGCGCAGGTGTCCCCGTCTTCAGGCGGTCCATCTCAAATCCCAGGCCCGTGAGGACCTCGGTCAGCCCGGTTGAAGGCGCCTCTCCAGCCCTGCAACATGTTCATGATGTCAGCATCGCCAAACAGGCACCAGTATGTTGGGGCACAGCCGCCCGCAGGAGCTCTGGACCACTATACTGGCTGGCAGTGATTATATCTGTCCAGACATGGCCAATGCCCTAGGTGTGTTGCTGTTATGCAGATCCAGCATGTTTGAAGCACTGTAAGCAGTTGACGAGCTCTGGCAAATCTGAGATGGCCCTTTGCGTACGGCGCTATGGCTGCCTTGTGAAGCCGGGTCCTTGCAGAGGCACTGTTGCAGCTTCACAGGTTCTGAGACCGTGTGTGAGCCAGTGTGCCCCCTCAAGAAGCCAGCTATACAAGGGAGCCAAGTACAGCCATATAGCAACTATCCTGCAGTGGATAGGCTGTCAGTGAGCAGCCTCCATGGTACACCTTGGCCATGGCCTATACAGCAACATAATACCATGTGACAGCAGATTTACCTGCCAGCTGGCATGGAGGTGCGGCCGACCCAGATGCGCCCGTTCATGAAGGTGCCGGTCGTGAGCACCACAGCTTTGCACTGGAAGGTTATTCCAAAGAATGTCTTCACGCCTGCACATACCCACACTCAGCTTGACAACATGCCATGCAAACCACAGGATGCTGGGGAGATAGGGGTAATGCCACTATGGCTGTGGACAAGCTCTTCATGCTGATCATGTCAGGAAACATGGTCCTCAAGGCTTCACAGACCCCACACACTACTGCCTGACATGTCATGCTAGCCATACCAAACGCAGGCTGTGCGGGAGAAACCGACTCAAGCTCAGGAACAGTGACATTACTGCTTGACGCAAGCCTGTATAGCACAATGTAGCAGGTGGATCAGGGATAGAGCTGGCCTACCCGTGACCTCGTCATTTGGCCCAAACTCCAGGTCAGTGGCCATGCCTTCCCTGATGTCCAGATTTGGAGAATTCTCCAGAACTCGCCGCATCTCCCGCGCATACTCCAGCTTGTCTGTCTGAGCTCGCAGAGCCCACACTGCTGGCCCCTGAGCAGCACCAGCTTGTCTCTGCGTCTGAGCCATGCGCAAACCCCTCATCAGCAACAGTGGCTGTCTCTTTTGGCATCCCAAGTGCAGAGCGATGCAATGCATCACAGAACCAGCTCAAAACTGCTCCTTTACGAAGAGTGTGCTGTTCCATGAAGCAGAGCAGCGCCGCTTGACTTGGGATGTCCAGAGAAGCCTATGTACCAGCAGCGATACAACAGTGACTGTGAGACGGGTACCTTGGAGCGGTTCAGGATGCGCTTCTGCAGGTAGCACTTGTCAGCCATCTTGCCCATCTCCCCACCCAACGCATCCACCTCGTGCACCAGTTGGGACTTGGCAGGCCCACCCACAGCGGGATTGCATGGCTGCAAAACAGTCACACACTCATCTTTAGCCCGATCAGAGATCTCAGGCAGTCCAAGTGACGTCTTGACTGTGCACAGGCTTCAAACATGGCCATTCCATGCATCTGCAAACATAAGTGCTCACGCTAGCAGGACTGCGCACTAAAGTATATGCAGGTGCTCAGCTCACGGCTGTCATGGGGTCTGCAGGGCTGTCTATCCTGCTTCGTTGGTGTTGCATGCACAACAGGGCCTTCAAATGCGCCCCAACAAGGCGCCTTCCTGCTACAATACACTCTGCGTTTTAACCAATAACGGGGCCAGAGACAGCTGAATGGAATGTGCAGCAGATTTGAGATGGGCGCCTGTGTAAAGACGTGGCCGGCTGATCAGCACCTGCCAGGCGATGCGGTCCAGGTTCAGGGTCAGCAGCAGTGTCCTGCAGCCAAGCCGAGCACTGGCCAGAGCTGCCTCGCATCCCGCATGGCCCGCGCCAACCACCACCACATCGTAGTTGTCCTCTGCATCAGCATGCTGGAGCAGGGCTGCTGCCTTGAGCGATCTTCGAGCGCTTCTGATACGCTTCCTTTCTGCTGTACTACGCCCTTGCTGAACTCTCTGCGGTGAAGAGATCACCACAAATTCCTTAGTGAATGGCAGTACTACGTACAAGGACATCACAATACCCAGGTGTCCCAGTACAAATTGAAGGTCCAGGCTCAGCAGCAATCTCTGAAGGCGAAGGCCAAGGCATGTACCTGGAGTTCCGAATGCCGCAATCGACTCAGTAGATGTGGCACGACCTGGCTGCGGCCAGGTGATGCCCATGCATAGCAGCGGCCAGAGCAGCTGGCAAGAGCATTGCTCTGCACGCGGCCTGTGAGCATGGCTGCCAATCTACGCACCAGCCATGCCAGCCAGCTCTAGAAGGGACAGAGAGACTTGCTGGGCATTGAGATGCTGGATCGTCAACGTCCTCTCAACGTAAGGTCTCTATGAACAAGGTACACTGAAAGTGGGGCTAATCGATACAGCTCAAGTTCTAATGTCTTGCTGAGCAGTCAGCACGCTGTAATTCACGTCTTAAGATGGATGTCCCTCGTCCCAGAGCAAAGGAAGAGTCTCGGAAGGACATCAGGGCGTTCCGACAGTCCATTCGGATGCACGTGCCCGTTCGAATTCCATCAAGGACAGAGGAACATGCCATGTCCTGCCGGCCGCGTGAAGCCAACGCAGAAGGGCCTGGATCAGCTCGTGAGCGTCTCCCTTGCATTTTTCTTTCGTCAGTACAACTTCAAGTTCAGTTGTCTGGCCATGGCAGTCACTGATCGATGCAGATTCACGACAAATTTCGCAATCGAAACCTGTTGGAGTATTCATCAGCCAAGGCTCACAGGCTTGGCCAGCTCATACTATTATGCCAGTGCTTGCCAACAATATACTTAAGTACTCTAGCAACGCCCAGACATCCACCCAAAACGGCCCTTGCATGCCATGACTACTAGCAGTTCAACGTCAAAGGAGATACTAGCACCAGCCAGATGCCACAAGGCATTAGCTTGGGTTGATCATGGAATCAAGTAGCCTCTGCCCTCACTTCGCTTCAGCCAGCACATGCGACACCGTGTGACTCTGACTGGTCACTGAATCCCTCCTTGTCTTCCTCGTCCAAGACGACACAATCAACCTATCATGGAGCAAGCTATAGGGAAGGATTCCGGAGTATCTGCTCTTGTGCCAATCGTCACTCTGAAACGAAATGTCTAACTGAAGTCATCAATCCCCTTGGGCTTCCGTCATCAGCCGGGACCATCTACTCTCTCATCTTCGTTCGGAAGCCGATCAGGCGCAGGTCTTCCCTCAATCACTGAGCGCGCAACAGGCACGCATGACAGCCCAAAGAGGGGACCTGCCCGCTGATGGCAGTTTGCGCACAAGCCAGCCTTCATACTATGATCGTAGTTTGGTACGCATCTAATCAAATCTCTGCAGTGTACCCCAACTACAGCTGACTTGGCAGGAATGCCAAGCGCCTTGCCAGGCTGACACCATCTTTCTATCTGCAGCAAGCCAGCAATGTGCCTGTTGCGCCTCCTTTCATACCCAAACTTGTTGCCCCTCGTTTGTACACTGAGCAAGCTTCTCTGCGTTTCCCTGGCTGCCGCAGGCCTCTACTTGCCGTTTGAGGCTGCAATTCCGAAGGGCGCAATCTCAACGCCTTGTGGTGCCACTTGCAGGTCCGCGGGCACAATGGCAATCAGTGTGGGCTGCACATTGATTGCACGTGGCTGCACAGTGCATGCACACAAGTCAGCACAGAAGCGAGAGGAGACAGCGCCTTTTTCGCAGACTTCGAAGCTGTGGCACCCCGTAACACCTTGGCCATACAGTATCTTAGCTGCACATAGCGTGTGATGTGGCATTGGAATGTAGACATGCAGGCCTACTGTAAGATGGCTACTTATTACTTCAGGCAGGCTGTGAGAGATAGGCAGTGCTTACCCACACAGCCAAACCCTGAGGGTTGACGAGGATGACGGCAGGGTTGATTTCAATACCGATGGGCAGGATCTGGGCACCCTTGGGGGCAACGTTGATGACCTACAAAGACAAACCACAGCTCTCATACAGATAACAGTCAATTGGGTGCAGAAGGCATGCATAACATCAGGATGTCTCCCCTGTGGCAGGCTGCACTGTGTGCAAGGGCTTCAGTCAGCCACAGCTACATGGAGACCACATGGTGACAGTAAGACAGGGATGCTCAAAGAAGCACCACTATAAGGCAAGAGAGGGCCAATGATTGATTAGCAGTGGCCAGCAGCCTGGCATACCGCGGCAGTCAGCAGCATTCAGGACACGAGTGTTGTGCAAGGTGCTGACTTGCACAAAGCAGTTGGCACACCTGGGGCACAAAGTTGACGCCGACTGCGGTGAACGCAGCGCCAGCAGCAGAGTTCTGGATCAGGCATGGGGCGTAGTTGAAGAAGGTGGATGACAGACTGACTGCTGTGATGTTGCTGGGGTTGAAGTTCAGGCCGCCCTGCAGATCCACCCCACACTCTTCAACATGGTACCACAGCACCCTTGCATCTTTATACAATTTGATCATACTCGGTCCATGATGGCTGGAAGTTCAGTGCTGTGACTACTGACACAAGAGCATGCTGGCATGCCCTGCTGCTCGTAGCTCTACTGAGCATATACGACGCTGTGCGGCCAGAAGATGTGCTGAGGCAAAGGCCGTGACAACAAGACATGTAGCAGGCGGAGGGGAAAGATTGCCTTGAAGGCCTTGACGTCGCGGATGGCGGGGAGGTCTGGGAAGGGCTTGCCGGCCTGGAAGTCCTTCTCCATCTTGGCCAGCTGGTTGCTCACCAGGCTCTGGAATGATGACACCGCTGACTTGGCGTTGTCGTGGCTACCCTCCTGCGGGGCATGCATCACTTTCTCATTACTGCCAGGAAGTATGCCATGCTTTTACCATGAGCTCAAGCCATGGCAGACCTGGGCCTGCTATCCTCAGGTATTAAGACTTTGTCTGCTATGTATTATCTCGGCCAGCTTGGGGCAGGGTAGGCCATGTTGGGTGACCCCACTGAGGAGGACAGGAATGAACACAAACGTGAAATTTTTTAACTGCCTGTGCACGTCAACAGTGGAAGAGGCTCAGACGCAGCAACACAATCACCTTTTGCATGAACACGTCGGCCAGCACAGACGCCCAACTATCAAGTCCTTGTGGCATGGGATACTGGTCTCCAGGTGTAACCAGGTCAGCTGAAGTGACGGGAGCATTGGCGGCAGTGGCGACGGCAGCCAAAGCCGCAATGACGAATGCTGCCAGCATGAGGTCTGACCTGCAAGCGCGAGGACAGTCTGAGATGGTCACGTTTCAAAGTGTCTGGCAACCTATATTTCAAGATGGAGACATCAAGTTGTAGCCTCTGCGTGCTGCATCAGCGTGAGGGTTCTTTATGGGTTCCAAAAGGATCGCTGGGTGCGCGCACGCCTACTGCCTTGCAGATGAGGTTGCAAACCAACGGTCAGCAGTGTGAAATCAAGTGGGATGCCGAGGGACAGCCGCTGCGCGGAATCTTGTGCAGCGGTTGCAGAAAGTGAGACTACCTTGAAGGTGCCATGATATAACCCTGCGTTTGGTCCTTGAGTTCGCTGCTTTCCGCTTGTTCACTCAGTACCCTGCACCTGGCTGAAGCACCGCTCGCACACTCAAGAGGCGGCTATCTCAGCTGTGCCCGTGCCCCAGACTTGCGAATCCTGAGGTGCTCTAATTCCTGTTGCAGCTTACCGAAGTGATATCTGGGTCGCTTGGCAATTTTGAGTTCACTACGGCCGGATGGTCTCTACGGCATTACTCACGACCCCGGTCCAGTCATCAGGACCCCTTTGAAGTGTCTCAAGTTGAAGACAGGACAGCCCACGGCAGACATTTGGCAAGACGCATTGTGGCTTAGAGTGCTTGAGCTGTGAGACTATACTCTTCGTGCGAACCTGCACCCACTGCCGCTTCACTGCTCCATAGCTGTCGTACGGCTTCTTGAACTGCAGGCGGCGGTCAGGCCGGCTCCTGTGGGTTAAGAGGGTCAGCGTGAGCCAACATGAGGTGAGGAAGCCACTGAAGCTGCTTCCACAGCATCTGTTGCATGTTGCGCAGCGCCGCTGGGTACCAGTTGCAAGTGAACGTTGCGGCATGCAAGACAATACCCTATGCTTGCAACTGTAGCGGAAGCGCTGGCAACTTCTCAATTACAACATCCTAGCCAATGTTGATCCTTGGGGTCGTGTCCTTTTGATCAGCATACTGTTGGCATTTAAATTGCGGTAGAAGTTCATACTGAGATTTCACGCTCAAAGTGCCTCAGCCCTCCCGGCGACTTGTTGTCGTGTTGCTACGACATAAGAATACTCATGAGGATTCCGATACCGCATCGATGCCAGTGCCAGGACCATGTTGCTGAAAGGTCGTGCATATTGTGCAGGAAAATGTTTGGACTTGTCCTGGCTTTGGCCCTGCATGCCGCCGTCCTGCACTCAGCTCAGGCTGCGAGCTGTGATATCACAGACCTCGGCTGCATTGCCAAGGACTTCAAGGCCTCGCTGAAGGTTGACCAGGGCAGCTTCGAGTCTGAGTACCAACAATTTGCAGAGATGATTGCTCCAGTGCTCCTGCTGGCGCATGGAGGCGACTTTGAGGTGACCCTCATGCCCGTTGCCTGTGCAGCAGCAGTTTGTATGCATGGCCTGGAGCAGCACCACTAGCTGCGAAGGATGGGCTCTTCATTGACCGACTTTCCATCAGCCTGTCCCCATCAATCATGTTAGGGGATAGCCACTGCTACTCTCTCTCATCTTCAGGCATGGGACCCTGTTTCCATTGACTGACAGCCAGCTCCAGTGCATGTGGTCTTATGATATCTTCAGAACTGCAGCGCGCACATGAGAGCATGTACAAGGATCCAAACGGCTGCTGCTGCCAATGTTGTATGGTGCCATGCCTACAGCGTCCTCAGCAGGGCTGTTTACGCTACTTTGACGGTTGCAAGGTCTGACGCATGTGTGTCGTGCCTGCAGCGCGCGGACCAGGCTTTGGGCGACTTCTTCCAGTCCATCGTCAACACAATGGCGGGTCTCTTCCAGGTGGCTACTGGCCAGAAGCAAGCCCAGGTCTCCATTGCGCCCCCATCTTTCTTCAACAACGGAGCTGCCAATGTGTCCACCTCTGTGGCCGGAGTTGCCGGCGCAGTAAGTCCCCCCCCCCCCCCCCCCCCCCCCAAGCTCACAGAGCTGCACCTCACATAATCAAGCATATCTCCAGTGCATCTGACTCTACAGTACCCGAGTCTACAGTATGAGGGTGTTGTCACTAGGTTGATGGGCAGCCCTGCAGTGCACACTGTGTACCTGTCCCAGAAGTGCCCTGCTGCTGGCCTGTGCATGGCTCCAGCACAAGTGGTGTCAAAGGGGATGCTGTCTGAAAGTTTCAGTAGGGGTCACTATGTCTCTGTATGTGAGGTGACCCTGCCTGTGCTCTCTACAGGCCATCGGAATCAACTACAACCCCTGCGTCATCTCCGTGTCCCCCCGCGGCCTGGATGTGACCGCTGCAGGTATTAACATCCAGCCTAACGTGATTGAGGTCCTTGGAGAGGGTCTGGCCATCTGGCCCTGGGCTATTAACATCCAGCCTGCCCTTGTCTACATTAACCCCTGGGGCGCTGACATCAGGTACAGCCCCTCTCATGCTTAATTTGAGAGACAAATGTCCCAAAAACGCTGTATGAGCCCAGTTCAAGGATTTTGCCATGTGTCTCCATGCAGTACAATCCACTCGAGATGAGCAATGTTAGCAGAGCTTTGACAGTATCAACAGTGCATAGTGCTGCTCATGTATGTCTGAGCAGTGCTCAGCTGCAGCGGCTGACCTGTTTTCGTTCCGTGCGCAGTCCTCAGGGAATCAACGTCACACCCGCTCTGATCGCTGTGGCCCCCGTGGTGCACTCATTCGGCAAGCCTGCAGTCGCGGTCAACCCCGTCGGCTTGTCTGTGAAGCCCCCACCAGTGCCTGGAACCACCGTCGACGGAGTGCCAGTGAAGGCCACCCCAGCTGCAAGCAGCAGCGGCTCATCCTCTGGTAGCGGCAGCGGAGCTTCCACTGGAGGTGGCTCCGGCGCAGGCACTGGCACCACCGCTACTGTCGCTGGGCGTAAGATGGTGTAGGGTCTCAACGTGGGAGACCTTGACATAGCGCCAGCTCAGACGGCTGCTAGCGCAAGAAAGGCTGGCGTGTGCTGCGCCTCCGGGCAGAGGGGTTGCAGGGTCTTGCCCTGGCAT
Organism: Coccomyxa viridis; assembly: GCA_963930925.1. NCBI lineage: Eukaryota > Viridiplantae > Chlorophyta > Trebouxiophyceae > Coccomyxaceae > Coccomyxa > Coccomyxa viridis. Next base: position 2,529,747 of record CAWVOJ010000015.1, on the reverse strand, counting down.
AGACATTGCACCGGAATCTTACAGCTGCTGGAACGCTGATGTGCAAGAAGAGCTGACGTTGCACGAGTGCGCTGGCAATGGGAATGCGTGCTAGTGAGGATGATGACAGGGCAGAAAGGCTAGTTCCTTTGCTTGCCTGCTCATGGCGAGGGAGGGCTGCTCTGGGGTTCTTCTCAAAAGAGCGCTTCAGATCTGAGATTTCATTGAAGTGCGTGACAGGTGTGATGGTAGGCAGCATTTGAGCCATGCCTGGGACTAGTAGTGTAGACTCTTAGCCAAGTCAGCGGTGCGAGCTTCCTCCTTTGGGCTGTCATGTGTGCAGATGCACATTCAGTGATTGGAGGGAGCTGTGCTAGGGAATGACCAAAATCCTAAGACAGGAGAGTCACGCTTACAAACAGGCATCTGCGCTGCCGGCATTCTTACAGCCTAGACAGTAGTATCTTGCGTTCCCTTTTGCATTGGTGAGCCTGGACCTAAGCCTGCTGAGAGCATTTCATGTGATAGGTGCATTTTTCACTGAGCGCCAATTGGTGGTTGAGAGAATGCCAAGACTGTGGCAATTTCTGGTGCCACTAGACTTAGACCTTTAAAACTGTTTGGAAGTCAGAGGATATTCTAGAGATCTCCTGTTGCTGTCAAATACCTTGTGTTTTGACACCAGCACTGAAGGCGCCCAAGTGTGTGACATACTTGACATCATAATTCCCACTGTCATTGACTCTCTGTGGCTCCAGCACATTGTGTTCTGAGGCACGATAGGCAGCATATTGTTGCTATTCAGGAGTCACATGAGGGAGGTGCATCACACATAGATGTGCCCGGTTACAGGTGGTTTGGTAATCCCAGAGTTGGCAGGAGGAAGGGCGGTGTTGGGTTCCTTGTCCTGAACTCCTTGTTGCCAGAGGTTGAGATTTGCACCGGTGCAACACATCCAGAGAGTCTGTGGCTTTGTGTCGCTGGCCACAGGGGGGAACGGAGTCTGTACGTGGGATGCGTGTACATGCCGCCCATGGCGGCGGCGGAGGAGGAGCAGCACTATGCAGCGCTGATGGAGGACATTCTCGCTTTCCAGGAGAAGGGGCAGGTGGTTGTCCTTGGCGACTTCAATGCCAGAGTTGGCTCGGCCACAACCAACTCAGACGTCATTGGCAGGTTTGGGGAAGCCCACACCAATGCCAACGGTCAGCGCTTGATCCAGCTTCTGCTTGGCACAAGTATGTATGCTTTGAACGGCAGGCTGCCGTGCGTGCAGCCTGCCTGGACACGTTGCCGCATGTCTAGGGCAGAGCAGTCCATCCTTGACTACGTCTTGGGTGACACTGACTGTTTTTCTAGTGCTCCTCCTGTACGGGTGTTCCAGACAGATGTGTCTGACCACTACCTTGTGCATATTTCGATGGGCCGCAGAGCACGCCTGACTGCTTCTGCGCCCAGGCCTGCATGTCATAGGTTCCATGTTAGGAAACTGCAGGACTTGCATGTCAGGGAAGCATACAGTGTTCACCTTGCCTCACAATTACCCATGTTTACCGAGAAGCTGCAACATTTGTCAACTGCAGATGACTTTAGACCTGCGGAGCTTACGCAAGCAGCAGTGACCCTCTTCGAGGACACTCTGCTCTGCTCTGCTCGAGAGGTGCTTGGTTTGAAGAGATGCGTGCAGGTCAGGAGACATGCATGGTGGACACCGGAATTGCGGCTGCTGATTGATAGGAGGCGCGCTGTCTACGTGGAGGCTAGAGCAGCGCAGGAGCGCGGGCTGGAGACCTGGCCCACTTTGCACGGCCAGTGGAAGGCCCTCAGGAGCGAAGTCAAGGAAGTGGTGCGCTCGGCCAAGCAGAAGCTTTGGAGGGATCAGATGCACTCGTGCAATGATCTCTTCAAAGCCAATGAGGCCCGGTCCTTCTGGCAGTTGCTTCGTTGGCGCTCATCTGGTGTCTGCCCACCAGCCATTGCTAACCATGTCGCCATGATACGCACCCCTGCTGGCCAGACCGTTTCCTCTGATGTTGGCATTACATCTGCATTTGCTCACCACTATGCCCGGCTTGGCGAGCCATCCCCTGTTCATACTGCAGATTTTGATGCAGAACATATGCGTCATGTCCAGGCACGGGTTGCAGATTATATTGAGAGGTCACATGACCCTGGTAATGCAGACGCTGCACTTGATGCCGTTCCGTCGCGAGATGAAATTGCAGGATGCGTGGAGAGGCTGCGCAACCATAAGGCTGGCACGGAGGAAGGGATTGTCAACGAGATGCTCAAGTACGGGGGCCCAGCCCTCCTGGACATGCTTGCTGGGCTCGTGGAGACCCTGTGGACCACGGAGCTGGTGCCGGTGCCGTGGCGCTCTGGAGACATTGTGAACATCTTCAAGAAGGGTGATAAGAAGGACCCAGGTAACTACAGGGGCATCACGCTCCTGAATGTGGTGGGTAAGCTGTACACAAAGGTGATAGACTCCCGCCTCTCTGCATGGCTGCACACGCATGACAGGTTGCATGTCTGCCAGGCTGGCTTCAGGAGACAGCGCAGCTGTATAGATCATGTCTATAGCTTGTCGCAGATTGTTCAGGAGCGGACTAGGCAGGGTTTACCGACGTGGCTATTCTTTAGGGATGCGGCTAAGGCCTTTGATACTGTATGGAGGGATGGCCTGTTTGATAGGCTATGGGACATAGGGGTCAGGGGTAGGCTGTGGCGCATCATTAGGAATCTGTACCAGGGTAATAGGAGTCGAGTTGTGGTCAATGGGCAGAAGTCTGACTACTTCCCCATTGACCAGGGTGTTGCTCAGGGGGATCCATTGTCACCCACATTGTATGCCATCTTTGAGAATGCACTGTTACAGGAGTTGCATGCAGGGCACAGCATGGAGGCCTCCCTTGCTAGGGGAATCCTTGCATTGCTGTACGCTGATGATCTTGTTGGCATTGCATTCACAGCAGAGGGCTTGCAGAGTGACATTATTGATCCTTGCGCTGAGTATGCACGTAGACACAGGTACAGGGCAAATGTGCCCAAGTGTGGAGTCATGGTCTGTGGTCCTGCTTCTGTTGTGCAGGGCCTGCCAACCAGGACCTTCACATGGGGGCAGACAGAGATCCCCAGAGTGCTTCAGTACAAGCACCTTGGCGTCATCGTCACTCCAGATGGGCGGCAAGACACGCACATCAAGCATGTCATCACCCAAGGGAATGCGCGCGTATTGCAGATGGGGAAACTACTGCGCGACAAGCATCTTTCGGTGCGCGTCAAGCGTGTGCTCACCTTGACTGCACTACGTCCATTGCTTGAGTATGCAGCTGAAGTGCTTGTCCCCACCAAGGAGCATGCTAGGGCTTTGGAGAGTGTGCAGCTCAAGGCTGCTCGTATGATTCTGGGTTGCCCGTCTAGAGCATCTTCCGATGTGACCAGGGCAGATTTGGGGGTGCAGCTTTTGAGCTCTCGCAGAGACATTGCGAAGCTAAAGTGGCAGCATAGGCTGCATGGCCTTTCGGCTGACAGGCTCGAGAGAGTTTTGTACGACCGTGGTCTGGAAGCTCCAGCTCATAGCAGGGGTAGGAACAGGCGCACGTGGGGTCAGATCATGGGCAGCATATGGGACACTTTGTCCGAGTTCAACATGGATTCCATGTCCTTACCCCGTAAGGAGTTTGATCGGGAGCTTTGTGCTGCGGTACGTGACAGAGACCAGGCCGCATTTTTACGCACAATTGCTGCCAAACCCGAGCTTGCCTTGTACCAGCGCATGTATGAGGGTCCAGGGTTTAGGGAGTACTTGCAGCGCAGCACACAGGGACAGCAGGCAGCCCAGATCCGGTTTCAGCTGCGTTGTGGCACATCCATGTTGCGTCAGCATGACAGCCGATTTAGGGATCAGCCCAACCACGACAGAGAGGACCGCATTTGCCCAGCTTGCGAGGAGCCAGACAGCATAGAGGCTATACAGCACGTCTTGCTTCATTGCCATGCATATGAGCACCATAGAGCAGCACTCCGTACAGTAGTGGCTTCTTTACCAGGAGCACAGGATACTGCCCCAGTATTGTCTGACAATGAGGGGATGGTTGCCTTATTACGAGATGACTTTATAGGAGGTGCAGAGGAGGCAGCTACGGCGGCAGATACATTCCTGCTTGCCGTCATTACCTTTAGAAACCATTGCGTGGAGCAGTTTGGGGGCTGACTGACAGTGGCACTAGGACTTGATTGCCTTGCACTGCATGTTTGGCCTGCATGTGCATGTTTGCCTTGCGTGTTTAGCTTGCTTGCTTCTGATGCCGCTCCAGACAGAGGAGGTCCTCTCCCCTAGAAACCCTCGACGTCACCAGCTGGTGTTGCGTCGCTGTGGGGCTGGAGTATGGGGGCTTTGGTGTGGGGACACCAAGGTTACCCAGGCTTGAGTATGCCTTAGAGCTTGTGTTGTACATGCTATCCCAACATCATGCAATTGGGCTGCAGACTGATTGCATGGTGACTGTGCTGGCCCCCGTGGTTGAGGCTGCTAGACTCCCACGTGTATGCCCTATGGCCCTAGGCTACGGGTTGCCTCCCTTGTAATAATAGTAGATTGTGAGTCTCATTAAAATGGTATGTTTCACGACATATCAGCAGGAGCTGTCAATCTGCCTGATAGTATATCGTGAAAGTTTGCGTGCACAGATATGGCCTGCCGTAGGTGTCTGAAGCACTCAGCTACCTCGCCACTGCTGAGTTGTTGGCAATTCATTGGCGAACGTTCAAGATTAGAAAACCAACAGTATCAGACTTGATCACGAGTCGTGAACCACAACACTGTTGGTTCTCGGACACAGGCCTGAGCTTGGCCATGTCCTCTATCGTGAGGCATGAACAATGAAAGGCCATGCTTGCATATAGTTGCACATGAGGGGGGGCTTCTCCCGAAAGTATTGCTGGCATGTGCGCACGACATGTCGTCACATGCCGCCTGCTAGGATCAGCAGAGCTGGCAGGATGGTCCAGCGAGCTGAACCGGTTTCACAATCGGGAAAATATGGCACACGGGATGACATAAGTATACACATGCAGCAGGATTAAGAGCCGTACTCGAAAGTGACGACGACCAAAGTCTGAGCCTGGGCAGTGATCCCACATACGACCGTGCCAAGAGACAGTAGTGGGCTGCCCGTCGGAGCGGCTATTTTCAATCCATGGAGGCCCATGACGTTAAAGACCTTCGAGTGAGTGCAATCACCTCGCACGCAAAAATCTCTAGACCCATGAGTGCAGTCGCGTGATGGTGTCCGCAGGCATCAGGGCAGGGCTTCATGTACGGGCAACAGACTGTCATTTGTATACGAATCTTCCCATCTGAAGGCCTGTCTACCCGCAGGGCCGCATCGAGAAGGCTCTAACTTTGGTGGAGAGTCGACAGGACAATATCAGCGCACTGCAGCATGAAGAGGAGCAGGCATGTCGCCTCTAATGGCCTTCACACATACTTACTATGACAGCCGTGTCAGCCTGAACTTTTCGAGCTGAGTTGACCTCCTTGAGGCTTGATACCTGATTCGTTGGCAGCTGCAGTGCCCTGCTCTGTGTCTGCAGATGTATCTGGCGGCAAGGAAGCAGCACAGGCGTAAGATGAGGGCCTGGAAAAAGCAGCTGGATGCCCTGGAAGATCAGCATGAGCAGCTTACACTTGGCGCTGGGGTGAGCACTGCATCCGGTTCTGTTGAGCAAGACATGAACATCCTGCTAGGGCATCAAGAGCCCTCATCATATTGACAGTGCTCACAAGCATGTGAGAGAATGCAGAGGGCCTCCCTCAAAGTTGTCTGGACATGCCATGCAGGCTGCAAGCAGGGGTAGAGCGCCAAGGAATCTCGACCAGCTCACAGGGATTCTGGAAGGTGTGACACTTACACACTAAGCAGGGCATCCTAGCCTGTCTGTATGCCCAGCAAGGCTTCCCTGGATCCCTTGCTTCAGACCCAATATGTTAGGTCAAAGCAAGCAGTACCTGCAGCTCAAATGTGAATGAGTGGCCAGTCCATGCAGAGGTCCTCCAGTCTGGAGCAGAGAAGCGCAATGGGGTTGTGCCAGAGAGAAAGGCGCCTGTGAATGCCCTTGAGGGGCGTGTGCGCAGCTCTGCCAATGGCCACGCACGGTCTGAAGACTCAGACGACGAGGTACTGGCTCACACTGCCTTGCACCTTGTAAGCATCCCACTCTGCGCTGCATGCACAACGTTGCCATCCACATGAGAGGCACAATGACTATCAAACAGGCAACATGGTGATGCCTCATATTGCCCTTGAGTATAGTAGGTCTTATCTTGATTCTGTACCCATTCTATACTGGGGCAGTCTCAGGAGTGAAATATTGATGCACTGAGACGAGTGTATCTGTGTGCAGTACATTTCACCCTCAGAAGATGACATGGACGAAGATGAGGAGGATGTAGACGAAGGTGATGACAAGAGGCCTGCGCCTGCTCCAAAGGCGCCGCACATGGTCCCCCGGCAGGTAATGCACTCCTGCCATGAGACAGCCATTTGAAGTGCCCATGCCACCTACCATGATTGGAGTAGGCCAGCTGCGTCTCATGCATTGAAGCTGGGTGATTTGGCGAACAAATAGTAGTTCGACGGAACATGAGCGTTCACCTATGATGCGCAGTCGCTTCTTGCCGGTCCACCATCGATAGAGAATTCAGCTGAGAGGCCGTTGTTCTGGACCATAACATGTGGGTACAGCGCGGGCCTTCCTGCTGATGTTTCCTGGGGTGAATGTGCAGGTGGCAATGCGCCAGCCGAGACCTTCAGGGCCAGCACCTCCAGGCTTTGAGTCCCAGAGCGCAGACAGACCAAACGCCCCGGTCCCCCCGCCGGGCTTCGAGAGCAAAGCTGCCCTACACAGCTCCCCTGGCATCCCGCGCGGCAGCAACGGCTTCCCCAAAACCTCGCCCGCCAAGGTATCCTTTCTGATGACGTCTTCCCATACCATCTGTAGGCATGCTCTCTGGCCTTATATAGGCAGCTTGCCCCCTTCAGATTTGGATCTGGCAGCTCGAGCTAGAACTGAGGCAGGCAATGTGGCACATCACAAACGCCTCACGCTGATATGTCTGCAGGAGTCTCGGGGAGTGGCAGATATGAAGCCCACAGACCTTCGGAGCCTGCTGTCCAGAAAGAGGGAAGGATCATCCCCGCAGCTGAGCCAGTGAGCAATCCATCTTTTGTGCCCCAGGATAAATGACTCTGCCTCTGCAACTGAAGCTAGGCACTGAACATAGTCTTAGACAGTGCTTGCTGTTGGCTACCTAGGAGTCACGTGAATGTGTCAAAAGGGTAAATTGGCATGCACTGCTAGCACCCAGGCTCAAGCCTGGACTTGCAGCGTATTGAAGCTTGGGGTCACCTTGCTGCTTACAAGCTTCAAAGGGCTGTGTACCTGGCTTGGGTTTGTGGTCTGGACAGCTGATTTGCAAGCAGAACAGCCTGCGCTGGGATGTGCATGTTTCTCTTGTCTCAATCACATGCGCCGTGCGCAGCACACCGCGGACTGACAACTCTGACGGCGACCCTGCCGCCCCAGCTGTGCCGGACGCACGCGAGATCATCAACATGCGCAAGAGAGAGCCCCTGGGTAAGCTGCCTTGCCCCGTCAGAGCCGTGCTCAGCTGCTGCATGATGCAAGCAGTGGCTCCTCTCAACATTCCGGCTCTGTCTTTCTTCTCAGTGCATGACAGTCTGCATGCCTTCAGCAATGACACCTGGTGCAGCCACAATGCCTTAGATCTCCCTGTAGTTGGTGCGTCCCACCATCCAAGGGCACGTGCATCCAGGTGGTTAGTGGCAAAGCAATCATGACAGTGAGGAGGAATATGAATCTGCATGTGATGCATGCAGAGCCGCCAGCACCCAGGCCGATGAGGGAGTGGGATGCGGGCAAGGAGGCCCTCCAGGATGAGGCTCCTGCAGAGCGCCCGGCACGCCCAACGCGCCCGGGAGTTCCTCTGTACCAGCCACGCCCCCGGGACAGGTCTGCAGTCCTTGATGCAACAGTAGCAATGTTTCACGCTGTGCACGACGCATCTGTCCTTGCGCCTTCAGGTGTCACTGTGCCTGCACCAGGGCTGTGGGTTCACTAGCAAGGAGCAATTCGTGTGAAGTACTTCTCTTTGTTCTGCCAGTGCTAGGCCCAAGTCTCACCTCTTAAGGTGCAGACCCACTGAGCCTCAGTTGTGTAGGCAAAGCTCAATTGCTTGTGAGCCTGGCCGCGCCCACTGCATTTCATCAAATCTCACTGAATTGACGCCTTCTGCAGGGCGCCTGATGCTGCGCCGCCGCCGCCACCACCGCCGCCGCCGCCTCCCGGCTTCACAGCAGGGCCGGAGCGCCCGCAGCCCATTAGCGCGGCCAGGGCGCCATCTGGAATGTCTGATGACGGCTTCAAGGCGCCCTCCTCGCCCATGGTCGACCCTGAGGAGGGCAGCCGGGACAGGTGTGCCCTGCAGTATGCTAGAGTGCAGTAGAGACTGGACAGGGCCTGTAAGCGTTTGTGGAAGGGTTCCGCTGATCTCTCTGATGAATCACAGCATAAATCTCCCACATGCAAGACCTGGAGCTGTGATCGTGAAAAGCGTGGGCTGGACTGTGGTACACACCCTACCTGGAGGATGCCATGGACTCAAGGAGATGCATGGCTGCTGAGGTGTCTTGGGATTCTGTGCAGGGCCTACTTCAGCAACGGCCAGGCGCACAGTGAGGATGCAAGCTCCTCCACCCTTCAAGACCAGCTCTTCCCTAGCCTTGGCGCTGCCGCCACGGTGGGCCTTACTCCTTGTGCTTCGACTTACCTCCCTCGAAAGCTCACGTCCTGCATTGCTCTCGATTAAGGATAGCCGTCATTTGTGCCTGCGCTATAAGCTTCGCACGGGATGCAGTCCGTCAGTGAAACAGCAATGACGGATAGTTATTGCTTTGCTGTGGCAGCAGCAGAGGTGAGGCAAGCTCACAAGGGCGAATCAGTGTCTATGTCTTGCTGCAGGGGGCGGATGCAGAGGGTGGCAGCCCCTCGTCTGCAGCGCTGGGGCCGCAGCTGAAGGGCGCCTGGGGCAGCGGCTCCATTGCCTCGCGCCTGGCCCAGGTCCAGAAGGGTGAGCGCCCCTGCGCATATGCTGAGCTGCTCAGTCACGCTCAACTCGCGAACTTGCCTGCGGCTGCGCGTCCCTGGCCTTAGTCATGCGATGCAGCATACGATGCCAACACACTGTATCGGTTGCCCGCCATGCTCAAGGAAGATGTGCTTACAACAGCCATTACGCACTGCAAGTCGAGGCCTGGCATGATTGGCGCGTGTGGTTTGCGCAGATCCAGCGACGATGAGCTCGCCCGCTCCAGGCTCAGTGGACACGGTGGCGTACGAGCAGCGGGCCGGCCTCAGGCCGAAGCATGACGCGATGCCAGACAAGGACAGGCGGCAACAGGTGCTGCTGCCTTTACCTACTTGTCCCTCTTACATGCCTCTATTAGCCCCTCTGACAGTACATGCTTGTGGTACTTGCATCAACGGGGTTGCTCTCCTGAATGTGCATGCACGGTCTTGCTCAACTCCATCTTAATGCGCTGCGCTGCTCGGGGCCCTTCATCTGGTAGCTCCTTTCCATGCCATCCTAATCCACCAACCATTCCCATAAAATCTCCGCTGCCATACATATGTGCAGACAAGAAGTAATAACAAATGGGAGAAGCGGTCCGAGCTCATGAATCAGCTCTGGTTACCCTCTGCTCAGGAATACACATCCAATGCCTGGCCTGAATTGCACACACACAGATGGGGTATGCTGCCAGCCAAAAAGCTTGTAAGCGGTCGCTCTGTGGTGCAGATGCGGAGCAAGAGGGACTTTGTGCATGAAGAGGATGTCAGAACGGGGCGCAAGCGCGGCTGGATGAACGTGGCGGAGGGCCTGGAGCTGCACAAGAATCTGCTGAGCCCTGCGGAGCAGGAGATCTTCATCCAGGCCATCAAGGACTGGGAGGCGCAGGGCCGCCGCGTGAGTCATTCCTCTGCACTGCCTTTGCTGCAGTCTCCCGTGTTGACCTCTCGGAGGCAACAACAGCATCAATCTGCTTCCTAAGCACGATGGGTCAGAATTATACGCTCATGCCCCTGATGAGCACTGCAGGGCATGAGGGCCATGACATGTCCAAAGAATCCCACGAGCATTCATGATATGACTGATGTGAGAGATAGAGCAAGAGGCCAGTAGGGAAGACTGTGGGTTCCTCAGCCTGCACAATGCAAGCAGCCTGTGTTCATAGATCCTGTTGCTGCACTTGGCAGCTTTGTGCCAGGTCCCAGCAGGCAAGTAGGTGTGTTGCACTCGATTGAGATGCTTCATGCATGCAGAACGAGCTGAGAGGGCGGACGTTCTCTGCGCCGCGGAAGAGCATGCGCGGCAAGGGGCGGGTTACGATCCAGTTTGGCTGCTGCTACAACTACGCTGTGGACAGGGAGGGCCGTCAGCCAGGTGAGATTCCCCTCTCAAGCAGCCTTGAGTCTCCACTGTGCAGGAGGCTTTCTGGGCGGGGCCTGACTTCCCGTAAGCTCCTAAGCAGCATGCAATATGACCCTCAGTAAGCAGCTAGTGTCACTGCTCCTCTGCAGCAAGGGGCTCAACCTGTTGAACAGGGAGATTGAGCACCCCTTGTGTAGAGGAATAGCTGCACAGCTGGTTTCTGAAGGCCCTCAAACAATGCTGTGCCCACCTGCGCTGCAATTGTGCCTCGTGTGCAGCATACCATCATTTGGGCTGAGACCTCGGGTGTAGTATTGAGCACGCTTTGCTTTGCAGGCATCATCCCCGAGGAGGTAGTGGAGCCGATGCCGGACCTGCTGGTGGCGCTGGTGAAGCGCCTGGTGCGCTGGGGCGTCCTGCCCGCCAAGATGGCGCCTGACACCGCCATCATCAATATCTACGACCAGGTGCCGCCTGCCTGCATTACGCCATGCAGCTCCTGCTCTGACGTGAAACTGCCTCTTGAACAAAGAGATGCTGCTTCTCCACATGGATGTTGCTGCCAAGGCTCTCTTACAGGGTGCCGGGACAGTCACTTTGAGCACTGCTGTCCTGTACAATTTAACCCTTGATGATTGTATCTCTCGAGTGATCAGTTGAGTTTGTCTGTCAGCACAGCATGTGTGGACGTTCTGTGCCAGCTAGCTTAGCTCGGCATGGCTGTGCAGATCGACTGCATTCCGCCGCACATCGACCACCATGACTTCAGCCGCCCCTTCTGCACCATCTCCCTGCTGTCGGAGCAGGAGATCATGTTTGGGCACAAGCTGATCCCCCTCAGCGCGGGCAACTTTGTGGGCGCCACCTGCGAGTCCTTCTTGCTGCCCTTGCCCGTCGGTGCGCGCACTTGCAAACACCCAAGACATGCCTGCTTGAGGGCATCTGCAGTGCTGTGTTTCCTTGGCTTTTGTAGTCTGAGCAAGCTTGTAGGTTCCTGCTGCCAGCTCCTGCTGCTGCTATAATCACGAGCATACCCAAAGCTGTTCATGTTCGGAAGGGGTGCCGTTAGAGGAGTGAGGACACCCTGGACAACAGGCCTGGGTTCCTCTGCCAGGCATCTCATCAAGCATGGATTGCCTTTGGCTAGCCTGGATGAGTGCAGAAAAGAGTTCTTCACAAGATATCACCCAGTCAGCTGTAAGAGGAAATGCCCATGGCGCAGGGTCCTGCCTAGTGCTGAAGGGCAATGGCGCTGATGTGGCGATGCACTGCGTGCCGCCGGTCTCAGAGAAGCGCATGTCCATCACCCTCAGAAGGTGTCTTGCAGCTTCCTGTCCGTGCTTTTCATGTGTGTAAGAGCAGTGAGGAGTTCTTGCATGTGCTGTTCACCACAGGCATGTGCATCTCAGAGCGGGCACGTCCTCTTGATGACAGGCTTGGCAGCCACTAGGGCGCCAGAAGCAAGCCAGAGGCTTCCAGGGAAGTCTGAGTTTTCTGTCTGGAGGAAAGGGGATTGCGGCGCTGAATGTGAGCTCATGGTGATTGCAGGATGGGCCCGCAGTATGCAGACCAGGTCCGCAAGCAAGCCGAGAGAGCCGCGCAACCAGTACAAAGGTGGGGTCCAGTCAGCTTCTGTCAGCCTCCATCTCTGTAGCAGGCCGGCGGTCATGCTGAGGTCCCTTGTGCGAGGACTTGTGCAGCTCACTGATGTATGTCCAGAGTTCATCGTGCAATTCTGGTCATGGTACGGTAATGTTGCACATATCTCCGCATAGCTATCCTTCAATGCGACTAGGGTTTGCTGCCTGGATAGCGTGCGGATCATGCAGTGTCACCCTGTGATTGTCTCCAACTCTGGTCTGATGGGAGATGTGCTGCCTGAGTAGGCTGCCGCGCTCCTGGGCGGATGATGCTGTGGAGGAGGCGCCGAGGCGCTACGGCGCAGATGACTGGGAGGAGGCCGAAGGCGATAACGACAACCGGCTGCAGCGCTTCTGAGCGCTACCACGAGAGAAGATGCATGACAGCATGTCTTAGGGTTCAGACGTCCATTCTGGGCATCTTTGGCAATGCTCCTGGGTGATAATGGAGGCGTCAGTGCAGTACGGTGCAGATGATTGGGAGGAGGCTGAAGGCGGCAACGACGACCGGCTGCAGCGCTTCTGAGCGCTAACACAGGAGAGCATGCACGACAGCATGTCTCAGGGTTCACATATCATTCTGGTCATTCTCGGCACTGCTCCTGGGTTATAATGGAGAAGGCATCGATGCAGTACGGTGCAGACGACTGGGAGGAGGCCGAAGGCGACAACGAGAACCGGCTGCAGCGCTTCTGAGCGCCAACACAAGAAGCACGGCCTCCACGACAACATCTCCCAGAATTCACCATCATATGTCCTGACTTCGCTGCGCACTCCTGGGCGATAACGGAAAGAAGGCATCAGTCCAATTTGTTGGGATAGGGTCAAAGGTGACAGTGACAACAGGCAGCAGCGCCTTCAAGCGCGAACAAAGTCGTACTCTTGGCTTTCCATCTTAGTTCTTGGCCTCCACCATAAACGCCTCTGGCGCAATGCCAGGGGCGGAGGATGCTGGGAAGGAGGTCTTGAGGCACTCTGGTGCATATGATCAGGGAGATACCTCATGGGAACAGTGACAAGCGCCCGCAGAGGTTTTCAGCAGAGTGCAAACGATGACCTTGGCCATGCTTGGTCATGTATCTCATCGCTTAGCACCCATATGTAAATAGTCACCATAGACATACACAAGTGCCTTGCAGCTTGCAGCCAATCTCTTGAGAGGCAGCAATGATTGCAGCTTTGGGAGGACTGCGCCTCTACAGCTTCTGGGCAGCTGCAGGTCCAGCAAGCCACACATGGTCCTACACGCATGACAACTGCTACAGTGGGAGAAAGGCCAAGTGTACTCATCAGGCCGCGCCAGTTTCAGGTAGCGGTGTCGTCTGGGTGACCGGGCAGCTTGGCATCAGGGACACCCCATGGATGTGCAGATCTAGAGCATATCCTGGGGTCTTGGCCGCTATTGCCAAGCTTCAAGGCTCTTCAGAGAACTGGGGATGTTAGTCGAGTTCATACAGCTTGTCAAGCAGCACTCAAGGGACCGTCATTTCTAGTCTACTGCATGACCCCGTTGATCAAGCTCAGGGTTCAAATAAGTATCAAAGCACATTCAGACCGACCAAAAACAAAAGATCCATGTTGTGTCAGCACTGGTTAAGATGTTCATATGGTGCCAGCGCCTGCAGGCCTGCTGATATTTAGATATGCCTTGAATTTACATTCTACTTTGAAGTAGAATGGCAACTTCAGCTGTCACAGCAGACGCTTGTTGCAACAGTCCTGTAAATCACTGGTCTTGCAAAACAATTGTAGATCACTCAGCTGATCATCAGGTGGGCCCGGCCCGCCTTGGCTGCCATGCGTCAAGCAGTATCACAGCGGCTAGCCAATTACCATGGATGACGCACTCCTACTGAGCTGTGATAGGTACAAGGATTCATGCACATCACTTTCTGGGCAATACTGGCTGTACAGTCAAAATCCTGTTGCATGCTTGCCTCATCCAGCCAGGCCACCATCATCAAATTCTTACTTCAATGCAACAACACTATAACTGTGCTATTGAGTACAATGTCTCTGCTCTACGCTCACAACTCACGCCACGCCTGAAACTCCCGTTCTCGTACAGCGTCAAACAGAGGTGGCTCCTCAACTTCAAAGTTCATCAGTGCACCAGTGCGGGGATGGGTCAGTGAGAGGCCCACAGCCCAGAGGCAGAGCGAAGATGCGTCCACATCATTATCCTGGCCTGCACCATGATGCGTATTGTGTCAAGCCCCACATCACCCTGAACATCATAAGATATGCAGGACCGGCCGCAAATCTTGGGTGTCACAGCGGTAGCATGCAGTATGATATGCTTGTAGTGCCTGTGGTAGTCTACAAGACACCCTATGCCCAGTTTCAGATAAAATACATAACGCACTTACAGGGATTGCAGGCTGACTGGATCTCACCTGGGCGCATGGGTCGCTGCAAGCTCAGGCCTCCTGCTGCCTGTGCTGGCAGCTCTGCTGTTGTGCTTCGGCTTTCCCTTTTGCTGTGGCTGTGATCCATCTCCCAGCGCTGCACCGCTGTGGCAGCGCTGAGCACATCAGGGTCAGGGCTGCTGCTATCTGAGCGAGCTGCCGGCTCCCGCCCAAACCTCCCGAGAGCTATATCTGCGCTGTTGTTTTCCGCTGCGGGAGCCTCCTGCACACAGCAAACCTAATGTTGTGAGCTTCCTCTCAAACTCTGCATCCAAGGGCCATTGTGCACCTGTACCTGCCTAGTGCGACAGCGTAGCACGCCAGGCGGATGATCAGAGCCCAATGATTATGCAGCAAGCGCCTGATACAGCCCAACATGTCTCGTGCAAGTCCTACCTGGCTGCTGTCACTGCTCCTGCTGCAGCTGTCGGAGGCCTCATCAGGCGTGCACGCCTCCGCATCGGCATCACACTCCGCCTCAATGCACTCCTCAGTGGCGCCCTGCGAACCCTGCCCACCGCCCTGTGCTGTGCTGCCGGTGCGCAGCATTTGCGTGGCGAAGCCGTAGGTGTACTGCTTGTCATTGACCACTGGGTGCCCTATGAGCGCCATGTGCCTCCGCAGCTGGTGGCGCCGGCCTGCAGGCAACAAGATGCGACGCCATTTCTGTGACTGCCAATGTCTATCTGGCATTACCACAAGGGCTGGCTCTGTGAATGCTATAGACTACCAGGCCATGACAGGGAAAACCATCAACCGTTCCTAGGAATGTTAACTGTGCTCTGGATGCTTACAGCTTCCAGAGCGCTTTGCCATTCCGCCATGCCGGCTACATCATCATTAAGAGAGCACACAGTGGCTTGCATAGAAAAGGGATCCTTGGCAGGATGCCACTGCTCTGGAGCTCACCTGTGTGGGGGCTCAGCTTCACTGTGGTCACCCAGTTGTGACGCGCCGACCGCGTGTGCCCAAGCACCTGATACATTGTGAGGCAGGGCTTGCCTTCCAGGGGGTACTGCACACTCCCCCGGCCCACTAGCCTGCAAAGCAGATGTCCCCATATCACCATAACTGGCAGGTGATCTGTGACGTATGCTGTCTTGCCGGCAGTCTGAACTGAAGATAAGACGACCCACCATGACACAGCTTTGCCAAGGACGGGGACTAATGTCGGACATTACAGTGTGCACTTTAAAATGCGCACGTGCTTCAGACTCACAGGATTGCTAGTGCATGGGATCTGCCGAGTGATGTACAGGCAAGGGATGGCGCAGGGAGGGCTGTGCAAACCAGTCACCTGCCACAGACGAGGGCGAGGTAGGTCTTCTTGACCTCACGTTGGGAGAAAGCTGCGCTGAGGGCGGACAGCGCCGGCCGCGACTTGGCCACCATCACTAAGCCGCCTGTGGGCTGATCCAGCCGATGCACCTGCATTGGCAACATGCTTCAGGAGCCACCCTCCCACACCAACTTGTAAATGCAGCCTCCCACAAGCTGACACCGCTGGTGCACCTTGCAAAGCTGCATCCAGGGACGGGTGGGCTGGATGCAGACCTTCACGGAATGTTCATGGTAATCAAGGGCCAAACCATGGAGCTACTACAGGATGGCATGAGAAGCAACTCACATAGCGTGGCCGCCACAAAGCGCCTGTGCCCTGCCCGGGATTGAGGATGCGTGGTAGAGCTGTCTGCAGATCCAGCTGGCCGCCCTTGCCCTGGACGGCACACACCGGCAACTGTAGACTTGCTCCCTGTATGGCATGTGTCAAAAAGACGGTCTGCACAATATGTGGTGATATAGCAACTGCAATCAACTTCTTGAACATATTAGCCCACTGCATGTGTGTGTCGGTCTCAGCCCGCGCATAAGATTGTGGGCTCAGAAGGTAGTAGACTGTTTGCCCTGGATGATCATAATACACAAGAGCAGCATAAGGCTCATACCCTGCAGAAAAAAGTGAAGTGATCAAGGCTTACCGCGACAGGCATGCCCTGCGGCTTGGCAACACAGGCCAGGTCAGCATCCTCGTAGACCACATGCAGGCCAGCTGGCACGCTCATGTCCTGCAGCCGCTCGCCGCCCTGCATGCGCTGCAGCCACTGGACCGTCTGGCCTCCATGCACCAGCCTGCACACGTTCAGGCCAGATTCAGAGCTGTGTAATGCAGTAAAGGAGGTTGTGCTGACCCTGCCATTTCTTGTCAATGTTCAGGTGTAAGTCACCCAGAGGATCGGAGCCTTATGGAGAGCTGCCCAACGACCATTTGGCATGTCAGCAGCTCCCCAACAGCGCACAGAACCCAAGCTAATTTATTGATGAACGCATACAATGCATTTTACAGCTCGGGCCACTACAGGACATGGAGGCATGTGCATTGCCCTGCTTCTGTGATTTTGTCTTCAGCTTGGTGCCATCAATTCAAATCTTGCCCCAATGGCAAGCACGAGGCTGAGCGCAAGAATCAGAGCTATGAGATGCACTTGTCTGCTACCTTATGTCAAGGCACAGCTCTAAGTTTACCAGGTTATGAGACCCTCTTGGCGAGGTGCCAGACAACGCACTCAGCTTGCCGGCCTCGCACCAGAAAGCCTTCAAGCCCAGGTTACTTAGCACTGAAGCCATGCATTGCCTTCCACAGCTCAATGTACAAGAGGAAGGTCAAGACAGGTGATGGGCCTCACTTCTGGGACTTGGTCTTCAGCTTGGTGCCGTCCAGCCAGATCTCGCCCCGGCGGCAGGCGCGCTTGGCGCTGGTGACGCTGGTGAACTGCTGCGGGAAGAGCTGCAGGACGGCCTCGGGCAGCGGGCAGGGCGGGCTGCCCGCCGGGTACACCCCCGAGGCGGCCACCTCGAAATGCTCCCTCGGGCTCAGGGCTGCCCGGTCTCCTGCTGCTGGCGTGCCCGAGCTGCTGCCCTGTAGCTCAGCCTGCTGATGCTCCTCAGCCTGGATGTGAACAAGAGTATGAATATATGATCTTGAGCTTCTCAAGCCGTCTTCACTCCTAAGCGGTTGCTGGTAGCCATGAAGCTGTTCAAGGACTCACGGAAAAAGTCTATCATGTACCAGATGGCAGACCCACATGGGGCAAGCATGGAGCCATTGCATGTGTATGGCTCACCAGTGTCAGCCGAGAGAGAATGGCGGCCTCGTCAGGCTGCTTCGCAGATTTCTGCTCAGGCATCTGCGTTCTGGTTGCGCTCGACACAGGCGCCTTCCTCACTCCCTGTATGCCAAGCAGAAAGGACTCACATCCCAATTCAAAGTCTGTGCAAGACCAATGTAGATCCAAGCGACACACAAGCCTGTGGGAATCCTCCCCGTGTGAAGTGATAGGTTCACAAGGATGCTCTGGTGGATGCACACCTTGCAACACGTACGTCCCTCCTTTCTAAGTGCAGCTCTATCGAGCTTGGAAGAGTATCCGCTTAGTAATGGGAAGGAACCGGCGCTCTGAAAGTCTATCGAAGGCATTCTCTCGAGACTCCCTGGAAGCCATACAAAGGAAAATTTCAACATGAGAAGCACGATACCTAACCCCTTCTAATCAAATAAAATTGTTACATGCATTGAGCGTCAGAGAAGTTTTTAGATAGCAGCGAGATGACATATTCGCTCTCATGGCGCCACTGCATCAGCCAAACGAACATGACTCTCGCTCCTTTACAGCTGCATGATTGGATCTCTTACCTGCTCTACATGTAATGGAAAGATGCTAGCCACTCATAGCAGCATTGCTTTCCCTCGATCTGCTCACAGGACTGCACATGACATGCGCGGGCTTCTGCATAGGATCACCGTGTCCCAATTGAACGCAACGGAAACACCAGAAATTGCGTAACCTATTGAGAGTGCAAAGAGTATTACTGTGTGCGTAAGTAGCGGTCTTCTGCATGCCTGCGCGGGGGAGCATGTAGGAGCGCACAGATCTAGCTTCCTCTCATGGTGAAGCTGCGAACGGGACACTCCTGTCGCGCACAATCTGGGAGCGCAGGAGCACTACAAACTGCAGTAAAAACCAAGGACTTGTGTTGGAAAGGCAGAATTTGCATTAGCACCGCTCATAGTACAATGCGGTTACCTTCCAACTTATGACTGTGATGCGCAGCGGCAAGAAGAGCATGAATGGCACGATGGTTCGTTCAGCGAGTCACTGTTTAGCTGGGTACCATGCTTCGCGTGCAGCTGCCGCCACCGTTCCGCATATGCAAATACTCACCTGAGAATTTGCAGCGTGACTTGTTCCTTTCCAGAAGGGTAGGACAGCCTTACAGGCGGCCGTCGGTCCTCAAAGCAACATCATCTTCATCAAACAGCTCTGGTAGGCTTCCCCTTTGTTCCTTATCGACCCTCACCCCCCACCCATGCAT
Organism: Coccomyxa viridis; assembly: GCA_963930925.1. NCBI lineage: Eukaryota > Viridiplantae > Chlorophyta > Trebouxiophyceae > Coccomyxaceae > Coccomyxa > Coccomyxa viridis. Next base: position 2,510,833 of record CAWVOJ010000015.1, on the reverse strand, counting down.
GACTCACAGATACGGAAGGTGCCACCTCTTCAAACACAGACTGTTGATGGCCCCCTGCAGATGACAGTAGCAAGAAAGACAGGAACAGCAACAGCAGCAGCAGCAGCAGCAGCAGCAAGCACTCGGATGGACCGCAGCTGTGGAAGGGCACCCACCTGCCAGACAACACATCAGCGAGATCCCGAGTCGTCTCTGCATGGCTCATCGGCAGGCGCAAGACATGTGAGTCAGTGCAGCCATAGCCTGTTTCTTACAAAGATCTCTGTGTTGGAGATTATAGTGTGCCTGGCAAGGCTAAGGCATTTCACTGATAGTCCATTCGTTGCATGCGCGAAATGAGCATGATGTCTCTATTGACTGCTCATATGGCTGCGCTGGCGGACCTTAATGTGCTCTGTAGTGAGAGGATCAGTACAGATGAAGCATGCAGAGGGCGCCTAGTGGGTGCATGAATGTGAGGCGGAAGCTGTTCCATCTCCCAATTTCCCTGCAGATTCAGAGCCACCACAATGTCACCACACTGTGCTTTATGTGCAGATGACAGAAAGCGGACTGGAAGAAGGGGCACTGTCGCAGAGGAGCGGCCAGATCTCATCCAGGAATGGGATACAGAGCAGAATGGGGCGCAGACGCCCCACAATGTCACAGCGGGGTCCCCGTACAAGGCAGCCTGGAAGTGCGGGAAGAGGTGTGAGCACTGCGGGAACTTGCACGAGGGCTGGAGGGCCGCCGTCGTAGACCGCTGCAAGCTGCAGTCCACAGGCTGCCCCTTCTGCAGGTGCACGCCGTAGCACACCACTCTCTGTGTGATCTGCCATATGTGTATTCACCTTCAAGGGAATTCACACATGTTGTGATACAGCTGAGAGGCCTTGTTTACATTGTCTGATGCCAGGCGGATCACACTGCTCTCCTTGTGTAGTGTGCATCCTTTTGTACACTTACAGCCGCAGCCTGCATTGCGGCACTCTTTGCTGCGCAAATGCCTGCGACATGTCATTGATGTCTATTGACTTCCACATATGCACCCAACCTGCTGTGACGGCCTGCCTGTCATTGTGCTAAATGCTTCCTCTTTCCATGCAGCGGCCTCAGAGTGTGCCTGTGCCAGTCCCTGGCTGCCAAGCGCGTGGACCTGATGAGGCAATGGGACTTCAAGGCCAATGCAGCCCTGGATCCCACAGCCCTGGGGTGTAACAGCGAGCGGCGCGCCACATGGAAGTGCCGCAAGCATGGGCGCTGGGTGACGCAGATCCAGGTCAGGACCCAGCCTGGCGGCCCGGGCTGCCCAGAGTGTGCCCAGGTAAACCCTGTCAATGTTGATATCCAACTGCGATGCAGACAAACCTTTGCTACACCATGTGACAGCATTCGGCTCAGATGTCTACATCTGGAAAATGTCAGGTTTTTTTCCGCAGGCACTGCAGCGCGCATTTCTCCTATCGCCTTCACAGCCACAGCAACATGCTAAAATACCATAGCTGACCATGCTTGAGAATTCTGCACAGGAGGCCGCTCAGAAGCCGGGAAAGCGCGGGCTGCTCATAGAGGAGCTCCCTGAGGTGTTTGCGGAGCTACACCCCACACTGAACATGCATTTGGGCCCGCTCCAGAGCCTGACGTGCGGCAGCACTAAGAAAGCAGTCTGGCTGTGCACCTCTGATAGGAACAGGCCGCAGGGCTGCACGCATGAGCACATCTGGGAGGCCAGGATAGACAACCGCTGCAGCATGACCAGGCCTAAGGGCTGCCCGTTCTGCTCTGGGCACAGAATCTGTCCATGCAACTCTGTGGAGAGAAGACACCCAGAGAGCGCCCTTATGCAGTACTGGTACTTTCAGAAGAACACTGATATTGTCCCAAGCGAGACACCTCTGAACAGCGCAAAGAAAGTGTTTTGGCGGCATACCTGCCAAGAAACAGGAGAGGAACACGTTTGGGAGGCTCAGGTGCGCCATGTCGTCAGAGCCTGGAGCAAGTATGGCTATTTGCCCTGCCCCAAGTGCTCGCGCAGACATGGCAGACAGGCACTGATCAAGAGGGACGTAGCTCTGGTATGAAAGGTTTGGAAGCGCACTGCCATGCAGTAAATAGCTTGCAGCATAGATTGCCTGTGGCGTCCAGTCTGTATACTCCTGCTGACGAGTTGACTTGGACTCCCATGAAGCTTTTGGCAGTTAGCGCATTCGCACCATATGGAAGCTCCTGGAACAATCCTTGTAAGCTGTACAAAGAATTTCCAAACCTCCGCTTGAGTTGATCAGCTCCTGGATCGCCCTGACTAAGCGTGAGACTGCAATTGACATCCGCAACCTCCCCTCAGAAGGCCAAAGTGCAGTCCAAGGTTGACAGTGTTGACCGTTCATCTCCCCAAGTAATACAATAAGCAAACCCCTCTGATTCGCGAACGTGCCAAGCATTGTCACCCATGAAGAGTACACTCGCTTTGCTAGCCATACTGGTCGCAGGAAAGAGTTCTGATCGCTGTTAGTCACCCCAGCTTCTTAGATGCCCAGAAGGTGCAGAAGAAGGACTCAGGAAGAGGGCTCGAATCCGCTTTTGTTTAGTCCTATCACTAATAAGAAGAAAAGGGAGACTTGCTATTCTCTTTAAGGTTAGAACGGCAATGGTATGATTCGACCAAGGGGTATTGTCCAGTTCTGTCGTAGCTAGCTGGATACAGCCTTCACACATCAGCCTATTGAAGGGCAAAAGAAATAGCAGAATGCAGCTGTTTCAGAAGAAGCCTACTCCGCGAGGTGAGCCACCATGTGCGCACCTGTCAGAACGCTGGCTATAGTTTTTCATGAACGGAGACTCAACGTCACCATACTTGCAGAGCAGATAAGGACGTCTCAGAGGGAGATCACAGGCGGTGTGCGAGGTGAGTGAGACAGCTTTTGAGGACAAACAGGCCCGCTCACTGCACTTAGACTCCTTTCATGCTGATCATCGGTGCATGCATGCAGATCTGGAACGAGAGCTGCTGTCTATTGATAGGGACGAAAAGAAGCTTATCAAAGAGATCAAGGACGCAGCGAAGTGCGCATATTACCCTACCTCCCCGTTTCCCCTGGCTCCACTTGCATCACCCAATTGCATTGCATTCTGCATGCAGCTGAGGCCTGGTCATGTCTCACAAGTACATGGCAGGCTTCTCTTGGTCTGAAACGAGGTCTGGCGCATGCAGGCATGGAAATGAGAATGGGGCGCGGGTCCTGGCAAAGTCTCTGGTGCGGTTGCGAGGGCAGAGGACCAAGGTGATGGCAAGCTCTGCTCAGCTACGGGGCGTCAGAGCTTCCATAGGGGTGAGCGACTGTGCCTCAACCTCCCCACCCAATATTGTGCAGGATACTCATCTGCAGCGAGGCATCACGAGAGCTAAAGCAGATACAGTATATCAGTGCGAACGCAGTCCAGCCATGCGAACGAGCAGCGCTGCCCATGTGCACCCTGAGGGACCGTTGCATGATGCACCTCTACAGGAGAGAACTGCAATGCCATCAGACGGCAGCTGCAACTGCACTTCATGAAGGAGGGCGCCAATGCCCCTGAAGAATGGTCCTGGGCGTCTACGGGATACTGCCGAGCACTGAAAGCGCATTCCTGACATGGCCGTTTGTGTGGTGCAGACAGCAGCGACAACAGCAAAGGTCGGGGACGCCATGGCCAAGGCGAACGCAGCAATGGCGGCGATGGGCGCCACAAACGACCCCAAGAAGGTCGCGCAGACGATGCAGGAGTTCCAGAAGGAGAGCGCCAAGATGGACATGGGCCAGGAGATGATGGACGACACTCTGGACGGAGTGTTCGACGATGACGAGGTCGAAGGGGAGACAGACGACCTCATGAACCAGGCAAGCCTCCTCTCAACTTGGTCGCTTCTCAAAGCGTATGCCATTTGATGATGACGAGGTTCAAGGGGAGACAGAGAACCTCATGGACCAGGCATGCCTCCTTCTGCCTCCTGTGGGCCTGACGAAGAGCATCACCCATAGAGCCACAGGCTGCAATACCCTGGGTTTGTAGCATCATAGCAAGCATGTGGCACAGCATGAGGGAGATGCGCCTTCTGATGCCCATGGTTCAGCGCCCATGCTTAGCTCATCAGTCATGCATGCTTGCATCAGAGTTTCGGCTTCGTGCTCGGCAGGTGACATGCCGGCAGGCGAGCTTAGGAGGCTTTCTGAAACAAGAGAAGCGTGAGTGTCTGCCTTGGCACCGTGGGCTCTTCTCTGACCTGTTGTAATGCTGCAGGTCCTGGATGAGATTGGCGTGGATGTGGGAGCACAGATGGGGTCTGCCCCCACAAAGAAGGTGGCAGCAAAGCAGAATGTGTCTACCGCTCAGCAGGACGGGGAGAAAGATGATTTGACAGCCCGGCTAGCAGCTTTGAAGTGATAAGCAGAGTGAAAAAGCCTGGCGTACCTGAAAGGCAAGCGTGCAGAGGTATATTGTCATGTATATTGTGGGGGACAGGGACTCATCCTGAGTCACTCATGGGCTTCCAGACTTGTGCCATTTACGATTTATACGCATTAAGGCTCCTTTGATCTAGGCTCTGCCATGATGTATCACATAAGTGCCTTGTCCTGTAGCCACATCTGTACCCATCAAGGCTCTCCTGCAGTGACATGATGGTGGACTGGAAGTCACTGCAGCTGTCAGCGCAGATGCATGGTTTGCTGCAAAGCTTCCAGTCATGCCAAGAAGGATTCCTTCCTCAATTACAATGTATATGATCTTTTCCTGCAGCTGATGGGTGTGATTGGCATCTTGGCTCTGACTGGCCACTTGAGCTGGTCATGTGGCAGATTCTGTCTCAAACGTCTGACCGGAACCTCCCACGCTCTCGAGCCTACGATTTGTCCCTCTTGAACGCTGCAGAGCCAAGAATTCTAAGGATGTACATATAAAAGCCAGCCTGGCGCCCGGACTAGGTGCAGTCTCTGTTGCAAGACCACCCTAGCAATGTCTCTCTCTCGTTTGCTGTGTTATGGCACTTGCTCAGGAGGGAGGCGGGAGTTGCGTCACACACAACCATCAACCCTGGTGCCACTCGCTGTTTCCTGCAGCCTTCATCCTGACATACACGAGCCAGCAGCATCCCCCTGCTGGGCTTTTTTACACAGGACTCAGCTGCTGCACGCTCGCCCGGCACAGAAGCCCTGTGTTCTGATCAGGCGCGACAGGGCGGGAAGAAGTGGCCGTTGATGGTGCAGCCGCGCATGATGGACGCCTGGACTTGGGACTCGAACTGCCGGGCGTTGCTGGTCTGCATCTCGGCAGCCTCCTTGTTCAGGGGATCGTCAGGGTTGGGATCCTGCAGAAGCAATGCTTTGTGTCACCTAAGGCCTGCAAAGGCCTGCAGACGATAAAACCAAAAGAGCATCCCTAGGGGCAGTCTATAAAGCTGCAGAAGCCTCAAGACACAACTCCCTGCACTCGCAGTGCCTGCTGAGGGTGTTGATCCCAGTGCACACATGACAGGTGATGTCTCCGCCCGACTAGAGAGGGCAGCAGGGTCACATCAGAGACATATGCACAGCACTTGCAGGAGCGTTCTTCGTCAAGCTGCAGAAGCCCAATCTTTGTCCACCGTGCTTGCAACCTTCGTTGGTGAATCAGCCCTCCTCTGCATTTGTGTCCCTTACAAGCGTCCCTCGTAAGCACGTTGGCAAGATAGAAGATGTTTATGTGCTCACCAAGAACAGGAACTGCAGGCCGTATAGTACCGAATTGATGGACAGCACGGGTTTCCAGTCCTCTCGAAGGATGTTCAGGCAGATGTTGCCATCTAGGTCTATGTTGGGATGGAACACCTGCATGGCGCTGAGAAAGATGAGCTCATCTTGCATTACTTCAGGCGCCACGGGACACATAGCAGAGCAGTGCAGCCAATTCAGCATAGTGCACCATGATGTGCAAGTCCAACCTCAAATCAGTTTTACTTTTCCCCTGCAGAAGTCAGGCTTCACTGGGACAGTGCACTTGGCAAGCCATTCAGCAGGGAAGAGCTCACCTTTGTTTTGCACTTCACCTTCGGTGCATCGTGCGGGTAGGAAGTGGAGATGTTGAAGCTGAAGGTGAAGACTCCACCCCTGTATATCAACCCTCTGTCAGGAGGTGCACTGGTGGCCGCATATACCTCAAAGGCACAAACAGGAGCAGTGGGCACCTAATCTGTCAGGAGAAGCACTAGTGACTGCATACTTCAAAGGCACAGCCACGAGCAGTGGGATCTTTGATCTGTGGATGGTGAACAAGAGATTGCTGCAGGCTGCCCACCGATAGATTCCCTCATCAGGCTTCATCGTGATCTCAAACACCAGAAGCTTGTCCTTGCCATCTGGAAACCTGATGCTCATGCCCTTGGACAGATTGAGCTCTGAAATGTCTGCATAAAGGCGACTCCAATATCATGAAGTGTCAATCAGGTCTTGAACCAGAGCAAGTGCTGAGACGTGTCATGACTTAGCTTGCCAGCATGCATGTCAGCTGCAGAATAGTCAGCCGGAGAGTGCATGACACCAGGAATCCGCTGATGAGAAAGATTGCAAACGCAGGAGAAGCCAGGGCACCTTTCTGCACTCTAATCTCTCCTGCGCTCTGCTTGACACCTTTGCCATTCTGAGCGGCTGCTTCTTGCTTCTGCTTCTCCTGTGCAGTTCAACTCCACGCTCAAGCAGTGATAGATGTTTGAGCACACATTATGGGTGAATAGATCTGCCCATGCTGGAATGTGCCCTTGTTCCCAGCAGCTGCCCAAGCAAATCATCATCGTGACGCAAGGCAACGTAGCGGCTGCTATGCAATGGTCGGACGGCTTCTTATAGCATACGACCTCCCCCGGTACGCAAGATTCTGGACGGTGTACTTTTGAGTATGGAGTCCAAGGCTATGCTGACATGCAGCCCAAGTTGATATGGTCTATGGATGTGTCTCCTCACCTTTACCGAGAAGAGCTTGATCATTTTGCAGGTTTCTTAAGCGCCCCGGGGCGCCCTCCTAGAGTAACTCTTTGTAAGCGTCACCTATGCTACGCTGTCAAAGCAGGGCCTGCCAGCTTCTGCGGCTCACTTTGGCGATGCTGGCTACCACGCACAGAAGATACCGGCAGACGCGCTGCTTGCTGGAGCCTTAGCTGTGTTGTAAGGCTGTACGCGTCTTGCGAGCAAGCTGTTCCCAATGATGGCGATGACTGATCCCCATGTGACTTGCCAGGTCATTTGGCAAAGCCAAGAGCTGCGAGCTTCCGGCAGCCTCCACCGTATTTACCGGCGCCTTGGATGCCACATCCAGGCGCCACAATGGTCTGCAATAGCAGGTGCTGTCGCTGCGCACCTTACATGCTGGCAATTGCTTCTCCTGAGCACAGAAAGGAATTGTGACAGGACCCGTCGGAGCACCAAAGCGATGCACAACGCAAGTATGCTGAATGGTAGAGGAAAGCTTCCTTACTTTCCCAGGGGTATATGGATTGTGATTGTGGGCTCGCTTCTGTCGTACGGAGTGTGTGCCCAGAATAGCGCAGACGGGTCGAGCAGCAATGCCGTCTGCACAAAGGCAGGGTGGAAGGTGAGCTGGGACACAAAAGATGTCATGATACTGCATGTTTGCGAGTTTACTCACATCTGACGGCTGCGTTGAGGTGCTCAGTGAAACCATACTGCAAGATGTGGGACATGCAAAACCGCTCAATGTGAGAGCCAAAGGCATTTGCAGTGGTTGTCAGCCATGTTGCAAAGAGTTGCTTGCGAATATCAACCGGAATTGCCCGTCACACCTTCCGGAGGATATGTTTTGTACGTGAATCAGATGTGTGCAATGCAGTCAGTGCCCTTCTTTGGGGCAGCTGTCAGCAGCAGCGAGTTCCAGCCACAGGACCTGTCTGTGAGCAGCCCCTACTACAGAGGGCCTGTGGAGCGCAGAGCCATCCCAACAGGCATCCTGGTGGCCCTGTCGCTTGTACTTCTTATCAGCTTTGTCCTGTGGTGCGCCTCCTGCTTGTATTGTGTCAGACTACAGAGTCACCTTCCCACGAGAGTCATCAGTTTGCTGTCCTCGTGCTGGCACAGTGGTGCTATGCAGGCTGATCTGCACAGGGCAGCCAAACCACTTTGGTACAGCCTTTGAAGCTACAATGTAAGGCTGCAATGCAGGTGGTGAAAATCCAGTGCTGAGACCTGTATGGCTGCGCAAGAAGGTAGAGCATACTGCTGTGCTCTGTGCAGGCTGGCAAAGGCTGTATCAGCATCTCCATTCTTTGTGCAGGCGGGTGCTCAGGTGCTTGTGCATCTGCTGCTGCCGGTGCTGCTGCGTGAAGCCAGCACCGTACCCAGAAGAGATTCTGGGAACAACAAGGCAGGCCATAATAAAGGCCATCATTGTCTTGCTGAGCCTGGGCGTTTGCGCCTGCTGCGCCTATGGCATGAGCCAGATCGACCCGCAGCTGGTCAGCAAGGGACTGAGCGTCATTAACAACCTCAAGGTATGCTTGTCCTCCTTTGGGTATGTGGTCACTTTGCTCAGACAGGCATGGAACATGTTATGTTGCAAGGCAGCTCTGCTTAAGGCAGCACCTGCATCAATGGCCTTGCCAGACGCATGAGGGGTTTGCCCCAACTTTTAATCAGCCATTGTGCCATGCCATACATAGGCCTGTCTGTATGCAAGTCACTTGCCTTGTGAGGGATTATCGTTAGTAGGAGCCTCATCAGTGACATAAATGCTCTGCAGGACTACATGCAGACAGTGCTGGACACAGCAGACAGCATCGTGAATGGGGTGGACGGGGTGGATGCCCTGCTGGACCAAGTAGAGACTGTCCTGAACGTGGACGTCAATGTCACGGACATCAGCAACGGCATCACGGTGTGCCTCCTACACGACTGCTGTAGGACATAATGTAAAAGCTGAGCACGTTAATTTTGAAATCAGGTTGTGCATGGCTTTCTCCTACAAGCCAGCATTGCTGGCAGCCTCGAAGCACAGGATGCTCAATGGCACAACATCAACACAGCAAGAGGACCAACAGATCCAGTCAATGCAAGGAGCTCGGCGCATATGCTGTCACTCTCTGATTCCCCTCAAGAGCCTTTACGTTGGGGCTGATTCAGCTGCTCTGTGTGCCTGAAAGCTACAAATGGCCTAAGAAATTCTGTGTCTGCTACTGCAGTGCATAGCGCCATTCGTCCAGGACCTGCAGCCAAGCACCTGCCTCAGCTACCTCCTGGACGTGCAGCACCAGATCGGCGACATCATAGAGCCCAGCCTCTCCTTCCTCAGCGACAACTTCACTGCTTTGGTGGTGCGAACCATCTCCGAGCGAGCTCACCAAAGTCCTTGTTCACCTGGCAAAACTGGCAGTGTTGGCAACATGGCAGGCCAGCTCCAGTATGAATGCAATGCACCTCACCGCCTGGGGAATGTAGCTCATGGGTGCAGAAAATACAGCTCATGGGTGCAAGGGAGATCTATAGCTATGGAGCGAGACGGAGACAGGTTGCTGGTGACGTGCCTGCTCATACGCATAGTTTGAGAGCTCAGCTGACTCATCTCATGCCTGATGCCTCACCTTGAGTCCCAGTGCTGCAGGCGACTGAGGCGCCGGCGCTTACAACAGGCGCCGCAACGATTGCGCTTGCGCCTTCCTTCCTGAGCAGCTACACCACACAGACGGATGACTTCACCACCGCTGCGGGTAACCTGCCAGCATCTGGCTCCAATCCAGGCGCCACGGATCCTAGCGTTACAACTCTAGGTGAACTGCCCTACGCCAGTCATGAGTGCTCAATCAACCACTCCCAATTTCTCTCAACTTTGCTACGGTGTTGGTTGTCACTGTCGTTGGTACTCAATTGCCTTGATGAGCATACCACAGCAGCTGAGAATGCAGCCTTCACTTTGTTTCTCAGAGTAGATTATCCCTTAGGGGGGAGCCCCTGATCCCTTGATCCCAAGGACGGTGTCCCATCTTCCTGACCTGGGTATATGGCATGGCTGGGGCTGTCACTAAAGTGCTGTAGCACACCAAACCTTCAACACAGACATCAAACTAGCTGTGACTGTGATGGCTACTCCACAGGGAGCGCGCTCACTGCTTTTGGCCTGCCGCTGGATGGTGGTGCCACCTCCAACACTGGGCAGCTCGCATCCTACATTAGCGCCTTCTCCGGCATCTACAGCGCCAAAGCGGCAGACCTCTCCACTCTGGCTGGCATCCAGGACAGCCTGAACGCGTAAGGCTCCCACAGTCCCTCAAGTTCAACTGCCTCTCCTGAACCCGCTGGAAGCTAGAGCGAATCGGAGAAACCCTTCATGTTATGCTTGTCGAGAACATGGCAGCATGAAGGAAGGCAACCTGCACCTGCCTATGTGACCAGCAAAGGCCTTCAGTCAAACACCTGCAAGAATGACAGTCAGACTGCCTGTCTAGTATCAGCGCTGCTCGGAATAGACATGACAACCACGCTGCACCTGCTGAATGTCCACCTTATGTAGGCTTGCAGAAGCCCCTCGTTTTGTTGGAGGTCCTTTGACTGTGTACTGAGGCTACTGAGTGCGTACAGCATCACGGCTGCGGGGACGGACCTAAGTACCACACTGCCACTGCTGAGCGCATACCTCGTCCAGGCCAGCACAAACTACACTGACGCTCGGCCGTGTCTGATCAGCCTGCTGGCGCGGCTGCAGCACATCAATGCAACTGTCATCGTGCTCCCATCTTCGCTTGAGGTGCAGATCCTGTCTTCCATGCACATCAGCAAAGCAAGGCAACAGCTGTGTTGACATGGTGAAGTCGTGCTCTGTTACCCTCTTGGCACACATGCACATCTGGAAGCATTGCTATCCCTGCACAATTCTAGCTTGACTCGTCGTGCTGACCAGTTGAGCAGATGCAACAAAATCCGTAGTGCAATCCTGGAATGCATGAGGAGGGGCAGGGGCCGTAAGATGGGGTGTATTTGCGCAGTCAGCAGCAGCTGAGCTGCAGTCGGTTGAGGGTACGCTGGATGCCGTGCTTCTGAACGGCATCACAAACGCCGCCGGCCTTGCATCGCAGATCAATGCTGCCACCTCAAGCATTAGCACGACGCCATTTCCACCTGCCACCCTGACCGCTCTCTCAGGATCCCAGGTATACCCTTGGAGCTCCTCAAAGCCTGCTTGTCATAGCCTCCAAGCCCTTGCTTTTGCCAGTCATCCAACCGTCCCTTCCATGTCATATTTGCTATTGCCTGTGTGATACTGGCAAGGGGGACTGCTGTCCAAAAGCCTGCCTTGTGTGGCCAGGGCAGAAATACCTTTTTCATGCGTCAGGGGTGGTTTGGTCTGCCTAGCCACGGCAAATGTGTGATTAGCGCAAATTCACTTTGCGGCACCCAAGTTATATCTGCAGTGCCCTGCAGACTCAGCTGAATAGTATCACGGACCCCGACGCATCAGGCGGCGTGAACCAGTACTTTGGACAGCTGCAGACTTTGACTTCCAGCGCAAGCAGTAAGGACCATCTCTGCTCATTGCAGGACTCCTGTGGCTGGTGTCTGCCGATATTGCCTGAATCTACGCAGGATGAGCACTCCTGCATAAGTACTGAGCAGCTGCATGCTTCCGTGATCTGAAGGCCGCCCCATCCTTGTTGTGAGGGAAGGTGGCTCTGTGACATGTCCAAAGTATGTCGTGCCACAGCGGACTCCTGCAGTGAAGGGTTGTCATGCATGCAGGCAACATGGATAATTGCAACACCGCCTATGGCACGTACCAGGGCTCAGGTGCTACAGGAGACTACGACACCCTCGTCAGTACCTGTCAGACTGCAAGCAGCTCAATGATTCCCGTCCAGACGCTCTTGGGCAACGCAGGCGGCGCCTCGTCAGTCGCCAGCGGCATCAGCGCTCTCAGCACAGCGCTCGCCAGCCTGCCCAGCCAGGCGGTGAGTCACTCGCTGGACATCTCTGGCATTATGCTTGACAGTCAACTAGTGTCTGGCAACTGACACCGAGAGTGCAGAAAGCCGGGCACTCTTGGCTGCTGCACTCTTGGCTGCTACAATCACACAGAGATCCTTGCAAACCCATCACTTTCAAGAGCTGTCTGCCTATGTTTGAGCTGGGCTTCAGCTTCTGCATCTGCTGTTCTGTGTGGTCTCACGCTTGTGCTCCCCCAAATGTGTCCAGAGCAGATCAGCACACAGTGAGCTCGGGCAGACTGGAGTGTCACGTGTGGGGTTGCAAACAGGTGAAGAGGTGATGCTAACAAGGGTGCTCTGTGCAGACGGTGACCAGCTCATTGAACAGCGTCAACTCCAGCCTGAGCGCGGTGCCTGATTTGACTTCCTACATCGCATCGCTTACCCCGGCCGTGACTGCGTATGCTGCGCTTGGCCCAACCGTCATCACAGACATGCAAACCCAGATCACTTCCATCAACTCCACCATCACCTCGGTGATTTCCAGCCTTCCCTATATGACCCTCGCACCCATGAGATACAATCTGCCCCTACTTAATGCTTGCAAGCTGCACAGAAGCCTTGAGCCTGGGTGGATCTCTGGCCATGCATCCGCAGTAATCGGGCCTGTTGCGCTTGGCTTCACCTCACCTCGTCCCATACGATGAGAAAGTCGGTGTGCTGCTTACCTCCCTTCAGCCAGAGCGGGTGCATGTTGCCTGCAGTCAATTGCAGATGCAAGGAGCGAGGTGGCCAACAACCTGGGCCCGGTCCAGTCAGAGATCAACACCCTGCACAACCAGACGATTGACAGGGTGACTGGCTACCAGAACCAGTACCAGCCCACCGTCGCGCACTACGATAAGATGTGAGCCACACTCTCTTGATGTACCCTGTAAGCCCTTGCATTTCTAGCTCATTCTCGGTGACCCTTGGACCTGTACATCCACTGTGGCCAGCATGGCAATGACGAGGCATGAAGCTACCGGTGACCTCAATCAGAACAGCTCAGCTGCTCGGCTCATGATGTTCTGCGGAACGCCAAGTGGCATAACGCCGTCGAGAGCTTTGCACATCTAGCCATGTAAAGACTTGCGCATGGGATATTAGCGCTCATTCGACCCTGCCATGCAGACGCCAGATTGTGGAGTACGTGTACTTTGCGCTGGCCATGGCGGTCTGCCTGATTTTGGCCATAGCGGCGCTGACCAACTGCCCCTTCCTAGCGGGCTTCTTCACGCTCGTGCTGCTGGTGCTCACGCTCATCTACAGCATCGTTGCGGCCGTCCTCTTCCTCATCGCCTCTATAGGCAACGACGCGTGAGCTCTCATCCTCCCATACCCAATAGGCAATTTCCTCATGATCACTTGTCAGCACTGTGCCTTGATACTCATCATCACAGCTTCAGCTCAGGGAGTGGCCTTCAGCTGTAATAACACAAAGGGCACCCAAGTGACGGCTTGCATGTGACGGGTGAAAGATGGATGATCTGCAAGCATCGCAGGTGCACAAACATGGAGAGCTATATCATCAGTGAGATCCCCAGCCTTGCTGGGAATGACGCCAGCATGCAGAGCAAGGTCACAGCCCTGGCGGGCTATTATTTCAATGACCAGGGCGGCCCAGTCAACGCCATCGTGCAGACTGTTGCGGGAGTCAACCTGACTGGTGTATTTGCCCAAGTCAACTCCACCCGGGACCAGGCTATTGCAGTAAGTGCCCATGGCCTCATGCAGTGTATGCTACAAATCAGCTACACTTAACAAGGCACTTGGCACTGCCTTTACATGCCAACCATGCGCTCATGCACACGTCCAGAGTGCTCTACACATTTTTGGCGTTGGAAAACGGTGCCCATGTGAACACTTAGCGCCTCGTGCTTACAGCTTAGCAAGGAGCTGGCGTCTTACAGAAGGACGGTCTGGATACATAGACCTAGCACAACACCAGTCAGCGCCACATGAGAGAGGCCCTGTCCTTGCAGAGCCTCACAGGGAGCTACACGCTGCAGCCCAAGATGAAGGCGATAGTAGACGGCTTTGTGGACCTGTCGAATGTCGCCGTGGCCAACATCACCGCTGCTGAGGGTCTGGCATCCTATGACAACATCCACCCCTTCTACATCCAGGTATGCCCAGGCTGTCCCTTGCATCTTTGAGTACATAGTCAAGACTTTGCTTGTGATGCTTGCACCAGGCCTGAAACCAGCGCATGCACAAGAGTAGGAGCAATGCTGTCATGACATGCATAGCAGGCAGATGGCAGCTGATATTGGTTCTTGCGGTGACGTCAAGGCAACTGACACATACTGCTGATGACCACCTTTGGATTTTGCTCAGGGCTCCAGGTGCTGGGCAGCTCCAGGCGGTCATGTGCTTCAGTGCCAGTGACGGGGGCAACTTGTGGCTGAGGCTGATCAAGGCTCAGTATGTTGCAGGTGAAGACATACGTGTGCTGCTCGGGAGTGAACATGCTGGGCAATCTGTGGGCAGCCATGTTCTCAACCTGCGCCCTGTCCATCGTCCTGCTGCTCTTCATGTTCATCTACATCAGGGACCTGGACCGCCTGCCGCCCAAAGGGTGAGGAGGGATCATCCTCATCAAGATCTGATCAGGCTATCTGCAGCATACCTATTAAAATTTTCACATGGAGCAGCCATCATTGGCTAGGAACCGTCAGCGAGGTTATTCCATGCAACATTGCCCCTCATTCCTGACAGTTAGAGGGGTTTCACATCTCCAGTCTCACAATTGCTTCATTAGAAGGCTTCTCAGCAGCAGCTGTGAGAGCATAGGACATGTGGCAGATATCCAGGCCATCGAAGGAGTACAGCTGCAACGCACTGCTGGCGGGCTATGAGGTTTGGCTTTGGCAAAAATGTTGCATCAGAGGCGCAAGATCAATTCATACAGCGCAACGAAGAGAATTCCCAGACTGTGCAATGGGATCGAGGCTCTGGTATCTGTTGGCGCAAGGACCCTGAGTCATGTCTGCGGCGCCAGGCACTGCCACTGTACTGACCTTGGTACAACCGCAGGTGCTGTGGCTGCTCGCGAAGATCTGCGGCAGAGTTCAACGATTCCAGAAAGCCTAGCGCACGGTGTGTTGAAGTCACCCTCTTCGTGTGAATCTTTGCATCTGCCCTTGAGTGCTGTCAGCACACCCTTGTCAGAAGGATCTGACTCAGAGTTGACCATACTATTGAGCCCAGTCAGTCTCTCTTGTACCTTCGTGCTGACATCGCTGCCAAGGAGCAACTAAATTGTGTGCCTGAGGGGTGTTGCCTGGCGCTGCAGCAGGTGAAGGTATCCCTGCCCAGGCCAGAGGGACAGGCTTAAAGTGTAATCTGTCTGAGGCGGCAATAGCTAGCTTACCAGGGAATGTTTTCCCGCAGGGATCTAGATATGGCTGAGAGATTGGGCAGTGGGACGACTCCCACTGGGCCGGCTGGGCTTGTGGAGGACTCAACAAGGGGGGCACCAAGTGTGCAGGGCAGTGCGGGATCCCGGGGAAGCCTGTTGGCCCCGCGCTCTGCTAAGCAGGTGAGGCAGACCTGCGCTCTACAGCGCTTCTACAAGGAGCGACATGGTTTCCTATTGCAAGGGTGGCAACTCATGATAGAGGGCCATAGGGCATACCTGGGGAAGCAATATGCAGCGTTATACGGAAAAGACATGACCATGCAGCGGATTTAGCGCCCTTGACAAAGTGCACACTGCAGAGGTGACGGGGAGGATGTGTGTGCTCTGCGATGCTTGCCATTGGACCACATGTGTGATGCTGCAGGCTGGGCACAAGCACAAAGATGCAGCCTACCCGGTGCATGCCAGCACGCCGTCAGCGCCTCCGGCGCAGGTGGTCCAGAGACAGGAGTACATGCGCCATGCGCTGCAGATGGACAGCGCCAGCTACTAGGAGGCGCCAAGTTCACTTTACAGGCACAGTGCTGGCAAAGTGATAGCAGGCAAAGTGGTGGCAAAGTGTGCTCAGATTGCTAACTGCAAGCTCTAGATACGTTTCATTCAGATCAGATGGACGGCAGTCTGACAAGCCCTGCTGAGCACATCTCTGGTATTTGATTTGCAAGGATTGCGCCACATGCATGATGCGGCTCGAGTCCATGACCTCAGTCACATGGATCTGTTTCACAACAGCTCTTGAACCAGGCAAACAGCTCAGCTGATACCTGGTGGAGAGTAGAAGTACAGCTCCCGTCTTGAAGTGCTATCAGGCGACTTGGGAGACTTTACATGTAAGTCAGGCCACTTGACTATGGTCACTTCCAAACCACCTCAGGACGCTGCCTTCAAATCACCATGGCCTTGCACATCACACCTTTTGTCTGCTCAAGGGCTTTCTGTGTCAGCACTGTGACCATCCATTGCCAGCATTCTCTTTCCAGGTCTACAACAGACAGCATGCGTTGAGGACTTTCTGGGTGCAGTACACAGCCTCTTAAGCCAAGCAGTGTCGCTGCGGGACACTATCAAAGTGCTCTAGATTGTTCTCTGAAGTTTGCTTGTCACAAGAGGACTGGCTCTGACTGCATGCCTCTATCTGCCCTGACACGTTATGAAGCCCTGGTTCGACAAGCTAGCTCTAGATTACTGAGCCTGTACCCTGCCTGCTCACGGCGCACTGCTAATGCTCCAAGTGGCTGGCGCTCCTCCTGGCTGACCTCCGTGCTCCTCAGCTTCCGCAGCACATCTCGCAGAGGAGACAGCAGCAGGGTGCACGCCAGCAAACCAGATGTCAGTCTTTTTGTAAGACACTGTCATTGTGACTTGAGCCCTTCAAAGCACTTGAACTCTTGGTAAGCTCCCACCACCAACACTGGGGGTGGAACTTCAGGATGCAGATGCCATGTAATCGGAAATTCCAAACCCTGCAATGTATGCATTTGCAAGTGCAGCATTGCAGTTGGGTTGAAATAGGGGTTGCAGGGAAGGTGTATGACGTGCACAGCAGGGATGCTGAGACAGAGCGGAAACTTATCACATGCGAGGCAGGCCTCCAAGCAGCCCCGGCCACCGTTGCTAGCTGGCTGCTGCTGGTACTGCACAGGCAATGACCTCCGTCAGCCTTCCCGATGGGACCAATGCAGATGGCTGACTTGGAGTAGTACTAATCGCACGGAAAATTTGAGTTCCCACAGTGATTATGTGTGCAGCAGGAGCTCTGAATGACCAAGCCAGTGGAACCGAAGCCCTCATCAGATATGCTAGTGCTGTGGGTTTCCAGGCATGACTCATGAGCTTGTACAGCACCTGGGGTGGGTAGCCGCCCTGCTGCGGTGGATATCCCTGCTGTGGGTAACCCTGCTGAGGGTAGCCCTGCTGGGGAGGGTAGTTTTGAGGATAGCCTGCGTTGCACGTATGGTTCTTAAGGGCACGTGTTGTAGATGCTGGAGACACTGCTGCGCACTCCAACTCTTACCCTCCTCTTCAAGTTAGTGCTGACGTGCCGCGGACCTTGCTACAAGTGATGATACTGGCATACAGCAAAGGACGCACTGAGCAACCTAGTCTGCGTCGTCCGAAAGGTGCACAGTCCTCGTGTATGCTGGGCAGCCAATTTGCAGCCAAACAACACCAGAAAATAGCCATCAGACACAATGCGCTTTTTCATCTGTTAAGGGCTCGCACCTTGCTGAGGAGGATAGCCAGACATGGTTGCAGTGCACGTGAAATATGCAGGAATTCAAGGCCGCAATCAGTGCTCCGATGCCCGCTGCAGTGTAATTGACAATGGAATGTCAACAGGGCGTGCTCAATGTCTATGTAGATGAGGGGAAGCAGGTTCACCAGCTTCCTGAGTGTTCCGTGACGGTGACTCATCTCCGATATACAAACGCAGACATGACAGCTGTCCGCCCACCTCCTCAACCGGCGGAAATGACTTACCAACGATCTTGTATTCAAAGCTGTGCGATGTCTATGAGCGCAGTGCAACGTCTTCTCAAGGAAGATTGTAAGTGACCAGGGGACACGCTCAGTGCCAGAGGCCTTGTGACAGCCAATTGAGCTGCACAGGCATCTGCTCGTTGAAAGCTGCAAGCTTCTGAGTGGGTGTATATATGCCCTACTGCCCTGTGGCGGCGCCACCGTCCAAGTAGAGATATTACAAATAGCCGCGCGACTGTAAACCATAAAGTCTTTACTTGCACACCGCGCTACAGACCAGCATAACATTCGATGGGACATGGAGCATGCGCCCTAGTCGACCTCTGAGAAATAGTCTCACGTTGCCAGACTTGTCTGCAGTGCAGCCATTTGTAACCAAAACATCTGATGTCCAGAGATGTTCACCGCCAATTGCACTGACATCTGTACCCGCTGCTGGACTCGGCAATTCACTACCACCGTTCGATGCGCTGAAGATACTTCACAACTTCAGAAGTAACTGCGCCCAAGACGCTGAAGGCTCATGGCCTAATCTCATGGTTGCCGAAAGAGATCTGTATCTGGAGGCGCATCTCGATCTCCTTTCAAGTCATCTCGCAGCACATCTCGCACAGGCACATGCAGCACTGCACAGCAAAAGCAACCGTCAATCATTGCTTCCAATACTGGTGACACAGCAGCACCACCTGTCATGATCAGCATTGTGCCATGATGCCTGCTCTACACGGAGCCTATGCAACACTTCTGGGATGGCGTACACAGGGCTGTCAATGACACAGTGCTCTGCACAATTGGGACCTGCTTTTCCTCACCCATATGAACAGCCTGTCATTGGCTGGCATACTGCACACCAGATGTATATGCCGGCGCCTGGCAAGGCTGCGATATGGGGCAGGCTGCCCCGGGCAGTGAGCAGAAGCATGCAGCATATGCGATGCAGTGTGGCAAGGAGGACTCACCGCGCAGGCGAGGCACGCCTCAAGGCAGCCACGGCCGCCGCCCTTCTGCTGCTGAGGCGCCTGACCAGGGTATGCTCCCTGCAGAACACAGCAGGTGCCTCATGAGATGATGCCCTTCTAGATCATTACTTCAAGAATGTGCCACCTCTCATTGTGAGAGGCTTTGATGAGTCCAATACTTCTGTCGTACACTGGCGTCAACTGAGGCGTGATGCAAATTTGCATGGGAAGCAAACGTGCATCATGCCCAGAGAAAAGATTCCCTTACTACAGGCTGTACACACAGATCGATACGAGGTCTCAGAATTGGCCTACCTGCTGTGGGTACCCGCCCTGGGGAGGTCCACCATAGCCCTGCTGGGGGCCCTGCATCAGATGGAATATGCTCAGCAGCAGCTTAAGTAGTGGATCGACAAGCACTGACAAATGCTGCACTGTCAGGATCGAAATACACCCCTTCCTCCTTGAACTAATCTCGTGGCGTCGTAGAGCGCACCTGCCCGTATCCACCGGGCTGTCCCTGAGGGTAACCTGCAAAACCAAGCAGTGAGTGAGAATAAATATGCGTCCTCCGCGCCGAGTTGTTCGAAGAAAGTCCTCCACGCATCAGCTGCACATGCCTCCTATTACCCAGACAACACAGTCTTACACCTAATAGAAGCGGAAGAAATATATAGTGAGCACTACTTGACACGTGTGAGTCATCGCAAGCTGATGCCAGCCGCTATATTGCGCCATCGTAGAGCATCCTTGCGTATATATGCCTATCCTATTTGGCCTACTGTCTTACCTTGAGGAGGGTAGCCAGACATGTTCAGGGATTGGCGCGAGGCGGGTTGAGTGCGCTAGAGCGGGATGTATGTTTTAGGCGAGTTTACGTTGCCAAAGCAATCAAGTAAGATGTGAATAGCGACGCAAACAATTTCTGTCAGCTCAGAGGACTGCGGAGCTTCACTTTCAACCTTCGCCACTTCCTTCCAGGCAGCTCTCGACGCTGTGCCACCGTGGACAAAAGTCACGTGCTGAGCTACAGACAGGTGCTAAGGGAAAGCAGGAGCTGAGCCTCGCAGCTCGATCGCCTGGCTTCATGCGTTGAGGCTTTAGGAACAGGGGAGACTTGCTGGGCACAACTCCTTGCAAGATTTACGATTTTGATCTCGGAGATGTGGGACAACTATGCGCAAAGATTGCCTACAGTGCAATCTAAAAGCCAATCTTATCAGCTGTTCAAGCGATAATTGCACCAGTGTCACAGCTGGCAGAAAAGTCTGCGCCTTGAGCAGCTATGCAGCAAAGCAGCAGGCTGATGTCTTCTGGAGTGGGCTCTCTGCAATCAGCAACAGAGCTGACTGCCAGACTACTCATCAGGGACCAGTAGGGCTAAATGGCTGTTGGATGAAGTATCGCCACAAGGCCTGGGTACTAAGCACCAGGCTTTGTGGAACACCAGACGGACAGGATGCACTATAATCACTGTCTAAAGCACGTCAAAATCCCTACAGCGCCGTGCACGCGCTCAACATGCTTTGCCACCCCTCTCCATGCGGCTGCTCTTGTGCAGCATGCTCTTTTACAGCCGTCGCTGAGGAAAAGAACTTTCACTGAAGGTTTTGTGTCTATGACTCACTTTTGCCTCATGACTGCTTCTGCTCCTCCTCCTTCTCAGCTTGAAGCTTCTCCCACTCCTGCGCGCCATGCCAGGTCCTTGCAACAGACTCTTGGTCACACGTTGACAGAATGCTCTCAGCACTGCCAGTCAAATGGCAGTCTAGGCACAGACAGAGCCACACCATCCAATTCACAAGTAGGGACAAGGAAAACTTGCCACACTGCTGGAAAGGTCTTGGACCATCCTGCAGCAGCGGCAAGTACCTCTCGTCAGCAGATACGCATGGGAGTAGGCTCAAGAGGACTCACCGGCTTGAACGCCAGGTTGCGCTCCCCCTTTGACTCCTTGTCGTACTGCGCTGCCAGCTTGCCGCCCTGCACCCCATCACGCCCTCAAGTCTCTGTCAAAAGCCTTCCTTCTGGGCAGTAGGCACTCCTCTCCCACCTCATGCCAGTCCACTCAGGGCCTTGGGCCATCAGACATGGTTAACCCAGGGGATGGCTACATCAGAAGCAAGGGGTGCCTTCAACATGAAGCAGTCGCAGCAGAGGATCCAAAATGAGCCTAGCACAGGACTCTCGCATGCGTGCACAGCGCCTGCAAGGTTGCGCTGATGCAGCACTCTGAAGAGATACCTGGACAATGACGTCTGTCTCATTCAGGGGCTCATTGTCGAAGGTGCGCCTCAGGATCTCCTTGGTGCCAGCAGCGTAGCGCGCCTGTGCATCCAGCGTTGTGCCACTGTAGTGAGGCCTGCACAGAAGATCCGCATTTCCAGTGTTGTCCCTCCTGCTACGTTCAGCTCTGTGCCCATTCTGTTTTCAACCAGATCCATCATAACCAAGTATGTTCTACAGGATATGCCCATGCATCTGGCCAGTCAAAGTTGATTAAGCCTTACATCACCCAAGATGACTGAGCGTCAATGCCCAGCCACCAGGACAAGAAACCTCTTGGCGCTGACCACCAGCAGGAAGAGCTGCAGTTGATAGCACCAGGGATAGCTTTGTGTAAAGGGGTGTCTCACGTCATGGCATGGTTGGGCATCGTCCTCCAGGGGTGGTCCTTCGGCGCAGGCTGTGGGTACCACACATCTCCAGCATACCCTGCGCACACCCAATACAGTCCTTGAGCATTGCCATATGGCCCTTGCTCTCTTGTCTGCTGCATCCTGCACTGTGGCCATCTGTGAAGCTCCTGTGATGCCCGCAAAATGAGCTCAAAGAAAGCAGGTCGACCTGTCGGCTATTGCTTATGAACGCAAAGCCTGCCTCGCATACTGCCGGCTTCAGTGAACGGGCCTGTTGGTCACATCTGCATGCTACTAAGGGACGCCACATCCAGACGAAGCACATACCTGCCAGGTGGCCGCTCTCTAGGACCTTCACCAGAGCATCCCGGTCCACAATGGCTCCGCGCGCAGTGTTGACCAAGTAGGCGCCCTTCTTCATGTTGGTGAGCATGGTCTGGTCGAAGAGCCCACGCGTGCCCTTGTGCAGCGGGCAGTTGATGGTCACCACATCGCACTTCCTGCAGAGAGCAATGAACATGGGCTTGACACTGCGCCGCCAGATAGATGCTGCAGGGTCTGTGCAACTCTGACAGCCAGTGCTTTTGAGCTTACAGGGGTACTGCAGACCCAATTGCTTGTTGATGGACAAGGTACTGTTGTCATATCTATCCGAAAGCAACACCACATCATAAGGCCTGCAGCCGAGGATATGAGATTGGCGCCAGAGCCGAGGGCCATGGCCCACGGCAACATAGCTCAGATCCCAGTCCACGGGCTCTGCATGTGGTGTTGCTTTGAGCAAGGCATTTGCTGTCGCACTGCTGATGTTAATACCTTGGAGATCACAGCCCACTATCCACAACTACAGCAAGAGGATCTGAGGTCATAAAGCAATTTGCAAGGTGCTGAGCTAACACGCTGGTCAGGGCGGCCCTCACTTGACCATGTCTTCCAGGCTGGTGTACTTGGCGCCCAGCTTCTCCTCAACCTCCTTTGGCAGCTGCGCATAGTCACTGTACAGGAGCTCCGCACAGTCAAAGCCCTGCAGGTATGAGGAAGGAGTCACGGCAAATTCCTGATAGCACTCAGATCTGCGAATGTTTATAGAATTGTATGCATGGTCAACACATATTCTGGCTGTCCCTGAGTGTCCTGACAAGATGAAGGCAAGGCGTTGAGAAAGAGCACTACAGGAGGTACGATGCTGAAGATTCAGGGAGGCTGTGTCTCTTTCACACCTTCAGGCGCTGCAGCACCCTCTGCCCAATCCGCCCGGCGCCCACTGTGCCCACAATCTTGCCCTCCAGATCATAGGCGCTGCAATGCACAGCCGTACTTACAGCTGACTGTACAGGTCAGTGAGAATGCCCTTGGAAGCCCTGGCCTATCAGACAAAGGATTATCTGCAATGCTGCTCATTTCTCGAGAGACAGTCCAACGTGCTGTGCAGAAACAGTGCCTTTGAAGTCATGCAGGCGGAACGCATAAGGCATGGCTCATTCACTGATGCTGGTGCTTCAGGGGGCAGTGGTGAGGCCGCTCACTTCTCAGCTATCTTGGCGATGTTCCATTCGCCATCTATGACCTGGTGGTATGCAGGGATGTAGTTGCGGACCAGGGATAGGATCATCATCACCACATGCTCCGCCACACTCACCACATTGGACCCTGCATCGCCAGAACATGTCTCATGTGACGCAACTTATGCCTGTCTAGCCGCAGTTCTGGTTGCTACTGTAGCTGCATACTTAGTTGCTGGAGACCCCAGAAGGGGCTTTCTGTCTTCTTGCTTTAGGATCCACTGCTAATGGGCAGAGAACACTCATGACGATCGCTACTAAATCACGGCACGGTAAATTTCAATGGGTTCCAGATCAGCCTTGGGGTCAGGTCAGATCAACTGCGGCAGTCACCTGTGACTTCAGCAACCGTGATGCCAGCCTCGGAGGCGGCCTCGAGGTCCACGTGGTCGCTGCCGATGCCGGCTGTGAGCGCCAGCTTCAGCTTTGGCGCCTTTTTGATGCGCTCGGGGGTGAGGTACCCGGGGAAGAACGGCGTTGTGATGACCTGCGCACAGAACATGCAACGCCTCGCTCACAGCACACGGTACTGCAAGAGAGCTGCAAGTCTGCCTGCGGCATGTGTGGTATATGACATCCAAATCCTGTTCTGCAGGTTTGACGCCTCAGTGCCTCATTCTAGTTGCAAATTTGTCCAACAGGACTGCTGAAATCTTGCAGACTCCAGAGACACCAAGTGCACATGCCCTGACAAAAGGTACCCGAGGAGCTGCAAGAGCCAATAACCCATGACTTGAGGACATACTTAAATGAGAAGCACAATCAGGAGTGGCATATGAGGAGCTTGCGATGTGGGCTTGGACATGCCACATACCACATCAGCATCTTCAAGCTCCTTTTCGAACTGCGAGTCGGCCCCCTCCTTGTCGTCGGTGACCACAAGTGTGTGGCCGCGGTCCTCCAGGAACTTCCTGAGCCCCAACTCATTTTCCAGGCAGCCTGTGCATGAGCATAGGCAGATACGTAAGACCCTGACCTGCCTATAGAGGTGAGATGGCAGTCCCCGGACGCCGTACATGCAACCAAAACTGTAGCAGTCTTGCACCAACGTTGACGCTGGGTCAAAAGGTGAGACACATTGCTCACAGTGCGTCATGCCATTATACAGTAGGATGACCATAATCACTGACCAAGTAGCCTTGGATTCTTCGCAGCCTCTCCACCACGATAAAGAACAGCTAGAATCTTCTTGGGGGTGTCATTGCTAACAGCAGCCTGCAAAAGCAGGATAGTGTTCGAAACGATCCACGAATCGCAGTACAGGCGCACTTGGTCGCCCAACAATCGCGAGGAAGTGTCCCTCTTCTTTGAAAGAGCATATGCAATTTGCATTGATAGGCCCCCATGCCGAGCTTGTGGCCATAAAATTAGCAACTTACGAATGCGCGATGCCGGACGGCAGCTGCAGTCGGCGCTTGCCTCCTGAAATACGCTACAGCGCAGGGGGCAATCCTAGAAGAAAGCATCTTGACGCAGAGCGTTCGCAAGTACTGCCAGGACGATGAACCTTGGGACACGATCAGAGTCCGTCTCGTAAAAGATTTCGAGAAGGGGCAAAGCATGTGAAATGCCCTGCTGTCGACCCAAAAGGCAGATTCAGTAGATGTACACCAGAAGCCTGCAGAGGGCAAGGAAAAGTCTCAGTAGGTCCAATTGTGCTAGGGGGCGGCCATCCGGCATTTGCACGATCGTTCATGCCCCAGGCCCTGAGCCAAAGCCACAGCACTAGTCTCGGGCCGTGCTCGTCCTCGATACTCGGCTCTCGATCGATCAGCGACCTGGCAATAATCTCAGGTGCACATGTTGTCATTGGCATAGGACGACTTCTGGTACTGCGGGCCACAGGCGCAGGTTAAGCTCATTGACTAAGCACCTTACATCCGACAACAAACAACATGGGCCGGACGAAAATGCACCGCAGCAAGCTCAAGGCAAAAGGGCAGGGCATGAGCGACATGCTCACCGATCAATCGTGGGAAACAAATCTCGCCAGAGCAGGTATGTATTGCTGAATGCGCAGCGTCGCAATGACCTCCCTCATGGTACTATACGTCCTTAGTGTACCCTATAAGCACGCAAGGCATTCTCGTGCACCCTTGAGAAGCAGCCAATGCCTGCAGAAGCACATGACATAGAGCAGCCCCTGATGAGGAACGGTGGGGATGCAAAAAATCCTGGATTTGGTTACTCTGCCAACCTGATGTACCAGCACCCTGCCAAGACCTTGAAGTGGATCGAGCAGTGTGGCTGCAAGAAGCTGGGAGACTTCACGGTTCAGGTGAGGAATGAGTGCCCTTCAGGGCCGTGATCTTCAGATCCATCAGCATGTGCCTCAAGCCAGCAGTGACGTGTTTTGCCTGGATGAGGTGCGATCAGGCTACTCTGATTGAGTGTTATGGCTCTTGTCATGACTACTGAGCCAGAGCACGTCCTTTGAATGCAGTGTACCACCCTGCAGCAGCCGCTAGAGAGGAAGAACGGCCTGGCCCTAGCTTTCTTGACAGCTGTTGTTTTTTCGTAGCCCCTTGGCAAGCATCAACTGAGCGTGTAGATGGGACAGACCACAGCATGGCTCACGAATCACCTCACACCCATGCATGGTGTGCGCTGCTCGCAGGACAACACCGTGCATCAGCTGCTAGACAGGGATGGCATGCTGACTGTGGGCACAGAGGAGAAAGATATTGACTGGGAGGCCATGTGGCGGGAGCAGCTGGCCAGCGATGACAAGGACTCTGTCCGGAACAGTGCGCCTCCCCATCCCTCAGTAGCTATAATCTCTTTGAGCAGTATCAGTGATGCTTCAGCAGCCGCTCCCACCAGTCAACACGTGCAGGCATGCAAAGCGCCTAAGCGGGGAACTTTCTGCCTCCCAGTGGAATAGGATCGCCGCTCAGGCGCTTTGCATGCTTTCACCTGTTGACTGCGCTGGGCAGCTGCCCTAGGCTTTGGTCAGATCTGGGCAGCTGCCCTGTCAGGCTCAGCTGTCTCATTCTGAGAAGTCCTGTCAGCCAAAGTGTGATGCGCATCATCTGATATGAGTAGCACCCCTGAAGTCATTGTCACTGCTTTGCAGATCAAGCTGCTGCTATGGAGGTGGAGGCTTATGTGGTAAACATTGAGGGCGCTGCACACGCTGACGAGGACGGCCTGATCAACCCCCTGCTGCACTGCTACCAGGACTATGTCTTTAACGTCAATGTCTGGGCCCTGCCCGCTGTACAGGTACGCTTTCAATTTTGCATTGTCCATGGCGGGCTGTAGGAAAGCTTGTCCTACACTACAAGCTATCACTGCGTGAATACAGGCCATAATTCCTTGCTCTCCTGTGAAATGAAAGGCATGCAGATATGACCCTGTCATGTATGTGCAGGCCACCATCACATACAAGTGGAATGCCTGGGCAAAGAGGTATCTGATTGGGGAGGGGGTTCTGTATCTAACATGGCTCATTGCCTTCCAGATTTTTGTGCTCCTCTTCCAGGCAGGCCTCCCATTCTTCATTTTTCTCTGAAAGCAACATCAAACGGATTCAGCCTGTGTGTATGCATGGTGTAACATAATCAAGCTTGATGCAAGCTTGATGTGCAGAAGCTATCTCTGCTTCAGCACGCCAATGCTTTCTGCACCAATCCTGTCCATCACTATGGCACTGGCGTGCTTGTGTGCGTGGTGCAGCCTGATGCAGATTGATGCACGGCTGGCATGCGATGGCTGG
Source organism: Coccomyxa viridis (assembly GCA_963930925.1). NCBI lineage: Eukaryota > Viridiplantae > Chlorophyta > Trebouxiophyceae > Coccomyxaceae > Coccomyxa > Coccomyxa viridis. Next base: position 2,484,100 of record CAWVOJ010000015.1, on the reverse strand, counting down.
CGCCACTTTAGCGCGTGTGTGGCTCAAAGCTTTTGACTGGCGCAGGATGAGAAGACAAGCCTGTCCCTCGGACAGCTTGTGAGGGAGCCCCACGGAATTGCCACAGTGGTCTTTGAGGTCATCTCCACGCTGGCCATGCTGCCCTTCATCTACATCGAAGTGTGCACCATCCGCGAGTATGGTTGGTGGGGCTGGCTGGACTTCTGGTATGAACTGTCCCTGCCTCAACCCTGATTCCTCCCTGAACATCAACCTCGTATGCTGAAGTGACTGCGCTCTCACTACCTCAGTTTCTACTTGTCTTTGCTTAATAGCCCTGTATGCTGGGGTGGCTGATGAGACCAGGTAGAGCATAGTGAACAAGCTCTCCATACCATATCATCAAGTCAGCCACATCTGGTAAACCTCTAGAGAGGGCACACAGCATTCACAGAAGCGAGCCGCACAATGCTCTTGTGTCCCTAGTGGCTGCCCAGCCTGACATGAGCCTTCTGCAGCAAGCACCTTCACATGACGTGACCTGTCAGGGACTGCCATGCAGGAATGTCTTGGATGTGGGGGCGTATCTGATGCAGACGGCAATTATCATCATGCACCTGGGCCGCTTAGAACTGAACAGCAATGAGCTGTCAGTCTTGCTGGCCATCCAAGTGCTTGTCCTGTGGATCAAAGTGCAGTACTATGCCAGGTGACTTTTTCCTGCAAGAAAGCAGCAGCTGTAGCCTCATACATCGCCAATGTTCCTGCCTGCACAGGATGGGTACTACCAATCGCTTGAAGTTCATTCAGAGGCAACGGCAAAGGCATGACAGACTAAAAAGGTATTTCCGAGCATGGGTTTTGCTGAAGTGACTGGGTCTGCTGGAGCTCACGGTAGGGTGTTTGCAATGCAGGGTGCTGCAACCCACCAAGAACCCCTTCATCGACACCATCAAGGCAGTCCTGAACGATGTCAAATGGTTCCTGTTCCTGCTTCTGGTCACCATGTTTGGGTACGCCATGCAATCTTTGCTTTGACTTCCCTGTAGATCTATCCCAAGTGCTGTTCAAGTCCATTGTGTGCCCTTTCCTGTGCTTGCGCCAAGCCATGCCTGCCATGTGTCCAAGCAATGACTTCACTGTGGACGCCATGCAGGTTCAGCGTGGCATTTAACATCCTGTATAGGCGTGACCAGCAGAAGGAGGTACGCCTTGCATATGTCCTGCCAACAAGCCCATGCCCTGTTGCTCCTGTCCCTGTCAGGCTTAACATCTATCACTTTGTATCATGGTGGCTTTCACACAGACGAATGGCTGTAATCAAGGGGATCGAGTCCTTCTCATTGTATGCAATGGGTTCTTGTTTGGCCCCCCTGGAAGACTGCCATGATCTGTGTGCAAGGCCACCCAGCACTTGGTGAGCAGCATCAGGGCATCACAGCTTATTTCACGATCTCTTGCTATTTGGACATGCCCTGATGCTGCTCACTAAGCCAACTGACATCCAAGGGGCCTGGCGTCACGACCTTGATTGCCTCTCCTTGGGCATCAGAAGAATGCTGAAAGCAACAGAGAACGCTGGGCATTGGGATGAGGAGTTCTTTGGATATGCATGCAGCAATTCCGCAGCATCGGGTCCAGCTTCACAACGTGCTTCGACTGGCTCATGGGCGGCGTGGACTTCACAATCTTCCAAGACACCCACAACCCCCAAGTCGGCGTCATCCTGCTCCTGCTATACTGGTGGGCGTCCACCTCACATCCCTGGTCACAAAGTCTGCGACTCTAGCTCTGCTAGGAGGCATACTGGACACTAATTGCAGTCTAGTAGTGAATTGAATGTCTCCACCCCTCTTGCTTGCGTCAGTACCTAGATGCCCCCAGACTGTCACACTAGAGAGCACAGGAGGCATCAGGATCATATGGAGTCATGCGCAGCTGCCGAGTGCCTTGACAGGCGGTGCCGTGCAGGTTCTCGATGAGCATGGTGCTCCTTAACTGCCTCATTGCCATCATGGCGGATGCCTGCACCAGGGTAGGCCCCCGTCTTCCCATGCCTTTGGCAGATTTAGCACAAATCCCAGCCAATGTGCCTTGTGACAGTACAGTATCCTGTCATGTGTGCATCCTGTCCTGTCCTGAGTGCACAGCCTGGTCTCTCATCCGAAAGTACCTGTTGGATGGGGGATGTGCACAGTGCTCTCAGCTACCTCTGCGGTAGGCACAGCAAAAGAAGAGGGCTTAGATATTCAGCCGGCAGGGGTGATATTCCAGGTAGCTGAAGTGCAGCTTAATAAGCTGTCAGTGTCTTGTGCAGGTGAGCGAGAACCAGTCAGCCAGGTTCATGGCCGGGAGGGCTGAGATCATTGATGAGCTGGAGGGCAGCTTCCCCGCATGGTTCAGGAAGCGCACCTTGAGAGGATGCTACCCCAAGTACATTCACTTCATGAAGGTATAAATTGCATCCCGACTGGTGCCCGCATCTCATGGCAGTCATGCATCAACCATGATACATGCACTGCGCAGTCAGAAAGTGCTGACTGGACAATACTCTCCATGCATGCCTCTCTGATGTGAGGGACCTCTCAGGATGCATGATCTCCTCTGACGGCCTTGCTGAAGGATAGCTTGCTGGGTCTCTGACATCGCACATTTGTGGCCCTGAGGCTTGACCCTGCAGGAAAGATTGAGAGGGCTCTGGTGATGATGTGGTCTGTGCGAGCAGGTCAACAGGAAGAGCGCAGACCCATCAATGTCTAGCGCGGCTGCAAAGGAGGACGACGCTGCAGGCCGTATGGATGACATTGAGGCTCAGGTAGACTTCACAGCTCATGTTGCATACCCTGTCTAAGTAGCACTCTCCTTGTTCGACACATGTGCATGCATTTATGAGCCTGCAGGCTCGAGCACTCACTCTGTTGAGCTCAGTCACGCTTGCTGGTGATACAAGCGACAATGAATCCTGAGATTGTGTTTGATAAGAGCAGTTGCTGAGCCGTGTGAGCCGCTGCAGATCAAGCGCATAGGAGCAATCCAAGAGGCACTGGCCAAGCAGCTTCTGGACAAGGCGGCATATGAGAAACTTCCGCCTCTTCAGGTTTCTGACGATGATGATTAGATCCTTGGGCAGATGCTTCGCCTCTGACGAATCGCCAGTATCACAATCAATGGTGTCTAGGAACACAGATGCCTTACAAGCTTATTGTGTGATGCTACATATCTTTCCTTGTTGGGTGACCCAGCTGGGGACCTCTGGAAATATGTGTAGCATCATGAGCATTGTACAACCACACTGGGCCTGAGAACTTCTATGTATACAACGTACTTTACAAGGACATAAATGTCAAGCTAGACAGCAATGCGCACTGAGTACATGGGCTCAAGATCGTCTGCCTCTGTCCCATAGCCACAGAAGTAAACAATGAGCTCCTCCTTTGACAGCTCAGCGGTGACAAAGCCTGAGTAGGGCCACTGGAATAGAGAGTCTGTAACTCCAATGAACGGCCTATCACTCTTGCTCCCGCCTCCGCTGATGATGTAATGCGGAGTGTTGTTGCTGGCATGGATGTGCTCCAAGTTGTGATCATGCCCGGCAAAGTATGCTTGCACTCCAGCCTCCTGCATTTGGTGCATGTCTCTCGAGCCTCCACACGCTGCATGCGGGAAACATAGCAACAGCACAGCAACAGCATCTGGGATATCTGGCAGCTCTGAGACCTCATTTGCAGACTTTAGCAGGTACCACAGCAATGCTTGCATGGAAAGCTAGTTGCGTGGCATGTGACTACATCACAGCCACATGCAGGCGCGATGGTCATGCATGCACACTTGCTGACTGCAATCCTGAGTAAGGCATGCACCTGCATGATAGGCTCCAGGCTGTCCAGCAGCTCTACAGTGTTGCCATGGTGCCCATTCGACCGAGGTGGATGGTGGCCTATCACAATCTTCCAGGCTGCCTTGGAGGCATGCAGCTTCCTCTCCAGGCTGCTCAGCTGCGCGCTCCAGTCCTGGCTCTTCAGGCCCCCTGCAGGCAGCAACCACAGCCTTTTGCCTGAACTGGCAGCACAACTGCTGACTAGGTCGTCAGGGAGTAAAGGCTTCATATGGGAACAGAGCTTGCTCGGGCATCCACAAACCTATGGGGTAATGATGGATGCACTGCAGGCAGCTTCACACGCCTTTGACAGGACTGGCTGGAAAGGGGCAGTGGAAGGCGATAGACGGGGGCATACCTGTGAAGTTGGCCCAGGGCCTGTCATAGTACTTTTGCACGGCAGGGTTCGTGTCAATGAAGAAAAGCTCCACCAGCCCTTCTCCAAGCGTCATCTCAAAAGACCTGTGGCAGTTCCAGCGCCAATCCCTCTCCACCAGAGTGGCATCCAGCTGCACCCAACAGGATCCTATTTGCACTTACATAGCACTATCCAGACGGCAGTTGCATGCACGCCAATGGTCTGCAGGAGTATCACAGCCTTATGACTACATGTACACCAAACACTGCCAGCCCAAGCAGTAAGGCTGGGAATGTCTTCGCTATTATTTAGGATGTGAAAGCAGTGTGCGGGCGACTTGTGCGGCCCTTGCATGGTTATGCTGGCTGACATTTTGCTTCGCAATCCTCACGCATACCACCATGACATGCTGTGTTCGCAAAGAGCGATCACCTGATGCAGCGGGCTATAGAAGCTGTCGCCGCTGTAGACATAGCAGCCTGGCGGCTCATCATAGCACTTGTCCCCATAGTCATGGTTGCCCAAGATGACATACCTGCAGAGCCACAGTGCCCCAAGTGACCTACATGCTCCTCAGATGTGTGTGCCAATGCCCCAAAAGAGCGCCACAGCAGCGCAGGCATCATGCTCATTCACACCAAAGCAGAGAAAGCCGTCGTTGAGTGGATTTCGGATGAGGTCAATTACCATGGCACCTGCAGGGACTTGGCATGGTATGGCTGCACAAAGCTGGCATCAAATGCAGCATCGTCTGGGCTGCTGAGGCCAGAAGGATACATGTTGTCGCCCACAGATATGATGAAGTCTGGGTGCATAGCAGCAGCCTTGATCGCAAATAGCTCTGCCACCTCTGTCTGGTTGTATGCTCCTCTCCTGCCAAAGTCCCCAATCTGGACACCAAATGCTGTACTCAGAATTTGACAAGTCTCAGCCTTTGCTCCAACGTCCTGTTGCAGCATTCAGCAGCGGAGTGCGTCATTGTTGCTCGTATTGGGGCAATCAGATGCATGAGCATCAAGCTCATGCGCATTTTCATTGGGACGGTTGCAGCCTGGGTTTTAGTGCTCGCACGGACAGATTGGCACAGCACAGCAGGGACGTACCACCATAAACTTGATGGGCAGGCCACTGCTGCTGTGCTTTTGCGTGAGCAGAGCTCCAGACAGGAGCAGTACAGCTGTACACACAGCCATACCAATAGCTCTTCCCCACCATGCTTCTCTGTCAGGCTGCTGCTTAGAACCTGCAAGTGTGGTGCCACATGACAGCCCTGCTCCTGGTGAGATATATGGCGGATGAGTCATGACGTACTCGTATAGTAGGGCTCATACCTGACCATGCCTGTGGCGCTGGAGAGGCCCCAGGCCTTCCTTGAGAGGCAGGCTCTGAGTCATTTATGAGGTTCTGCCGGTCTGCCGGAACAGCATCGGCAGGCATTGACGGCATAGAGTCGTGTTGAAATCAAATTGAGCGGGGTGTGCTGGTTTGTAACCTCCTCAGCGCTCCTGATATCTCGCAGCAGCTGTAGCTCAGTATATTCGCTTCGTTTACGCTATAAGGCTTCTCAATGAACACTTGATACCTCAACTTAAGCTTGAGTAGAGAATCCTGTACATTAGCAATGCGCCTGCCTCACAAGTGGTCTCCTGTCACTTATGTACTATGCAGTGAACAAAAGTGCCTTCAGGAAAGATGGCATTAATTTGCAGCTATGACGGGTTATAAATCACAGCTCCTTCCCTGCCAGTGAACGAGGCTCTCCGAGACTAGATGCAAGGCCAAAGGCCGAGGCCTCCCTGAGCACGGTTACAGGGGAGTGACACATGAATTAGTCATCGTGCCACTCAGGCACTTTTGACCGCTTCAGACGAGAAAGCACTACCGACAATCGGCCGTGATCCTGCTCATAGCGAGATAATACATGCACAAATGGCCGATGATACCGGTTTCCAAGGATCTCTCCGGCTGGCGAGCAAGATCAGCTAGCGTTACATATGTACGGATGTAACCAAGCTGGAGGTCGATAGATAAGTGCCGCCCGCTAAAGGCCCACTCAATAGCTTAAAATTGATGCGCATCAGCCTCCCAAGCTTAGCCGGGAAGTCCAAGATAGCTGTCACCATGGTGCAATTGTAGAGACCGTGCTGACACAGTAGCCCATCGGTACGACCAGACGCTCGTTGGGCAGAAAGTGCAGAGCAGTATGAGACTCATAAACAATGCATAGTGCTGAGTAGACAAGCACCAGAGTAGGGGCGCATAAAACCTACAGCAGCCATGCAGGAGAAAGCCATGTGGCTGCCATTCCTCGTGCTCCTGGTGGCAGCCCATTCTGCAGTCGCTCAGCCACAGAGCGGCACAGCGACTTGCCAGGCAGTGGTTACATTGAGCACCAATTGGGTTCAGACGTCGAATAACGCAACATTTGCCAGCGTCAATCTTGATATCATCAGCACGCAGGCAGCCATTGTGCCAGTTCCGTGGACCCTCACGTTAAAGAACGCCGCATATGGTATGATAAAACAGGTATGTACCTCTCGTTCTATGTAGCTCTCGTTCTCCATCTGTGCTCAATGTGACCCTGTCACCCACAGTGTCAATACCTCTGTTACAAGAACTTCAAGATGGGAATGTGCCATCTTTACCATGCAGGCACATAGTCCTGAGTGCAAGCAATGTACCTGTCCAGGCCTATACACACACGGACAATGCAAGAACGCAGATCCTACAGAGTCTTGCTAGTTCAGTGTTGACCTGGTGCCGCAGACCTTCAGTCTCGAGGTGGTGACGAGCGGGAATGGGACCATCGTGGCGCAGGCGCTAAATTACTGGCAGACGCTGTCGAGCACTGGCGGCGGCGTGGCAGTCGGCTTGATTGTGGAGGTCAGTTGCTCACACCTCAGTGCAGTCAGTGACCGCTCGATGGTGGACATGCATCCATGATGCAACTCAGACCCATGCACATGCAGCTATCAGGCACTGCAGGATATAACTTGCACGCACAACATCTAGTGAACGCCTTTGTGGCACATGGGCTTCTCTCACAGTGCCCTTGTAGCCTGAGTAGTACGAGCCTGCTCCCACTACCGTACCTGAGCAAGACCTGAGGCTCACGCCAGGGGAAATTACTAAAGGCTGTGCAGGTGTCAAGCGGAACAGGCATGCCGGATGTGGTGGCGGTGAACAACCAGCCGTGCACCATCCAGTCAGCAGCCCTGCCACCCCCGAGTCCGCCCAAGGCCAGCCACGCTGAGGACGCCTCGCAGCTGACAACCCTGAACGGGCAGATCATAGGGCTGGACGGGCAGCCGCTGACCCTCTGGGGAATCAACTGGTTTGGGTTTGAGGATGGCACCACCATGCTGGATGGCCTCTGGGCAGGTGGGTCTCACAGCGTTCAAGAGGGATAAACCTTGACCATGTTGGCAGACCCGTCTGAGTGCTGTCAACTTGAAGAAGCCTAGTGAAGTTGCGCCCTCTTGCACATGATAGCAGCTCACTGGCCGAGCTGCAAAGTCTTTCAGCTCCTGGCGTGTGACCTCTGACATGTCATAGTCATCCTTCTCAGCTGCCAACTGCCAAGCTGCGGCCAGTACCCAGCAGCCCGCAGGAAGCAGTGCTATGTTGCCTGCATTGCTTTGGATACCGAGTAAGTACCGAGCATGGTGCAGGCACGGACAGCCTGACCCTGGACTTTGCAACCATTGTGTACCGGCTGCAGCTGCTGGGCTTCAACGCCGTGCGCCTGCCCTTCAGCTTCTCCGACCTCTACGACAAGCAGCCGCTCAGCCAGCAGCGCAACTGCGCGCAGGTGTGCTCCCCTTCTCACAGAGTACCATTCTATCAGGGCACTGATCTGCAGGGCTGCCTGTCCTTGGGGGTGGCGTCAGTAGAGTGATGCCGCAAGGCTCTGCAGGAGAATGCATGTGACAGTGCTGCGTGCTGTGCAGGTGGACAATAATGTGGTGATTGCTGACACGACAGATCCCAGTGTCACGCCCTCCAGATCACCGCCACAATGGACAGCACCCCCTGCCAGGTCAGAAATCCCAAATCCTGGGCCCTCAACCGATTGCTATAGCAGCCGGGCTGCTCAATAGACTTGTGCTAATTTCCCTTCACAACTTCCAGGACATGGCCTGTCTTGAGAGCTGCTCACGTGGACATGTAACAATCCTGTGGTGTGCAAGAGCAAGCTAAGTCAAAGACTCTGCAGCTCTTCATCAGATGGTGCACGTCACCCAGAGTGACCCCTTGCATGTCATGTGCAGCGTGCCGGGGGTGTGCAATGCGTACCTGCCGGAGGACACGACGCTGGACCGCTTCCTGTGGGTGGTCAACTACCTGACGCAGCAGGGCTTCTACATCATCCTAGACAACCAGTTCAACCTGGACCAGACCGCCACCTACAACAGTGGTCTCTGGCTCAGCCGGGTGTGAACCATCCTGGTCTCAGGACGCAAAGCCACCTTCTGTGCTGGAGCAGCTCTGCCTCGCGGTACCATGCTTGCGCACAGCCGACTGGAGCTGGGAGTCAATTTCAGCAGCGCACACAAGAGCTATATGGGTGCATCGCCGTGATAGCCTCACCCCTCCTCACTTTTGCCATGCAGTGGGCGGATCTGATGACGCAGCTCACCGTCCAGTACCCCGATGCGGCAGCGCGTGTCATCTGCGACTTCCTGAACGAGCCCGACTTCGGGAACCTGCGGTGGGAGGCGCAGCCTGATCAGGGGCTGCCCGGCATGAAGGACCTGTACCTGAATGCCATGGACGAGGTCTATAACATCACCGAAGGTGAGGGCAACCTGTCGTCATGTATACATGACCCTCCCGCTGAAGCCTGGAACCAATGTATAGCACGCGTATGCATGAAGGCTGCTTGACTGATGATTTCTGAAGGCTGCATTGTGTAGCCGCTATGCTCTGCACAAGATTGTCTCGACGCTCCACAAGCCTGCGTCTGTCTGCCGCGGCAGCAGCCAAAGCAGGACACTGATGGCGCCCTGTTCAGGACGAGGTCAAGGTGTCCCTTAGTGGCCTCAGGCTGTGGCATTCTACGTGGTCTGACACATCACGCCTGCAGGTGTGCTCTTTCTGGTGGAGGGTGCTGGGCAAGGAGCTCTCGGAAAGAACTGGGGAGATGGCATAGCCACCGACCCCCAGATCATCTCCTCCAGGGGCCTCTCAGACCCCAACCCCTTCTTCTCGGCCCTCCTGCAGAAGCCCTACATTGACCAGATCATCATTGGGCCTCACGTGTACCCTCCATCCATCTCCATGGCTCACGAGGAGATCTCTGTGAGCACTCCCTTATTCCCTGTGATGTCACTGACAGCCTGGTCCTCACGACTGTGTATGTACGTGTCGCGCCATGTCAGCATCCAATAGTGGACCTCAAGACTGCCTGCTCCCTCTTAGAATCACAGACGGGGCATTACCTCAGCCAAATACAGCAGCCTATCATATTTGCTTGACAGGATCATTCCGGTTTGAGTTAGGAGGTATGTCGAAGACACTTCTCTTGCATGTGCAGGGGGAGTCGCTGTGGGCCCGGCTGTCAGCGTCGCACGGCTACCTCAACAAGCAGGGCTACTGCGACGGGGGCAACACCCTGGGATCCCCGTCAGGCAACTGCCACCTGTTCCCCGTCATCTGGGGCGAGACAGGCACCGGCTTCACTGTGAGCGTCTCCTCACAGCAGGCTGTGCTGGGGCAGAGTGCGTGGAAATGCATAACTAGATACCATCATTCACTATGCGGAGACGGCTTCTATGCAGCCTACACTGTCAGCACCGCCCTCTGAAAACATCTGTGGCAGGCATTGCTGTCAATCAGATGAGCAGATAGATATCAGCCAGCAGACACTCAGCAAGCAGGCGCAGCCTGATGTCAGGTGTACAGCACCATCAAATAGGCTATCAAGGGCTCCGCATCTGCAAGCGAGCGCGGATGAAGAGCTGGGTTTGTACCCATGTGTGCAGGATGCTGTGGATCAGCAGCCTATGACGGACATGATCTCATACTTCCAGAACAGCGGTGCGGCCGCAGATGGCCTGCACAACCGCCTGTCCGGCATCTTCTGGTGGGCCTGGAACTCCAATGCAGGCAAGCGCTCATCAGGCGCCTGCCCTGGTTGCAATACAAAGTGGGCCGGGCTGCAGCAAAGGTCACATTGCCGGATCTGAGGCTATTGCACGTGTCCCAATGCAACCGTTTTGATACACCGTCACTGACACGTCCTGATGCATGGGCGCCAATTGTGCTGCAGGGCAGAGCCTAGGGCTGGTTGAGAACTGGAGCCAGTTGGACTGGAATAAGATGGCCTACCTGGAAGCCCTGGGGTACACCCCTTGGTGGCTCACCCCCACTCCTCCCTCTACCGACCTGTCAGGTAGGTCTCTGCAATCCTTTCATGACATCTGCCATGAATGCAGAGCGCACTGATCAAGCGCCATGTCTGTTGTCAGAGCTGCATTGGGATTTCAGTTGACAATGGTGCCTCGCTTCTCCTTCCACAGATCATGCACACGCAAGCGCCCTTTGATCAGTCAGGAAAGCTGCATGCTGAGTCCCATTGCGTGGCTTGTGCAGCTTCAGCATCACCACCATCCTCTCCTGAGGGGTCACCCGCAGCTTCACCCTCTGGTCAGCCATCCTCGTCACCACAAGACTCATCCGCAGACTCTCCCTCCAGTCAACCCTACACATTGCCCTCAACCCCTGAAGGGTACCAGGCAGCCTCCCCGGCCGACCAGTCTTACCCACCATCGTCATATCCTAGCGGCTCGCCTGCAGCTTCCCCAGAGCCCGCAGCCGCCCCATCCTATTCAGGCAGCTCGCCCGCAGCCCCCCCAGAGCCTGCAGCTGGGCCTTCCAGCTACCCTCCATCCTCACCCTATGCAGACAGCTCACCAGCAGCCTCACCAGAGCCAGCAGCTGCCCCATCCACATACCCAACTACCTTGCCCTATGTGGACAGCTCCCCGGCAGCTTCCCCCGAGCCTTCCAGCTACCCTTCTGCCTCACCCACCACAGACAGCTCCCTGGATGATTCTGCATCACCGTACACCTCTTTCCAGTCCTATGCAAGCTCTTCACCAGCAGCCTCTCCAGAGCCAGCTGCATCGCCATCGCCGCAGCCCACCCCGACACCTACCCCGCCGCCGTCCCCCACAGATACGCCCTACCCTACACCAAGTCCACAGCCAGCAATGCCGCCGCCCTATGCGGCCTACCCGCCGCCTCCACCCACTCCTACCCTACCCACGGTAAGCACATGCCCTCAGGGCCTTGATGCTGCATTACTCCGGCTTTAGATTCCATGTAGGTGAACTGCAGCCAGAGCTCGGTGTGTGCGTCTCAGCACCTGTCAGGGCGAGTATCATACCCGGATCTGCATGACATGCCTGCAAAGTGTCAATGTCAGTGTGCGTAGCTGCGTCTGCCTGCACGCCATGAGGCAAACCCTACAGGAGTTGACATGTGAGGCAATGCGCTGTGCAGACTGCCAGCGCAGCAGGGCCTGCACAGCTGGCGTCTCCGCCGCCGCCACCTGTCGCCTTCGCATCCAACACAAATTCGAACGGGGGCAGCTCAGCCAGCAGCAGCAGCGCCTCAGAGACCAGCTACTCCAGCACGATAGGGGACGTCTTCACCTATGAGCCAAAGGGAGGCGGTGCCATTGAGTCTGCAGGTCCCATCGGGCCGTCAATCACAGCGCTCACTGTAAAGAACGGTGAGGCTCCAGCAGTTTGCCTCTTCAGGATACAAGCCTGTGGATGCATCACTGCGCCAAAGTGAGGGATGCCGGGGTATTGGAGTGAGGTGCCCAGTTCGTGCCCTATCAGCGTGTCTGTTGGCTGACCTTGAGACACTAATCTGTAAGTTCATGAGCCAAGGAATCGGGAGTGGGTCCAGGTGTCATTGTGGGGACGGATGGGTTGCCAGTCCTGCTCAGGGGCATCATCTGGAGCGGCTTCCAGAACGGGACGATGCTGGAGGGTTTGCAGGTGACCTTTGCATCTTTCTGGAGCACGTGACTGAAATGAGAGATAGCAGCTTCCTCATGATGTATACAGACGTCTGATCTGGGTCACTCCTGAGGCTTTTGCAGGGGTCCAGCAGCACTACTGCAGACTTCAGCACACAGGTGACGCGCATTCGGGCTCTCGGCTTCAATGCAGTGAAGCTGCCCTTCAGCTTTGGGCAGTTGCTGGGCACGGCGCTGGCGCCGGTCAGCACAGCATGCACGACAGCCACAGTGGCTCAGCTGCAGGTGTGCATCTGCATTCCAGCGCCTGAAGAATCTCTTGCCCTGTAGCACCATCCTTGTCCCTCCTCAACATGAGAAAAACTTTGTCAGGCGGAAGCAGGGCATACCTTGTACAGATGCACGCAATCCCTTTACTTAACTGAGGAACCTATTCATGGCAGGAAAGCTTATTGTGCCTTGCTGCCTGATGCCTGCAGGCCTCAGTGTTGCCTGTCAGGACCAATGTTTCAGCCACAGCCGCTGTGCCAGCACTTCTGGCAGAGTCTTCAGACGGGCCAAATCACTGCAATGTGGACGTTCCAACCACAAGCGCCCTGGATAGATATGTGTACATTGTCAACTTCCTGACCAGCAACGGCCTCTACACAGTAAGTCTGCTACTTCTTGCCCCAACAAACAGGATATGCACATGTCACTGAAACACTTTGCATGCCGGTTTGGAAGGAGACAGGCCGCGCAAGTCACATCTTTGTGTGTCGGCATGCCCCTGCTGTGCTCAAGCAACAGACCTCTCTCGATATGTGTACATACAGAGGTGTTACGGGGAGCACTTACACTCATGTCACTGCACCCCTTCGAGCAGTGATGCAAATCTCTGACATGTCTGAGAGAGTGTTGGGGATGCAGGTGCTGGAGAACAGCTTTGCGCAGGACCGCTCGGCAATCACCAACCCTCAGGGTTGGGTCCAGAACTGGGCCAGGCTCGTCACGGCCATTACTGCCAATTCTGTTGCCGCATCCAGAATCATTATCAGCCCGCTGGGCAACCCAGATGCCCATGACCTGCAGTGAGTCACCCTACATGCCTGGCCTTGTGTCGTCCTTCAACAACACCCTGGAGATGATGCGCAGGAGCTACCAAGATTGGCAACTGCCAAGACAGATGGGCCTGGTTTGCCAAATTCTTGGAACATCTTATTACAGACTGATCTGCTAGTGCATTAGGTCATGTAAAAGACCTGCCATCTTGGCTCTGGCCTGGCCTCTGGCTTGTGGCAGCAGCTCCCAGTCAGATAAGAGATCCTGAGCAGGCATCAAAGCATGTGTTGAATGCTGTGCAGGTGGCAAGCTGCAAAGGGGCTAGCCGGCCTGTCCAACATCTACCTCGCAGCCATGGACGCGCTGAACCAGCTCAACCCGCAAGCGCTCTTCTTCCTGCAAGGGGCCGGGCAGACATCATTGACTAAGAGCCCCGGAGATGGCTATGTGACAGACACAGCCACGCTGCAGAAGTACAATCTCTCAGACCCGAGCGCCTTCTTCAAGACCCTGCTCGTCAGACCCTACGTCAACCAGGTGAGGCCCATGCTGTTGTACGTTTACTTTAGCCAGCATGGCATGTACAGTTGCACAGTCAGCCTGACAAGCATCGGCTTCAATGCGCTTTCGCTGCCTGATCCCTTTCAGCACCAGCGAGGCTCGTGCAGAGTCATCATGACATGTGTAGGGCACGCAGGCAGGTTGTGCTGACATCTCAGTGTATCACAGGTTGTCATGACACCTTCGTACCAAGCGCCCTCTGTGACAAGTGCCAAGGCATTGTCCAGCACAGGAGCGGCACTTTGGCAGCACCTCACAACCTCTTTTGGCTACCTCAACAAAGAGGTGAGCCACCTCTGTACTATCCTGCTCGCCGTCCATACTGACGTACGCCCAAGACTTGCACAATGGATCCTGACGCACTGTTGCAGAGTTGTCAGAGTAAGAGCATCCACTGCGCACCATCCCTCAATCCTGCCCTTGTAGTACTGTCATCTCATCATCTTCAGGTAGATGATGGTGTGTGCAGGGTTTCTGTCCGTCTACAACCACATGCAAGACCTTTGCAGTGGTGCTTGGGGGCTTCGGGTCACCCATGACGTCCAAGGTGGACATGGCAGCCTTCAGCGACCTGGCGGCCTACCTGCAGCCGCTCTGTGGCCTGCCCGCCTGCCTGGCGGCTGACGGGGCGCACTCGCCCGTCTACAGCTGGTTCTGGGATGGCTGGTCTGCTGACTCAGCAGGCAAGCCTGCCTTCTTCTGACGCGAGGCTGCAACTCCCCACCATGCGTGCAATGTTACTCAATAAAGACGCCATTGGGCTGGTTGCTGCTGCCCTGCTCTCAAGCCGCTGAGGGTGTGAGAGGATGGCCGCTGTGCAGGGGCTGTACTGAGCACGGATGGAGCAGGGGTGAACAGCGGGGTGCTGGTATATCTAGTGGGTCTAGGGTTGACACCCTGGTACCTACCGCCTAGCGCACAGAAGTAAGTCTACACTGTGACGGTCTCCGATAAGTGCCTCTGAATGGGCGCAAATACTGCAGCGCCCTGAGTGCGCAAAGGCATCCTACCTGCTGTCACAATCTGATAAAACCGCTCTTAGACTAGAGCTTGCTCACTATCTGGCTGCTGCCTTAGTAGGACGAGCGGCATCATTGGCACCGTCGCAGGCGGTGAAGCTGTGTGGTATGCGCAGAGCGAAGCCAAAGGCGCTGGACCCGTCACAGCTTCCGCCCACGGTGAAGGCGAACGCCAACTTCTGCCAGGCACAGATGTTGGTGACGTCAGCGGGCACCGACAACGCCACCGGGCTGTTCCTGGGCAGCGTTATGGTAACCACGACAAATGTGGGCCCGGTGGCTGTGCCCACTCCCTGGACCATCACCATCGCTAACCCTTACTACCTGGGCGTGAGTCAGGTGAGGGTCTTCCCTGAGCGCCAGGTCTGGTAGCACACGCATGACCCAATCTTCACTATCCCGCCTAGCACTCAACCTTGCATATATGGAAGGTGCCTCTCTGAGGATTGCAGGCCACATCATGCACTGTCATGTGCCTGTCAGCGCAAATCAGCACTAGCCTCATGTGCGCAGGCATATGGGCTGTCACAGCCTCAGTACACGATAGGAGGGACACTGACTGGAGTGGCAGGGGACTACTGGGATGTGCTTTGGCCACATTCCACAAACTCAGTGTCGGTCGGTTTTCTGATCTTGAGCAGATCACCGGAACAGCTTCAGCCAAGCAAGGTGCCTGCCCTAAGAGCTTTGACTGCTCCTCGCTCACATCACGACAAACCCTTCTCAACACCTCGTCATGTACCGGCAATGGCTATAAGCCCTGATGTCAGTAGTACGTTCGGCGCCTGTGTATACGATGTCCTCTTTGCTTCTGACCTAGATGCCACGTCTCTGATGTTGGTAGGGCCTCTGTTGTTTTCAAGCCTGATCTGGCTGCTCGGCTCCGGTTGCCAAACTGCAACAGTTCTCATGGTGGCCACATGCAGGCAATTCATGTCATGCGCTCTGCAGGTGCTGCTCAATGGGAACAAATGCATGGTTGTGGGGCCGGGAGGTACACAGGGGCCCAGTACGGGGCTACATGCTGGGAGTTTGACTTCCTCCGGGGTCCAAGCAGCTTCTCTCATGAGCCCGGGCCTGAACACCTGAGCTTGCCTCTCACAGCTTGCAAGATGAGGCATAAAGCTCACAAATTTGAGTAGGGATTAGGTAGAGAATGTGGCCAGTATCCAGCATACCTTGGTTGCCGTGCATGGACTTATAGTCTTGAGTCACCGTCCTGGGAAAGGCCCCCCTTGGGAATGTCGAGAACTTGAAAATTGAAGGGGTTGGGAGGAAGTATGAGAAAATAAAGAGTTTTTGTTGGGCATTGGTCTGAAGAGGACAGTCTTGAAGTGTGAGACCTAGCACCCAGGTGCAATTCAGTTGATCCCATCAATATTTACAAGCAGCCTTGTTGGAGCTGCTGATAGATTTCAGAACATTGAAAGCGTCCAGCTGTATACGCTTCCTGTGATCAGGCTTGAGTGTCACCCCGTGTCTCTCACACATGCCACTTCTGACCAGCATAGCACTCCTGTCTGTACGTCCAAGCTGTCCACATGCTCTCAGGCGATCTTTTAGGATTGCGACAGTACATCCCTATCCTGTGCTGCACCCAACTTCTGCAGGAGTGACTTGGGGAGAGGCTGCCACAGCCAACAGGGCTGTGACTTCCTGCCGGCAGCAAAGAGCTGTGACATCCTGATACTCATGCAGTTTCAAAACTGTGCCCCCTGCAATAGCCAGGCGCCTGCTGGAAAGGCCTATCGCCTCTCACGTCCTGCTGGCAGGATCCTCCTCCTCGGGCTTTACTGGGGAGGCTGCACACCAGGTGATACGTAGATCCCGAGCAAGGCTAGCTGTGTTTGAGGTGGGTAGTAGATTGGATCTGCACCTCAGAAGGTACCTCAGTCACTACGGCCCATTGTTGGGTGAGGGCTTCACTATGCCAGATGAGTCATGCGATGCACATGAGACAGATAGCATGATGCACTACATATCAGCCACTGCCACCAAATGAGAAGCATTGCTCAATGCAGGGACTGCAGGGCAGCAGACCTGGGAGAGCGAACCTGAGCTTACCTGTGGATATGTATGCCCTTCCCTTGTAACACGAATGCACAGCAGCTAACAGCTCTTTTATCTAATCTTTCTATGTAAGCATGTTATCTACGATCTTTTGCTTTCTGCACGCAGATGCAAGAAGGTCATTGAACTGGGCATGTAGTCACTCTGCAGTGTTGTCACAGATGTGTGCGTGCAAACAATCAGGGCACTCGCGGATAGCAAGCAGGTGATACGCAATGCCAGCACAGATCTTTGTGATTCAGCAACCTCTGTGTATGTGCTTCTTTGCGCCTTACCAAGACCTGGCAGTCACTGGGTTGATTTTGCCCCGATCAATGCCAGGGTAAGTGCCGTACTCTGCTTCACAATTTTGGTATTATATTCTGCGCTGCGGGTTGCCTTCTCTATAAGACTCTGCATTTTCTGCATCCAAGCGTCCATCTTTTGCACCCTCTGCGGCAGGGTGGCTTCATTGGGGCTTCCTGCCAAGCATGATGAAGATATCAAGCTCCTCATCAAAGCTCTGTAACAGCCTGACAGATTGCACAACCCTGAAACAAGTCCCCACCTTCGCAAGCAGAAGCGGTACTCTTAAGCCCAAGGAGCTCGATTTTGGATCGCTCGTATTTTGCCCTGTTCCGATTACACGCTGCTGCAATCGGGCGCCCCTCCTCCTCCAAGCGGCATGCCTCGATCTCGAGCTCTTCGACAAGCGCCTCGAGATCTTTTATCTCAGTCATGACGAACCTCCCTAATCTCTACACAGTAGTCAGCTGTGTTGTTTCTGGTGAGTGAAGGTTCCACGCAGGCAGGAGGACCAACTCCACTACCAGGTTCCTGCGACTACAGCTGAGGCGAAATGCACAGCAGATACCTGCCTGCTCGCGTACAAAGAGTCCCTAGAAATTTAGCAGATCGTCTCAACAGGCCATGAAGCGCGTCACACTGGGCGCCAGCAGCATGACAAGGGCTACGTTAAATGCGCGAGGTGACAAGCCCGGGCTGCCCGCGCTGCCCGTCTGGGGCCTACACATTGCCTCGGCTGTCAGGTCGCTGCAACTTGACACTGAACCCAGACGGGGTTGTTTGGGGCATGAGTGTCTGAGCAGAAGACTCACAGAAGGCATGCGCCTATGTAAGGGGACCCATTTCGCAAAATACACTGACAGAAGGGGGCACCCCAGGTGTGGGAGAAGGAAGGGTGGATGCTCCATCTGTCAGTATGCTGCCTACTAGAATTGCCAAGAGACCTCCTCCAGTCGATCTGCCTCAGCCTCGTCTTACGTGCTGCCACTTCGCGTTTGTTCAGGTCATTGCTGCACAAGTTACAGCAACAGATCATTGAATGCGTACTCAAACTTGCGCCCCATCCTCAGGCTGTGAAGCACTCGACAAGGTGGAACTTGATGTCACTAAAAGCTAGCATAGCGCTCCACCCTGGCCGTAGCAACTCATGAGCAGAGTGCCTGTTCTGCGCCGCTCCTGAGGGCTGCAATTGTCGGGAGAGGCTACCGTAGCTGACATGCTGTCACATTTTCCTGGCGGTAGGAGACCCTTGAGATCCTTCAGCTCAAGCGGGCTCACAGATCCATCCGTTGTGCACATCTGCCACGGCTATGGGTGTAACATATTTCCCTTTACTTGGTAGACCACAGGGTGGTCTACCTTCAGCGGACAGTGTCCTGTGCATGCTACCGTAGTCTGACCCTTATGGGCAGGTCTATCTCGTAGTCTACCTGCCAGGCCTGTCGGCACTGGCGTTCTCGTTGTCTTGGTATATACTCAGAACACCCACACCAGTGCTTTTAAGCGCTACCAAGCATGGATGTTACAATGGGCCTACTAGAATGTATGACATGCCGACACCCTCTCACTTCTTGTTGGCATGGAACACTGTGGGATCCTCCAGCTCCAGCTGCACCTGGGACGCCGCACAGACGGGAATGTGCGCTCCGCTGATGAAGCTGGCCGCATCTGAGGCCAAGAAGAGGATTGGCCCTGCAAGCACCAGGCTACACCACTCAATCCTGCCACCACGATGGCCCACTGCTAGATGAGCGTGCCCATTGTAGCGCTCTATGAAGACCCTAAAGCAGGCTCACTGCTAGGAGGGGCTACTGATGTCTGCACAGACGAGGAGGGCGGTGCATGCTATGCGATGTCTGAGAGACAAGTGACCTGAGACCACAACCATCTGCATAATGCACAGGACGCCAAGGGTCTCTGTCGTGCTTGAGGCATGTTGAAGCACAGCAAAATATTGGTCTATGTGACTGTTACTGTACCAGCAATCTCCTCTGGTTGGCACACTTGCTTGAGCTCGTTCTCCGTCTTGGCCCATTCGTGCAGCTGCTCCTTGGTCAGGCCTGTGTCCTTGACCATGACGTCAAATATCTCTGTGTCGACCTGCACGCCAAACAAGCGATCAGAAAATGCGTGGCACGAGCTAGGAAACCCTCCTGCAAGCTTAGCGCCATTAGAGAACCTTGTGGCATAGTGTATGGGACCTTGGGTAATGCTGCTCTGGTGGGCCATAATTGCTGAAATGACAGTCGTCGAGCAGACATGATGAACTTTAAGGCGGTGTGGGTTAGATATTCTGTGGATTGTCTGCGCGTGATACAGCCTGGCAGGGTGGGTTCAGGTCATAGCAAGGGATTGAGGTGACAGCGAGCAGTCTTGGGGCTATTTATGACAGCAAAGGTGAATGAGAGAAGGCCTCACATATCCTGGATTTACAGAGTTGACGCGGACTCCTAATTTGGTGTACTTGCGAGCCTGAGTCTTGGTGACATGGTCCATGGCAGCCTTGGCCACATTGTAGGCGAAAGAATCCGGGTTGACCTGGATCGCGCTCAGGCTGCTGAGGTTGATGACCGCCCCATTCTGCAGCATACATACACGCCTGTGAGGCTCGTACTGTGACACCAGCGCAGCACAGTGATGTAACATGGGATGACACGCCTTCTCCCTTACTTGATTTCACTGCCAGGCACGGGCTTGCAAGACATTCCTAGAGTATCAAAGTGGATGCTGAGGGCTCAGCTCTAGTGGGTGTTGTTCTCAGAGGCCGAGGAGAGCATTGCCGAGGAGAGCATTGACAGGATTGTAGCATGTAAACACGCAAGGCAGAGGACATGTCCTTGCCCGCTGACAGTGTGCAAAAGGGTGAGAAGCAGAGAGTCGATACCTTGTTCTTGGACAGGTGCGGCATGGCGTGCTCCGTGAGCTGCACAGGAGTCATGATGTGCATCTTGAAGGCATCTGTGAAGCCCTGCTCTCCCATGTGGTCCCCTGTGATGGCCTCTGTCCACACCCCGCCACAATTCACCTTCACAGATCGCACTTTATAATCAGCCTGCTGGATGCAAGATGGCCAGACTCAAGAACGTGACGACCTTATGTTTGCAGGGTATGGGGAGGGGCAAAAGAGAATGTAAGGGCTTGGTGTCTGGTTTGGAGCTTACTAAGATGTCTAGGCCGCCCATCTTCTCGACAGCTTCATCTATTGTCCTCTTGGCTTCGCTCACATCCATCAAGTCTGCTACTATGGAGTATGCCTGCGCATCACTTTCCGCATGAGCATGTGACATGTTGAAGGCCGCCCCTCAACAATTTTGTGCAATGCTGTAAGGGAAGGTATGTCAGGGGCATACGTAAGAGGGCAACACCTGCTTAAGCTGGCTCGTGACAGCATCCAGCCTGGCCTGTCGCCTGCCTGTGATGGTCACAATGGCTCCGTTGTCGCTAAAGCCAATGGCAGTGGCCTTGCCAATGCCTGCTGACCCACCTGCAGATGCAGAGGGTAGTTACGGTCAGCATGGAGATTGTGCGGCATACATGAGAATTCAAGTGTCATACATTGGCTTTTGGCCTTGCAATACCGGTGGAAGAAGCCATCACCATACCTGTGATCAAAACCCTTTTGCCTTTCAAGCTCTTGTATTGCCCGTCAGCTGAGCCCAAGAACCGAGACATACTTCTATACTATATGCTACCTCTATCCCGAGCAGAAGGGCTGCTCTTCAGGCCCGCCGTCCTACTTCGACTCGTATAGGTATACTGATCTCGCGAATTCACCCCTGTGATCTGCGCCCTGGACAGTAGCCAATGACAGGCCTCGACGCACACTCTAGCAAGGAAAGCCCTTGATGGATTGCAATATCTTCAATTGACACAAGACAGATGACTGCGCCTGCTCGTCAGACCTAAATATTACGACCGTCTTGTGGCTTACGGACCCAGGCAGGTGCCAAGGCGTTGGAAGCTGCTGCTTTCGGGAGAAGCTACCGCAGTTTGGATGCAGAAGTCACAGCTGGAAGAGCTTCAGTGCGTGCATTACGTGTGGCAGTGACCGCGTGCTGCACACAGTCGCACGCAGATGCTGGGGGAACGCTTGCAGTAGCCGCGCCTCGCTGTTCAACAGCACGCAGAGACATAGAGCACGGTAGATCTTTCCCAGCAAGGGGAGACCTTTCGCTCGGAAGTCTTTCTCGAGAAGCCGGGGGCCAAGATGCGGATAGGATGATATTTTTCATTGTATGTAGCAGCCTCAAGTAGCCCACGGTTGCCAGGTGTGTCGCCGCTCGTTCTGATGCGAAGCCACACACTCTTCATTTGCCGGTCTAAAATAAGCTGGTTAGCTGCTTGGCATGAATGTATTACAGCTTCTGACACCAAGATGTTTGCACTTCAGGGTCCTTTATATTCTCCGGTGTGCAGGAGAAGGTAGCCTGAGGATGATAGGAAGGAAGACCAGCTTCGAGGCTGTGCTTGAGAGCTTCGACCTGGATACGCCAGCCCAGTGGCCGCTAAAGGGGCGAAGTCTGCCCTACGGCAGGCTACAGAACTGCATGGAGACGAGCTCGCCAGGCCATCCAGAAAGTGCATCCCAGGAGGATCAGCAGACAGACTTTCTCAGACAGCTGAGACAGGAAGTTCATCTCATTGACAGGTGCACCACCATCATCTTCTGTTATATGGCTGCCTTATATGTTGCAGCATCCCATCTATGCCTAGAGTGCTGCACCTTCATCTTTATGGCATGCAGCTTTCATAACAGTCAAAATTGAGGGAGTTATGTGTTTGCAGTGGTGTAATCCCTCATTTATGCGCGATGCAAGGCGCAGACAAAATATGAGGCTGTGTTACTTTCTGAAGTATGCCTGAGCGCTACAGGTGTCTCGTGGAAGAGGCGCAGAGGATCCTCAAAGCATATGACCGGACAGCCAAGCCCAAGTTTGGCACCCTGAGATCCTTGATATGCCCAAGGATCGAAGCCCAGCAGGTGTGCAGTCATGTCATTGCTTGCTGATCATTCACCTACCCTTCAAGCAATTCGGCAGGCCAGCATGAGCTGGATATGGTATCTTTTGCAGGGTGTGGCTGGCCAAAAAGTAGGTGCTGCTGGAAACCACATCCTACAGAGCTGCCCACCAGTCTCATTTGGCCTGCCTATGTTGAGACATAGGGAATGCCTTGGAGCGTCGATGAGTCCTGCTGCTGATGAGCAGATGTATTTTCTTGCAGCGGGCAAGGCTGGCAGAGGACATCAGCTGGTGCCAGCAGTATGCAGCCATCAACAGGATCGGCCTGCAGCGGCTTGTGGAGCAGCATGATCGCTCCCATGACTCCTCGGCTGGAGCCGCCTTCTACAAGGTTTGCCCCCGCACTTATCCAGCACAGGTGGTAAGACTCTGCAAGCGTGGCCTGCTTGGGAGATGTTAACGTGCTACACTTCTTGAGAAGACAGGGGTTCTATGGAGCTGCCATGGCGTAGCGCTTGACCTAGCAGGAGGGATGCACAGTGTTTAAGTGCACGGAATAAGCTGCGGTGATGCCTAAGCCTCCCAGCTCGGATTGCTGATACCGGTAGATGCGCGCAGGAGTGCTCACGGCCTGAGACCAATGTGGGCGTTTTCCTGAAGACGCCGCTGCTGCACAAGGTGCGGGAGCTGCAGAAGGTTCTCCTGGGGCCAGCTGGCGACAAGGACCAGGCTGTGCTGGGCGTCCTGACGTCAAGGCAAGCACCTCCAGTCTCCCACACACCACCACACATCCTTGTTGCCCTTGCACCTGATCATTATGGCTGCATGGCCAGTGCTATTAACTGCAGCTAACAGTGAGGCTTGCTCTCCGGGGTGCAGTGGAATGAGCAGCATGGAGGGAGCAATCGCAATGCATGCACATGCGCATGTAGAATAGCAGCAGGACCAGCAGTGCATGCGCATGTGCTTGTGCCGAGGTCCCGCCGTAGCCAACATCAAAGGGTTCTGCGTTTTGTAATTTAGCGTATGGGTGTGATGTGCAGGCAGCACAGCCACTCTGCAGCCAGCCCCCGGGCCCGCGTCAGCATCCCATCCAGCCCTTTCAAGGCAGCGCCCCAGGCAGCGGACCTCAGGGGCGGCCGCCACAGCAGAAGCGGCGCTATACCTGCGCTCTGACAGGCACAGCCATGCCCGGGGGCGCATGCATCCCAAAAGGCGCGCCGTGCTCGTTCATAGCGCGCAGCAGATCTCAGGGGCCGGCGCCACAGCAGGAGTGGCGCCGTTCCTGCGCTCTGACAGGCACAGCTTTCCCAGGGGTCCTCCAAAGACGGTCCGAGCTCCTTCACAGCCCGCAGCAGAAGCAGCCGCACCCCAGAGCTCTGACATGCAATTGTCAGCTCTATGGAAACCTTGAATTACTGAAAGGGAGGCACGTAGCGTCCCGGGCGCAACAATTGTCAAGCGTGGTTGCCAGAGCAGATGCTGCCCTCGCCTCTGATGTCTCCTCCTCTGACAGGTGCAGCTTTGTCCTGTGAAGGAGGGGCTTCAGTGCTGGTTGTGAAAGTGATGCCCTTACTACCTGGAAGCTCGCCACTCTTTGTGGCGCTCACTAAAGATCTCCACATCCAGGGCGCGCAACATGATTCGCTTGCCCACGCAAAGCTTGGTGGCTGGTGTGTACCACATCTCTCTCGCAGCAGGCTGCAGCACTGCAAAGGCAATAACCATGGCTGAACAGACGAGGAGCAGACCAATGCACATGAGATCTCTTTTGTGGCCAAGCGCTTTTCGAGTCCCTTCCAAGCGTGCTCCTGGCAGGGTCACCGGTGGCCCGGTTGCTGGAGCCCGCTCGCAGAGATTAGCGCTCGCTCCTGCTTGCAGAAGAATGGCGTCCATGTCACATGGTACGGTACCGCACACCAGCATCCAGATCTTTAGAGTGCTTATGGCTGCATGCATAGTCTGTCTGCTGGCACTTTCTTAGGGGCGCATTGGACATCTGTGTGTCAGCTCTCGTCTGACTATATGATGAGCTCCTATCTGGTTGTTACGTGCGTCTGCCTGAAATGTTTGTGTCTGCGTGGCTGCCCATTTGCAGCCGCTTTACTGTTTCATTGATATCAAGGGTGCGGCATTCTGGACAAGAATTGCCCGCAGAACATGCTCATGATGTGCCAGAGCTACTAGGCATGGAGAAGGACAGCTTGTGTTCTGAATTGGAGACGATTGCTAAGGTTGAGAGTTGTACACATGTGGGGTCTGCAGCCCATCTTGGGGTCCAGCTGCTATAACTATCTCGAAACTGCATGTGTAAAGCCTAGCAGCGCGTGCATGCGCATAATGGAGGTACCGAGAAAGCCAGTTCTGCTGTTGCAGAAGAGGCCATCTCCCTCGGCCTTTGCTGAGCCTTGGCTTCCGATGTGAGACCTTAGCTTCCAGGCAATCTTACGAGAGAATAGACTCGCTGCCCGAGGTTCCAGAAATCTTCACGTCAGGCACCTGCTTCGCCTTACGCTATCCTTGGAGGATATAAAGAGCCCATACATAGCCTCAGATCGAACAATTCAGTCCAGAGCACGCTCATCTGCTTACTGCACGCTCGCTAGCAAGGCTCGGCACGTACCACGACCAGACTTCCCTCAAGATGGTTGCGACATATCTAGTCACAGGCGCCTCGCGCGGCATTGGATTCGAGCTCACCAAGCAGCTGCTTGCCAGGGGCGACCATGTCATTGCTGCCGTGCGGGATCCTTCGAAGGCCTCGGCGCTCAAGAGCTTGCCAAACGCAGCCAACCTTGACATTGTGAAGATAGATGTGGAGCATCCTGAGTCCATCAAGGTAAGATCTTTCTTGAGTGTGGTGTCATGTCTACGGAGTGCAGACACAAGGACGACTGCAACCGCTAATTGCTCCGTCCTCACGATACTGTGACAATGCAGGAGGCAGCAGCTGCGCTCGAGGCAAAGTATCCCAATGGGATTGACGTCCTGATCAACAATGCAGGCAAGTCGTCACACCTTGCATTATCAGGTTGCTGCTGCCACACACATTTTTATCCTCATGCCCTTCTTACATATCTCGGCTACTGCAGGCGTCCTTGGATCGTTTGCGCGGACATCTGAAGCGTGAGTTCTCCAATCCCTGCATGCCCTGCCAGCTGATATCTCGTCATCAGCAGAAGCCTGTCACTGCATGCCTACATAGTGCCTAGACTGTACATTGTCTTGCAACTGCGTTCTGATGCGCTCTGCCTGGCAGAATGTTGCATGCATGGGAGTCAGGCACCCTGGAGTGTTACTCTGTGTCTCGATGCATCAGTTCAATATCTCAAGCACTGCTCGATGCGGCCCTTCCTGGTTCGCAGGCCGATGGATGACATCGAGTTTGTGCACAAGGTCAATGTGATTGGGCCGCTGCGGGTGTCACAGGTCATGCTGCCCCTGCTCAAGAAGGGCAACAAGAAAGTGGTGAGCACTCATGGCCTGCCCGCTTGCCCTCTCTTACCTCGCGCCGCGTTTGCAGACCATGCTTGCACACACTCTTGCATCTGGCTGGTGCCCTGCTATGGGGGCAGACTAGCGTGTTGTAATCTTCCTTAATCGCTCTCACTGCGGCTCTGAATGGAGGTTCTGCTTTGGAACCCTGTTCAACACTGCTGGCAGGGTTGAGGAAGAGCACAGCACAACAACTCGTGCAGTCTCTGCTTTTACATGTGACCAGAATCCTCAACCATGCTGAGGGTGCTGCTGTTCATCATACATGGCTGCCGGCGTCAGCTGTTTGGGCTGGACAAGCGTGGGAAGGGACCTTGATTGTTGGCTGCTGTGCAGATTGCCAATGTGAGCTCCACGCTGGGATCTATCGGCGACAAGGCCCAGTATATCAAGAATGATGAGGCGAGGAAGGCCAACCCCTTTGCCTCCAAGATTGTCGCCTACAAGATGGCCAAGGTGAGATATGCCAGCACTGCATCGCTGTCTCATGCTAGCAGACTTATGTCAGATGTTTCTTTGATACCCTCCTCCATGCGCCCTTTTCCATGCCCTCTGTCCCTTACAGTGTTGTTGATGCTTGTTGCCATGTGTAAGAAGCCAACTCTGACACGAGCAGGAGCCTTCGTTTTATGCTTCGTCCTCACCTGCTGCTTCAGACTCCCGCTACATGCACAAAATGATGGTGGTCATTTTGATGCTCTGCAGGCGGCGCTCAACATGCAGACCATGTCCCTCGCAGCTGATCTGAAGGATGACGGCATCACTGTCATCTGCTACTGCCCTGGCTGGTGAACCCTCAGCCTGTCCTCTTTCTTGCCGCATCATACAGTATCCTGTGCCCTGACAGCCCACAGGGGCAGCTGGCTTCCGGCTGCTTCGGTCAGGATGGGACATGCATGGTCAGGTCAACAAGCTGCTGTTCAGGGAGAGACTGGCATAGCGCATGCTCCTTTCTGCTATGCCTGGCGTGAATAGACAGTGTGAGTGTTTTATTAAACACTCAGACACTGAGACGAGGATCACTCGCTGACATGTATGCATGGCTGCTGCGCAGGGTCCAGACAGACATGGGCAACAGCGGCGCCACAGAGTTTGACGGGAAGGCAGGGCCCGAGCTGACCCCCGAGGACAGCATCAAGGCGCAGCTGAAGCTCATTGACCGCGCTGACCTGTCCATCACTGGCGAGTACTTCCTGGCCCCGACTGGCGAGAAGCTGCCGTGGTAGGGTGTAGGATTTGCGGCCATCTGGCGCTCGCCACTGGGATGAGAGAAAAATGTCTCGAGAGCGGCCTCTTGCCGTGAGCAGAATGTGTACATAGATGCGACAGGCAGTGCACCAAATGGTGCGGGTCCTGCGCTGCAGTTCTGCGGACCGCTTTCCATGCGGTGCACTGTACGTACAAGACCAATGCTGCGCAGCGCGCGTGCTCCAGTATCCAAGAGAGTGGCATCCATGTGGTGCACAGGCAGCTTCAGGCCATATCTGGGAGACATTGTATGGGTCACTGCAAAGCCTGCGGGCTTGCTGACGACTGTGTTCTGTAATTGTGCATTGCCCAATCTGTGTGCATGAGCTCACAGGCTTTGCCTTTTAGTGTCATACTGACCAAACGTCAATGAGTTTGTGTGCAATCATGCCAGTAGTGACTGATGCCTTGGCAGTGGTTTTGAAGACAATGAATAGTACTGCGCAAGTGAGTGCTTGCATACTTGCGAGGAACTGCTCCTCGATGCATGTATTGATGTCAGTCTACAGCTCTGTTACAGCTGAGTATATTGTTAATGATCGATGAAGTGTGCACGCACTGCATAGTACAGTCAAAGTGCGCTAAAAGACCCAGCAAGTGGAGCCGTCTAGCAAAGCCCCCAAGTCAATGTAGACACTTCAGCAACCGCCCAATTTCGACGGCAGCAATCAGGGCATTGATGTCGCAATGTTGCACAATTGGAGTAGGCGCATCGACTGATCAAATTGCAGTGCATCATTGATCCACATGATCCCTGTTTGGATATCGGCTTTGACACGCTCCTTGCTTTTGGTGTCGGAGAGTGTAGCTGTTGCAGCTACTCAATCCCCCGTGCAAATACATCAGCCAGGCCGCGGTGGACCTTCATTGTGACTTCTGTGTCGGGCAGAAGCTCGCCGTCCACGTTCCAGCAAGACTGCGCTCCCACTGGTGTGAGGTGCACTGCCGCACAATCAATCATCTCCACAAATGGAAACTTCCCGGCTTGAACACCTGCACAAGATGCTCTGTCTGAGCACAAGCATCACTACGACTTTCCGCCCTCACTAGGAGCTTCACCTTTTTCACAGAGTTGTGCAGTTGTAGGTCCCTTTGTCCTTGATGCACATTGCAGCCCAGTCTTGTCCTGGGCTGTCACAACTGCCTCTGGCAGAATGTCGAGCGCCAGGACAATACTGGGCTGTGGCCACGAGCCCTCTATATACCAGAGTATTGACATCAGCGCAGCGATGCATGCACATGTGGACAAACTTGTCTTGTCAGGTCTTAAGCCGGAAAGGCAATTACAGCAGCAATCGCCGGGTGTCAGGAGACGCGCCTTCCCGCGGGATGGAAGCCAGGAAGCGCAGGTACTGCAGGCGCGACGAGGCGTGCACCAGCACCAGGTGCAGGCGCCCGTCGCACAGGTGCCCGTGCGGGGACAGCCCCTTAGAGCTCATGTCGCTCCTACAGCTGGTCACCACCGCCATTATGCTCTTGTAGCGCCCCTGCACATCCAACCCCCGCCAATCTTACACCCAGGGCCCCACCCACATCACATTGTAGGGTGTAGTACATGGCACACTGCTTTGTCACACCAGTAGATACCAGTTTAGCACTCTCACGCCAACCAGATAAACCCATTGAAGTGCTATCATTTGAGACAATCACGCATTCAGAAGACAGCTGTTTCAGGCATGGACTGGGTGTGCGATGGTTACTAGACAATCACCTGTCTCTGCACCCAGCCATCCTCTGTCAGAGACTTCCTGCTGCTGGACATGAAGGCTGCTTCCTGGCCCACATCCCTGGAGGGCACTGTTGGAGAGCACACGCTGCATGCAGCCCTGCACTCCTTGGACGCAGCAGTGCTTGCTGTTCCAGGGGCCGGCAGATATGACACCTGCATTGGCATACACACATCATGCGTCTTCCATCAAGTCGCTCCTCTACAGGTCAGCACCAGGGCTACAAGGGAGCTGCTGCTTCACATTCTGCACCATGGCACATAGGCGTCCAGCAGCCATGGCCCAGAATGTAAAAGCCACAACTCCTGTCATAAGCACCTTCTCCAAAAGATTTGAGCCACCATGGATGGTCCCTGTTGCCTCAGATTTGCTGCAGAGGCATTGCGAACAGAACAACCCCCTTCATGGTAGTCAGACGCGAACTTGCAGATGACAGTCTCGGCTTACGACATCAGCCAGGTCAAATCCCTCTGCCCATCCATGGCAGTAGCATGTGGCTATCCTTGGGTGCGACAGTATCAGCTCACAGGCCAAGCGGTGGACACCATACCTCCGCGTCATATGCTGTGCCTTGCAGGACGCGTGTGTTTATACGTCACAGTTCCTACGCATAGAGGTCTGAGCTCGCAAGGAGGAATGTGGGCGACAGACCTCTGCATCATACGCGGCGCCCCGCAGCAGCGTCCAGGCGCCTGCGAGGCCGTAGCGGGCGGGCCCCAGGAAGCGCAGGCGCTCGCTGGTGCGCATGAGGTCGCCCATGTAGCCGTAGCTGGCCACGCAGACTGCGTAGCGGTGCGCCCCGCTGCTCATGTCCACCCGCATCACGTCCAGCGGCGTCCTGCATCCAACAATATCTGTTCGTGCCAGGCCATATCTGCTGGAAACTGACGTGCTGACTACACCAGCCTGACTTGACTCTACGGTCCTGCTCTGCACACTGATGTACTGCACACTCAGAAAAGGTACCTTGAGCTACAGGGCCTGCCAGCTTGGCAGAAGAGCTGGCAGCTGGCACGTCTTTCACAGTTGCTAAATAGCAGAGAGCCTTGGCTGATGAAGGACTCTTTCCACGCAAGGCAAGAGCATGAATGTTCCACCTGTCTCCCAGGGCAATGTGCAGGGCAGCAGTGGCCTGACACCGGCAGCCATTCAGACTGTAGGCTACAGCATCGGTTGAGCCTGCAGATAGCATACCACATGCTCTGTACTCATGCTCTGTTCGCCTACGCAGGGAATTGCCGTACAACACTGATCGGAGACATCACAGTCATGCACAGTCGAGCTGCGTGCTTGTGGGCTGGCAGTTGACATCGCCGACGAGGGGTCATCTTTGGTGCCTGCCAGCGCACAAGCTTACGGTGAAGAGTAATGCTGAAACTTGTGCAGAGCCTGAACGATCATGTCACACCTGCAGGAATATGGCCCAGACGCAGGTGGGCAGCCACCTGCCCAGCCTGCCCGCCATTGCCCCGGATGGCCAGCAGCCCGTTCAGGATCTCCTGGAACAGCCCGTCCCCTCCCACCTGCACATGATGCATGTCTTGATTTGCGGTCTCTTCTGCTGAGCCTGCTGTCCAAGACACTCTGGAAGAATGCGCCTGCACTGAGTGCAAGCAGAGCGGTCCCGAGATGCTCTGAGATGCAGGTTAGAATAAGCGGTAAGGCAAAGCGAGGGAAGACTTCACAGGAAGAGGGGCACACCGCTATGAAGCCATCAAAGCTCTGCAGCTCGGACAGCGACAGGCCAGTCACGATCTCCTTGGCATGATCCGCCCTCTGTGTCTCCACAACTGTGCTCTTGATGCCTGAGAAGGAATGCACTATGTTGCTCAATTACATGCATTGCTAGGTACGCCTCAACTCTGTCACACCAGAAAGGATGCACATATCTGCTGATCATGTGCATGCTGGCCAAGAGCACATCCATGGCTGAGGAGTGCCAATCAGAAAAGCCAATCGATCTTGCAGGATGGTACATATGTGGTTTAGGGAACAGCCGCCTGATGTGGGCTTACCAGCAAGGAGAAAGACAGGCTCAGCCTTCTTGCGCCAGATATTGCGCGCTTTGCGGGCGCCGCCAAAGGGGTTAATGATGACCAGCAGGTTGGTAGGCCGCTGGGTCTCAGTCCTGATGACCATGTTGATCCGCATTGCCCACTCTTGCACCAGCTCCGCACTCTGCAATGACGGGTACAAAGCTCGCAAGTCTGTAAGGTAATGCACTCATATGGGAACCTCTCATTGTGCTCACCTCATGCCCTGTCTTCACCAGCTGCACACAAGATCTCATGGTTCTTGCTCGATACTATGCACTGCACAAGAAGCTATCGCCCAGTGAGCTAGTGGTGAGCAGGAACAGCTCACACATGTCCAAAGCTTCATGCATGATTCGAGACTGAAATCGACGCACCTTGCACTTGAGGACAAGGCGGCAAGGCTTCCACACGCATTGCTTTCGCCTCGACCTCTTGAAAGTGTATATTATTAAGTGCTGCGCAGCAGTACACACCTTTGAGCACGCACACATACAGGCGCAAGCTGGCACACTACCTCTTTACCCCAGGCAGCTTGCACTCCATGTTCTCAGGGGCACCTGCAGACCAGGAGCCTACACGAGAGAAAGTCCGGGAAAGCAGGGATGGCTTGCCTGCTGGTGTGCTGCGCAGGGCAGTGTCGAGCTCCTCTCTCGCGCGCATGCTGACAGTATCTCCTCAAAGGGGATGCAGTCTGGGGGGTGGTACAGGTTTGCCCAAGGGGCCCACCATGGTGCAGAGCAAGGTACCAAGTTGATGCCCAGGGACGTCAGCCAGGCCCTCACTGGCCTGCCCCTTAGCGTGAAGGCTGCCTCAGAGCTGGTCTTGCTTGGTGCGGCGCTGTGACCTGTGGCAGGCGAAGCACTTAAGAAGGGTGCTGCCACAGAAGCAAGGGCTGGAAAATAGGGGTGCAGAAGGTTAGTGCCATGGCTCACCAGAGATGCTGGGTGCAAGCCCCTCTTCCGACACCCTGCAAAGGCACAACATGTTAGCATTACAAGATGATGTCTGCTACATGCTAAGACCTGGAGTAGCGTCAATACACAGTCATGCATACTTTGGTTCGGAGAGCAGCCTCAGATTCCCGGATCTGCGCTGCGGTGATCTCGAATTAAGAGGTGAAGCCTCTGAATTGACGAGCACGTGGTCCGTAAAAATATCGTCAGGGACGTTGGAAGTCTTATGCTTATGGTTGCCCATCGGCCGGTTATCAAATTGCATAAATAGGCATTGTTATACCCCGAACCAACAATTAATCGTGATATAAATGCAAAGTATTCTTCTCAGAGTATGCTCACGTCGAGAGTCTGGAGTAGTGGAAACGGGACATTCTAGCCAGCTCCATATCCCAATTTGGCACGCATGCGGCGAGGACTTGGTCTTAGGCTTCAGGTACGCTGCTCTTGCTGTGGACAATATAATGGAGACGCTGTTAAACTACCGTCAAGCTATTCCGAGCGAGCATTGCCGTGTCTAGGGCCACCTCGCCTGTGAGGACGGTGCGCCGACAACATTTCGGCGGTGATTCACAGGTTGCAAAAGAGGCCATACCCGTCGCTTTAGCGCATCTAAATGCCGACGTTTGCGTTGATGCATTCGCTATTTTAGCTCGGGAAGCTGACGAGGGTCCCGTGAGGCACTCGTCATCGTCCAAGGTAACAAGCCGTGAGTCTCGCCCAGCTTGACCTGTACTGTCTGACTATCTGATTTCATGATGATGGAGCAATTTGTAGCCCTATTCTCGAGATCATCTTTATCCCGGTGCTCCATCCCCAAGCATTCAATGCTGTTTGCACATGTAGGGCTCTGAAGCTTGCCAAGACTCAGGATCAAGCTGTATGTAGCGAGATGGAGACAACTAGCCAGAGCACCAATCGGAACTCTGTGCTTCATAAGGTCGCTCAGGCCTTGCAGCATGTAGAACGAGCCTGGAATGCACCAAATGCTGGGCGTCACCAGATGGGAGCAAGCATGCGCCTGAGCGGCCGCCCTGGCACATGGGTCGACATCGAGTGGCAGGCTGACACCCATAGTATCTTCCTCGCTTTCAAGGTGAAGGCTCATCCCACGCGCCTCAGCTTATCTCAGTGTGCACATGACTTTCCTGGCATAGCAACAGCTCCTCAGGATAACCTCTGCTCACGGGTCTTGTGAAAATAAGCACTGCTGAATCACCCCTAGTAAACACAAGCATGCTCTATAGCCGGAGCTTCAGAAAAGAGCCTATACATGCGATACATGACATTGGGTGGCATGCAGGGCCCCAGCATAGCAGCGCTGGACAAGGAGCGGGGCCCTGGCAGCTTTAGGATGGTGCAGCCACCCTTCATCAGTGATATCCCCAGTGCAGGCTTGGCTCCACCGCAGGTGTGCCCCCTCAGTTGACCCCTTGCATGCCTCCGTCGCCGTGAAGCCAGGGTCAGGCATGCAAGCTACTGCCCATCTATACCTAGCTCCAGCTGGCTCCTGGTGCTTCCTTGCAATTCTGCTGCAGCACATTATAATTGCTGTCTAAGTTGCATGGATAGTCTCTACCCCAGAGAAGTGAAGTGTAAGGACACATCTCTGCTGCAGGTGGAAGCCAGGCTGCTGTGGTACTTCCAGGCGCTGTTGGAGCACAGCGGTGAGATTGCAGGCCTGCAGGGCGCCATCCTTCAGACCACAGGTATGTTGCTGTATGATTGACCTCTGTGAGCATCCCCTGCCACCTTGGGGGACCCAACAGCACATGCCGCCTCTGCAGTTGAGCTGCCTCTGAAGAGCATGCATGGGGCAGCTTGTATCAGCACTGAGGGTGTGAAGTGCAATAAATGCCGCCCGCACAGCTTGCACCAGCACAGAGGGTGTGAAGTGCGACAAATGCCGCCCGCACAGCTTTAGGTCTGCAGGTCCTTGAACGTCTAGCAGATGAAGCATGTGTGGGAAAATGGGTGTCTGACGCCTGAGCGCCGCTGCAGGAGGCAGCATGCCCAGACGGGTTGTGTGCACGGGATACTGCACAGGCGGCGCTCTTGCGGGGATAGCAGCAGTCTGGGCAGGCCACAACTGGCCGGACTCAGATGTGCGCTGCATCACATTTGGCGCACCCCAGTGAGCTTTTAGTTTCCGCTCGTGCTGCCCTGATATCTGTACTGGCTCAATCATGCATGCTGGGCTGCCCCCAAGCAGCACCATGTCATCTTGAGTGCTACACATTGTGCTCTACTGTAAAGAGCATGGGCGTCGCATTTCCAATCTCGTATGAGGCACAGACGGTGGACTCTCTGTGCAAGTGTTGCACAATAGAGGGAGCCAAGCATGAGCTACACAGGCACATCTGCGCAGGGCCCTGGATGATATACTCCTGCTTTCTGCAGGATGGCCAATGCAGAGTTTGCGGAGATATTCCTGTGGATCACCGGGAGCGCCTACGCTGTCGTGCACGATGGCGATGCTGTGCTGTCCAGCGCCATGTTCCAGCGGCGCGGCCTGGTCTGCTTAGGCAACCTCATCCACCTGTCAGACACCCACTGCGCCAGCGCAAAGGTCCCTGGGTGAGTGGCTCTGACCTAGATACTTTGCCTCACTACACGACAGGATGCAGAAGTCAGCAACATGTGCTTAATTTCATAGAAGGCCATCTGCATAGCTTCGGTACTGCCATGGACTCCTCTCTTCAGGAGCATGCTGGTACTGAAGCTGAGCAGGTGACCTGGGAGTCCTACCCTGTGTAAGATGTATAGCTTGTGCAGAAACTCTTTCAAAGGCCACCTGCTTAGCTTCTCTTGCAATCTCTCCTGGGTACAGGGGGGTTACTGCGGGAAACGCTGAGCGAATGGCCTGGCAACTGCGCCGCACCTAGAAGGCCCAGGGCAATGTCGTCATCAGAAGAGCTGTATGACTGTTGCAACCGATGGGTGTGGATTTGCAGGGTGGATGCGCATGGCTACAACCACAACCTGCAGGTGTACAAGCGCGCAGTGGAGAACCCCAGCCAGGGCAACATCATGCGCATCCCCATGAACTCCAGGGAGCTGCACGGACTCGTCAGTGGAAGGCACAAGGAGGAGCTGCATGGTACGCTGCTCCACCTCTGGTCCTAAGGGGCTTTAAAGTCGCCTGAAGGCTCTTACAAAAAGCCGCTGGGCAACTCGAGCACCAGTCCTAGTAGCATCTGCTCTTATGCCTTAATTTGCCAGGAAGTCAGTCGATCCTATTGGAAATGAGCCGGCTGCGTCTGAGAAGCAGAATCTTGACAGCTGCAGCTGCCTCATTTCCACGAGGTTCATGTTCCTGTCAGGTTTAGGCCCTGCATGTCAATGCTATCTTGTCTATGCTTACTAAGATGTGTAGCGCGTCCTCCCTGCAGCTACAAGAGCATGCAGCAGCTTGGCCAGCAGCCTGCTTAGCTTTTCTTGCCAAGGCTAATGACAAAGGGTGCACAGGTTGCCTGACGAGAATAGCTTGTTCTGCAGCTGGCTGGGAGTCCAGCAGGATGAGGGCTGAGAGCGAGCAGGGCTTTAGCAAGGAGTCGCGGCTGCTGAGAAACATCAGCCACCACGTCTGCAACATGGCCAGACTGAAGATTCCCGACGGCGCTAACGGTGTCGACGTTGGGGACGGCTCTGCGGAGCATTCTGGCGACTCTGCATATGAGCGCCCGCAGCGTGTCCAGTACGAAGGCTCCCTCCCGGCAAGTTCCCAGAGACCCGTTGCCATCACGACATGCAATGCCGCACTGCTGCTGAGTGCTGTCTGGGAAGTCTCTTATCTGGGGACCACCCTGTGCCTCCCAGCTGGCTGTGCACAACAGTCCTATGAAGGTGATTGTGTGGTGGGCAGAGGGTACAGGATTGTCTGCATGGACGGGTCCTGCAGACCTATCTTGAGGTAGACGAGCTGTGCTCTGAGAGCGCAGCACCGCCACCTCAGGATGTATTTGCATCCGTCCAGCCCACGTTCCATGACGCCTGCTGAGACAACTTGCGAAGATACCTCCTCTGGAACGTAGGGCCCTCTTTTGTGATGTTTGGCATTCACCTGTGCTGGTAGCATTCTCACTCCCCACTGGTGAGATAGTGATGTTGTTACTGGCAGGGTTCGGAAGAATCTCACAGCAGCCGCCTCTTCCGCGAGGGCCGTGTGGCGCCAGACGCCCAAGACGTGAGGGCCTGCAAGGGAGATTTCCGCAAGGTATGCCCAAGCTCTGCAAGCCGTCGGTGCACTGCATTGCCAGGCAGCATCTTTAATCAAGGCACATGTGCATGAGAGAGCCTGCAAGGGTCATGCCGGGATGGTTCACACGATCCTCATCAGCACATCGCAAGACAGCCTTCTGAAATCTTAAGTAGTCCTGTTGTGGACTCTCTGGATATGTCAAAGGCCTATGCTCGCAAACATGTTGAAGGCATGTGGGTGATGCTGTGCAGCTTCAGTGGGAGTGACCCTTGCATTCCTGCTTCATCGCTTGCCTGTCTGATGTACCACTACACTTCACACGAGTCATTTGCCCAACGCGGCTCCCTTGGAATGCAGATGTTCCTGGAGAGGCGCCTCAAAGGGGCAGCCCTCGCATCACATGCTGTGTACTCTGACGAGGACTACTTCAGATCAGTCACAGGCCTGCCATTCACCAAGTGGATCCACTGCAAGCGGACAGAGACAACGGTGAGAACCCTCACCCCCCAAATATCATAGCGACATCTCCTGGAAGTTCTTCATTTTGCTCCTTGTGGGCTCATCAGCGCCCACATCGACATGCATGCCTCCCCCGCAGTTGCCTGCAAGTCTGCCGGGAGACACACTTGAGCTCACCTGGCAGTGTGCCTTATTCCTTATACGTGTCCTGTGCTAGAACCTACTGGAGACCTGACAGCTGGAAAGGTTGGATGCAGTGCGCGCTGGGATGGGTTCCGAGCGGGACACTGGTGATTGCCTGGCGCGGCACCGCCAATTTCAGGAACGTCCTCACAGACATCAAGTTCTTCAGCCGCAAGGTAGTCACAACCCCACCCTGCCGGAACAGGAGTACTCTCACTGCAGCGATGATCAGTGCATGCAGGCCCGCTGCTGTTCTGAACCTGGGGCTCCTGTACTCAGTTGGACAGCATGACCTTTCCTGACTCCTTTGTGCATACAGCGCTTGTGCCTTTGCTCATCATGTAATGAGATCTCACATTTCACTCAGAGCTAAAAGTGGTCAGCAGTCTGCATGTCCTCTTACCTGCATAAGTTGTGGGCTCACCCACCTTCTGACCTGGGAGGACAGATTCATCTGGCAGAGATCGTGGCCGCACTGGTGCAGGTGGACTTCCTGCCTGATGTGTTCCCAGGCGCAAAGGGGCACAGCGGATTCCTGGAGGTGAACCTCGCTCTGTGACAGTACAATCACTGAGGCTCAAATGCACTGAGTCTCCAATTTCCTATGTTTTCTGTAATCAGCACTCGCCTCCAGGCAAGCATGGCGTCAGCAGTCTGTATGATCTGCACATGAGATGTCACATGTAGTCACAAGGCGCGCAGCATCATGACCTCACAAATTTTAATCTGCTTGCAGCAACTGTCATCTGTGACAGACCCCGAGGCGGCCACCTCAGAGTATAACCTTGTAGAGAATATCCACGTATGTCTCTGCCTCAAACACCTGCCCTGCTGCGCCTCTTGGCGCATCTCAAGAGTGCTTGATGA
Source organism: Coccomyxa viridis (assembly GCA_963930925.1). Taxonomy (NCBI): domain Eukaryota; kingdom Viridiplantae; phylum Chlorophyta; class Trebouxiophyceae; family Coccomyxaceae; genus Coccomyxa; species Coccomyxa viridis. Next base: position 2,446,787 of record CAWVOJ010000015.1, on the reverse strand, counting down.
CTGTGAATGTCCTTGACAGTCTACAGACATGCCTGTTTCTATTCAGGCACCTTGTTCAGCAGATGCGGTCCCTCAAGCAGCGGGTCCTGTAGCCGCTGCAGCTGGCAGGCCTGTCTGGCATATCAATCAGGTTCAGCGTCACGACATGGCGCATGCGGTCCATCTGATGCTGGACTTGTGTTGCAGCGGCTGACTGACGGGAGGCAGCCCACCAGGGTTCTCTGCTGTGGACACAGCCTGGGAGCAGCTGTGGCTGTCCTCAGTAAGCAGCCACCTGTGCATGCCCTAAATTCACTGTATATTCTGATAGAGAACCTGAGCTGGAGTCACGTGCATATGAGCGTCGAGTAGCAGAGATGACACAGCAACCATGGTGCCCACCATGCATGCACCTGGCTGGCAAGGGATTGTTGCCTGCATGTCATGACAGTATGGATATAAAGCATGCTATCATTGCAACCTGCTCAAGAGACGCCCTGCTGTCAGCTCGAAAGGTTCGTACTACCAGGAGGACCAGCAGACGAGCGTGGTTCCACGTGCTGACGTCTGAGCCCGTGCGCAGGTGCAATGTGGGCGACAGTGAACTACCCAGACGCGGACGTGCGCTGCATAGGCTTCGCCAGCCCCAGGGTCGGCAACAAGGCCTTCTGCAAGTCTGCCAACTATCTCATCGGCTCATCCATTCGAGTGGAGGTCGGGCACGACCCCATCCCCAATGTGCCTGGCAGAAGCATGTGAGTTTACTATCATCTCAGCCGAGCATGTCGTTTCTTGAAGTGACACTGCAAGTTGCATGACACCCGCACTCCTATGGGCCAGCCGCTCAAGACCGTGGAAACCTCTTGCTCTCAGTACTTTGCACTATCTCTCCTGCAAGGGCTTCGGTTATAGTCTCTTATCGACTGTTGAAGACCAAGAGTTCCACCGCAGGGTTTGTGTTATGAGATGCCTGAAAGACTTTCTATGGTGCAGGGGGTACGACGAGTATGACTATGCGGTGATCCTCCACCAAGGGCGCCTGCTGAGTGGCAGGAGGCCGGTCGTCTGCAGGATGTTCCCTGTCTTCCATCATCACACCATGCTGACATACTTCAGGCAAGCCCCTGCATGTGCTCCATTTTGCTACATCAAATCTGACCTCTTCTGACACTGGAACATGGGCTAAATCAGGCCTGAAGAATTAGAGAGACTGTTTGTGCCTGGTGCATTTTCCTATTTGATGGCTTCCTTGAAACCCTGACGATTACACCCCCCCCCCCCCCCCCCCCCCCGGTGTATATCATGTTCACACATAGGTGAGAGTATTGCATGGGGCCGGTCAATTTGCAGCGTGGTCATGCATGCTAATGACCTGTCAGGTGTCTGAAAGACCTCCCTGGGGCTGCAGGCAGCTGGAGCGGGTGCTGCCTGGGCGCTCAGGGCTGGCCATCTGGGATGACCCGCAGCTGCGACCCCAGCAGCAGCCAACTGCGCTGTTCCAGAGTAGCGGGGTCCGGTGCATCTGCTGATATCAGGGGCCTGCCCTAAGTCCAGCTCCAGCCCAGAGCTTTTCGTCTGGGAAGACATGCAAACAAATGTTACTGCCCTTCGGTATGTGTGGATGTCCGGATGCCAGACTCCAGCAACAGTCCTGTGCATCCCCACGGGTGTGGTGTCAGTGTGTGGTTGCTGCACCTACCACTTCCAGACCAAACAAGGGCCAGAGCGTAGCCTTGCAGCAATGCCATGCTCTGAGTCTTGGCAGTCATTGCACTGAGAGGAGCTCTTGCAGCCAGTAGTCCAAATGCTTGCACAACCTGGTATCAGTAGATGTCATCCAGTCACTCCTGGAATGTAGGCGTGAGCTGCAAGGTGGAACGCTCGAAAATCTGCCACTCTTATGGCCCAGCTTCCCCCTGCGCTCTTCGGCTTCAGCTTCCTCACTGCTTCCAACCCAGCTACCAGTTTTGGCCCGACCCTGCATTATTGGGATCTGCACACATCAGCGCGGAGGAAACTGCTTGAGATCTGCATACTCACCCACTTGTTTCCTTTGAGTATAGAACGCCAGTGACATGTCGGGCGTCAAGAAGTTGATGCACAAGATCAAAGAGAAGATGGAGTCAGTCGGTGATGGGCACAGCCAGGATAAAGACAGCCACATGGCGAAGGTGGGGGGGCTGGTGAAAATGTTGCCAATATCTTTGTCTGACTTTACTGGTGGCTGCAGCCCCCAGCGATGTCGTGGCAGGCACACGTCGTTTTGATGTGCCAGTAATATGCTGTCCGATAGTGTAGAGTCTTTTACGGAAAGGCCGTGTCAATGATCCAACGCTTGAACATAATTTCTGTGCTTTTGCTTGGTTGAGTGCCCCGATCGGGCGCTACCGTATGGCGGAACGAGGTTTATTGCCAAGCTTTGGAAGGGTTCCTCGGGAGGGCGCACCGAGCGCGCGCCCCTTCTCCGAGCGCTCATAATTGGCGTGCAATCACAGGACACCTGGCCTGGCGTGGACCAGACCGGAACTGGAACCACAGGCACGGCTCAGACCGGTACCCAAGGCGTCGGAAAGCAGACAACAGTTCCCTCTGCGAGCCACCCCGCCTCCATCCCTGGCCACGGAACAGAGAAGGTGACGGACGCATCTCGCCTAGTGGATGCCGGCTCTTCGTTCCATCCCAACACCATGGTACTGCCGCAGCTTCCCGAGCCCCACCGTGCAGCTGTCGTACTAGGCCTTTCCACACACCCATGGGCGGTCGCCAAATGCCTCATCGGTTCATCACATATCCCTAGACGAGCCTTACGTGCCTTTCATGCCTGTAGCGCAAAGGCTGGACTTGTTTTGCGAGGATTGTGTGCATAACAGCACATCAGGAATGTTCACTTTTCCATCAGATCAGCTGGCCTGAGAAGACCTTTGTGTCCAGGTCCCTGGGTCCACTCTGTCCAGCGGGACCACGCCTAAGGTCATGACAGGCGAGCACAAGGTTGGCACAGGAGACGCTCTAGGCAAATCTCCAGTCTATTCGCCCCTGGGCAGTGGAGCTCACGAGGTGGGTCACCCTCATACACATGACATTGTTCACATTTTCATCAACTGTGTTGCACACATCCCTTCAGCTGCCCTGTGTGGGAGCGCTCTTGCAATGCTGGCAGGCAGAATCAAAGCATGTGCCAGGTAGCATGAGTCTGCAGTGGGGCCTGTGACTGTGATCTTGTGTGGCCGCCTGCACCATCCAGCCGTCTTACTTTTTTGCGATCTCTCATACCTAAAGTTCGACATTCAGCCTCCACCCGCATCTGCAGAGCGTGGCGTCAGCAAAGCCCGACGTGACGGATGTGGGCACTGGTATGGGCATGGGCAGCGCGACCATGGCGCCAGGCGGACATGGTACCAAGGGACAGCAGGCCTTCACTGGTGAGCCTCCCGCTGTCAGCTTACATTCATTTCCTGAAGCTGTAGAGCACTCGCAGGAGCAGCTGTGCCACTTTGCACACTGATTGAAACCTGCTGGCAGGCCAGGCAAAGGTGTACTGACGTCTGTTAGACAGAATACTGCTGTATGATGTATTACATCTCAGATTGAGTGCCTCATTTAAGAAGCCTACTTCTTCTGTTCACACTTGACAGTCTCCCCTCAGCCTTCTCTGAGGGTTTGCAATGAGTTTCAGGATTGAAGAGTGAAACCTGTTGTGGCGTTTGCAGGCACCCTGCCCAGTGTTGGTGGAGCATCGTACAAGGAGCCAAAGCTGCACACCAGCGACACAGACCCAGTGTCTTCCAAGACAGGCGCTGGGGCGCCCAACCCCATGACACACACCAAGGACATTGACTACACGCCCAATCTCACTACCAAGCCCCCTCCATCCTCAGGCTTCACAACTGGCACTGGCACCGGCACTGGCCTTGGCAGTGGCTTTGACAGCAAGCCAGGTACCAGTCTCACTGTTGATGATCAACTCATATCCATTGCATTGAGTCATGGGCTCTTTATGGAATCCTCTGAGACGGGCTCCTTCAAGATTTAGTGTGATATGGTGTAGTGCATGCTGCACATGGTAAGCCCTCAGTCTGCTTCCCTTGAAGCAGGGCCAGGTGTGTGCTTGATCAGACATGCGCTGGGAATGCCTGGTAATTTGCCTGGCAGAAAGGGTTGCAGGGTAGAGTGTGTGATACTTCTGGGGCCGCTGAACAGTGTGGTAGCGGGTCCTAAAGGATCTGAGGGATGCAGGGTCTCATATCGATGAGCTGAAGGATGCGAAGGCTAAGGCCGGCAGCGGAGTCAACCGCAGCCCGGACCTGACTGGAGACCTGGGCACGCTGGGCACCCCCGCACTGGGGTCTACCACCCACACATACGAGCCCAAGACCACAGCCCCCATGTCTGGCAGCACCCTCACAGGTATCTTGCAGTCTTGAATGTGACCTGACACCCCATGTCTGCAGTATGTGTGTTCTCTGAGGAATGTCCAGGCCTCAGGGAGAACACACACACGATGTGTCAACTGTGCTTCGCACTACGTCCACATATTTTCAGAAGGTATACCAGAAACGTGCACTAAGTGGTTTGTAAGCTAGAGTGTGCACTCGCAGGCAGCATTGGAAACAGCCACATGGACGAGCTGAAGGATGCCAAGGCAAAGGCTGGCAGCGCAGTGAACAGGAGCCCCAACCTGACCGGAGATGTCAGTGAGCTGGGCAAGCCCACACAGGTAAGCTTGCCTCCCTTCACCTGTCCCAATCGTGTTTTGCAGTGACACTCAGGGGCTGCCAAGCCCTATTCTCTAGGTGCTCCTGCGCTGCTTCCTTGACAAGCTTGAGATTGGTCAATGCATAACGATGCGGGACATGGTACAGGAGCTTCCCCTGTCCTTGCAGGGCAGCCCCCTGTACCATGTCCTGTATTGTCTCAGCTGTGATGCAGCACTGCTAGGGAGACAGCCTCTGATGGTGAATAGGCCGACTAAGCGCTTGCATTCAGTGTCTGCAATGCATGTGCAGGAGGCTCAGGGAACACCCAAGCCCCTGGTCGGCGGTATCTCACCCCCGATCACCTCCTCATCCAAGGACACGCTGCCCAAGGCTGGCAACAAGGGTGTGCCATTTCCTGCCAACACTTTGTGCATGCGAATCGTAGCAGAACTTTTGGGAGGGTGTCCATGGGCGGCCTGCAGGTCTTGTTGTTGTTCCCTCAGGAGGTGCTTGTGTCTGAGCAGACGTTGTGGCATGCCCTCTAGAGAAATGTGCAGTGAGTAGCTCTCCAGTTGGTGCATGAGATGTTGCCTGGCATGTAGAGCACACCTGTGCATCAGACAACACTGCAAAGAGAGCAGGCAGGCCTTTGCCAGTGTTCTATCGACTTCTGAAGTCAGAGCATGAGATGTTGCCTGGCCTGCAGACTTCACCTCGGCGCTGGACAAGATCGCTGACGACAAGGCGGCGGGCGCAGCTGCCGGCGCAGGAGCAGGTGGCGGACTGCTGGCAGCCGCAGCTGACTACGTGCACCACGGCGCGCGCACAGTGGCTGACACCGCTCACGGCTACACTCATGAGGGCGACAGGGTGAGTATCCTGCCGATCTTTACATTCCAGACCTTTCTCTTTCAGCCGCATGCCGATCTCCTTCAGGGATTGGCATCAGCAAGAAGGCAGCCTTAGTGCAGTTGCTGCATATCCCTTCTCGAGGGTGACATTCCATGCGGGATAGCCGCACCCATTAGGGAAGCAACCGGGCCCTGTCATAAAAGGAGGCAGTCCCATAGGGCTGGAGTCGCCTCTGAGCCCAGAGGGATGCCGCAATGGCAGGAGTCTGATGTGAAATGTTGCGCAGAGCCTGCCCGAGGACATCAAGGCGACAGGCCAGTCTGCTGTGGACCAGGTGAGGGGCGCCACGCAGCCCTACGCTGACGCTGCTGCTGACAAGACACAGGCCGCCAAGGACTCCCTGACCTCCAGCCAGGGCACCACGGGCACAAAGGGCATCTCCGGCCCTGGCTCCGTTTCAGGTGTGGCATAGCTCGCAGCTGCTACTCACTCATGCTTGCACTGCTCAGTATGCCCAAGTCTTACAGGGCTCTTAAGGTCCCTGCAATGTGTGCATACTTGTGTGTGCAAGCACTGTGCCAGTGCCAGCTGCCTTACAGAGTATAAATAGTCCCAGGGAAGGGGAGCTACTGTTGCTCTAGAAGCTGCAGCTTTGTCTGTGATTGCCACATTGCATGCACTGCAGCGATCGCAGGCTGCCGCTGCTCTTGAAGCTGCAGTGGCTTGAAAAGTCCTCCCTCTTGGGGCTTTAAGTATGCATATCTGGTGTCTCTGCTAGTTGTAAGAAGAGAAGCGAAAGGCCTGTAAGAGAATGCATTTCGAGTGCAGGCAAGCGCGTGACCACGCCTGCTGATGACAAGAGCTACGTGCAGCAGGCCAAGGAGGGCCTGGCTGCAGCAGCAGCAGTCACCGCAGACAAGGCTTCCCAGGCCTACCAGTAAGCACATCCCAAACCAAAACACTTTTGGCTTGGAGTGCTGCTTTGCTCATGCAAGGCTTGCAGGATCGCCAGTGCCTATGTGGAAGGCGTCTAGACTATGCAAGTTGGTCATTGGCAGTGTACCGTTGACATGGCTAAAGTCCTATGCTTGGGCACTCAAGATAAGCAATTGCCTGCCTGGCTTGGCACGGCACTTGCCAGATGATTGGATGACCAAGTACCCTCATCGAAGCAAGGATGCTGACCTGAGTGTTGTGTAATGCAGGGTGGTGGCAGACAAGGCTTATGAGACTGGCATTCCCCAGAAGCTGGGCGAGCACGCCAACACAGCCCGTGACACTGCGGCTGCCAAGTACAACGAGCTGACAGACCAGGTCACTTACTCAGAGCAACGCCTCCCTGCCTTAGCTCTTGTCCCATTCCCAAGAGTCCATGCATACATACAGGCCACTTTGTGGCGCAAGCATGTTGCACACTCCCGTGTTTTTGGCACCTTTTATGAGTATAGACCCTAGGCTCATGCAGGGCACTGCCGAGCTTGCAATGTTGAAACTCATCACTCTGCACACATCAATGTCCACATTTATTGGCAGACTGAGATGAAGAGGCCCGTTATCAGGGCTGCTACAGACCAGGAAGTGATTCTGAGATAGAGGGGTGGTTGCAGGCCCAGAGGCATGGCGCTGCAGCCCGGGATGTGGGCGCGGACAGGCTGGCCACAGCCAAGGCCCAGGCGCAGGACTATGCCCAGTCTGCCCAGCAGAAGGCAGCTGAGCACCTGGAGAGGGTGAGCCCCTTCCCTTGCACTGTCTACAGGCTCTTGCTGGCGGCTGCAAGGCGTTCAGGCATTCCACACCAAGATGGCGCCTCATGTGGACAGACCTGATGCGCCCTGCTCTGAACGAGGAGATTGGTATGTTGCAAGAGCCTTCGCAAACGCACAGCACAGGCTGCGCCATGCTGAGCTCTGTTCGCAAGCTTCCCACAAGTGCTGCGGTATTCTCTCACGCAATAATTCAGGTAGCAGACATTGTATCACAGCTACGAGGGGAGGAGGTCATTGAATCTCTTCCAGCATCACAGCCAGGTGTCCTCCAATGTCGTCATGCATGCCTGCAGGTGCGCAATGCGACCCCCGAGGACGTGAACCGCAGCGGGCTGGGGCGCATGGCAGGCGGCATCGCGCTGTTGTGGCTGGCCAGCTACGCCATCGGCATCCCCTTCAAGTACGGCCTCGCCGGCGCCCTGCTGGCCATCTCCGCGGTGCTCTTCGCCGAGTGGGACCAGGGCAACCGCGCGCGCCGCGCCAGGGTGCACGGCGGCCCCATGCACAGCGGCACCATGGTGAGTCCCTCCTACTTTGGCAACCTTCATCAGGCAGCAAAGGAACAGTGCCATACCCTTCCATCTCACCTCTGCCTTCGCTCTGCTTGCCATGTCTGTGGCACCCTCTCTGCCTGTGCTACTCAACAAAATGCGAATACTGTATGCACATGACTGTGCGCCGTGTCTTGAGCAGTACATTGGGACCAGAAGACACAGCGCACAGTCAAGTGCCCAGTGTCTGCATTTTGTTGACGGCTGACAGGTGGTGGGGCTGTGACATGTAGTCGCCAGCTCACTTTCATGCTGATGCAGCTGTTCAAGGGTTCTTGTGCCCTGCCTCCTCGAGGAGCAATCAGACTGATGCCCTCTGATGGGATGCAGGACACCAAGGGTGGAGTCGCTGACGACGTGCCTCACTACGGCAGCACGGGAGGCATCGACGCCAAGACAGGCGCGGCTCCCTACTCTGGCACCACGGGAGGCATCGACGCCAAGACTGGCGGAGCCCCCTCGTCCATCCACGAGACCAGCATCGCTGACGTCAGCAACAGGGCCAAGCAGAACTTCCCTGTGGACCCCATCAGCACCAACATTGGCAGCGCTGGCCCGGCTTCGCACAGCTCTCACGGTGCCGTCTCATACGGAGGTGCGCTCCTGATCACATGTGCCAGCTTCCCCTAAGACTTAGCATTCTAGAGAATACTTTTCTCATGTGAGTACGGGAGGAAACAAGCCCTCCAGGCAACAGATTGCAGGATTTCCATGGCAGCAGGATTGGCGTGGTGCTGGGATGTGGTGGCAACCTCTGTGCACGCCTGTTTATGACTTCTAAGCTGCTTCTTCTGTGTTGTATCAAGTATGCCATGCGACTTTGCCCCATCTAAAGACTGGTAGGCATTGCCCACTCCATCTGTCTGACAGAAGCTGCTGCAATGCAGGTACCGGCCTGGGCTCTGACAGCGGTGCTGGCCCCACTGTGAGCACTGGCGGGCTGGGCCAGAGCGCGGGTGCCAAGGCATCCGCCCCGGGAAAGCCCTCAGGCCCTGACGCGCTGGAGTCCTCCTTCTACCGCTCCACCGAGCCCGTGTACGTGCCCCCGGTCGGTGGTGCTGCCATGGCGCAGACCACCAGGGGAGCTGCCACTGGAGCCAGCTTCGACTCCACCTACCACACCACTGAGCCTGTAAGTTACCCTCTGCAACAGCAAGTCCTGTCTGGCTGACCTGTACGCCCCACTTCTTAGCAAAGAGAATGGTGATGCCCTAAATTGACAGTTTAGCCCTGCATGTACGCAGAGAAACTGCTCATATTTTTCCTGAGCATAGGTTGGGAATTGAATAGTAGCTCAGGAGCACTTCGTTGGGCTGCGTTTGGGGTTGCATTGTTATGAGTCAGTCAGGACCCTGGGTCGCAGGCGCTGGTGATGCAGCAGCAGCCGAGCATTGACTGAGAGCGCATGGACTGCTGCAGGCGCACAAGCGTGAGCAGCTCCAGCCCACTGCTCTTGAGAAGGCCAGGTACACCACAGAGGAGTAGAGACCTCAGCCCTGTGTGGCAGGCTCTCTGAGACAGATTGGCAAGACAGCAGGTGGTCTGCCAAAGCAAGCTGGAAGACACATTGATGGTATAGGAACGAGGGATTGAGAGTAGGTGGGGGAAGTGAGAAGGCTTTGGATAGAGATCTCAGCTGGAGAACTAGGGCTTCTGAAGCCCTGCCAGAGGACCTCATTCAAGGAGACAGCTGCAGCCCTACCAAGGAGTTTTTTGAGTTAGGCAAGACTTGCTGCAATCTGTCTTGAGATGTGACACTGTAGATCTCTATTCCCGCGGCAAAAGCCTCTGTGCTCTTTGTTGTGAGCTGTTTGCTGTAGAGTCCCCCCCACTTCTAGATTGTACAGGCAGCATAGAGCTCAGTAGCATACCAAGATGGAGCTATTTCCTTTACCTTGAGACTCTGTTCATGTTTGTAAGAGATGCCATGCATGTTTACACAACTCCTGCCTGTATGCCATATGACGCTCAGGCTGATCATGTCACTTTCACACAGACATTTAGCATAGCACAACAAAGCTGATCAGCTCTCCATGGGCGCTGGCTCATCCCCTGCTCCTGCTGCACCAGCCCCACTTGCTGGCGGCGGATCTCCGCCACCCTCCCCTGCATCTCCTCCTGGAACAGCATGCACATCTGTCAATCCTTGATTTCAGTCTGGGCTAAACACTAAAAGGAGTGCAAGTCTGATGAGCTAACTCCTGTACTGTCCTCTACAGCAGAACAGAGGCTGCTCTCCAAACTTGCCCAACATGCAGACTTGCCAAGCCGTGCGCAAATTCTGCCTCTCAAAGCGAGCTCACTGCATGCACCTTGAATCGCTGCTTTCCTGGCATTGTGGACAACCCCAGCCCTCAATGCCCTCTCCACATGCAGAACCTCGCCAGCTGCAAGCACCGTGGCATGTGTATTTCTGTCCAGAATTGTTACCTGGAGCTGAGTCTTCCTCAGCTTTCAGGGTTGCCAGGTATGGCTCCAGGTCCTTGCCCTCCAGGATGGTGAAGGGCGTTCCCTTGCCCACGAGAGCCACGGCTGTGTTCTCAGCGCTCAGCTCATCCTCTGTCACGCTTGCGCTCAAAGCCTGCGCATGGCATCACCTTCAGCATTACATGAGAGCTGCGCCTCTGTCTCTGTGGTACCGTGAACAGACAGACCCTGCAGCGCCTGCTGACTACAATACTTAAGGAATGCACCGCATTGCATAGAGAGGCCTGTAGTGGACACTGTCCATGAGAGACATTTTCACGGCAGGAGGTAGCTGACTTTTAAGCCATGCTGCATGAGGGCGTCCACATCACAGGACGGGAACTCCTCAAACTTGCGCTCTAGGTACGTCTTTGCGGCCTGCACAACAGACGGGAAGCCCTTTCGCAGCTGTGTTGGGCAAGATGGAGAGCCCACAATACATGCGCTCAACATGCTTTGGAATCTGAACCGCAACCGCTGCATGAATCTTCTTTATCTTCAGCAAAGTACTACACTGCTATCTGTGTTTCCACAAGGGCGCCAGGCCTCATGTGAGATGGAGCCCAGATCCCAAAGTGCCTGATGCTATGCGCATGTGGACCACATGGGTCTGAGCACCATGCACTTTGGGCAGCAAAGGAACCCGTCACATGAGTCCTAGCCTCATATCCATTGAGGACAAATCAGCCTCATCATAGACTGCAAGAGCCCTCTCTAGCCTATACCGGCTTCCAGAACATGCAGCACCTGGGACCGAGCGTACAGTCATTGATCACATCCGATTGCAGCTTTCACGTGGCTCTCTACGGGTACCATGGACCGAGCGCCATGGCCTTGTGGTCCTAGTAGATACATGCACCTAAGAGTAGCCAGTTCAGGCATTTGTGTAGCCCAGTGCAGACTACAGTCATTTCTCTCAGTGAAAGGTCACCTGGGACCGAGCCCCAATTGCCATGGCCTTGTAGTCGTAGTAGGCGCCGGAGGGGCAGTTGTAGAACAGGTGGGCGCCCGTCTTGTCGACGCCCGCGATGAGCAGCCCCGCGCCGTAGGGGCGCTTCCAGGAGCGCTGCGTGTGCTGCTGCGCCCGGTCCGCGACGTCCTTGACCAGCCGCCCGACCTGGATTGGCTGCTCAAAGACAAACCTGCAGGGGAAAGTGCGCTATCAGCATGCCAGTCATACATTGCCCGGTCTGCAATGGACAGATCTGCCTGCGTATGCTGCTGCAGCCTTGGTGATCCATCTATGGTTTGGCTGCTCAAAATCAGCGCTGCAGCAGGGGTGCACCATCAGCGTGCCATTGCTGTGATGTGCTCAAAGTTGAATCTGAGTTTGTCCAGCAAGTACCCTCAGGAGCGAGGCCTGCTCCATAGCCAAACAATTTCTACAAATGTGAAACAAAGCATGTTCTGAGGGTCTCAGATGAATTCACGACCTGTGGGATAGGCACTCATTGCGCATGAATCTGCACAGGTTTCTGCCATCCGAGATGAGGCCGGAGACGCCAATGCCCAGGTGGTCATCAATCTTGAAGAGCTTCCGCTGGAAGGTCCCCATCTCTGCTGACGTCCTCTTTATCGACGCCAGGACGATGTGTGTGTTGCTCTGCACCCACGCGCTGCTTGCTCAACACACAGCACAGCAGGACAAAGGCAGGTGTCACATGAGCAGTCACGACGAGGCTGGACGCATACCTTGAGTCCGACTACTGCAGATCCTTGCTTCACAGCTTCCATGGCGTACTCTATCTGGTGTATGCGGCCCTGAGGACTCCATGTCACGACGTCCTGATCGTACTGCATACGAAGAGAGGCATCAGATGCAAGACCTGACAGGGTGCCTCTGACAGGCACTCTAAGTTAACAAAAGCACTAATCAACATAGCAGCGTGGTACTACTGCATCAGCACGTGGACATGAGTCTCCGGTCTCTGGCCCATCACCATCCTCACCTGATTCCGAAACATCGCTTCTCAACGCCTTAAAGCGGCATGCACAGCTCTACAAACCTTGAAGTAAGTCTAGGCAATGCAGCAGGAGCTTCCTAGGCCCTTCAAGGGAGAGTCTCTTGCACCATCAAGTTGCTTTATGGGGAAGTCGTTGCATGAACGCCTTAGATATGACAGTCTCGAGCCGCAGTTTGGAGAATCTTTGGCACCTGGAATGCAAATGTGCAGAGTGTTGTGTCTCGTGGGTTTTCCATAGAGCCCGAGTTGCCTGCATGCCAGCAGAGCCAGATCTGGAAAGGGCCCCCGTTTCGGAGAAACTGTGCAAGCGGAAGTGGGAGCTTTCCAAAGCGCACAATCCTCCCTTATGCCGCTAAAAACTGCTATATAGGCGGACTTAGCAGCGCAGAGCATCGAGCCACTGGGACAGACTTCAATGCGCATTATGTGAAGTTGATCTGCCAAAGCTGTTTTCGAACATCCGCTTTGTCTTCTAGGAGTAGAACTATCGCCATTGTGTGAGCAAGTGTGGAGATTCCATGGGATATAGACTGCCTATCCTTCTGGCTGTCGTGGTTGGTTTCTCGGGATTGCTGCTCTTCCGGAAGTCACAACTTTCCTCTCCTCTTCAGCAGAGCCCTCATGATGGCACTTTTAGGAAGATAGCAGACAATCTCTCCAGACAAGGCTATGTCTGGCACGTCCCAATCGCTAATCGCAAGGTATGCTCCCAGCACCTTCATGCGCAATCAGCACGACATGCCTAGTCCTATCACTGACCAGAGCTGCATGCCACATCGCAGGTGGAGCTTTATGTGTTCCTTCTACAATTCGGGACGGACTATCTGCTGATAGATGCCGGGCCTCCTGGGGAAGAATATGCAGAATTTTTTATCAAGGGTCTCAAGAAGGAGATTGGAAGTGGTCATCTGCGGCTTGTGGTGCTCACACACGGCCACATAGACCACGTTGGTGCTCTGCCAGCCCTCAAGCAGGCGTACCCAGAGGCGCATGTGGCCTTCCACACGGAGGAGTCCCCATACCTTACCGGTCAGCCACAGACGGCCTACCTTGTCTGGACATCCTGCATTCATCCGTCTTGCCAGCAGCGCATATACCAGATACATCTCCAAAGAACTGTCTTGGAGAATGTAACACGTAAGTAGATGATTTGCTATGCAGGAGAAGCTCTGTACAAGGATGTCCCATCAGACAATAAAGAGTACAATCTCATCACGCATGACGTAAGTGCTGCGCTTCCAGAGAGCAGAGTGCTGCACCTCAAAGGTGCGTATGTGCCTGCTGAATGTATTTGTGAAAGCCCATCACTGAGCGCTCATGCCCATGTGGGCCCGCACAAGCACATTCAGAAGAGCGGTGGCAGAGGGCTTCAGAGAGCAGCAAGCGGAGAACCTCTTCTGGAGACAGCCCATTGAGTTGCCTGCATTACGGGATAGGATGTGGTGCCTGCACTGCTGGTGTATGAGAGGCACATGACCAACTGCATGCAGGATCAAGTGGCGACGTTGCAGATGCTGTCAGCCCTACAGGGCGCGCCCCCAAGTGGCTGCCACCCAGAGACGCTCTGCAATTCTACCACATGCCAGGGCATGCTCCTGGGCAGGTCTGCATCTCAGATCTTCCCTTTAAGGTTGATGCCAGCATTGACATACAGTCTGTAGTTGGGGGCTGTGTTGGACCCCCCAAATACATTTCAGGACCACCACATGCCAGGGCGTACACTAAAGCATTTAAGTCGTGCGCCTGCTTCACGCACAGAGCACAGCACCACCACCCTGCAGGCAGTAGTCTACTGCGATTGCGCACAGCACAGGCACCTATGACAAGTGTCCCGCAGCAGAAGGGACTTGTTGAGCAGCATGCTGCAGACATCCTTTCTGACTTCAGCTTGACTAGTTCTTTTGAAAATGGTTCCTCAGAAAGAGTGCCTTTGGTGCAGGTTGTGTACCTGCACACGCCCTCGGGCAGTTTGGTAGCGGGGGACACCTTCACAAACACAGGCCAGCCACCTGCTCTGGGCTTGCCTCCCCCACGTATGTCCGCCCCTATTTCCATGTGCTTTATAAGCTGATCACCACTTTCTTAATCAGAGACCTTAAGACAGACATCCCAGATAGCTATCACCTCAGCACATGGTGAGGCTGCGGCGGGTCTGCATATCACGGATGCCCAGGGACCGGCCTCAGTCAGCACATTAAGTCAGTGTCGCAGCGTGTCTCTCACAATACAGGGCCTGTGCTGCAGCTGATGCAACATCAATGCCCTTGCGCAGGTGTCACGCCCAATGTGACGCGCGCCCGGCTCTCAGCAAAGGCTTTGGCAGCGCTGCAATTCAAGACGGCTTTCTGTACCCACGACTCTGCAACTGGCGTCTCCAGGCCTGAGCTTCAGAAATGGACGCAGTCCTTATAATGACTCATTACTAGTATGCATTGAGCTGTTGAGGACAGCTCTTTAGTCACAGGCCTTGCGCTGTAGCTTGGTTGCACTTACGGATCAATTGCTGTATTTGCTGTGCATTGGTTGTTGCACCGATACTTCAGTCTTGTGCTCAGACCTGGCCAATGAATGCTAGCATATCAGTAAGAGTGTGCCCTCTGAGACCATCCAACACCTTGTCGCCTAGCAGTGCAAGCTGCAGCCCTCTAGATCAGGAGACCTTGCGCACTGCTATGAGGCTATCTCTCAAGGGCGGGAAAGTAAACACCGCCATGTCGCTGTCAAGATACCTGACTGGGAACAGCGCAAATTGCGGGAAGAACGCAGCCCTCCCAATGGTCTGCACTGCGCTATCGAAGACGCCTGCAGCCCCCGTCTTTGCGTCCCCTGCACAGAGTGGCGCACTGTCTCATTGGAGGCTGCATATGTACATGGCAGCATCTATGCAGAGGTTCCCAAGATGTGCAGACACAACCCCGATTCCAGCCAGCACACCCAAGCCTGATGCGCATTGTTGTGCCGCTTGGATGTGCTCTCCTGAAAACGCAGAGAAGAGGCAGTTGTACACGAATTGCTGAAAAGCGGAGCAGCACCTTCAGCGAGGGTAGGGCGGAGCTTAGTGGAGCCAAAGTCGACCCAGAACTTGTCAAAGCTGACCTCCACTGTGTTTGGGTCCTTTGCAAGCAGAGTGCCTGAAGAGCTCAGCCAGCCCTCCTGCACAGACAGCAACATATGTGGGCATGCAGTTGCCGCAGTGACAGCCATGTGGCCAATTGCTGCTTAGTGGTGGTGAGAGTGTTGCGGCATTTGAGCTCAAAGCATTAGCTGCTATGCAAACGACACATGCTCAGTGCAGCCCCTGCCTATGACGATGAAGCCTCTTGCAGGGGAAGTCAGAGCCAGGCCACACCAAAGCGTCTGCACCTGGATAATGGATGAGCTGTAAAATACGTTCGACGCTATGCTGCCGCTTTCAAGGATGTACCGGATTGGCTGGAACTTGGTACCCAGCGTGCTCGAGAGGCTGGCAATGTGCGGCGCATAGAACACCTGCTCGCAGCACTCAGGCAGTCGCTTCACGCTATTTGTGCGCACATGAATATGTGCGCACACAGAAGGGGGCTTGCCAGCGTGCATGACACCGTCTGAATGTAGTGTTATCTGATGTATCAGGTGATATCATGTAGCACACCTCCCAAGTACCCTGGCCCATCGCCAGGGTCTGCTTGCCAGGCTCATCTGTGGGGTTCTCTGCTATGAGCGCCTTCATGGCAGAAGCCATCTCTTCGGTGACCCTGTATGGTGAGCCCCCACTCTGCTGCACCAGATGTTCCACCTGCAGCCAGCTCCTTCTGAGTCGACATGTACATTCTCTCCAGGGGTAGAGGATCTGGCACAGATAGCAAAAATTGTGCCCAAGAAGGGCAGAGAACACACCTGCAGTTTTGCTGCAGACTTCTGTGACACCAAAGATGTAGATGATGAAGCTTCAGGAGCTGAGGTTGCGGCTATACGCATTGCCTCCCGCGAGATCCTGGTGGCATGTCCATTGCTGGCCTGCATCTGCTGCAGCGGAGGCGCTCTGATGCTTGCTGTGAAGACCGCATGTCGCATAGCAAAAGATATAGGCACCACAGGTGCCATGGAATGGTGCATTAGATGCCCCTCAAAGCTCATGTCTCCTGTTGATCACACCATGACTGGTGTTGCTGGTGAATGTCCTTGCACTCAGGCACGAGCTATCATCAACCTCCCGTTCAGAGCTCTGAGTAACAAGGCATCAGTACACACGTCGCTGCTGATAGCAAGCCAGCGCAGCTGTGCATAGCAAGGTTTGAAGAGTTGCTACCCAGCCATTCACCCGCATCTTCTCAGCTGTGACTGTAACATGATGCAAGCTCTTGATACAGTCCAGCGTTAGCGCTTGCACCCTTCTTGTTCCCATCTCAGACGACTTTAAGGCAGAACAGGCATTCACAAGCAGCGATGTGACACCTTCGCACAATATTGACGAAAGGCAGATGGTCATGACTGCAGGCATGTCCGATGATGTCCTTTTCTGCATCAATGGGACTGAGCATCGTGTAAAAAGAGATTCGGAAATTGTAAAAGATACGCTGAATGACTACATCCGAAGGAAGACACCATACAAGGTGCGCTCGGAAACCCTTGCCATGCCACGGATACGTCATCACTTGTCTGCAGCTGCCTCGCGCAGATGAGGCTCTACGGGCTGTACTGCATAATCGCGTCAGACCTTACATAGCAATTGCATCTATTCGAGAGTCCTTTTCAACACACCCTGTCAGCATGGCACTGGAGTGCAGGGTACCAAACTGGCTTGTGGTGAGGGCGGATGTGGCTCGTGCGCTGTCGAGATTGTGCGTCATGACCCAGAGACAGGTACAATCTCGGTACCAAGTCCTCTGAGTGTCCAAAGAAGAGGTGCACAGCACCTCCAAAGTGGACTGATTATTGTCGTCCCTGTCATGAGATATATCTCGACTTGTGCAGGCAAGGAGAGGTTTACTGCCATCAACTCCTGTCTGTGCCCTGTGGGCTCAGTGGACGGCGCCAGCATCACCACAGTGGAAGGCATTGGCAACTCGAAGGCAGGCTACCATGCTGTGCAAGGTATGCAGCATGTCCAGTTCTCCTTCTGTGCTGACTCGCATATTCGTGCCATTGGGGCCTGCATGTTAGCAACTTAGACCAGGACAGAGGATAGGATCCTTCGTCCTTGCCTGGGTTGCTGATAGCGCAGGATTTTTAATACACTCCTGGTGAGTGAATTGCTTACATAGTGATGAGGTGAATTTTGTGGTAGTTTGATTGCTTGCATGCAGAGGCGTACGGCAGCCACTATGCGCTGCAGTGTGGAGCGTGCACGCCCGGTTTCGTCACATCCACCCACGCAGCCATCAAGAAGTGCCACATACAAGGCAAGAAGCCCACGATAGAGCAGGTCCAGCAGGGCCTGGACGGCAACCTTTGCCGCTGCACAGGCTACCGCCCCATCCTGGACGCCTGCAGGGTGGGTGCAACCAACCTGTCAACATCTCTCAGCAGACTGAAGTGTGCTGTGATGTTAGGACCTGACTGTGTAGGAGCGGCCTGACAATGCTAGACTTCTAGGATACAGATCTTGAAAACTAAAACATTCTCAGACACTTCAGTAGACATGGCATCCAAAGCGGGCATAGCTGCTTGTCAGATGCAGCTAGGACAGCAGGAGTTGTATAGTCTTTGAGATACATACATTTGGGACTTGTGTATCCACGCCTTATCCAGTAACACAATTGCAAGCCTTCATGCTGGTGATGCTGTCTCTCGATAGGGCGTGTGCAAGCGACACCTGAATGCATGTCCCGCTTGCAGTGGTCTTCACATCACAAGGCAAGCTAGATTGACGTAGTGTGCAAAAGTAAATTTTTCCATGACTGGCATGAGCTGAGACGGTCTCACATATTTGCAGAGCCTCACTCAGCACCCAGACGTGGAGGACCTGTGCAAGACCGTGTCTGCATGCAAGTCGGGCAGCTTTCCAGACAGCCTGAAGAAGCATGTCAAGGTGTGCAGCTTGCCTCTAAACCACCTGTCATCCTTGCGCACGAGTCGTACCCACCAAGCTTCCTAATTGCAGAGGGATGTCTTCAGCTGTACATCTTGTAGTAGAGTGGTCACACAGTGCGGAGGAACACGTCTTGGTCTTGTAGACAGTGTAGCTCTGCATAATGGATCTAGGACTCTGACCTCCGGTGTCTTTTCCTGCTCAGCAGTGATGGCATCTTTGCAGGAGAGAGCTTTGCAGAAGTGTGAGGACGGCAGCTGGAGCACTCCCACCAGCCTGGATGCCTTGCTTCACCAATTGGACAATTGCAAGGTGAGATCAAGGCCGCTACACACTCATCAGCAGACAATGGTAGAGCTGATGTGGGCGTCTTTGGCATGAGCAAAGAATCCCATTGCTCATGCCATCAGTGTCCCAAGTCAGCTCTACTGTTGCAAGGGTATTCCAGGTGTGCTGCTCGATGTTCTGTCAGGCTGTTTACAGGTCTCTCGTCCCAGCACCGCTTTACTAGGCTTTCATGACCAGGGAGCAAGCTGGATTTTGATGCTGATCATGGTGCGATTGAGTGTACTGCTACGAATGAGCCCTTTTTGGCAATGGCAGGGGTCAATCAGACTGGTGGCGGGCAACACAGGCTACGGCATCTACAAGGAGTGGCTGCCTGAGGACCACCTCATAGACATCAAGCAGGTTCCAGAGCTGCGGCACCTATCGCTCTCCAAGGTGCGCCCTGCAGAAGCAAAGATATTTGTTCGGACCTGCCACTCAGGCTTGCGTGATGGTCAATGCTGCACAGCATTCATTGCATGTGCGACGTGTTGTCCTGCTGTGAGTATCCTGACGGCGCTGTTGGAAGTAGTGCTGAGTCCAAACGATGATTGGCGTGATGGGCTGTGAGTGCAGCTCCCTGTTGGTTAAGACTAAGGTAAAGGCGTATGCAATCGACCCAGGTCGTGAAGCATCAAGCGAGAGAGTTGGCCTTATGCTGATGCTGCATGTCTACTCAGCATTTTGATTTCAGCTATGGGTTGTGTGCCTGCAGTCTGGGCTGGAGGTGGGAGGTGCAGTGACCATTGAGGAGCTTATCCTGGCGCTGCAAGGCAGCAAGGGGAGCACGCCAGAGGCGTACCACAATGCCGCCCAGCACCTGCTGCGCATTGCAGGTGACTATCACCACCGCATAGAGGATGCCCTTTGCACTGCCTCAGGGCCTGAGAGGACCTTGACTTGCTGACTACCACCAGTCAGTAGGCTGTGCACGGCACAAGCTTGCGGGGCTGGTTGGTCAGTCTGTTTGGATTCTCTCAAGTCCTGAGGCAGCGCTTGATTAAAGCGCTTGGTGAAGTACCCCAGAAATGCATGAAGGGTGGGTGGTTCAGGTCGAGGTTGTTTCAAATCCTGAGGCAGCGCTTGGTCAAATTGCCCAAGAAAGTAACCCAGAAATGCACTAATGATAGACTGAAGGATTTGAGCATGGCTGGAAGGAAAACGTCCTGGAAGTCTCATGTTGGGGAAGCCACGCTGCTGTCTGTGATCCATTGCTGCCATGATTTGCCTAAGCGTTGCCCTTGCCATGCTGTTAAAGCCTTCAGCAGATTGTGGCTGCTCAGCATTGCTCAGTGCAGAGACATGGCGGTGTGATGTGCAGGCAACCCTGTCCGAGCTGCTGCCACAGTTGGCGGCCACCTGGCGCTGACAAGGGAGCGCGCCCTGCAGTCCAACCTGGTGCCCATGCTCATTGTGCTGGGCGCCACAGTCACCGTCACTTCACTGCACAGCAAGAAGTGAGCCCCTCTGCTCCTGCTCAATCTCCCAATCTTGGAGAAGCCGCAGTGTGGAGTTCCTCAATTCACCTCTCACAGCATTTGTACAGCTCTGTACAAAGTGTAATGCTGCCACTGCTTCCTCCTTGTCAGCAGGAGCACACTGCTGGTGATGTACCCTCTTCCCTCCTGCTGCAATGTGCCTGCTGCCTGTAGAGCAGAGTGCAAGGAGCTCAAACCCAGGGATCGTGCAGGTGCCTCCCTGTACTGGAGTTGCTGTATGGGGAGCCTGATCTGGACATTGGCGGCAAGATGTTGGTGGAGGCTGTGCACATTCCGATGCCGCCCAAGGGCTTATATGTGTGGGGCCACAAGGTAGCCTGCAACACCTTCACGCACACCATCTTGATGTAACTCTGTGGAGGCACCCAAGGCTGCTGCATTGTGTGCTTGCATGCATATATGCTCTGCACTCTCATATCTGCTCTATCATGATTGCAACTGGGCAAAAGTGTACTGAAGCTACTCATTCACATGTTGCATGCTGGAAATTCTTGATGCTGTCGTACGCGGCCTCTGTCTAGGGGACTTCATGGGCTGAGCCATTGCCGCACCCCGGCCATGGTGTGGCACATGAAGTCGCCCAGACAGAAGCCAGAAAGGTTTAGCAGTAGATATCTGGATTGGGAGACAAGCTGAGGGCTTGCATGTGCCATATGCAGCTTGCAAAGAGATACTACAATGCACACGCTCTGGTGGACCTCTGTGTCTCTGCTGTGCTGGACAAGACTACATGCGACAGGCACTCAGCCACCTCGCAGATGGTGAAGGAAGTGTGCATCATCGTCAGCACCCCCACCATCATCGAGAAAGGTGTGCATTCTTCCTATAGTGGCATCTGGGACTGTGGAGCCTTATCATTGCAGCATTCAGAAACCAAGCCATGTAGAGTGATGTTCCAAGACAGCCCACAAACTCGTCTCTGCAAGCTGCCACCTAGTCCCCTGTGGACTTCAATTGAGCATGAAGGAGCCTTAGCTAGCGCAAAGTTTCGCACACATGTTCAGGGGTGGCGGGCCTACAATGCGGCCCGGACAAGGTGGAGTGGAGGGTTGTCCGTGCAGCTGGGGCAGAGGCTGCCCTGAAGGGGAACGCCCTCAGCGTGGATGCTGTGGTGGCAGCCATGGAGGAGCTCCAGCATGATATTGACCCCGGAAACACCCAAGGTGCATCTCAGGCTGCTGAGTCATCACCATGCCCTGGTACTTTACAGCTCAACACTCAGATGGGGTGCAAAAAGCCTTGCCCAGTCTGAGAGCAGGCGCATTTGCTTTTGCCTGGTAGTGATCTATTCAGCCACTGCCATTGCAGTGTCTGCTGCTCTCACACACAGGTATCTGGCTAATACAGGCTTGGCAGGATATCTGAGCAATGCAGTCCTGAAAGGGGGAGGCCTGAGCAGAAGGGCCTTGCTGTGCAGATGGTGGATCAGAGTATTTCTACAGGTCTGCAGCCGAGGGACTCCTGCTGCAGGCCTTCGCTCCACTGCTGGCAAACAGCGCTGCGCTGCCGCCCAAGCTGCAGCGCCTGCTGGCCTCAGCGCAGAAGCTGGGGGACCCTGGCGTGGCTGAGGGCAAGCAGACGTACCCGGACTACTCCAGCATCGCAGCGCCGGCGCATGAGAACGTCGAGAAGGACCGCGTGCACCTGATGGTAGGTCTACAACTGCAATGCATGGCAGGAATAAGATTGCAAGACATCTAAGTTGCTGTGGGTCCAGATGTGTGCTCACAAGGCAATGATGTGAGCCTGATTATGTCTGTCAGACTTGGGAGGACCTCACTGCAAGATACATGATTGGGCCTCCGAGGTGAAGATAACGAGCCACGTATGGCAGCAGTGCAGTGCTGTGACGTTGTTTAGTAAGGGCTGCATTTGTCTGGTGGTGCCTGGTTCTCTTGTGTTGACTGAGCAGCCTCTATGTGACAGGCTGTCTGGCAACGCAAGAGAATGGGGCTCCCAGATGAATACAGCACTTGCCTCTTGGTGGTATCAGGGCTGATGGGGGCCTTGTCCTGGGAATTCTGAACTCAGTTGCCATGCTTGCAGACAAGTGGGGAGGCTCTGTACACTAGCGACATCGGCCTGGGCGGCAGTGAGCTGCATGCTGTCCCAGTGCTGTCGTCTCAGGCCCTGGCGACACTGGAAGATATTGATCCCAGCAAAGCTCTCAAGGTGGGTATTGTCGAAACGTCACATCTAGGTTAAATGATGCAGCGTCAGTACACATAGATGCAAACGCAAGCATCAATTGCTCGTAGCAGCCTTGCAGCTGCCCTCAGCAAGTGCACCTGTCACGTGGAGGCGCGGCAGGGCTGCCTTGTAGTGCTTGCAAATCTTGCATTTGCTTCTGTGGGGCAAGGATACGCAGAGGCAGTCCTGAGTACGTCTTGTTGCCTGTGTCCCTGCCTGCAGAAGTGGGCGTCCTGATACTTACGTGTATGGTACTCACAGGTGCCTGGTGTGGTGGACTGGGTCAGCGCAGCGGATGTCCCGGGAGAGAACAAGGTCAAGGGCGGCGCTAGCGACAGCCCTGTGTTTGCTGAGGGCAAGGTGGAGCATGTGGGCCAGGTCATCGGCTTGGTCATCGCTGACTCACCCCGCGCAGCTCAGGAGGGCGCTGCCAAGGTCGCCATCCGCTATGGCCACCCCAAGGTGCGCATTAACCACATCCCTTGTCAGCTTCTCAGGCCTGAGCTGGCATCACAACTTGACCTCTTCTACACAGGGTAAGCAGCTGCAGCTCGAGCCCTCCGCTGTGCTGGGCATGAGGATGGACTCCTCTGAGTAGGTGTACAGCTCTACACAACAGATGCATTGGGATGAGTTGCCGCTGGGCAAAATGGGACCAGGGGTGCTTCTGTATATGCACAGAGACTTCCAATGTCTTGGCCTGGTCTAGGCTGAGATCTAAGGTCAAGTGAGCGGCTCCTTTCTGATTCTGTGCGAGAACCCATGATCCGATGTACGCTGGGCTGAAACATCCCTCCTACCTGGGATCGTGGCTGTCTTTCACAATCTAGCAAAAGAAGGAGTCTTTGACCTTAATTCCTAGCCTATATCCGCTCATGACATGGACATTCCTGTCGCACACCAAGCAAGCCCAGTCAAGCCCAAGCATGTCTGCCCACAGCCTAAGTGGCAGGATCCTGTCCGCAATGGATACGGGAGTAAGTACTTTGAGTATGTGCAGGAGCTTGGGGACCCCATCCTCACTATCCCGGCTGCGATCCAGAACAAGTCATACTACACCCCTCCCGGCAACGACAGCCACGAGACGCTCATCCGCCTTGGAGACGCTGACAGGGTCATTGCTGAGTCGCCCCTGTCCATCAAGGCAGCCAGGTAGGGCCTCACTCTGCTCCTCTCCTCTCCTGGATTTGTCTGAGGTTTGCTTGGTTGTGCCTGGCTTCAGAGGTGCATGGAGCTGTCAGCTCGTCTCCATCCGGCATCTTTTGGGCGAACTGGGCCTGTGTGGCTTTAGGACTGGCTCAGAAGATGTTGGTCCTGACGGCGACAGCTGTGTCCACCGCTTCAACCTTGCTAGCCCTAGTCCTCATATGTACCTAGCCCTTGTGGAACAGTTCTGTGGACCACTACAAGCTGCTGACCTACCTGCTGGCAAATGCCTGCGCAGGTACTCCCTGCCGAGCCAGCAGCACATGTACATGGAGACGCAGTGCTCAGTAGCGGATCCAGATGAGAACGGCGGCATGGTCATCCAGTCCTCCACGCAGACCCTCGACGGCGTCCAGTCAGCTGTGGCGCGCGCGCTGGGCATCCCCTGCCATGCTGTCACTGCCAGTGAGTCACCTGCTGACCAACTGCCTCTGATATGCTTGTAGCATCTGCTCATGAACCTCTCGCATGCGCAACTGAGCATCGGCTGTCACAGGCCTGCTGAGCTGTCTCTGGCAGCCAGTGGCACACAGGTGTGATGCTTGCGCTGGGGTAAGGTTTGTCAGCAGCACTTGAGAGCAAGTCAGCAGAATAGCACAGCCATTGTAAAGTGAGGGCGTATCTCTTGTACTGCGCAGCATGCAGACGTGTGGGCGGTGCATTCGGCGGCAAGGTGGCCCGCTCCATGCCGGTTGCAGCTGCTGCGGCTGTGGCAGCTGCCAAGACAGGCCGCCGCGTGCGCTACTCCCTCAGCCGCAACGATGACATGCGCATAAATGGAGGTGATCTCTCCACCCTGTCTGCTGTGCCGGCACTTTTACAGTGGCTCTCTCACCGTGACCCTGGCGCTGATGCTCTCCCGTGTGCATCTCTGCCAGAGGCCAGCCCCTGGTGACATTACGGCGTGTGCAGAGATGCACAATGATCTAGCAGGAGTTAATTGTAAGAATAACGGTTTGCAGGCCGAAGCGAGACAATGGTGGAGTATGATGTGGGGCTGAAGCCCACAGGGGAGATCACAGCCCTCAACATCCGCGGCTACTTCCTGTGCGGGGCCTTCCTGGATCTGGGCTTCAACGACATGATGGTCCTCAAGCAAGGCGTGGACCAGGTACATGATGCTCCAGTGGCTCGACAGCTCAATCTGTATGAGCTAGTGCTGACTGGATAGCCCACCAGCGCATGCATTCCTTTAAATGGTATCGAGCTATGGGGCTCCACAGCGCTTTCCTTCAAAGTCAGCCTTCCTCCTCCCGCTGCTCATCTAGCTTCCAAGCAAGTAGATGAGCAGGGAAGGAAGATCTGCTGCGCACTTTGAAGGGAGGGGAAGGATTGTCGGAACACCCAAAGTGGCAGCCTACCCGCACCACAGGCCAATATGGTCCTGTGTGTATTGCAAGCTGATTGGTGTACCTGATTGATTCACAGACAGGTGAAGGGCTTCAGGAGTAAGGGCACACTGCAGATTTACTGAGGGTCAATGTGGTCTGCAGGCCTACGACTTCAAGCACTTGTCCCTGGACCTGTACATTGTCAGGACCAACCTGAACCCCAGGACAATCATGCGCAGCCCTGGCTTCATCAACAGTGTTATGGTGAGCTGTCACATCACGAGCATGCCTTCTGATTAGGCCTGTGCCTATTGCTCTCTGCCACATTAGAAAGGCCTGAGCAAAGTTGCATTGAGAGATTCCCTTAATATGACAGGGTGCTTCGTGAGCACAGAGCAGTCCAGAAAGATGTAGCGCATGCTCTATTCCAAGTCTGTGGGTGGTTGCTCAGCAGCACTAGCTGGTGTTCAGCAGTCACAATGTCATCCTGTGCTCAGAGAGGCAGTGCATTCGCAGATCATAGAGCAGATCATGGAGCATGTGGCTGAGGTCTCGGGGGTGGACCCGGTGGATGTCCGGCGCCTCAACTTCCTCAAGGCCTACCCATTGGCACCCACACCGCAGCTGCACTCCAGTGCTGCAGCAAGGCCCAGCTCTGGCAACACAACACAGGTACGTACTTCAGAAACTACCAATTGCTTGAGGTCCGGCAAGTGCTGGCAACAATGAAGGTCTGGAACCATACGCAGTGATGTAAGACGGTCTTAAGCACCCTGAAGGAACTTAAGTGACATCGTGTCTATTCTGTCTCTCTTTTTGGTGGCATTAATGCTGATGCTCGGGCAGGCGGCCACTCATCTACACTTGCTCTGCCTGCTGCCAACTGGAAGACACAGATGGGTCCTACAAAAGGGCCACACTGAAAGCCATCGCGAGTGGTGATGCAGGAGGTGGAGCCAGTGCAGCGCAAGCCGTTTGGCTGCAATCGCCTGCATCAATGGCCAACCCCAAGCCCAGCCCTCATGAGCACCTCCCTTGGCAGGTGAGCTATGCCCTCCTCGTCTGGGGTCTGCTCTCACAGCCTCTGCCTGCACTTGTTTCCCACCTGTGTGCCTGTATAGCGTGTAGGCTCTTCTTGTGGTCATCATGGGGTACATGTGAGTCGGAAGCGCCCCAGGAGGGGTAAAGGGAGGTTATATAAGTCCTTCCTCCAGCATGATCATTGCTGGGGGCATCAGGGCATGGTGTGCATACAGCCGTGAATGAGATTGCTGCTCACCTGCGTTCAGGATGTTTGAGGCGGACCTCTTTACCCTGCCAAGGATATGGGCTGAGCTTCTCAAGGATTGCGACTACTACAAGCGCCTGGATGACATCCAAGCCTTCAACCAGGAGCATGCATGGCGCAAGCGCGGCATCTCCATCACCCCCTGCCGGTGAGAGATCTTACAGTTCTTTTGGACTTGAGGAATGCTTGATCCTCTGAAATATGGTCAGATTGAAGCGTTTGGGGCTGCCATCCTGAGTGCATCAGTCATGCGAGCTGGACTGCTGTTCTTGTCAAGCCAGCAAAGCCGCGCATTGCAAGGTCCTATCATCCCGAGCATGTTCACGCATTGCGGCACAAATCATCTTTAGCATGTAGTGTGCATGCAGGTTTGACGCTGCGCCGCCGCCAATCAGCGCCTCTGTGAGCATCTATGCTGATGGCTCTGTGCTCATCGTCTCGGGCGGCCAGGAGATGGGCCAGGGGCTGCACACCAAGCTCAAGCAGGTGATCTGCTTAGTCTCATCCTGGACCTACTCAACAAGATGCTTAGGGACCTTGTCAGTCAGGGCCTAACCGCTCAAGGAAACTTAAACAGGCTTCTGACCTCCATCAACATAGAACAGCAGACTCTAGGAAGAGTCTGTGAGTGGGCAGTGAGCTGACAATATGGGCCGATACCCATGTATGGAGATTCAAGTTGAGTCCTGTGAGTTGCTATTAACTAGGGGCCCAGCTTGTTACACCATGTGGCAGAGCCAGGTCAAGACTTCCTGCGGTGCTGCAGATCGCATCGTATGAGCTGGGCAAGCTGCTGCCCGAGAATCAGAGACCTCTGCCCTTGGACCTCGTGCGCATCGGCGACAGCCGCTCAGACGTTGTTCCAAATGGAGGTGAGGCCCTTTTGCTCATGCTCCTCAGCTTCCTTCATCCTGCAGCCTACCCTGAGCAGTTCACCACAAACCCGCATGATACAGACTCACAACAGCGATGCCAAGGAAATCATGTACAATACTCGCTGGCGAGGCCCAGGCTAAAGCCTGCACTAATTGAATGTGCGCGTGTAGGACCCAGCTGGAGCAGCACCACCTCCGAGGCGGCTGTAGCATCAGTGTCAGAGGCCTGCAAGCAGCTCGTCAAGAACCTGGCACCTCACACACAGGTATCACCTCTGTCTTGACATCTGCTTTACAAAGCAAAGCTACATCTCTGTGTGACGCTGCTAACTGGTGTATATACTCTGGCCCCCGTGCATGCTGGCTGTTGTGTCTTCCAAGCTCCATCAAAGCAAATGCAGACTTGGGGATGCCATGAAAGAGCACTACAGGCGCGAGAGGGTTGTCACACGCTCTCTGGCTGTGCAGGAGGGAGAGCATGCAAAGGATACGTGGCGCAGCACCATAGCAACAGTGCATGCTGATGTGGGCTATGGGCCCGCAATGGTGATGCTGTCAGCCTATGGCTACTTTGACGGGAAGACGCGAGACGACCCTGGCGGCCGGTCTGCTGCAATCACAGGTGCCAAGACCTCTCTTATGCATGCTCTACGAGTTCTCACATTTTGTGCCGCTCGGGTTGCTCCCATGTGCATCGGTGTCGGCTGTGCAGATGCAGTTCTGTGCAGAAGAGCATCTTGCAACAATTGTGCGACTCGATTCAATTTCTCTTTGCGGAGGGCATCTGCAGCGCACCCTTTTGGCAGCATGGGATATACGCAGACACTTACGCTGCGGGGCCTGCAAACCTGTCTTCAGGGTGACATGAAACCACTGCAGGTGATGTAAGTGCAAAAGCTGCTGGATGCAGGCGTCAAGGGTGCTGAACCACTGGCGTACTGCACATTCGGCGCAGCCTGCACGGAGGTGGAGCTGGACATGCTGACGGGGGAGCAGCGCATCCTGCGCAGCGACATCCTGTTTGACTGCGGCCGCAGCATCAACCCCGCCCTTGACATGGGCCAGGTGCGAATACATATACCTCGATTGGCTAGTCGTCTGCAGAGGTCTTATGAACCTTAACACCCAAAGTTCACTGACGCTACATTGTGATAGGTCTGGGTTGTTGGCCATATCTGTAATGAGCTTATTGAGGCAGTGCTATCACACTGCAGGCCGGCAACTTCAGAATGCCCCTATCTCTTGCAATTGCTATGAGCCATCTCTCTAACGAAGGATCTACATGGCGTGTCCAGCCCCTAATATAAAACTGCTCAGGATACAGCAGGATGCCAGCCTATCGGGTACCCCTTTGTGCAACTGTGAAGCGACAGTGCTCGGGTGCTTGCAGGTGGAGGGCGCCTTCATACAGGGTCTGGGCCTGTTCACCAGTGAGGAGGTTATCACAGACGAAAACACTGGGCGCCTCATCACAGATGGCACCTGGGAGTACAAAATCCCCGCAGCCACCTGCATCCCCCGCCAGTTCAATGCCACCTTCCTCAAGGTACCCCCACTTACCTAGAGCCTGGGTTTGTGCCCTGCCCAGGCTGTATATCATACAAGATTCTTGGCCTCACAGCTTTCCAGCCAGAAGTACTAAAGAATCTGGAGCTTATGGGCTATGTGAGGGCTAGCAGATAAGAGTGAGTGGAGGAGCATACTCCGGTCAAATTGCTCAGGGCGCAGAGCATATTTTACATGATGCCTCTCACGGATTGTGTATGCCGCCTGCAGGACTCGCCCAACAGGCGGGGTGTGATGGGCAGCAAGGCCTCTGGGGAGCCCTCCCTGCTGCTGTCAGTGTCCATCCTCCACGCTCTGCGCGCTGCGGTCAAGGCGGCCCGCCAGGAGGTAGGACTGTTTGCCTGCAGCACTCATTTGGCTGATCTGTGGAATTGACAACCTCCTTGTGGTGGAGGCTCAGTCGGGACGCTTGCTTTGTGCAGCGCCTCTCTTCTTATGAGTTCCTGGCTTGTGCATCTGCCACCAGCCTGCTTGCCGCTTGAAACAACGCAATGCTGGTGAGACACGGGCCGTCTGCTGATGCATCCAGCTCTCTACTGAGCGAGAGGGTGTCCCAGCTGCGGCCATAGCTGCCGCTCATCCTCTTGGTCAAGACGTGAGAGCAGGACCTCTGTTCACAGGTTTCAGGCTGCGGGCGGCAAAGCGCAGTTCCCCCATGCTGCACGGGCCAGTATCGCTCTGTCTATGAGGACCTGCTGCGCCTGGACGGCCCCGGCCGGCATGAGAGCGCGGCGTCGTTCCGGCACTTCTTGGCCGCTGACCACGATGTCAGCGAGAAGGTCAACTTGAGCTACGCCAGCAGCGCTGCGGTGCAGAACGACACACCCAAGGACTTTACCGCTTGCGTGGCAGACCTGCGTCACGCCATGTTCCATGCGGCGCACTGCCTGGGGATCAGCAGCGCTGCTCAGGGTGCCCGCTGCGTGGACGGGAGCAAGGTTGGGGCCGGCAGTAAGGGAGACGAGGACTTCGTGGCTCTGCCTGGGCCGGCCTCCATTGTCCGCCTGAAGGAGGCCTGCGGTCCCTTCAGCGCAGCCAAGATCCTCCGAGCTGCCCTGGATGAGGAGCATCTCAGCCATGCCATGGGCGACTGGGTGCTCATGCAGCACTGAGGAGCTGTGCAGATCCGGCCTGTATCAAGACATCTCTCATGACACTTGACCATGGGAGTGCATAGTAGCCTGTGCAAACAAGTCCCAGACCTCCTTACGGATCTGTCATCTGTTGAGCACAGCCGATGAGCTGCAGTTGCCATAGTAGAGGCGGTAGCCAAGATGCAGATGAACGGAGTTCAAGCCTTCCCAAGCAACCTGCCTTGGTGTCTGACAGGACAAGGATGGCTTTGTAGCAAGATGTAGCTGTCAGGGGCATGTACAAGCCAAGACGCTCAGACTAAAGGGCCACGCTAGAGCTCTGGCTGTGCAGAGTAGCACACACAATGATATTTTGTGGCAGGCTCCTGCTGCTCAAGCTGAAACTTTGCTAAATATGCAGATGACTTGGAGATATGAGGATATGACATCCTCGTGCCTGTACACCGTGTGACATGCGTGCCTGTACACCATGTGACATGCATGCCTGAACAGCTGCCGCGGGATCACCATCTTTGAATCCAGCTACAGCGCACTTGAACGCTGAGCTGTGTATGCATGATGCGCTACTTGGAAAAATTCATGCAATAGATGTGACCGAGCTCAAGTCCACCTGCATCGTTCGATGTAAGCCCTGCTGCGTCCTGAAGCACCTGAAAACCGTTCCGGAGGTAAGAGCAGGAAGCTGGGCTCATTTCGGAAGAAGCTGCTGACGTCTGCCTCAACTCAGTATCAGTGGCCCACCACTCACGTTCAGTTCGCACTACTTTTCAGACACTCTGTCTCCGCAGCATTGCAGAATATTACTCTCTGTTCATAATCATGCAGGTGCACGTAGTGCCCAGTGCTTCGAGTGTCCGTCATTGCCCAGGGTGCTCTGTTGGACTGCCGCGCCATAGGCAGGCCTTCACCGTACGAACACAAAGACAACAGAGGAGATGCAACACACAGATAAGGGCAGAAGGTGCGACTCTTTGCCAGCGCTACAGCAAGACTGCAGCTCGCCAGTGCAAATCGCGGTGCTACTGCAAACACCGAGGGGGAATCAGAGAAATATCAATGCTTTGGCCTTCGGATATGACTTAAAGGAACTTTAAAGATCCCCAAGGAGGCCTGGCATGTGAAGGGGCTGAGTAGGGTGATACCAGGCGCATGTGCCTGCAGATGGCAGCAAGGACGACAGCGCCTTTGATGATAGGTTGGCAGCCCTGAAGAAAGCAAAGAAGCAAGCAGCCTACGGCTCCAGCAGGAAAGAGAAGGACAAGGACGGTGGCCTGAAACAGGGTGAGCGCATGCCCCCTTTCAAGTAATGCATGCCCTTCATCCTTGGCCTTCTCATCCTGCAATTGGAGATATGTATGCATCGACGAGGCCTGCTGCAGACAGATCCATTGCCACAGCAGAGTAAGTACAGTTGCGTGCTCAGAGAAGTGTCTACACCTCTGTACTGTCTCTAGAACACAGCAGCAAGACATGGATCTTTGTGCAGACTCCAGGATGTCAAAGTATGACTTCAGCAGGGAGCAGATCCACTGGGAGGGGCCGCCGCACAGAGGGGACATTGCAGTGAATCTGGCGCTGGGCACCACGCTGTTGTGGCTCCCGCTGACGATTGCCTCTGTCACTCGAGGCGCCTTTGTGAACTTCATCTTCTCGGACAAGCGCCTGTCTGTCATCACCACTGCCCCCTGGAAGAGTGAGCTTCTGGCTTCCGCCTTTGGACTTACCACTGTCAAGCTCAAGCTCTGTATAACAACGCCTGCAGAGCATTGCTGTGGTGTTAGAACGTGCTGAGGGGCTCATTTTGCAGTTCTCACTGGTGTAAAGCCGTGCGTACCTATAAGAGCTTGGCATGGTCTAGCAGTTCCACGTTTTGAACAGTTCTAGGATCTTGATCTGACAGATGCTGGCTAGTGCCGCACTGTGCCCGGTGCATGCGCAAGGACGGAAGTCAACCTCTAACATCGAGTGCTTTCTGTATCGCAGCTGAGCGCTTGGATGCGGCTTACCAGGAGATAAAGGATGTGAAGACTGTGGGCAGGGGAATCGGCCTCTGGGGTGACATGGTGGTCACCCTCAGAAACAACGACAAGATTGAGCTCCGGTCCCTCCCCAAGTGAGTCAAGTCTCTGCCTTCTCAGGCTCTCCTCTCACACATGCTGTCTGATGGGCCTGGCTTCATGGCCTCAGTTGCCTCCCCTGGATGTTGAAATGATAAAAATGTTGATGATGTGTTCTGGCGGCATGGCACTCATGAACAGGTTGGACATCATCCCTTGCACAGTGGCAGCCCTGCAGGGCCCTTGTATGTGTACCAGAGCCACCTCATCAATCATGTAGCATACCTCGAGAAGATTCTGATGGTGTCACAGGTTTCTGGAGCTGAAGGAGTACATCCTGAAGAGGAGAGAGGAGCTTTCAGACACCAAAAACAGCTCGGAGCCCAAGTCTGTAACCAGCAAGGGCTTTTCATAGAGAGCAGAACCTTATTATTGAGTGTAACAGAACTAGTGGAGAGCAGAGGAAAGTTTACATGGAACATGTGCAGCTTCATGAGCAATGCATAGCATGGTTGCGAATGCTTGACCAGAGGCATAGGGGGCCAGCAGTCAGGGGCGCCCAATGGTATCATGATGGGAATGAGATTGCTGGTGAGTGGTGTCTGTGAGCACAGTGTTGCGTCCTCCTGACTGTATGCAGCACAAACATGCTACTCTGCAGCGCTGTCTGGCTGCAGAATGAGATGCAAGATGGCTTAGGAGCCCTTGTAAGACCTGATCAGGACAGAGCTGTATATAGCCGGCTGCGCCGCATGGTAATGAGGCTGGCCTCCCTTCACCCTGCCTAAAAACAGCACAGCATAGTATGGCTGCCACACAAGTCCTCTACCTCCAAGGACTCAGTCGAAACCGATTCAGTAGAGCTATGTTGCTTCTCACATGTTGATGGTGTCCCTAACCATTGATAAGCCTTTGAGCATTGCCAGCAGAGTGATGTCTCAGCCCCAGTGCAAGGCTCATCGTATAGCACAATGGCATGTAGTCTAGCTTCCTGCCATAAACTCCTTGTATAGTCACTTCTGGCAACTCACACAAGGCTCATGTCCACCATCTATGATGCGCTCCTGATTGCGTGCGTTGGTGTGTGAGGTTGTGGTTTGGAAGGATGCACATCAAGCCTGGACTTTCAGCCTGATGCCACTGAGTAATCAGCTTCTGCGTCAGCCGTCATGTCTGCCAGGCTGTGATGTCTGCTGCCCTCACATCAGCAGCAGCTGCATTCCTGGACTGCCGGAAGCATGCCACGCGAGCAACAGGGCTCCTTACAAGGCTGCCTGCCCAATTGGTACACACGCCAGAATTTTCTTTGAGGCCTTGAGGATGGCTGCATTGCCGCAGCGCTCCAGCAGGCAGCGCTCAGGGCGCTACTATTTTGGCTGGCTAGCCTCAGCGGTGTCAGTGCGCAGCCTGAAGACGCTGTGCACCTGCGGCTTGGGAGGCGCCCTGCTGAACATCTGCGCAGCATGACTTATGGATCAGAGCCCAAGCCTTGACAGAGGCTGAGACTAAGCACCGCCCTGCTGATGCCCGACCAGCAGGGAAATGCAGAACACCTGTTGAAGCAGTAGCACAATACGACCATGCTTTACTGCAGATAACTGCCATATATTCTCTGTGTTGCCATTTGAATTTTCATGCCGCAGTCTGTCGTCTTGAGTACAAGGCACCTTGCACCTCAATGCAGGAGGATGGCTTGTAGGCATGGGAATGATGTACGCGCGGTGTCCGAATCGTGCAGGGGCGCCTCACCCTGGCAAATGTGTTCTTCAGTCACTTGCTGTGCTCTTCCGGCGATGCTTCTACGAACTCCTTCACGTGCTTGCGCACCTTCCCGAATGTAGAGTCATCTTGCGCTGGTCTTGCCTCTTCACTCTCGTCACCTCCACTCATGGCGACGCAGTATGTGAAGCTTCAACTCTACAATTTTGCGCAAGAAATGCTGTGACTGCCCTGATGTGATCTGGTCACTGTCTCGGAAAGCTTTCCGAGATGACGTAAAACTGTCGCTCAGGAAAGGGCCCATAGTCTCCATTCCTATTGCTGCCATGTGTCTTATGTTTAGCAATGCTTCTGCGAACAATGTACTTCAAGGCAATCGGCCTTGGCTTGCGTCGCACTGACACCAGACAGCGTATTGACATGTTCAGGCAACCAACCTAGCACAGCCTTGTGCCTGCAAACATGGGTGCATATCAGATGTGACATCCAGGCAGGACGGACAGTGTGTGACTTGGCAGCTTGGATTCCTTGCTGCTGCTTCAGACCTGAGATGTCTCTTACATAATAGCAGATGCTGGATCTCAACACTATAGATCAATAAACATCTGCTGCAGCAAAAGAACTGGGCTGTGCATGTGCAGAGCCTATAGTACAAGTACAACACCTAATCTATAGACTTCACCAGCTGCATTCTGGTATAGCAGCAATTGCAGCTGCCTATGTGCTGATGCCGGGTGCAGCCCTCTGAACCTGCTGCAGCAGCAGCAGCACACCACGCTGCAGATCCTGGTTGTAGCCCAGGTACGCCAGAACAGCATACCTGCATCAGGTTGTCAATGTAAAAACTAATGGGGCAGGCATATCTGGGCTCTCCTCATATAGACAACACAGGATGCAGAAACACATGGCAAGGGCAAGCAAAACACTGCGGCCTTTGCTGGTATAAACTGGTTCTGCAGCAGGTCAAGACAGCAGAGAAAAGTAGATGAGCAGCAGGCAGGAGGCTTGCAGGAATGCTCACCCAACCATGGCCGCCCTGCCATTGATCAACTCAGCTGTCCTGCTGAACTTAACGGGGCCAACGGTGACACCCTCCTTGGGGCTGCCAAACGCCCTGCACATCACAGTTGACCCATCACACACAGCAGTATACGTCTCGGCTAAAGTGCCTCTACCTGGCTGATGCGCTTAGCCCTTCGTTGTTGACAATGGGAGGCACCGTTCACCAGCCCTTCATAGGATCAACGCTTCAGGACAACCACCTTGGCTTTAGGGCAGTTACAACATCCAGGAAGGGACAGGCAAATGGGCTGGGGTGCTCACTGGTTGAGCAGGCTGCCGATGACAACCAGGCCATATGCCCAGAGGTAGGCAAATGGGAAGGCATTGAGCTGGCCCCACACGCTGACACCTGTCCGCAGCTGTGTGATAAAGCCCAGCGTGAACCCAATCACTGCACAGCAACCCGATTTAATGCTGTGCATTGCCGCTACTCTACAAACACAAACACCATCTCCATATTGCCCCCGTCATATTGCAGCGGGACGATTCCCGACATGCCAGCGTGCATAAGGAGGGACTCTCGACATGCCTTTCAAGGTGCTCGCAATCTTCCAGGTGTTATGGGATCCAAGCAAGTACAGACTGAGTAGAAAGAGGCTAGTGCTGTCAGGATGCCAGTCACTCACTTGCCATTCTGCCATTCAGGATCTCTGCAGGGCCCCAGATCAGGCGCTGGTAGTCATCAGCAATGGCGCGCTGGGCCATGGCCCAGTTGATGTTGTTGAACTGCGGCCGGCTGCCAGGATTCTGCACAGAACAGCATCAGCTGTCAATCAGTGAATGTCCCAGCTTTAAATATCAGTGAAGTGGGAAAGACCGCGCTCAAAAAATCAATGTGTGAAAATCTCTGAGGACGCTGACAGGCTATCATCATCTCGGAAATGCTGTGTACACTGGCTGTCCATAGGACATGTTTTGTGAAAGGTAGTCCGTACAAGGTCTCAAGGAAGGCTACCTGGGTCAGAAAGAAGTAGAGCTGTGATAGCTGCTTTTGCTGCTCTGCAGGCATCTCAGCAAGGAGCGCCTCCGTCTCCTTAGGAAGGTTTGAGCCGTTGGATGAGGACTCAACGGGCCTCTCTGTGGTGCTTGTCTTGCCCTGCAATAAGAGGACGCGTTCATGGTGTGTGACTGTACATTACTCGAGTGCAGCTGTGAAGGCTACAGCAACGGTGTGGGAACTGCAGACATGATTCACCACTTTAGCATTGTGATTGTAGGCTCAGGGTATTAGAATGCCTTCGGCCCCATTACGAGGAGGCGACACCATCTGAATAGCTTGTCGACGCGAAACAAAGCCCACCAACCTCGAGCGGAACTCGACTTTGCTCTGCTCATGCACATCGAGATAGTG
This sequence comes from Coccomyxa viridis, assembly GCA_963930925.1. NCBI lineage: Eukaryota > Viridiplantae > Chlorophyta > Trebouxiophyceae > Coccomyxaceae > Coccomyxa > Coccomyxa viridis. The sequence continues at coordinate 2,410,937 of CAWVOJ010000015.1, read as the reverse complement.
TGCAAGCACCAATCTTGGCGCCATCTACAACTCATGCAGCAGAGGTTCAAGACTGTCGCACCTCGTCTTCAGCGCGCGCGCGCACCAAGCGCAGCCTCAGGGCCCCAGCAGGCCTGCCTGTGCCCTTGAGCGAGCTCTTGCTGCCTGCAAGGCTTGGCATGGAGCCCAAGCTGGCTGTGACGGTTCTATTCATCGTCTGCATCATGGTCAAAGTCGACGGGGGTACGCGTTGCTCGGTAAGAGCTCGTGAAGTGCAAAAGGGCTGTGATACTTGGTTGCAAGTATTGGACTTGGTAGAGGGATTTTTGAGGTCGAGAAAGGGCTGTCTGACTAGTGCAGTGTGCTGAGGCTCCGGTTGTCTCAGTCACGGCCCGATATTGCCCGTGCCCTAAGACGTGGCCGTCTGGCAACAGAGGAGGCCCTGCAACTTCCAGCTGCCTGAGACCTGCACCCTGCGTGGAAGTTTGGACGAATGGCCAAGCCAAAGCCCTCTTCACAGTGTTGAGATGCAAGGCTGAAGCGAGTAAGCCACTTATTCGGCAGTCCAACACGCGGTTGCCATTGTTTGGAGCTGTATGGTGTTGCGTGCGTTAGGGGGTTGGTGAGCTTGGAGGGGGCTTACCATCTTGCAGGATGTTGCGTTTGGTATCCAGACAGATGCTCTGTGATATGCCCATGCTCGAGCAGGCAGCTCGGACGTGTCTCGCAGAGTACCAGCCTTTAAGGTATCTGCCCACCATGGCAACGGCCAGCGATGGTACCACCTTGACCGCAACAGCAGCCCCCCCATCAGAAGAACGCACGGAAAGCATTCTCAACGCCGATAGCAGCGCTGCCAGCGCGGGCAATAAAGCAGACATCAAAGGCGGGAAGAAGAGCAAGAACAGGCACCTTGCAAGGATGATGCGATCCAACCTCGCCTCCGAGGCTGCTGCTGTCAGGATGTTCGGGGTGCAGAGCAGGCTGGGCGGGCACAGACCTGACCTGAAATTCTTCAAGGTGTGTGGGAATTGCCATGTATGTCCCTCTCCCTATCAGGCTTGCGTGCATATGCATAAGATGCCATCTCAGTCTTCTACCATCTCAATATGAAGGTCACTCTCTTGCTCGCTGCGCTTATGATACTGGTTATCTATAGAGCATTGCGGGGTGCTGCAAGCGTGAAGGCTCACTGGGCATGTCCTGAGGGCGAATATGACGGCACACAGCTCACACTCACAGGTCTGAGGGACGGTGTAAGCAAAGACAAGCTGGTGCTGCAGGAAGGGGAAGCAGAGCTGCTGGAAAGGCTTCAAACGCTGGCGCCTCAGTACAGGACGCGGCCCTCAGCATTGCTGCCCTTGATCAGGGCCACTGGAACTGCTCTGGGAGCGCTCTCTGCCGTCCTGCCTCGGCCCTATAGCGAAGCCATTAAGGGTGTGCCACCCTGCTTTCTGCGCACCTTAGCGTCTTGCAGCTCTTGCGGATTCAGGACATGTCACCTATCTCTGTTATCCACCTTCCTCCTGAGCGTCGCATAGCACTGCTGGAAGCGGCAACCTCAGGAGGTCCTGAGCTCAGCAAGCTCTCACATGTATCCACCTTGTCTTCAATCCTAGATAATGGCAACCCATAGCCGCTCCATGCGCAGTTTGTGCAGAGCGCATTGCACTGTCGAGATGTGCGCTCACTCCTGTGCATAGCAAGCAGGAGGGGCGGCAGAGGCGCTCATAGAGCAGTACAATGACCAGCTGAGGGAGATCCGGGAGCGGGGCCTGGCAGACACGGACGCTGCAGAGCCCTTGAGGGAGCTGCTGCGCGCGCTGAGAGACCAGCCAAGAATCACAGAAGGCAGCGTCAAGGTGTGTAGACCCTCCTATGAGCTTGAGGGGCATGCTCAGTGATCCACAGGCCTCTTTAAGCAAGCCAGGCAGGGTGTCTTGGCTCGCTACCAAGGTTAACATAGCCCATGAGCGATGAGGTGGACTGGGCGCATACAAAGCGCAGCGCCTGCCATCGAGGGCGCTGTCTGGTCTTGCCAGTGGCCGCTGTGCTCTGAGGCCTGTGTGATAGCAGTGCGCTGAGTGTGGGTCCCCATGCAGGTGCCTGATGTGGCGGAGCTGCAGCGGCCGCAGGATGTGAAGCTGGAGGAAGGCCTGGCTGGAGTTGTCAAAGTTGGCTTCAAAAACTTGCTCAATCTGACATCGTACGTCTGAAGGTTGTGATAGCCATGCCCTTCGTTTGGTGAGGAAGTACTTTTGAACCGCGGTTGCCAGTCCCTGTCTCAAGGGTCATGCGCACCAGACAGACGGTTCAGTCCCTGGTCCTGTGGAGCAAAACGGCTGATAGAGTTGTCCATGCTGTTGCTACAATTCGTTGACCTTAGAGCTTGTAACGCAAGGAAGAGACAACAGGCCCACGAGGCCCTCAACGTGTTGAGACAGGCACTCTATAGGCCCTCACAGCATTGCCTAGTGAGGCCCATCCAGCTGGCGCATGGCCTCGTACAGCGCCACCCCAGCAGACACCGCCAGATTCAGGGAGCGCACATGCGTCTCTGTGATGGGTATTCGCAATACCTCGCCGCTGCTCTCCTCTATTGAAGCATATGCCTGCGTGCCATACATGACATATCAGGACAGCATGGTGTCTATCGATCTCGCGCTCTCTGCACGAGTGGGGTCTCTCCACTGATGGAGGAAAGATCCCTTTAGGACGCTGTGGGCTTACAATAAGTTCAAGAATCCTAGGAGAGGGTCTCAACAAGTGCTTTGCACTCGCCCACATCTCAGGCACAGCAAGGCTGTGGGAGGGCGGCAGACAGGTCTGCCTGAGGCTTTGCATGAGCTTCATGCACATATAGAGATCCTGGAAATGCCCTCACCTCCCCTGGCAGTCCTGTTGTCTCAGCTCCAAACAGCAGCCAATCTCCTTTTCTATACAAGCCTGCAAGTGCATGTGCTCTCATTGACCGCATTGCCTTTCGTGCAGCAGCAGCTTCCACCAATTGCCCATGCAACTAGGCCATCCCTCATACGTGTCATCTCACATCAGTCACATGCAGCTCACATCCCCGCATACTCCTTCATTCAGCCTGGCAAAAGGACAACCTCAGCGACAGACATGCAAGGTCAGGGCAGATGTGGCGGCCCAATGGAGGCCTTAGGATGATACGCAGCTCACTTGGGCTTGCATAGTGCTGCTTGCCAGCCTTGCTGAAGCCCAGCAGGCGCTTGGGACCCTCCTGCTCCTGAAAATGCCCATAGAAGTCCTGCATCACAGATCTACTGACTTTCACTAGATCCACTCACCACAAGGTGTACTTCAACCTCGGTGGTCAGTTGTAAGGCTTTGCATGATGATTCCGTTGCATATCAAGCTTGCCTGCCATGTGCAAGGACTTCATCGGCGCATGCTGCTGCTCTACTGGCTCAGCTGTGGGACGCCGTAGACCCACCCACAATGATGCTGCTGTGCAGCTCCACAGCTTGCCAAGAACGAGGTGGCACATGCCTACAAGAAGTGCCGGCAAATGACAGGCAGCCATGCAATAGCCGAACTATTGGCCATCAGACGCCTGTAGAATCTTTAGCAGAGTGCATGCAGGCTTGCCTGCCAGGTGCTGTAGACATTGACTGCGACGTAGGGCCAGTAGTCCAGGCCCGCCCTCTTCAGGCGGCTGTTGTCAATCTCGAAGCCGAGCGGGCCCACAAGGTGCAGCCCCACTCCTGTGGCTGCGCAGGTCCTGGCAATGGTCCCTGCGCAAAAGTACTCCAGCTCTGGCCCTCTCACAGAGCGCATGCAGTCACTGTGGCAGGGTGACGGCTGATATGCTCAAAGTGATGTTCGCTTGCACGTACTGTGTCAAAAATGATGTCTGATGCTGCTAGAAGGCAGCTGAGATGAGCATATTGGTCTGTAGCTTGACCCCTCACCTGTGTTCTGCGGAATCTGAGGGTGCACGAGGACTACATGCAAGTCCTTTCTGAGCCAGGCCAGCCTGCACAGACCAAATAAGTCTTCAGGTGCTGCAGTGCTTTGCTGCTTCAAGAGATATGCAAAGATGATCAGCAATGGGACCTGTTTGTCAGTACCACAGCTAGCAGCGTACTTGGATCCTGCTTGGAGCTCTGTCGTCAGAAAGTTTTCGCCGCCTCCTTCCTGCAGGGCTCGAGCCGCACAGATTCTCCGACACCTGCGTATAGAGTCATCAATAATGTGGTCATAGGAGGCTACACACACGCGTTGCTCTCTAAGGCCGCTTTCATAGCAGGCACCACGTACCTTTGAAAGGCTGCTTGGGGGCTTTGAGGCCACACTCTCGCGTGCGCTGACAACGAACACAGTCTCATGTCAAGGGGTATAATTCAGGACTATGGGTGCGGTGCCAGTACGAGCCTTTCAGAGGAAATAGTATCGATGGGCAGTGCGGGCAGTGGCGTTCCGGCCCAGCTTCTATTAATAGATCGGGTTACTTCGAACTTGCCGGACGACAGACAGCTTTGCAAGCGAGGATGTGTATACCAGATGTTCAATCGACGCAGGATAATTTACCCTGTGTAAGGTATCGATTGGTTGCCTGCTGGTTGGTCAAAGTCAAAGGACGGTCGGGTTCAGTCACCATTTCTTAGGGAATGTGCTTTGCTGAGGCATTTTGCATCAGACATATACCAGCTTTCGCCAATCGTTGAATCTATCTACATGAAGAGGTGTCTGAGTTCTTCAACAGTCAGAGACGACAAGCTCGTCATCTCAGAGCATGCACGTGAGCAAGTTGCCCGGCCTCAGGCGCCTGGCCATCAGCGTGTCCTGTGCTCTCATCATCAGGACAGCAACATGCTCCGGTCGTTCCATAACACTGGTGAGGGCCGGCGCCTGGCTGCAAACACCTTCGGTGAACTCAGTGGCCCCCTCGGGCACTCCTGGCTGACACAATCAAGGGTCCATGTGAAGTGACGTGACTGCAGTGTCAGTCTGCCTTCATCGTATCAACTTCTCGGCATTGTCGCTATGCAAAACCTAACCCCCATCCCTGTTGCAACCTCGGCATTTCCTAGCAGGCAACTTCAGATTGGACATGGAGCTTGCGGAGTGTGCTGCAAACATCTGGGGACTCCTCTAGTTCTGCCACTGGCATTCAAGAAGCCAGCTCACAAGATGCACCAGACACGCCTGCCACACCCACACCTCCCGCCCCTGGAGCTGGCACACTCAGGAGGGCCACAAACGTGGTCTTCCTGTCTCCCGGAAACTCGTTGGCACAGTTCCTGCCCCCAGCGCCTGTCACACCCGCAGGTGACGATCCCGTGCCGGCTATTGGTGCAGGGCTCACCAGAGCTGCCAAGCATTCAAATCTAGGCTAATGGCAGAGACGAGCTTGAGTTGTGCTTTACAAGACTTGTTTGGCGCCAGGCCTGCCTTGCATGGCCTGGCAGAGATTTGAGTCAAGGTGTGCATGCTGCAGTGACGACAGCCACGGAGACATCTCCAGCCATCACCCCACCAGTTTTCCCGGGCATGGCAGCCAGCGCCAGTACTGGCACCGCCACCTTCACGTCCCCGGTCCCCACCGGCCTTGTCACAACCGGGACCACCATCTCGAAAAGAACAGGGCAAGGTGAGGTCCTTGGCTGGGATTTGCATGTACGGTACAGAAGGCAGAAGTCGTGGGAATTGCATGCTTGAGGGATCGCCTGACGGGAATGACAGAATGCAACAAGTGCTAGGAGCAGGTCGAGCTTACTATCACGCCAGAGCTGTGCCGGCTGGTTGAAGGCCTGTGGGAAATAATATCAGCATCTTTCAGAATCCCGTGGATCGTGTGTGAGTGCATGCAGCTCAGTGACCACGCTGCGCACCCACATGCTGATTTTCTCATCACTACGTCAGACGACACTGCTCTGTAGTACGAGAATCCTGTACGATGCGCCGCAATTGGGCGCTGAGTCTTGACACGCGTCTTGCAGTCCACATCAGCCAGGCGGATCTGGGGATGGGAACCTCGGCGGCCTTCCCCGGGCAGCAGGTGAATGCGCAGCCGCAGCTGATAGCTGTCTCTCTGACCCAGCCCGCAACCGCAGCCACAGACAAGGCGTCCGCGGCGCTGGGGGGCAGCTTGGCTGGCTCTGCAGCCACTGCCACAGCCGCCTCTGCCGGTAGTGTGAGCGGTGGAAGGGCCGGGTCGTTCCCGGGATGAGATCTTTCAGGCATGCACTGGGCTGCGCACACAAGAGAAACTGGTTCTGCATCTGGCAAGCAGGCCCAGCAAGTCGGCCTTGGCATTGGCCAGCTGGCAGAGTATTTAATCTTTGGTCTCAAAGCCTTCTGTACAGGAGGTCGTGGGTCTGGATGTTACAGATCAGACATCACAAGATGCACTCAAGATGCAAAAAGAGAGTATGACACATGCCGGCATCTTGTTTGTGCAATGGAATGCACTGCGCTGTCTGCATTGCTCATTCACTTTTATTGTCTGCTTGCTAGCCCTCCTCTTGCAAGTTCGCTGCTGTCTAAACACATACACATGACCCCTGTATCATCATGACTATTCGTTCCTCTGGACGCATCCCACCACTGGTATGATACCGAGTGGCCATCCTCATCACAGTCACAAAGCCTATGGCCCAACGCTTTGCACCAGAATCAGGTATCCCGGAGTTTTTCAAACAATGCAGGTCTACTCCTCTCATGTACACCCTGTACAATGGCCCGGGCTCAAACTCATAGGACGTGTGATTTACATTACACATCCTCTGCAGAGGCAAACCCTTCCAGGCTACTCAGCCTCCAGGGGCTTGGTTGTGCGGGCCTGGCCAGTATAGATGCTGCGCCTGTGCCCGGGCCTGGTGGAACCCCACACCATGCCAAATCAGGCTGAAGAAGCCAAGCGCATTTACAATGAAGTTCCTGCAGCACAGCACAGCCCTCTCATCACCCACTCCAGATCATACACAGGACTCTGATGCCAGACACCGCATGCCGCCTCACACAGGTACAGGGACTCCCAATAAAGGCCTCAGGCCTGCTACCTGAAGCAAGGGCCACAGCCGGCATTGAACAGGAGACTGTGCAGGAGAATGCGAAGAGATTCTGCAGTCACATTGTGCTGCATGCTGGAGCGGATGCTGTTGCGGCATGCAGCGGACAATGTGCTGACCTGTCATCATCCTATTCGGCCTCCAGGGGCACGGTCATGCGGGCCTGGCCGATGTAGATGCCGCCCCTGTGGCCAGGTGTTGTGGAGCCCCATAGCTCAACGTACTGCTCCGGCAGCGGGCGCTCTTCAGGCGGGGACACCCACAGGCGCATCAGGTGGCGCCTGTTCTCAAGCTCCTGCGTGCACATGTCCACAGCATGAGCTGATGTGTCCGTCGGCACTCCTCAGAGCATTAGACGCTTGAGGAGAGGGTAATTTTATGTAGAGGCCGGAAGTGAACGCCTGCCCAGAGGACGCATGTCTCCAGCACATTGCATCACTCTGACCCAGGCTGCTGCTCACAGGAAGGTGAGCCAGGCCCTGAAAGGAACTGCCCAGCCATGATGTCTACAACCCCTTCTCCCTTTCTGGGCAGGTTGAGCTTCATGGCAGTGGACAATGGGTGCACGCACCGGGTGGTCGACAAAGGCGGAGCGGGTGTGGATCTGCGTGTGGTTGCTGAGCAGCTGGATGTCACCGGCCTGCAGCATCAGGTCCAGGCGCAGCTTGTCGCTGAGCGCCAGCGCGTTGTACAGGCGCAGCGCCTCGTACTGCTTCTCCGTCATGCGGGGCACGTCAGCGTGCCTCTGCGCCAGCTTGTAGTAGGTCGCGGTGTAGGGCGAGCTCAGAAACCCCTGCAAGGCAGAGGCACAGCACATCATGAATATCTTCCTGTTGGGGACGCTCGCATGCCCCTGCGCCAGCCTGATGTACGCTGTTGTGCCGGGCAAGCTTGTGAGAACCTGCAGGGCAGTGGCACAACAGCCACTAATCCAATGCTCATCAAGGCCAGGGGAGCTGCACAGATTTGTCACGCGCCACTCAAGTAGGTGAATAATTTGCAGATAAGCAGCAGTCATCAAGATTCACACATTGCATCTGGATCCCTTAGGAGGCCTTTGAGGGTACCAATGTCACCAGTACAGCAGGTCAGAAGCTGACCTTGTAGTAGTTAAAGATGGGCAGCTGGTAGTAGGGCTTCTTGTCAGGAGGGTTCTCCCCCTTGCGGTCCACATACCACTGCTGCTTTGACAGCTCCTCCACCAGATCCTGCCGCAGTGCACAAGCACCGAATTTCAATGCAGACACACAGAATTGGAGCTTCTGATAGATCAAGGTGAGTTGTGCTGGTACTCGACGCAGAGGAGATCAGTGACCTTGCGGCCGAGGCGCAGGAGCGCATTGTGGGCGCTGTAGGAGCGCGCTGGACCCTAGTAAGTTGCAGTCGAAGCCGCAGAGTGGTTGCCCATAGCATTTGAATTTCTGGTAAAGCCAACGTGAGACATTTCAAGGTTTGAAAAGCAGAGGAGAACAGTTATCTTGCAGCTGAGGCGCAGGAGCTTGTTGTGGATGCCGACGGAGGAGCACTTGATATTATCTTAGCGCAATCTCGGCACAAGCCCCAAACTGTGTGCACACGACATTGAAGCTTCTGCCACTCCAAGAGGAGCCGTGTGAAAGGTATGCAGAGGAAAGAAGAGTACCTTGCGGCCAAGGCGCAGGAGCTCGTTGTGGACGCTGGTGGAGGAGGCCCAGGAGCTGAGGCCGCCCTCGCGCGCCAGGCGCAGCGACAGCAGCGCCACCATGTCCGCGCTGTCCGTGTGCATTGGCTGCGCCAGTGGCGTCGCGTACACCCGCGTCAGCGGCGCGTTGACGTCGTGCCCGATGTTCCTGCATGCGCAGCCGCCTATCAGTGGGCTCTCTAGACAGGCGCGGCAAGAGCAGTAAATCCTGTCCGCGCTGTCCGTGTGCATTGGCTGCACCAGCGGCGTCGGGTACATCAGCGTCAACGGCGCTTTGACGTTGTGCCGATCATCTTTGTATGCGTGTCCTGCTATTTGTGGCAAACAGCCCAGCGTAGCCACTAAGTACCAGGGCAGCACCACTGCAGTAGCACTTACATATGTGGATGGGCTGCTCCAGGGTATATACATGAGTGGTTCATGGCGAATCGGTTGCTTACTTGACGTGCCCTACAATGTGTGCCTTGGCGTTCTGAGACCTCACATTACCTGCATGCGAGACAGGCTCAGTCAGCTGCTGTCGTAATCGCATATTCCTAGGCACCAGATGAAACGTGAAGCATGCTCTATGCAGGGAACAGGAGCAGGACCAGAGTATGGACTTACCCCAGTGCAGACCAAAGCCCCAGTAGGCAATCAGGATCTGCAGCCTGGTGAGATCCTCCACAGGGAGGCCCCTGCAAGCACGTTTAATCAGCTGTATTCTGACATTGCACGTCCGAACCACTCGCTCTTGGGCACAGATATGGCTTGGCACAACGCGTGTGGAGTGCTCATGCATGCTGTCCATGTGGTTGTTACCAGTGACAGGACCGCCATCAGAAGCCGGCATCAAGGAGGTATCATTCAAAGGGAGCTTTTGCGCAGAGCTTAGATGTTCTGGCTCACAGTCAGCACGCAGCAAATGATGTGGTGACTTCCACCTACCTCAGCAGCTGGAAGCCACGGCCAATGCGGACCTCCTCGCCTAGTTTCTCCAGCTTGGGCCCCAGAGCGGGCAGCAGGAAGTGCTCGCGGCTGGGGACGGCCTCCTGGATGTGCACCAGGTTGCCCTGCAGGCAGGCATTAAGCTCAAGAAAGGATGTATCCGTTGCCGTATCACAATTGGACTTTTTTGTGACAGGGAGCAGTAGCATGCGCAGCAGGTGAAGATGAGGCTCAGTACTGCCTCCTTGACGTGCGCCACTCAACATGGCATGGGGCATCAGCCGTTGGAAAGGTGCCTGGCCCCACGTCAGAGAGGAGTGTGGGTGCATGGGGGCATCACAACTTGCCCAGCACCAACAGATGGGCTTCGCCGTGTCCTGGTCATCCATGGCGCATGACACATAACTTCAAGCGAGCAGAAAGCAGGTGATTGTCTAGCGGGTGCTGAGCGTCATTGAGCCCACCTCAATGCGCAGGCCCTCGGCCTCCACTTTGGCAATGGCAGCTCGGATCTCCTTCAAGTCCTCCTCTGTGAAGTGATAGATGTAGGAGTCTTCCTTGCCCTTGTAGTCCCCTGCCAGCCAGGCAGATGGATCATCGACTATGGTGAAGGGCTCGATGCTGCCTTGAGGTCCAGAGTGCCTGCATGCGTACATTACTGTTGAGCCCATAAGCGTTGTGTTGGGTGCTTCTCGCATGTGCATCCCACCTTCATGCCTGATGAGATGTCATGATGGCTCGTAGAATGGACTGAGGCGTATACAGGCGCAGCAAGTCCTATGAAGAGAGCAGAAAGCCCAAGTATGATACGTAGCCACTCATGACCATCTCTGCGCCCCAGAGGCTGGAATTACGTCGCTCCTGCCCACCCCAGGGTTTAGGTATACGTGCGCAAATAATGGCGAATCCGGGGAGAGAAGGTACCATGGTGAGCTTACCTGACATGTTCGGCCAGAGGGGCTGCAAATAGACGGGCTTGGTCGGCCTTGGCGTCAGCGTGGTGCTTCGTCACAAGCGCAGCGGGAGACAGGTCCTCCAGATCTGCTGCTAGGCCGGGAGCCATCTCGACTTGTATATCAGAACACTTCTTTTTAGTAATCTACAAGTATGCTTGTCGGCAAGTTGGCAGGGTCCACGATGTAGCGAGAAGGTCTCGGTGCCTTACGAGGTGCGCGTCTCAAGGCAGTGAGTTCTTACAATGGCAGGCACAGTTATGTACACTTCAAATAGCAACACGAGAGTGTAACTTGAACAGCGTCTCGAGCACCAGTGTTCCCAACTACAGCGCTCGTGAGTTGCCTTGATTACCGCACGAGCAGACACGAGCGGCCTCGTGTCGACGTGCTGACAATCAGGGTCATCATAGTAATATTACAGGTGTACAGATACCATCTGGCTTCTGAACATTCTAACAGCCTCGCACAGCGTGAATTGAAGCCCAAAGCATCCCCCAGAACGCCAGGCGAGGGTCAGGCACCTTTTCAGCCCGGAGTGTATCCCTTCCCGCGCCTTTGTTGCCTGTTTCAGGTGCGCAAGTGGGTGCCATGCGAGCTTCCTTCACGCCTCCCTCATTTCACCAGCTGTGCGTGACGCGCGGGCATTTTAACGGCAGATTGACATATATGTGACCCGCCACGCATCCCTTCTGTAGCTTTAGCTGCAGTAGTTGGTGTCTTACGCGAGGGGAGGGAGTCCGGCCTGGCCACTGGATAACATCCTGATGCAGCCTACAGCCTTTATATGAGCATGTATCGACGACATGAGATCCAGAGATATAAAGGGGGCTGCGCTTCTGCAAAATGATGAGTACAGACATCATTCCTGACTGTGCAGGCGCCCTGGGCAACCCATCGCCGATGATGTTTATCAAGACGTCAGTGTTGATATTGCTTGCAACTGCCATTGGGCAGGCCGATGCGCGGCGTCGAATGTTTGCGACGCAAGAAAGGCACTCGACAGACAACATAGCCAAACTGCGGGATTACTATGGCACAGGCACGAAGACTCTCAAGTCCACACTCTGGCATGACTTGGTGAAAGCAGCATGTAAGAGAGAAGTATTCAGACGGCATCACTCCGTATGCAGGCAGTAGCAGCACTGAAAAGGATGTAGCGGGGCTGTGGTGGGACAAGGTTTACCACACCTTTTTCACAGGTGCGGGACTTCCCTACCTACATGTGCAGCTTACGCTCTTGCACAAACGAGTTGCGCACTATTGCAAGCACGAGGAGCTCAAAGAAGGGCCCTCCTGTGCGCAGGTGCTCAGGACTGTCCCGGCGCCCGAGGCACCTGGTATCTCTCCACACTGGCTTTTCAGAGCACTCCAAATCGACCCCAAGCCAGTCTCAACGCTGTTGTCACCGGCATCCTGTCTGCCAGCGATTGCCATGCGCTGGGTCATGACATGGCTGCTGCAGCACTGGCTGGCTTACATGCCAATCAGCTGACCAGGATCACAACTCTCCAGGACCCGGAGACAGCTCTGCTCCCCACCAAGGCTAGTGTCTACTATGGCGTCACGCAGAATGGCAAATGTGAGATTCACACCCTTGTGCCTGGTGAGGCTGACCTCACCCGCGGCGCCAGTCCATTCATGGGCTTTTCAACCTGCGTGCATGCTTGAGTATGGCACCCCCTCCAACAGGCATGCCAAGAGCGCAAGCTGCTCGATGCATGCAATGCTGGTCAGGTATAATGGGGCCTGGGGATACGTCATCGTGCTGCCTGCACAAGTCCGTGTTTTGTATTCGAGTCTACAACATGCACTTTGCTTTGGTCTGACATAGAGCGGGGTTGGGATGTGCTGTGTTAGCACCCAGCTGGGAGCAGTATAGGCTGCTACTGTCTGCACTTTGTGCTGACAGCTCAGAATTGCCAGAATTGAGTGGTGTCCAAGAATTTGTGTCAAGCAGTCAGTCATCCCCTCATCAAAGTCGGTGTGCATGCATGGCTAAGCAAAGCCTTGCAGGCTATGTCCAGAAAGGAGAGGCCCTTTGGGCAGTTGCTGATGACTCGGAGTGGGCGCATAGACATGGGCAGACGGTAGTAGTATTGCAGAATTGAAGGTAGCGCCATCATGGCACTTGCAGAAGCTAGTCAGTATTGTGGAGTGACGAAGAGTGTGGCACGTCAGCTCCTGCACAATGAACAGGCTGGCACGGTGCCCCTCTACGAATGTTTCATTTAGCTGTCTGAATTTTATTTGCCCCCTGTCATGCAACATTCAGGGAGCTTTGTCTCTGTTCAGAATTGCGCAAGAGCTCCTGGAGCCTTGATGCACACCTGGGTCATTGACAGCAAGAGAGACAGTGAACAGGATGGAGAAGAGTTGATGCAACATGGTACGTGATGGGACCAGATGTCACGTGGTCCCAACATGTACCAATGTGAGCCAGATGAGGCTGTGATTATGGCCGGCCGGAATCAATAAAATGTGTTGCACAGATCCTGTTGTGCAAATTGTGCACATAACATCATGTAAGGTCTGGAGCATGTAAGCGTTTTCGTAGGGCACATCATGTAAGTTGTGCACACAATGCCTATCTGTGGTAGTCGTGCCATGATACGGGCACATCTGTGGCACACTGCCTGTAGAGAAGTCTGCTGCAGAAGCACGTTGTTTCCCAGATGGCAGGGCACGTGCATACGCCCATCAGTCATTGGAAGCTGATCTTCACTGCTAATGTACATACTGCCTCCAGCAACTCTTCTCGGAGGATCTTCTATACGCCGCAGATGGTAATGTCGGCTAAGGTGACAACACATTCACGAAGTAGTTTGATGGGTGTGCTTCCTTGTCCTGTTATCGAACGTCTGCAAGCACAGGCAGGCAGTCACTCTTGTGCAGTGACAAGTTGACAGGCTGCCCGCCTCCGCGACGGACTCAATAATGTACAGCTCTGCTTTCTCCTGCAGTAGCCTTCAGCCTGGTGTTGTCTTGGAGTGCTCCTAAATGGGCTCACCCATATGCTGCCAGTGTGAAGAGAGCGCTGCCCACAGCGACAGCAGTAGTGTCCATGACCTTGCGATAGTCCTGCACATGATCACATCAACCTCTGCCATATTGTATGAATGCAGAGCCGGTGCACAAGGCAGACACCTCAAATGTGGCAACTCAGTGGCAGCAGCAGGACTCTGATGCCTATGCCTGATCTTGCATGGGTGGGCATACACAGGCAGCTGGATGAAACCATGTCTCCGCACAGACCTGTCACAAGCACTCAGGAGGCAATTGCAAAGTCACCTTTGGCAGGCTGCGCCTGACGCTCATGTATGCGCGCGCAACAGTCTGGGCCCCCGCGAGGGCAAGCATCATGGGCGCCCCATGCTTCTGTGTCACGTCTGGCTGCTTTGCTCCAGGCTGCTGATCATGTAAATGTCCCCCCTCTTCCATGACAAAGGGCACGCCTCCAGATAGGCTGCATTTTGCAAAGGAACATCTTGAGTTGCCCGAGCAGCGCTGCTTGGAGCCCTCGATGTGGGGCACAGTGCAGATGCTTTGAGATGCAGCAAAAGCCTGCCAGCTCAATGCTGGCTGGTGCCATCATATTGTGGCATCACAGGGCATACTGACAGAGCCACGCATGTTGATGCTATTTCAGCGGCAGTTTCCAACACATTCACCTGCTCCTATGGCCTATGGCATGGCTGTGAGAGGTACACCACCCTACAAGAGACTGGCTGCTGCTTCTGTCAGAGAATCAGAATGAAATGTGCATGGTGCGATTGGAGCAGTCATGTGTCGGTGAGACGCACCTCGTTGGCTTAGTGGACTCAGCTGAGCGCCAGGCGGACGGGATGTCCCAGTCAGCACGAGCGGGGCGCTCTGCGACTGCTACGCAGCCTCCCTCCGCAGCTCCTCCAGCTGCATACGCTGTGGTCCGCACAACAAACTCCTCCAGCTGCTTCTTCAGCAGGTCGATCTCTGTGTCCCTCTCCTGTGCGCATGCATTCCGAGCTTCACTATCACACCACAGACTACCCATCACAGACGCAGTGCTACAGACATGAGACTGCCGCTGCACACAGCGCTGAATACTCGCTGCATCCTCTGCACTTGAGTGTAAGCTGGAGGGCTTGCCTCGAGCAAGGTCTGCATGAGGGTGATGCGCTCTGCCAGGTCAGCCTGCCTCGTGCGCAGGCTCTCTGTCTCCTCGCAGCTCTCCTGCAGCTTTGAAGCAGCATCCTCTGCTGTCTGCAGCTGTGCGCGCTCCTCCACGTGCTCTGCTTGCAGCCTTGCCATGGCGCTACTCATCTGCCCGAGCTCCCGCCTGCATGGGATAACAAAAGATGTCAGGACGGCAGACTGATAGATTCTGTGGTGATGACGCATGAGCTCCCGCCCATGCGCTGCTTGCAGTCTTGCCATGGCGCTACTCATCTGCAAAATTTCCCTCCTACATGGGCGAGAGGAGATGCGTCAGCACAGTGGGAAGACAAAGCTCATGTTGTTGCAGAGACTGGCGGCTGCGGGCCTTGGCAGCGGGGGTTGCGGCGCTACGCACCTACATGGGTCTTATGCCCAAGGTTTCAGAGCTCATATGAGAGGGATCAGCTGTCCGCGTCCCCGCTCAGAAGGCTGGCTGAGAGACTGCGAAGCTCAGCCAGATGCATCAGCGCGCCTTCAAAGCGCAGCCTGTGCAGGGTGAGCAACGACTTGTGTACTAATTCATCTAAAACCCACTCATCTTTGCTGCATGGGGCTTCGGCAAATCCTCAAGGTATGACACAGACGGTCCCTACAGAGGAGGACCTCAGTCTGTGTGGTCTTAAGCATTGCAGGCTAGACAGCACACATGCGGTGTGGTGCTACGCAGCTGATCAGTGGAGAACAGAAGAAGCTGCCCAGAATTGTGCGCAGAAGACACAAGGGATATGCGGAGAGCTGATATTCATTAGGCGAACCACTTGCGTTGTTCAAGATTGGAAATGTTTGGGAAGGTGAGGAGGGTGAGCGGCTGACCTCTCAGCCTCAGCGGCAGCATTGGCAGCCTCCAGCTGCTCTGTCGTGGCTGCCAGCTGCATCTGCAGCTGCGTCACCTCCGTCCTGAGGCTGCTGACCTCCTCAGGAGCCTCCTCTACCTGCATGCACAGATATCTCCGTCGCCCAAGCGCCATGCCCATACTCTATGCCCTGATAAACGGCATGATGCATAGGCTGAAGTACCACATGTCTGCAGGTGGCGAGGCAGACAAGATGCATAGAGGCCGGTGGAAACTACTGCAGCTTGCCTGGCTTGACGCTGCTGCGGGCTGCTGGGCGATGGTCTGCTGCGAGGCCTCCATGAGGCGCTCAACAAGAGCATTCTTATTGCCAGTGGCATCCAGACCAAGCTGGCTCAGCTTGCTTTCCAATGTTGCCTACATGGCAACAAGAAATTCGACACTTCGCAAGAGCATGAGCCATAATGTAGCACACTGGTCTAGGTCCAATGTATGGGCTGGGGTTGGTCCCATTTGTTGTTATGGAAATGTGGTGATGAATCTACCTTGGGAAGCTTGCGCAAGGCTGTCTTGCTCACTCCTCCCGGCACAGACGCATCTGGGAACGCAGCCGCACGCACTGTGCAGCGCAGAGGCCGTGCATGCAGAGGGTAATGGATGCGGGCAACCTGCATACAAGTCATCGCTGTTGTGTCATTCTCAAGAAGGCACCTCAAGTCCATTTGCTTTACCAAGCGCAACGCTTCATCCTCAGTACTATAAGTCAGTGGGAGATGTATGTCAATGAAAGACGACCCAGATGCTTACCTTAAGGGGGTGTGGGGCTGGCCTTACCGCGAGCTTGGAAAGCACGGCCATTGCAAACTTTTCGTGCGAACACTCCTCTACATTCCGAGCCCATCTGCAGGCCTTCTCAGCATATCTTGAAAGGGTTTCGCGCCCGATCGCAATGCTAGACCAATATAGGCATCTCGCAGGTATGAACGGACTGACTCTTATGAAGCTGCCAACTTCGAGATACAACCAGCAACACGTTCGTGTCCTGCACATGCACAATTATAGGGCGTTTTACAGTGCTTGTTGAAGGCTAGCGTGCCAAGAATCAGCAGACTGTGCTTCAACGTGCTATCGTACTGTCAGCTGAGGTGACTGGATAGCGCATGGCCGTGGGCTGTAGTATGCCTGTCTTCAGAAAACAGGTGAGTATTCGTCGTCCATCAAGAAGGCTATTCCTACCGAAGTCTACGACATACTAGTAAGTTGCAAGAAGTGGAGATCTTTGCCATATAAGCAAATTGAGATGACACCTTTGTGCACCTCACAGACTAGCAACGGAGCGAAATCTGCAGTGGATGTGCCTGAAACCTCAGGCGCTCATGCTGAAAGGACTGGGAAGCCCTCGTTCCCATCTTTACATGCGAGGTATGCACGAATGAACGTACTCACCAGGCGCATCTGTCCTTATCTGAGCATATGCATCTTTATAGCCAAGACATCGACGAAGTACTAGGGCACACACGTGTAAGCAAGACAGATACCACTGCAAGCAGACCAGTGACACCTGCAGGTTCAGCAGGGCTCAAGCAGAGCATGCGCTCCAGCACCTGAGTTCTAATGCAGCCACAGACAGGACCCAGCAGACTTTGCGACACGCAGAGGCGGGAGCGCGAGGCAAAGGATATGAGGTACATCCTGTTCTCCTGAGCAGTGCTGTCAGGATCCTTTGCTGGGGCTGCGATGCCAAAAGCCAGCACCACTTTGACACATGATATCTTGCATGGAGCGCTGCAACCACTGCACTGCTGAAGTTGACGCTGACGCGGCCTACAGCTTCTTGCATTGCCTGCTGATGAGGAGCTTGTCTGGTTGTTTGCAGCTCCTGGCGAAGGCTGGTTACAAGGGAACTGGCGGCTTGGGGCCTCAGGAGTCAGGCATAACCTCTCCGATCCCAGCATGGCACAACCAGGGCCGACTGGGCATTGGCTCAGGGCCGACTCAGCAGCCAGCCAGCAGCAGTCACACTGCTTCCAGAGCGGGCAATCTCAGCGTGAAGGAGATCTCACATGGCTCAGGAGAGGGCCCTGACGCTAGCAGAGCAGCCTCACAGCAGCAGCAACAGCAGCAGCATAAGAAGCGGAGTAAACCCCCTCACAAGGACTGGGGCAGCGTGACGGTAGAAGAGGACTTGCAGGTATTCATCGACGCTGCCCTCCTTACCTAGGCACCTGATGGGTTCTCAACCACATTTCCGTTGTAGATTGTCAAAAATGGTTCCTGGTATGTGTTGCGAGCATCTGAACAGTCGTCATGCACGAGTGACGTCTACAGGCGCAATGCCAAATGTCAAGCTATGAAAGGCGGGAAAAGCCTGTGACTGTGCGCTGTTTAGCATCTTCTGGCATGCAGGTAAAGGTGAAGCGAGTGAAGCAGACCATGAGGGCGGAGGCAGAGGCTGCAGCGGAAAAAGCTTTGGCAAAGGCGCTCTATAGAGAGTTCAATGATGTTGGAGGGCAGCACTCTACAGACACAAACCCCTTGCTGCGCCGCAGCAAGCTCAGTGCTAGCAATCCTCTCAGATAGTGGGTGCCACAGCTGCTGTACAACGGCATTAAGCAAGATGCCCTTTTGTCGTGCTTTGCACCACGCTGCGGTGCAACTCGATGCTGTGATCGTAACCGCATGCGCGATGTTCATGACGAACTTCCAGCAGTCCGTTCGCAGAGTCAAGTGCTTGCGCAAACGGACAATTGTCCACTGTTACTGATTTATACATTACATCTCCAAAGCACCTAAACTCAATTGCAATTTTGTGGATTGGCGTAGAGAAGACAATAGCTATTTTCCTGATTGGGGAAATTGTGCGTCGACGTCCCTGTATACTAATGCTTCAGCCTCTCTGGAGAGGCTGAATAAGATCAAGTAAAGCACCTAGCTGCGCGCCATATCAGTATTGCACACTTGCTCAGCACGCATATCCCAATTGTCCATCTCCTGAGCAGATGCCACAAGCTCCATAGCAGCTTTAGATTGCATGTTCACCCCATAGATCTCAATGATGTCTTTGCGACAGGTACAGGATGCTCCTAATGCATCGCATAAGTGTTACGCCCCAGATTTGTTCAGTATGTATAGCTGTGGCCTATTGCCCTGTGACAAGTTCCCCACTTTTTGTAGTGTACAGAATTGGTCTTCCAAAGAGGACCCCTGCTCTGCTTCAAAAGCATCAGCAGTGCTGCCATGCCAAAATCGCCAATGTCCCCCCTTCCTCCATGCTCTTTTCTGGCTTGCAAAACGCCCTACTGAGCTCTGCTCAAAATAGCACCCTGTTATTGCCTGGGTTCACCAATAACTTGTCTGCTCTTTATCAACTCAAAATCATTGATTCAGATGTGACACCACCTTCAAAACGCCTGACTACTGGTCGAGCACCCGCCAAGGTAAAGGATTTCACAGGGACTATCAAAATCTGCTGCTGAAGATGTGCAGTATTGTCAAAAATCTCAGGCTGCAGCCAGCGAGATGCGGCCCTTGGACAGAGTCCGGACCAGCTTGGCGAGCTTGCGCGTCGGCCGCTGCACGGCTGTCCAGCTTGGCCGCACATGCGACACCTCGGCATGCCCCCAGTCAGGAAGCCCCAGTGCCTGCATGGTGATCACCATCAGGCACCCACGAGACATTTGCATGCTCCTATCACAGGCTATACTTTGCTATGGTGATGGTGAGAGATGGGAGAAGCACAACACGGCAAGTGCAGGCTGCATCTGCACCTAGCAAGTGAGTGCTACGCCAGCTCTCACCATCACCTAGGACAAGGAATGCATAAGACTACCCAAAACACCATAATGCTTACGCGCGAACGCACCAAATACCAGGCAAGGGCAATAGCAACAATCGCGCTGCATACCTGGGCCAGCACGGAGACTTGGGCAGCA
Source organism: Coccomyxa viridis (assembly GCA_963930925.1). Lineage (NCBI taxonomy): Eukaryota > Viridiplantae > Chlorophyta > Trebouxiophyceae > Coccomyxaceae > Coccomyxa > Coccomyxa viridis. The sequence goes on along the minus strand of CAWVOJ010000015.1, from coordinate 2,391,437 downwards.
GACAGGTCAGCCAGGGGCGCGGCAATGCCCAGCTCGGGCGCGCAGGCCAGGCCGCAGCGCGCCGGATCCTCCTCGTCGCTCCTGTTGCCGCCGCAGAACACCGCAGCGCCCACGTCCTCGCCCAGGGCAGCTGCAGAGGCGTGCGCGCCCGCAGAGATGGCTGAGAGCCACGAGTACAGTGCCCGCTCTGATCTGGCGGCTGACTCGACCCTGGCTGGCCGAGGGTTGCCTGGCTGTAGGCCTGTCCTCACATCCAGCTCCCACAGGTCCAGACCTACAAGCCACTTTATGCTGCTCAGACGTGCCCACAAAAACTTCCACAGGACAAGCAATCTGGCAGACGCCCAAGGTGATTACCATCAAGGGACAAGCCATGACTGTTGTCCAACAGTATTAAGCAACCCATATCCTACTGCTCATGGGCACTTCCAGGTGCAAGGCTTTGCACCCAGAAAGACACTGTGAGCAGTAGACAATGGGTCAAATCTTAGGGAGCATGGGCCACACCTAGGAGGTCAGCCACAAAGCGAGCTCTCTGCAGCTTCTCCGGCTGCAGCGCGGCAGACTTGCCAATGCAAAGGATGGTGCTGTCCTCAAACACAGACGCCACTAGGTACGCCACAAGCGCAGAGCCCGTGCCTCCTGACAGCGCCACAACTGCAACCACCACACACCATGCTCAGCACATATCCTCACTCCCCAAGCCAAGTTACATAAAGTCCAACACCTGCGCATTCATCATTGCTAAGGTAATACCCTGCCCCTCCACAAATGACTGGGGGCCAAACCCCCCTGATGCATATCAGTGGCATTGATGGAGAGTACTGATAATGTCCGTACACAGAAGCAAGTATGAAGGTAAGAGCCATACCATTGAGCCCTCTCGAGGTGCCCTGAGAAGCCACGGCAGACTGCAGCTGCTCTAGAGTGGCGCGCCCATCATCGCTGGAGCTGGGATTCCACAGCGCCTCTAAGCTCTCTATGGCGTCGCGGTCTGATCTCCTTTGCTGATGGCTGGACAAGCTCTTCAGGTCAGCTGCTGGGGAAGCAGATCTGCTCATGGTGTGGGCCTCGGTGGCGAGGGCAGCTGAGCACCTGCAGTCCAAGCATCACCTGAGACATGTGGCTTCGAAGGAGACATGATAGATACCTTTGATAGGAACAAGCGAAAGGGGTGCGCCAATGCCGCCCTCATCTGAGGCTGTCTATTGTTACTTGGCCTCACAACCTCCGGCAAGACTTACACCTCACCGGTGTTGTCACCTTCCTTATCCCTATGTCTGCATGCATGCATGCTCCTGGCGCGCGCCCTACTACCACACTAGAGTCATAGAGGACAAATCAACGCTGCAATTACTCGCATAGATATCACTGTCACAAGAAATTGTCTCTGCAACGTATCGCCCCGCTGCATGCCTTGGCTGCTCATGCAGTCAGGCGCCGGGCGCCCAACGAACACCTACACATCCGGAGAAGATTTTACCGTGATTGTGGCTGCGCCCGGGCCGGGCGAGGAGATGGCAGGCTATACGAGAGAGGCGCCCCAACGTCCGCGTTCAAGGCGCGCGGGCGCTGCAGACAACCGGAAGTGCTCGCGTACGCCATTGCTAACATCCACTGTCCTCTCTGGCAAGCTCGATTGCCCCGGACCTCCACTCTTGCTTGCAGAAACTGCTGCAGCCTGCAAGAGATCTTCGACATGGCGATCTCTGCAGCTGTTGCCTTTTCTGGCTCCAGCCAGCCTCTCTCTGCAAGTCGTTATAACTCGGCACTCTCAAGATTCGTACGACTCCTCAGCGGGTACTAAATGACACTGTAGTAATATACCAAAGCTCCACGTTACGCGAGCATCACGATCACAAGTTTCTGGCATATCGACTTTACACTACTGGATACTGAATGCGTGATGAGTGCTAACTTGCAAAGAGCGTCTACTGGTCAGGCGGCAGCCTTTCCAGGCCGTACTACCAATAAGGTAGGATAGCTGCCTTACAGTTTGATCAACAAGTTCATCATGGTGTCCATTACATGCCTGTGACACATGCCTCTGCTGCAGAAGCATCATCAGAACCACACAGCAGGATGCTTGGGCCTCCCTGTGCTGCTGTGGAGACCTCAGAACAGCCCTTCTATCCCAGAGACATTGTCCTGCAGCCGCGCCAGGCCCTCACAGGGGCAGCATGGCATCAGGGCACATGCTGCCGCAGGCGAGCAGCCCAGCCCTGACGAGGAGATACCAGCTGATGATGCCTCCAGAGCTATCATGGAGGAGATAGCAGCGGAGGATGCTGCTGCAGCTGAGCAGCTCAAGGGCAAGGAGCCTGTGCATGACCTGTTCCCGAAGGGCGAGGCAGCGCGCCTGAGCCCCAAGCAGCAGAGGGAGCGCCTTGCTAAACTGAGCGGGAGGCCGCTGCGCAACACCAGAGCGCCGCGGCGGCCCTCCAGGCGATCTGTGGACCTCTTAGGTGAGGTTCTTGCAGCTCGACAGCCCGAAGTTTGCCTTGGCGCTGGCAGGGATTGAACAATTGCACGTCATGCCTGATTGACTCTGTACTCACAAGGTACTAATGAGATCTGGGGGTGGGGAGTTCATGCCAGCACATCTACAGCATGTTGAGATTGCATGGCACCAAAGTCATAAGATGCTGAGACCATGCTCGTTTTTACAGATACCAGGGGTCAGCCAGACATTGGCAGCATGGGCGCGGTTGCCAAAGCGCTAGATCTGCGGCCGCAGCTGCCGCTGCCTCCAGTACCCCGGCTAGAGCCCCTCGCTGCCCGACAGGTTGGATCCACCCTTGTCCCAATCCTCGCCCTTCTGGCACCTCGCAGTGAGGCGCTCTTGCAATTGCAGCAGTGCTTGTGGGTTTTGGGTTCCGGATCACATGCATATGCCTTGTCCATGTGATCTGGGAAAGAAGGTGAAGCTGCTGTGTGCTGGCTACAGCATGTCAATGAATTGTTGGAAATGAAAGCTCTGAGGTTGATGCAGGCCCAAGCAGACTCAGCCTCACCATACGTGCCAAGGCAGGATGGGAGCGAGGGCATAGGGTCCTATGCACGGAAGATTGCAGAGGCAGGCCTGGACCTCTCAGCAAGCCCCAGAGAAGTCGTCTACAACCATCCCATGGTGGGGAAGCCTGGCCCCCTGCCCTTCAACTGTCTTGCTCAGACCTAGCTTGCCATGACTGAGAGTTCTCGTCTGTGTCAGCTGTAACATTGGTCCAGCTTTGTAAACATGTCAAGGAGCTCCTGCCACAAGCTGATGATTTCCTGGCTACAATGCACCCTCTCAGATGGACTCTTGCAGGTGGCTAAGGCGAGGCTGGATGCGGCCATTGCGGCAGGCTATGATCCAGACGCGGAGTTCCGGTCCATGCTGGGACGGCTGATGACTGATGATGAGCTGGAGGGCGCTGAGGTGGACGAGGATCGCCAGAAACCTGAGGCACAGAAGCAGCCACAAAGCACGACACCTGACCTTGACACAGATTTCATGGAGCAGCTCACTGAGGAGGAGCGGCAATCAGAGGAGGATGTCCTGAATCCGGTAGGCTGTCACACTACACCCAGATAGGCGCACCTTCTTGATGCAACTCTGTCGGTCTGAGCATTGTGTGCTTGAAGAAAATGCTGGCCTTGACAGTCAGCCCAGCCCTGATGTCAAGCACACGATTGCTCAAGCGATGAAGTTGCATCACGGGGGCAAAGGGTTGTAGCCGTGCTCCCGCCCTGCTCTGCTGAGAAGTGCATTGGCGCTACTGCCCTGCCCAGCGTGCTCGACATGCTCATGGCTACAGTACAATTACACGATCCTGAGCCAAAGTTCATGTGCTCTGCTTCTTATGGCAGTGGGGTATTAGAGTTAGTGCCAAGGTTGTCTGGAAGGCCTATGTCACAGCTCTTTCTTTCGCCAATCTTCAGCCCAGGCTCAGGGGAATGCATGTCATGATGCAGGAGTGGGATGCTGACATGGACGTCAAGAATGAGGTGGAGGAAGATAATCTTGCAGAGGATTTTGACAGAGCCCTGAACGAGTCCATGGCCGCCAAGGATGAGGATGGAGATGATAGAGAGGTAAGGCACTTGAAATTAAAGTCTTTACTATGTTGGTTGGGAACAGAGCCGTTTGTGGGCCACACGGGGGCGGAACAAGTCGGACTTGGCATGTGCCGTTCTGGAACGTGTCCGTGCTGACCCTCGCATGCGGAAGTTCCACAGCTTTATATGCTCTGCCACTCCCCATCTGCTTGCCAGACATCCCTGTGCAACAGGCTCTCAAGGGCCTTCACTGTCAGCTGATGTGTGCAGGGCTTTGCTGTCTGGGAAGGGGATGAAGAGGAGGCAGACAGCATCGATGACATAGTCAGCAGACTGACAGAGATCAGCGAGGACAGGGAAAGCAGCGGAGATGCCAAGAGCACTAGCAGAAAGGCTGGGCAGAAAAAGGCAGATCTCATGTCAAGGAAGCCCAAATTCAGTTGGCGAGACTTTGGCCCCAGCAGGACACCCGAGCAGACTGACTAGCTCTGCATGTTGCCTTGTGACACGCCCACAAGATTTCTGTACAAGAAAAGATCACCCATGCACTAGACAGGGCAAGTGTATCAAAGGTTCTAACACCTGCTATCGATTGTAAGCAATATGTGAGTAGAGCTTGATGCAAATACTAATCCTGATGTGCGCTCTTCACCAATCATCAATACATGGCTGGGGTCCCCTTATGCCTCAGTGACATTACTTGGCTATCACCCTGCAGCTCAATGCTAGTGCCCACCTTTACCTTCTGTAGCCTAAACGTCAGCATTTCTCATTCAAAGGAGCATCACCTTGCAGCGCAAGCCGGCAATCTCGGGGCTGTGAAGCTAGGTGCTGCTTGCTAGTGACCACGGTCTTGGATTCTCATGTAATCATTGACGGACTTCCGTTGGCACTAGAGACGCACGATGCCAAAGCGGACGGCGAATGAGTCTTTCGAATAGAGGAAGGCGTTCGCCGAACGCGTGGGGAGGCACATGCTTTGCACATGACATCAGCCCCGTGCCACCTCGTGCTACCCAGACGACTTCGGAACCACCGTTCAAGCAGAGATTAGGAGAGTAGACAAGTCCAGTAACATTGCTCAAGGGCCGAACAGCTCGTGCAGCATGCGAGAGGCTGCCGCAAGGCCTTTCGCTTGGATATGCTCTTAGCGGCACTGGAAGGGAGGGTACAGCCCGGCCCTCACAGTAACGGCCATAGAAATTGACATGCACAGAGGCGGTAGAGACATTTGACCAGCTATGGTTGCCGAGGTGGCATCGGCGCTCATGGCGTCCCACCCACCCATCAAGGTGTTCTATTATCACTATCACAACTCTATACGCTCGGAGCTGGCTGATCTATCAGCTGCTGTCACGGCATTAGAGGACGCTCCATCGGTCAACGCAGCAGAAAGCCTGGTCAGCTTGAAGCGGCGGGTGGCGTTCTTGGACCAAGTGTACAGCATCCACAGCAGTGTGGAGGACGAGGTGACCTGCATCTGTGCTCAAGCACCTGCCTTGATGTTTGAAGGCTTTAAGTATACTGAACGGTTCTTGAAAGCGTCTCGAAGTGTAAGGACGTCTCCTGAGTACGCCGTTACCTTGCAGGTGGTATATCCTGCTCTGGACCTGAAAGTCAAGAACGTCACCCATGCATACTCGGTCGAGCATGAAGATGAGGTACGAGATTCCTGCCAATGCGCCAGAGTTAGCCCTGGCCTGATGCTGTGAAATATCCAGCCTGGCTCAATGCCCCAATAGTTGCACGGGTCAGGCGGCATCACTGCATTGCCCTGAGCTGCCCTCACAGTTGTCACTGAGCGGACAACAATGCTGCAGGTAAGCACATGTCTGCACATGAAGCACCGAGTGCGTGTGCAACCAAAGGCTTAGTAGGCAGTAGTGACAGCAGGGTGTATTACAATGGAAGCACCATGCCAACAGGAAGCTGCTGCTGTGCAGGAGCGCCTCATCGAGCAGCTGTCACAGGTGGTGAGCGCAGCCATGCTGGCGGAGGGCAAGCAGAAGCGCGCAGCCATCCGGCAGCTGGTGTGCAAGGTGCAGGAGATCCACACCACGCTGCTGAAGCACCTGGCCAAGGAAGAGGAGCAGCTCTTCCCCCTCCTACTCAAGCACTTCACCTACTCCGAGCAGGCATGTCCAGTCTTCCGTGACTAAGCTCCTGTGTTCTTCAGTGGATCTGCCAGGGCATCTGCAGCTCATCAAATGACCTGGGCCTGGCCTATCTGTAATCCATATGCTAGAGCTTCATGCAGGAGTCAGTGCAAGCAAGGCAATGAAACTTGTCCTACATGTAGCAGCAAGTGATCACAAGGTCATCGTGATAGATGTCCTCTTTGTGATGCAGGCGCAGCTGGTGGCGCAGCTGCTGTGCTGCATCCCGCTGACCTCAGTGGAGCCCGTGCTGACGTGGCTGACATCAGCAATGCCCCAGTGCGAGCAGAAGGACCTGCTGCTGCAGGTAATTCCCCTCTTCATAGCATTTGACTCCAGGCACTCTCCCAGCTGCGCACATAGCACCTGCAGGTGGCACTGCGGCTTCAAGCGCTCTAATATGCTGCACTCCCAGCAGGCTCAGCTTCTGCCCCTCAGCCCTGCTGTTGCATGCACACTCACCCACTGCAGACGCTTCCTGAGGCTCGTGTCTAGAGACTTCACTTGCTGATCCTCGAGTGGCGCCGCAGATCCAGCAAGTGGTCCCGGACAGCATGCTGCTGCAGCTGCTGGTGGCCTGGCTGTCCCCTGGCAGCAAGGCGCTATCTCTGGCGGGGCCGCACGCCATCGACATCGAGAGTGTGCGCCCCTGGAAGGAGGAGGTGCCCCCGGAGCAGCCTGAGTGCTGCCGGGTAGCCCTAGGGCTGGACCCGCTGGGCTGCCCGCTGGCCATGCCGGGCAGCAAGCCCAGCGAGGTTGCCCTGAGAGCCGGGAAGCACCATGCGCCCCTGAAGGTATGCCTCACTGGCGAACACTCAGCACGTGTAAGTGCTGCATCTGGAATGCAGGTTGTGAGTGGCTACTCCTAAGCCTTGCCTGCATGGGATGAGACTGCAGCATGTGTTGCAGCTGCGGTGCACATCCCCCTCTTGATTGCTTTGGCATCTCTGTAATCATGCTGGGCAGGTCTTGTAGGTGTGTCGGATCTGCCTCGTAATGCAGCTCATGACCTCATTTGTCTGCTGTGCAGCACATTGCACATGTGCACGCAGCCATCCGGTCAGCACTGGACGCGTTTGCCAGCGAGGCGGCCTCGCTGGCAGGCTCGGAGAGCCTCAAGCCGGCTGCGCTGGCAGCGCTGGTGGAGCGCCTGCGCTTCCTGCGTGCTGTGTGTTCCTACCACTCTGCCTCAGAGGATGATGTTCTATTCCCAGCTGTTAGGTGGGCACTCTTCTCATGCTCATCCCCACAATTCCAGTATCGACATCTGCAATATTGACAAACATACTTGGCCATCGCTGATGCCGCTATAGCTCCTGTACTGGAGGTTACTGCTCGCCGTGTCATCTGCCTTGCTTGTTATGGCAATGGAGAGATGCTACATGGGCACATTAAGGCGTCCACTGCCCACAACTGTCAGTGATGCCAGTTTCAGCAAACATGTCTGGCTGCAGGCTATTGACCACAGGGCACGAGGCCAGTCAGTGCCTGGCGTGCGAGGCAGATCACGAGAATGAGGGTGCTCTCCTGGAAGACGTCAGCCGCCTGCTTGGGGACGTGCGGGCTTCTGTCAGGTGTGCTTTGCTTGCCCTGCCATGACATGCTCTGCTCTTTGCTGAATGTATTCAATGCGAGCTGCGCTGGCCGTCACCTAAGTGCATGACAATGGAGCCTGCAGAAATGTGGACGGGTGTGTTTATTTTTAGCCTTTGGTGCCCAGGCTGTGGTTGTGATGCTGAGGGTACTCACTATGCAGGCGAGGGGCCCAGGAGGTGCAGGGGCTCATCGGAGACCTAAGAGCGGCTGCAGATGCAGCCAGGTCTGCAATCACAGGTGGGTCAGCAATTTGCTTGAAGCTCTGATGGGACCTCGGTGACTTCCCTTCTCTAGAGCAGCATAATTGAGGTCTTCTGAGTTATAGATCTGAAGACCCTGGACGGGTTGCCTGTGTTTGAGTGTGTCACACTTCACCATGTTTTGTATGGGGTAGCTAGCGTCTGTCTGAAGAGACTCAGCTTTGATCTACGGCTGGTTTGTGGAAGGACTACGCATCGGTCCAGAGCTGGCGACTTTCAGCAGCAGCTTGCTACCCAATACAGGAAGGAGATATCTTTTGGGTATTGAGACTGCCTCAACTCTTGTAGTGCCCCTTTGATGCAAGTATATGCTTTGTCTGCAGGGCATATGGCGCGGGAGGAGGCGGATGTGCTGCCGCTGCTGGAGGCACGGCTGTGCACGAAGCAGCAGCGCGACATGGTGTGGCGCACGCTGCAGGCCATGCCCCTGCGCCTGCTCGAGCGCGTCCTGCCCTGGCTCGCAGGTGCTGGACAAACTCCTTCTGATGCCATTGCAATGCCTGGCGCAGCAACATGCATGCAAGTTGTCGTCAAGCCTCTGAAGGTTCGAGCCATTGCTGCCCTTGCTTCTGGTGCTGGAGGTTGTGCAAGGGCTTTGAGCTGCAGAAGCTGGGCAGCAGGAATGGTCCCGTCACCTCTGGGAGCTTGCACTGTGTGCCTGGTAATCCCCAGGTGACCATGCCTGCTTGTGCGTGGCATCTGCTCACCACTGCACTGTCTGCTGCAGAGAAGCTGACCGAGGAGGAGGCGCGGGCCATGCTGCAGGACTTGCAGCTGGCAGCACCTGCAGATGAGGGACCGCTGGTGGGACTGCTGTCCCGCTGGGCTGCCCGTGGCCGCCAGGAGTCTCCAGAGCCCCAGGTACGCCTACACACTATCTTCCTCTTTCTGCACTTTGCTGAAGTTGGCGATCTATATGTCACCATTCCTCTTGAGTGGCATTTGCCAAGCAGGAAGAGCCACGGCTGATACCATAGCTGGCAATCTACCTCCTGAACTTGGATATGCTTATGTACCCCTGAAGCAGTCTATGCGGCAACCATCTGACCTCGCAAGATGTGCTTCAAGGGTTGATGCATGTGCAGGGGCAGGACGACCCGAAGCAGTACAGCAACAGCACATGCGGCGTGCATCTCACTTCCAGCACGACTGCAACGTCCAGCAGCGCAGCCGCCGAGCGCCCTGCGAAGCGCCGGCGCGGGCACGATGGGCGGCCCGCAGCGCCCGAGGTGTACGCCAGCTCAGCCGGAGCAACCGACCTTGCGGCGCATGCGAGTGCTGACACAGCAATCATGCCGGCAATCGTGGAAGAAGGGCATGCAGAGAGCGCTCAGCAGCATGCGTCTGCTCCCCCGAGGAGCGATGGTGTCAACCCCATTGATCACATATTTCAGTTCCACAAAGTGAGCAGCAGCCTCCCTCACTAACTCCATTTCTGATGCACATGCCTCAGCGCAGCAACCAATACTCCTGGATTGCTGGTAGTATGCAGCATTCCACATGACTGCAAACCTGTGGAATATGTAAAGCTTCGGATAAAGGTCTTATGGACAGGGTCTCGGCCTAGCCACCGTAAGGCCTGTCACATATTGATAATGAAAATGTTGAGCACACACAGAGGTTGATAAAGCAGGGACAACACCGTGGGCAAATGTGCAAAGCTCTGAGGTTGCTGCAACATTGCAGGCATTGAGAAGAGACTTGAGAGCACTGGAAGATGATGCCAGAGCGCTGGCGACCGAGCTGGAGGATGCAACAGACTGGAATCCAGGGCAGGGCTCGTTGCAGCAGCTGGAGGGGCGCTTCCTGTGCCTGGCTGGGATGTACAAGGCCCACTCACAGGTATCTTCGCGGGACCTTTGTTTTTGTGCTTGCCTGTCACAACTTCTGGCAAGGCAGGTGGGGTGCTGCGCCATACCAGATCCTGCTGTCTTTGCTCTGTGGAGAAGCGCAGATGTCTCGGCGCTCTGCTGCTCATGAGGGCTTCTGTATAGAGATGTGCCCTACATCAGAACATCTGGATTGTCATCTGTACAGCAGGGAACATTGTTCCCCTCAACCTGCTCAGGCAAGTGTGAGCCAAACGCTTCCTTGTGTAGGCTGAAGATGAGATCATCTTTCCAGCTCTGGAAGCAAAGGAGGCGCTGTCCAACGTCAGCCATGCGTACACACTGGACCACCAGCAGGAAGAGGAGCTCTTTGACGGCCTCCATGCTGTAAGCCTTTTCTTTGGATACCTTCTCAAGGGCAGACCTTGCAGCTATTCCTTGCAGCTGACCTCTCCACCCCTGTTAAGTCTAAACAGGCAGATTTCCCAAGAGCTGACAGCCCTGAGAATTAGCATGTTGCGAAAGGTGTTTGAAGGCGTCTGTACAGGACAATGAACACTCAAGGGCCAGATAGAGGAGCAGTCATACGCAAGATTGCCAGCATGCATGGCAGAGGCAGTGCAGACTCACACAATTGCTGAGACCCATAAATGTTGCATGCAGGCTATGGATGCCATCAGGGCGAGCAAGGGCGCTGAGGAGGCGCGGAGGCATGCGGCCACGCTGCAGAGGCTGACAGCCGCCACGCGGGCGTCCATGGAGCAGCATGTGCGGGCTGAGGAGCAGGAGGTGTGTTTTGAGATCCTACCTTCTGATTCATGCCACCTTTGCCTGACGACCTGGGCAGATAATCTGGAGAGCGGGATCATGCCAGCAGTTTGGGCTGGGCAATGGTTGTGCAGTCTTCCTATGCCTATTCACCATCATGGGAACTGCCTCGGTCTCTGACGTGATGGTCAAAGGTGTCGTCACACCCGGGGCCAAGCGAAGCTCACAAGCAGCGAGTCTGCTGGACGTGCAGTACATGACACTCTGTTGCTGTGCAGGTATGGCCGCTGTTTGCAGAGCATTTCACCGAGCAGGAGCAAGAGCACCTGGTTGGGCAGATAGTGGGTAGAACAGGGGCAGAAGTCCTGCAGGCCATGCTGCCCTGGGTCAATGGTGAGAGCACTTCATCCCTGATAGAATTCTTGACAGTGCACCCAGTCCCTCAACGGGCTTTGTGCTTGAAGCTCATGTAGCAATGAGTCCTGACAAGAAACTGAGCAGGGTGCTCAGGTCAAGGACACAATCCCTCACCTTGGATACCTTGCAATATCAGCCAATCTATTCAAAAAGCAGTTTGTCTTTGTGAGTTCCGTATCGCTTATTGACATCATCATACCTCTCTCCTGATCGTACGACAGCTTTAGTTGTGAAGAGCAATGCTCCATAATGCTTGGAGTTGTCGTGATCTCCATTGTGCTCGTGCAGAGTCTTTCACAGAGCAGGAGCAGCGCAACATGATGGAGTCGCTGCGCTCGGCCACGCGCAACACCGGCTTTGAGCGCTGGCTGGACGCCACGCTGCGGCCGCAGCCCCAGGCCGACGCGCCCGCTCTGCCCGCCGGTGACTCGCCCAAGGTGCCTGCTCACCCCCTCCCCCTGCATCAGCTGAGGGCAGCTCAAGATAGGCTGAGCGGCTTTTGTTCTCCCTCTGATGCAGCTCCTTCAGCGTACCCGCATCGTCCCTGGATACGTCTGGACAGGCTGTGTTCAGGACGGCATACTGTCCTCCCTGGCATTTGGCCTTGGATGCAAGTCAGTGATCTTGCATGAAGATGGCATATCCTGTCAGCTGCCTGCTTACAGCTCTGAGTGCTGCTTACAGGCGGGAGGAGGCAGCAGCCAGCAGGGCAGCCACCATGGCAGCGACCTGGCGCTAGCTGAGGTTGTCGAGTACCTGGGCAGCACCTCAGGCGTTGAGCCGCATGTGTTCCGGCCCGGCTGGGAGGACATTTTCAGAATGAACCAGAAGCAGCTCGAGGTATCTTCATGACCCAGTGCCAGTTGATTCGATGAGTAACCATTGCCATGGCCTGCTTTGACAACACAAAACCTTGTCTGCTAACACGTTTGTATGAGAGCAGACCTACAGCACATCAAAATCCTTTAGTTGCAGGGAGCCCCCTTTGATTTGACATCCATCACATGAAGAGTGCCACGCAGCAGTCTTGACCATGCATGACATGCTGGTATGCAGGAGGCCATGAGAAAGATCCACAACGACAGCAGCCTGGACCAGCAGCGTAAGGCGTACCTGTCCCAGAACATCATGGCCTCCAAGTACATCGTGGCCCAGCAGAAGCGCATGCACGCCATGACCTGCAGCCACAGCATCCGCAACTTCTATGACCCTGGCCGCTCCGTGCTGGGGTGCCCTCACTACCAGAGAGGGTGCGCCTTGATTCCTCCCTCTTACAATTCACAGAAGTGGCGAGGCTGGGCTGGGTGATGGCAAAACATTGGGGTTTTGCTGCTGTGTGCCAGGTCCATGCAGCCCCATCCATCATGTGCAACATTAATTACATATGGTCTCAAAGGGATGAAGCAGGGCTCTGATGCCCTGGGAAGATGCCTGTTGCCTGACTTGACAGGAGCTTGCGCATGCAGGTGCCAAGTGCTGGCGCCGTGCTGCGGGCAGATGTACACCTGCAAGAAGTGCCACGACCAGGAGGAGGACCACCAGATGGAGGCGCAGAGCGTGCAAAGCATGGTCTGCATGGCCTGTGGCCTCAGCCAGCCCTCTGCAGGTGCCTTTGCACATACCTCCCTCAGCTGCTGTGGATGGTCGTTGGCCAGTGATGCTGTAGCTTGCAGTATTTCCTCACTTTCAGATTTTATCCTGGTCTGATGCGTGCCTTGGATATGTCACATTATGTCCCCCTCTCTAGACCTGGTAAACAGAACACCCTGGCTTCTGTGTGACTCTCCCTCAACAGTAGGATGTCGTGCATACAGCGCAAGCTCCAGAAGCCCTTCAGCAGCCCTGAAAGCGTGCATGCACTGCGCAGCGTCCTGCACTGGCTGCGGGCAGAAGATGGCGCGCTACTACTGCTCAATCTGCAACCTGTGGGACGATCAGCCCGGCCGCGACATCTACCACTGCCCCTTCTGCAACCTCTGCCGCGTGGGGAAGGGCCTGGGCATCGATGCCTGCCACTGCATGGACTGCAACACCTGCATGCACCTCAGCGAATACGCCACGCACAAGTGCCGCGACCTCGCCACCTGCCCCGTCTGCACCGACACCCTCTTCGACTCCTCAGAGCCCTACAGGGTGCGCTGGCTGCCTGCATGCCTGTTGAGTCCTGACCTGCACATCCTGTCATGGAAACTGGCTGGAGACGCAATGCCATCTACCATTGTTAGAGCATCTGTGTGAGGTCTCTGAACAATTTGCAAGCATGCGCTGGCGCCTGTCTCTCCATTCTGATAATACCATGCACATGAAACCTAACGTGCTATCACTGTCGTGCCCAGCTGCACAACCCTTGAGAAGAAGGGTGTTCCCTGTGAGTGGCAGAAGCGCTGACGTAGCCCGGTTGGTGCTGCAGGAGCTGCCCTGCGGCCACTTCATGCACTCGCACTGCTTTGCGCAGTACACGCGCTTCAACTACAGCTGCCCCGTCTGCAGCAAGAGCATGGGCGACATGAGCATCTACTTTGGCATGCTCGACTCCATCGTGGCCAGGGACCTTGCTGACCTACCCCCAGCCTACCGCTCACGCCAGCAGGTCCGCCATCTGTTCTCTGCCCTTATAAACATGCATGATGCTCAGCAAGATAATACTACAGCCTGCACAAGATGCACATGCACCTCTCCAGCGCCACATCTGGAGGGCTGGGCGGTGTTTTGCCTCCTGCAAGCATGGATCTGCTGATTCCTTTGCTTTCATGTGCTCCGGTGGATCAGGAGCTGGGAAGGGCGGTGATGCAAGTCTGATGCGTAGTGCATGATGCTCTGATGCGCTCTCGCTGATGTGGTGCTGCGGCGTGCAGAAGGTGCTGTGCAATGACTGTGGAGCGGCGGGCGATGCCCAGTTCCACTTTGTGTACCACAAGTGCCTCAGCTGCATGTCGTACAACACCCGTGTCCTATCCTGAGCGCAGCAGTTCAGCAGAGCAGCAATTTTTGGGGAAGATGACGCGCGCGTCTATCAGTACTGCAAGGAGTGATGCCAGCTGCAGCTTGCCTGTGCTTCTGTCCTCCTGAGTTGAGGTCTTATGAATTACTATTGAGATGTTGCCCTGTGCATGCTACGCCGCACACTCTGATGTATGCGAAGCTGCCTTGTAGTGTCAGCTTTCTTTGTCGTTGGAGACAATGTCATTTCTCAGTTAAACTGCTTGCTTTGACCGACAGATCCATGATGATGTGGGAGCCTAGGAATACTTCCTCCCAAAGTGATGAAATTTGAGTTGACAGCTGATTTCGAATGTGGATTGGTTGAGCAGACACGTTGGAAGCGTACATGCATGGTGTTGTAGATTGAGCATGCATATGCTTTGCGCAATGTTTGTGTAGCCCAGGTCGTCAGTGGCAAGGCAACAGCTGGCCTCGTGTGAGTCAAGTCTTGCTCAGGACGGTCAAAATGTAACAAATACCTACCACGTGGCAGGCCAGCCTGGCCCTACGGCGCACTTCAGCAAGCTTGGCTAGTGCTTGTGCAAAGATGAAAGACTCTGTTGTAGCCTGCTCGATATGTTCCACCATATGGATGCTGCCACATGTCAGATCTTGCTTTACTATATATGACCTAGCTAGCTACAATGATCCTGCACTTTCTGCAACCAGCCGCCTGTGCACATACGGCCATGTGTGCCAGCATGTCAGACAGTGTGCAGCAGAGGCTCTCGCTTGGAGTCCGCCTCCAAATCTTTCGAACCTCGACAACAGCAGAGGGTTCTGCCTAGCCAGCTCCCAACTCGCTTGAGCCCATCTGTCAGCGGCTTCAGAATCTGCACAACAGAACACACAATCTGAAGTGCCCCTCCCTACTGCACGCTGTCAAACAGTGTTTGCAGTTGTTTTCAGTCTCTATGTGACTTTTGTTGGTAAGTGAGCTGCCGTCTGCCACTCAAAATGGCCTGCCCATGAACTGCTCATTCCAAGCGCTGACAAGTTGCTTCCGGCTGAAGTAGTCCCTTGCCGCTACCAAGGTGTGAGGCCTGTGTACATCAGACAGGCAAATCCATAGACAGCGCCACATGAGCAGTATCTAAACGTTTTTACGGCCGAGGCCTGTAACAGACAAGATACAAAGTGGACAGCCCCGCAAGCGGTACCTGTGCAATTTTGCGGCCAAGGCGTGCATTCCAGGCGTTGGCCTTGTCGCGCTTGCAGATGCGGTCCATGCGCAGGCGGCCGCAGGCATCGATGCAGTACGAGGACGCCATGTAGAGTGTGGCCACGGCTCCCACACTGGTGGTAGCTGCGATTATGAACATGATGATCATCTGGTATCGCGCCGCCTGCATCAAAGATGTCTAAGGATCACCAGGCATTGACACAATGCACTGACGTCATGTACCGCGTAGCCACGGCTTTGTCGTCAGTGGTAGCCGAAGTGACGATGATGATGATATTTGGTATTGTGCCGCCCAGGCAACATGTAGTCAGCATCATGAGCTCGTGTCTACAGTCGCACAGCCCCTGTTCTCTTGCAAGTGCTGCGGAGTATGGCAGGAGCAAGTCTTAGGGAGCTCAGGGATGGTCACAAATGGATGCACACCTGGCTAGGGTCCGAGCCAGACAAGATCTGACCAGTCATCATGCCTGCACAGGCAGGAGGTCTGAGCTTCTGGTACTGCTCGCGTCTCAAATCACTGTTGCTTGACTGTTTACAGGAAGCTTGTCCTCGGCCCCAGATTCGATTTCATGCGTCATGTTGCCAACAAAAGGCTGAGGTGTAACATGAAACTTTTCTGTTCCAGATACATGCAGGCAGACAGCAGTCTCCTCACCTGGGATGGACACGATGCCAACCACATTCATCTGGTTGAGAATGGGCGTCAGCGCAACGCGCACGCAGCGCTGCAGCGACGCCTGCGTGGCCTCCCATCGCGTGGCCCCCAACGCCAGCAGCTGCTCTATCCTGTCCTTCCCTGCGTAGCACTAGGAAGTCTTTCATCACACCTCCTAGCATCTGCTTAGCTTCTGTGGCCACTCCACACAATGCCAAGGGCATGTGGATATCACTTCAGCATAAGGTAGCCACACTTGCATTGAGGATTCCAGGTGGTGTCGTGATGGTATCACTGTAGTATACCCAGATGCAAGTCCTTGCCACTGGTCAGTGTAGGCTCAGAGAGCTCACCAACAGCAAACTCCTCCAAGAGAGCTGTAAGTCCCACAGACACCCCAGAGATGGCATTTCCCAGCATCATGCCTGCAACACAGGGCTACAATTTGTACAAGGCTGAAGGTGATTTCTGTCTTTGGCCAGCGCCACAAGGTTCTCCACAATGTACCCCCTGTGGATGAATGGACAACAGGCTTGTCTCCAATGCAATTGCTCAGGTGCACCTTGCCATGCTGCCCAGGATGGCAGGCGTGCAGATGTACAGATGGTAGCCCACAGGAGCGCACCCAGGATTGGGATGAAGTACTGGGGAGAGTACCAGGGCTCTGTCCGGACCACCACCAGCAGAGTGTAGGTTAAGAAAACAGCCGCGCTAGCCCCAATGCACATCAGGATTTGCGCCAGCATCCCCTGCAGTCATGGTGCACCTTCACTTGACCCGGAGTGTCCTGGTAGAGTCTGCTGCCCATGGTGTGAGCTCGGTGGGAGTTGGAGTATTTATGGGATTGTATGTAGCACAAGTGCCTTGAGTATTATTGCATGTGCGCCAATTGGCGCATAACTCTGCAGAGCAGGTGTGCAGGGCGTATGGGGTATTTTGTGCCGACGCTGATTGAGCATACCGTATAGGAGTATGCAGGGCGCTGAGAGGCTTCCAAGCAGCCCACATAGAGCATGAAGGAGGCGTACAAGAGCACGAGCCACCACTGGTTGTAGGTGAAGATTGGGACAAGGATGTAGCCCAGCAGCGTCAGCTGCACAATGCACCTGCAGTGATAGGAGATCATCTCATGCCATGCAGAGCATCTCATGTCGCGCTGACCAGTCTTGCAGGATCAAGCACATCTCAGCCTCCAGTTCACAAGCTGAAAGAATGTTGATACGTGGGCTATGCGGATGATGCGCACCTGATGGCTCCCACAGCAAGCTGCCAGTGCATGTCGAGTTTGAGCCATAGCGAGACCAGGGCGTTGACCAGAATCACTGCTGCTCCCAAGGCGACCTGCCAGGGGCTGATGTAGTAAGGACCGGGCGCTCCGCTCTGGCTGACGCCGCACAGCATGGTCCTTTCCGGCGGGAGCAAGGCTGGCTGCTCCATTACTGGTATTAACAAATGCAGTCACAGCCCTTATAATATTCTTCTGAGCGTCAAGCTGAATGCCTCAGGGGCTGGAACACCAGCGTCGCCCTTCCATTGTATCTCTATGACGCGGTGGAGCACACCACTATATGCCGTGCAGCATCCCAATGTGCAGTACGAAAAGCGTTAAGGACTCGCAGGACTGTCAGCGACATCTGGTGCGATACGCAATCATCACACGACCTGCTGCTAGTCTGATAGATGAGTGCGATGCTCTGAGTCGATGTCGGAATTATGGCAAGGGCAGCTCTCCATCAGAGGGAAGCTACCAACGGTCCCTTCAGCAAGCTCATGTATATCATTGGTATCTATACATATGTGAGTGTGACAATCCCTCATAGTACGACGGGTCGACTGAAGACTTCTCAAAGCAGAAAGGGGGCGGTGTTGCATGCGTGCAAGCGGACAGATAGACCAGGCACCACAGTTCCTCGCATGGTGCAAGACGCAGGGAATTGCCTTGAGGAACTGTGGGATCCAGCACTATAAAGATACAGGCAGAGGTATTGGCGCAAGCGAGGATATCCAGAAAGGAGAAGTCATCCTCAATGTGCCAGATGATGCCGTTCTTATGCCGAGTACATGCAGTATAGCTAAGGCAAGAGCAGTGACGTCGCGCTCCTTAGGATTCGGCAGCGTGAAAACCACAGCCTTGACTCCCAGCGCTGCCATCATGACATGCTTGAATGGCAACCCCTCGGCACAGCCAGGGTCCTGCTGCAAGTGGGTAGCAACAGCTTAAATGGCTATGCGCAGGAGCTCCGAGAAGCCCAGCTGACCAACGAGTCTTTGAGTCGCCATGCTGAGCTCAGCGGGCTCACGATTGCTCTCATGTATGAGGCCTGTCTTGCAGAGGAGTCCAGGTGAGGGCCTCTCTTTGTCGCAATTGCACTGCAAAAAGTATGCTGCTCATCTGTGGGTGCTACTGTCACTCCTACTCTTTGCACCTTGCCCAGCTTGCAGGCCGGGCAAGTGTCAGGGCACAATGCAGGTGGGCAGGGTACATTGCCTTTCTGCCCAAGAGCTGCCCAGGGCTGCCGCTGTTCTGGGCAGCCGAGGACTTGCAGCGCCTCAAGAGCAGCTCTGCTCTGGACAAGATGACAGGCCGGGGCTGCTCCTACACCCGCTCTATGGAGCAGCCATCAGAGGCAGGTCCCCACAGCCTCTCCTTACATGCAAGCTCGTATCAGGCCCAACACGCACCCCGGATTTGCCTACCAAGACAGAGGGCTGAATGCTTTGAGCCTTATTGGATAAGGTGGCACTGTCCAGGTGCCGCTGGGCACATGATACCGCACATGGGAATGCATTCACGTGCTCATCAGCATGTAGGTATTGCCATGTACATTGTGTGACCTTCAGCATTTGGACAGTGCCACCATTGCTGAGACTGCCATTTGAAGGGCAAGTGTCAGTCTGTGGAAGCACAGATCATGGGTGCTGCTGCAGGTAGCGCAGCGATATGCCGCTACGGTTGCACCGTTCCTGAAGAGCTGCACGCGTACAGCAGACGTGCTGCCGCCCAGTAACATGAGCACTCAGGCGCTGTACCTCTGGGCAATAGCCATCATCTCCTCCTATTCCTTCACAATTGGCAGTGACAGGTACAACATCCCACACTCTGCAAAACATCCCACTCTGCAATCAACACATCATTCTCCCACCATTGTCTGGCACAGTATAGCAGCTCTGTCCCTTGCACTGCATGACTATGCTCTCCGACTCTGCATGTGTGGAATTGCATTAGAAAATCTTCGCGTTTGAAGCAGTCACTGAGAATAGGGTGAGGCTCATGTCTTGCAGGTTCCAGGCCATGGTTCCTGTTTGGGACGCTGTCAACCACGTGACAGGGCAGTGCAACACACGCTTGCACCACTGTGCTGAGTTGGGAGCGCTGCAGATGATTGCCACAGCTCATATAGCAAAGGGACAGCAGGTGCCAGCGTATAGCTGAGGCTGGCCGTTGAGCATTAAAGAAGCAGGCTGTGCGATTATGCAGACAGTACCTGGAGGTTGTGCCCTGCATGTCCCTGCATGTACCGTGAGCTCTGAGGATTTCTGGGTACATCCCCCACTGTAAGTGTGATATGCAGGTGGTCAATGACTTTGGACCCCTGTCAAATGGGGAGCTGCTGAGGCGCTATGGCTTTGTGGAGTGCTCAGACAATCCCCATGACTGTGTGGAGCTCTCCGTTGAGGATGTTATGCAGGTCAGCACTCCGCAGCTTCATCGGAATTGTCCCTTTTATGTGCTCGTGTTACCAAATTCCTGCACTCAAAAGAGAACTGCCCATTGCGTCCACATGCCTGGATGCCCGAACAAAATCGACAAGCTCGCTCATGCCGAGATGCGCTTAGACAACCCCTATCATGCCGTGGTTGCCCAAAAAAAGGGAGGCCCAAGGGCATCCTGCATGTGCAGAACTGCGAGCAGTGGAGGGCAATGCACGCCCAGCAGCCTCTGCCTATGCTAAACGCAAGCGGTAAGAATTTGAGCAGAATTGCTGATGGGGAGGCTAAGCGGCAGGTAGCGGGAAAGTGCAGCGTGTCAGCATCTGCTTCAACAGCAGCCTCTGACCTGGCCAGCTGCAGTTCAAGGTGCTTGACATTTGTATTGTCTCTGACACCTGCGCGTGCTATGATCAAGTCCATGCGTGCCTTGTGCTTGAGCAGTACAGGGCATTATGACAAGAAGCCCTTTATCAGGTGCCGGGAGGATGTTGGTATCCATGCTGCTGTGTGTCTCAGGCAGCGCTCTCAGATTGGTGCCTGAGAGATCAGGGGCTTGCAGGCAGGCAAGATCAAAGGTTGCCTCAGTGATACCCACGGCATGGCAGGAGCGCCTCTTTCCTAGGTGCGGCTGGTTCTGGGTTAGCGCAGCAGGCGTCCCAGAGCCCCGGCTTCTCGAGGCTGTGCGGCTGCACTGTCTGCCTGAGCAGGACTTCTGGCGCGTCCTCAGGCGCCTCAGTGCATGCCAGAGAAGTGGGGATGCCCCGACATGCGAAGCGCGCGACGTACCAGCAGGGTTCAGAGAGTGCCTTCAGTTCGTTGTCAGAGCGCGCAGAGAGCAGTTCGGACTGTCAGGCGACCAGAGCAAGAGCATTCATGAGACTGCTGCGCATGCGAAGAGAGCTGGTTCAAGCGCAACTTTGGGCAATGAGCAAGCAGGCAGCATAGTAGTGAGCGGGGAGCTGCACTGTCTGGATAAGCTTGACAAATACATCAGTTCCACTTCACCAGAGTCTCTTGTACAGCAGTCGCTTACAGTATGGCTGAAAAGGAAGAGTAGGAAGCAGAAAGATATATAGACGCATTGCAGACATGATAAAATGCATTGTTTGCAGTGAAATGATGGCAAAGCTTAAGCTTACAGTCTACCATCTTGTCTGAAGCCTCCTATAATGAGAGCTTGTTCAGGCCAGCGCTTGGGTGCATAGCTGCAAACACATGAAAATGCAAACCACCTTGCGTAGCTTCGCCACTCACACACATTACATCCCTGCAGTAGCAATTGTAAGTTCTGAATGTTTCTTCGCAGCTGCAGACCCACCAGCAGCTAAGGAAGTATCATTGGTGCTCGGCCGGTGTTGAAAGTTGTCTTCTCGTCCTTTGTCTTGATGCATATGTGGCACCCTCGATGACCCGATTAGGAACCTCAGACACACTGTTGCCACCTCAAAATCTCTGCTGCCTTCGACAAAGAGCGCAGGTGCACCCAAGGATCCACTAGTGCTAAATCTGCTAGCAGAGCCGTTGGGGCTCCCCGGGACACACTCTGATCAGAGAGATGCAGGACCCGGCATTGCTGGCATTTCATCCATAGTGAAGGATCACCATCTACATTGCGCTCAACATGCAATGCTGCGTTTCCTCTAAGCTACCTTTATGCAATGGTGCATCTGGTCTTGTGCGCGCTGCTCAGCATCTTTCTCACACCAGCACTCCTACAGGTATCGTCAGGCTGATATGCTTCGAAAAGCCTCATGAGTAGTAGGAAGCGCTTGAGGATGGCTTTGCACAGCGCCAGACAGCTGCAATGCATGCATTGCTGTGCAAAGGACTCCTGCGAACAGCCTGGCTCTGCCCTATCCATGAAGTGGGAAAAGCGACCTTTCTTGCAGATTTGCCGCTATAGCAGCCACGCGCACTCATGCTTGTTTGTGCCTTCACGCTACTGCTGTTCTCATGAGCTCATGTCTCCTCAGCTGGTAGAACAGCAGGTATGCGCGGGTGTCATTGATGACGCGGTCAACCGGCACGTACGACAGGTCCGCGTCATCGAAGCGCAGCCACTTGTTGTCGCGCTGGCGCACGTCGGCGGTGTAGTGCCCGGCCGAGGGCGTCTTGCCGTGGTGCAGCACCGCCGCGATCAGCTCGTACTCGGCGCCGCCCCGGTGGCGGGGCTCCGGGCACAGCTCCGCGATCCAGCTGGGCTGCATCCTGCAGGCAAGGAGATTCTTGTCATGAGGTTGAAGGTGCCGGAATGGACGGCTTCAGGGCACAGTCCCGCAACCCATCAAGCCTGCCATCTACACACTGGATGACCGGGTATGCGATCATCCAAGCCAGGGTACCCTATGTCCGTGGTGCCTCTGCACAGTGTCCTTACAGCAGGCATCAGCTTGCAGTGCTGGCTGCTCCATGGACACAGAGAGCAGAGACTCTGGACATACGATACCACACATGGGATGGATCAGAATCCAGAAGCCAGCACGGGCATTCCTGACACCTCCGCCAATGCGGGCATCCTGGTGTCTGCTGATAGCCAATCGAGGAGCCAGGTTTTCATCTGCTGGCAATCAAGGATGGGGTGATTTAGTGTCCACAAGGAGACATGTACAGAGGTTTGGAAAGCCATTGGCAGTGTCATGGGCGGGGCGATGGGAGGCCGCACCGGAGGCGCTCGCCGTAGTTGATGGGCTTGTGGATCTTGCCGGTGCCGTTGAGGGTGTAGCTGAAGCGCTTGAGGTGCAGCACCAGGATGCGCGGCAGCTGGAATAGCTGCACCACCTTGCGCGCCGTCACCGCCTCGCTGTTGTCCTTCACCTTGTACCCTGCGCCACCCGGCAGATCTGCTCAGCGCTCGTCATTTGAAGGAGTGGCAAGAGGCGCCTTGGGCAATCACAGCTGTCAGCTCATGCATCACCCGCTGCCGGTGGCTTGAAATTATGGATGACGCAATCGCGATGACGCACCCCAAACCAGGCTGACAGTTATGATACACAGGGCACTGCTCTGTGAAATCAGTACTTTGAGCCCCTCAGATGCGCTATCAGCCATGTCTGGTCGCCAAAATGTCGCCCCTGGAACAAATGGCAAGGTGAACCATTGAAGCTCTGACTACGTGTGCCTTTTGGGCAGAGCAAAAGCTTGCAGCATACCTGTGATGGTCTCGGGGCTGGTGAAGGCGTTGAGGGCGTCAGTGATGGAATGGACGTTCTCAGGGTGAATGTCCAGGTGGACCAGGAAGCAGGGCTCCAGGGTGGCGCTGGGAGGAGCGCCCTGGGCCCTCACCTCGCTGCGCAGCGCTCCACCAAACAGGTCGCTAGCCGGCGTGACGCCTCCCTGCAAGCCAGTACCTCCTCGCCATCTTTTGGCCTCATGTAGAAAGGGTGAGTGCTCTCATGAGATCATGTGTATGCAGACGGGGTTTCTCCACGAGCAGCCATTAATCCTGGGCATTCCAGGCTGAGGCGCAAAGCGGCATGCCTGCATAGGCGTCTGGCAACCTGTGCTCCTGCCCTCTGAAGCAATCCTGTGCAATGTGTCTCTTTGGCATAGAAGGTCACACCTGCAGGGAGGTGGTGCCGCGCGTCACAGCCTTGCGCTTCTTGCTGCGGCCCGCCGTCAGCCACTCCTCGCCATCACCCTCCTCCTCAGGCTTCTCAGTGCCGTTGGTGGCGGCGCCGGGCGCCGCGCTGATGCGCGCCTTGAGGCGCAGCAGCTCCTGGTGCGCGCTGTCCAGCAGGAAGCTCAGGAACTCCTGCGCGTCCTCCTGCTGCCGGTTGGCTGCCGCGGCCGCGGCAGCCGCCGTGCTCACTGAGGTCTTCCCTGCAGTAGCCACTCAAATTGAGATTGCAGGAACACTTTCATAGCGGAAGCAGCACATGCAGGGGCACCGTCTGGTGCGCATTGATCAGTAAGCTCGTCGTAACTGTGCTTCAGGGGGTACCAGGATGCAACAAAGGCGAATCGCAGCTTACCATTGGAGGTGGGCAGGGGCTGGCCGTTGTCGGGGTTGAAGCGGTTAACAGTGGGGAACATCATGTCCGGCAGCAGAGCCTGCTGGTTCAGCCTGGCGGCCAGCGTAAGACCAGTCGCCCCCTGCGCAGTGCAGCACAAGAGGTCAGGGTCATCCTCTTGCTTGAAGCGCACGCATTGTAATAAGAAAGGCACCCTGACAGCTGGAGGTCGACTCTGGCCACATCCTCTCTTCATGCTGCAGCCATTGAAGGCATGACTGTGGGGGATTACGATGTGGTGGTTGTTCCCCACCTGGGCGTTGGGCTTCGTCCATGCAGACTTGGGTGCATCAGCCTTGGCCTTGTACTCCGGGTCCTTCTTGCCCTTCTCGCCATCTGCTGCACCACCTGCATGCGCATCCGCTCTGACTATCAGCAACATTCATGCGACGTCTAGATCTACAAGGTTAAAACGCTCCTGCTTACAGATGCTCATGGCAAGACAAACAGGAAGCCGCCCATGCATGTGGGCCTGGAGGCAAGGCTGCTACAGGAGGGCATGACATAGTCAGCCGTGCAGTGTGGCAGACCTGACGACTCAGCGGAGGTGGTGACGGGCTGGAACTCAGCCGCCAGGGCAGACAGCGCATGCAGCGTGGGCAGCTCTGGGGCAGACAGGGCAGGAGAGGCCGCCTGCAGCTGCTGCAGGAAGCTGCAGAAGTCCTTGCCCCCCATCAGCGCCTGCATAGGGGATAAGGCTTGAGACTATATATGTCCTATGACTTGCTAGCGCTCTCATCAGAGCGGAATTGAAGTAGAAGCCGATGTGGAGCTTGGCAAGCCTTGGGCTTCAGCCAAGACCTGAGAGAATCTCTGCTAGCTGTAAAGGCATAATATAGGGTTTTGAGAAATCCTTGGTAACCCAGGTGGACACACCCCATGCGTTCAATGCTAATGCTACTTCGTGAGAGTTCCTACCTGGAGAATGGAGTTCATAAAGCAAAGGTTGCCAGTGTTGACAAGTCCGCGGGGCATCAGGGGCTGGGAGCTGGCTGACTCAGCAGACGACTCGTCAACAGAGGCACAAAGGCGCTGCACAGCCGCCAAAACAGGACCGCTCAGAGGCTTGGGCGGGGCTGGCTCTGCCTGCTTAGGCTTTGCTGCCACAGGAGGCTTTGGTGCTGCCGGTGCCTCTGCAGATGCTTCCTGCACACAATGACACTCATTATATGACTGCATGCACATTCGTCAGTACAAGGGCATCCTGCTGGATAATGTTCCACAGCAGGGGTGGACTACAGATATCAAGAATGACCCTGTCCTGCACAACAGTGGTGACAGGTCTGTCAGAGGGGCTGGTGCTGTAGAGAGTTAGGGTCAGCAAGGGGAGGGAGGTAGCAGGCCCACCTGCTTTGGAGCTGCTGAGCTGGCTTCAGTTGGCGGTTGATCAGTGGTGTCTATCTGAGCTGGTGTTTCTGAGGGGACATCTGATGCAGCTGTGCTTTCTGCCTGCTCCACAGGAGTGCTGTCAGCAGTCTTTGCAGCAGGCTGAGGCTCACTTTCGACTGGAGCAGCTTTCTCCTGGGGAGCGGCTGTTGCTTCGGTAGGCTCCTGGGTTGGCTGCTGTGAGCCTGATGAAGTCGCTGCAACCGCTGTCCTGCTGACTGCATGCAACCAAGCAAGAACAGTCAGTAGCAGATGGCGAAATCCCATACAGAGGGAGAGTACTTTAATCCCAAAGTCACACATGAGGGCAGAGTGACACCATGCAAAGACATGACAGGGCTAATCACTTCCGCCCACATCACAAGATAGTGCAATCTGGGAGTCTAATGCTGTTGAGGTGCCTGAAGCTCTCTCTAAATAACATGAGCATAGCACAGCAACGCGCAGGGCTGTGGGTAGTGTCCATACATGTGCTTGCATGCGCTGCGCTCCCACAGCACCTTGACGGTCACAGCTTTACTCCTGCTACTTTTGGACCGTAAAATCTCATATCTGCGGTCGTACCTGGAGGCTTGGCCGGAACAGCACGGGGCGAGACAGTGCTGTTGCCGCCTTCTCTGTCTCTGGAAGCTGCTGAGCTGTCAGGGTGAGGTTCCCGGGTATTGCGCCTGCCATCCCTGCCGCGTCCCCCCATGGGCCGCTC
The DNA here is from genome assembly GCA_963930925.1 of Coccomyxa viridis. Taxonomy (NCBI): domain Eukaryota; kingdom Viridiplantae; phylum Chlorophyta; class Trebouxiophyceae; family Coccomyxaceae; genus Coccomyxa; species Coccomyxa viridis. The sequence continues at coordinate 2,365,740 of CAWVOJ010000015.1, read as the reverse complement.
CTCTCTGCCCTGTCTTTGCACGGGCTGGCCACCTGGAACCAAGGATTACGCCTCTTAAGTAAAGGGTGAAGGGGCACATGCTTGAACTATGACTCCGTTCCTCTCCATATAAAGTGCTCGCATGTGCTGATTCAGATTGCACAAGCCCAAGGGGGGGCATGGAACTGCTGACATCAAAGCGACCATCAGATGTGTTAGGGTGGTACCTCGGCCCCGGCGCTGGGCATCCTGCCCATTGGGCCTGACAGGGTCCCTGCTCTGCCCTCTGGAGCTCCTGTCTCTACCAGCCTCGCCCCTTGAACTCTGCAGCAAACCATCAGCACTGAGATTGCAGGAAGCTAGTTGTGTGCTTCACTGCATGACCCTCTTCAGCCTGATGTGAAGGCTAGACCAGCCCCTAGATCAGTGCACAACCCATCGAAGCATCGCAATCCCATGGCAAGGCCTGCTCAGGCATGAATGGAGAGACTACTTGCTTATCACTGGGTCATGAACAGCAATCCTCAGAAATTGAGTTCAATTTGAGAAAAGCCACCCATGTCAGTATACGCCATGGCAGGGCACAGTCATACCTGGACAGAGATGCCTGACGAGGCGCTCGAGAGGGTGCGGGAGGCAGGCGCCTTGGGCGGCGGCTTGAAGGATGCGCTGCTGCCGCCCTCGCCGAGCTTGGCAGCCATGTTGGCCCACGTTTTGGGCTTTGGCGCCTCTGCCGGGGCCTGCTGGGCTGGCGCAGCTGCGGGCGCAGCGGGAGCAGCTGGCGCCGGCTCTGGAGCTGCCTTTGGCGGCGGAAGAGACTCCTGTGCTGCCTGACCTGACCTCGCAGGAGTGGAAGATGCAGCCGGTGTTGGCTCTGCTGTGGGCTGCTCAGGCGCAGTGCTTGCCTTGCTGTCTTTGCCAGTCGGGGGTTCAGGGGCGTCTGCGCTCTCCTTTTCTGATGCTTGTGTCGGCGCTGGTGCTGATGCGTGCTCAGGATGGGGTTTAGGTGCCTCAGCAGGCGCAGGAGAGTCCTTCTGCAGCGCCTCTCGTGGCTTGCTGGTAGCGGTGCTACTAAGGGAGGGGGCCGGCTGAGATGCAATGGTGCCAGCAATAGAGGAGGGGTTGTCCCCGGCTGGCTTCTCGGCCTTAGGAGGCGCTGCAGAGGCTGGAAGCTCCTGCTTTGCAGCAGCGGGAGGAGGTGCAGCTGCGGGTGGTGTTGGGGCAGCCTGGGCAGGCCGGGCAGCGGCGGGCCCCTCAGAAGCCGCCTGAGACTCGGGCGTGGGCGCGGGCATGCGCCGGCGTGCCCAGCCCGCTGTGGCAGGCAACGCGCTAGCCTGCGGTGCGGCTGCAGGGCGGCTGCTCTGCGCGGCGCTCCTCTGCTGCACTGCTGCAGCCTTTGGCCGCTGCGCTGGAGCCTGTCTAGGCTGTGCCCTCCTGTCCTGTGGGGCCTGCCCTGGCTTTGACAGAGGCCTGCTTGCATCTGTAGGCTGGGCCTTGACAGGCGCCGCCTCTCCAGCAGCAGTGCTGCTTGTGTCTTTGGGCGCAGCTGCATTGTCGCTGGCTGATGCAGACTCTGCTTGAGGTTCACCTACAGTTGTGCTCGTGCTATTGCTTTCTCCAGCAGCAGGTGCTTGTGCGGATGGCTTCGGGCCGGCACCCTGCTCAGCTGATTCTACGGCGGGTTTCTTGCTAGTGCCTGCTTTGCTACTTGTCTCCGCTTTCTTTGTCTGAGAATTGTTGCCAGTGTCCCGTGATGCTGTTGGCACCGGTTGCTCTGCACTAGAGGGAGCTTCTGGCGTAACAGCAGCTGGTGGCTTGCTCGGCTGCTCTGCAGCTGGGGTATCTGCGCTTTGCTGCAGGCTTGGCTCTGCAGCTTTGCCTGCCTCAGCCTTAGGATTGCTGGGTGGCTCTGCCGCAGCTTCAGACTCTTTGTCTTTGCTGGGCTCAGATGCATCAGGGTCTTCACCAGACACCCTAAGGATATCTGTGCTGGCCTGCGCACACCACACTCACAATTGGCGCACCATGCAAGTATTCAGGGAGTAGTGGCAGGAAGGACGCTGGAAGAGTAGGCCCTACAGCTGTAGACAACCCGAAACAGAGCTGCAGCAGGGCACGTGCGATCACAGTGGAGTTTACATGATACTACATTTGTGGAGGGCTAGGTGGCAGCGGTTCTACCTGCAGCCTAGGAGTCGTGGGAGGTTCTTCATGCTGCCAGGCACCAGCCTGGGGTGCTGGAGGTGACACATATGGGGGATGCAGGGGCTGCTCGTTGGGCGCTCCAGGCATGACTGCTGCTTGCGTGTGGTAAGGCCTTGCGGACAAAAGCGAGGTAGGACTCATCGGGGGAACTCCTTGAGAAGGAATCTGCGTCGGGCACAGCTCCCTGATCAGTCTGCAGCCATGGCCAAGCTCTGCAAGCCGGGACTACAGTGTATCTTTGTACTCTTTGATAGAACTGCGCAGGCTGATGCATGATGACATGATGCAGGCTCTGACACAGGTGCATGGGTGAGAGTGCTTACAAACTGTGGGGCGTTGGGGTGCAGGGTGTGCTGGCTGGGGCCTGGCACATAGCTGCCTGCGGGCATCTGCGGTACAGTCACGTGCTGATATGCGCCGAGGGGTACTGTGCCGAAGGGGATGGGCTGCAGCGCTCCAAACACTGGTCCCAGCGCACCCTGGCCCTGCAATAGAGAATCCCACTCTAGCATGTCGCCAACACAGCTCACATTTGATCAATTAGGCTTCTTTATGCACTTGGCTGACCAGACAGCTTTCTGCAGGCTGATGGACACATGCACTTGCTTGCACAAGAGTCAATTGAAAGGTAATCTGTCTCACAAGCAGCACTCATAAGATAAGGGCAGATATTTAGATCTATGCTCACCTGATACATTGGCGGGGAGCCTGGCCCAAACACCCCATATTGTGCCTGGTGGACTGGCGATGCTGGGTATGCAGTGATGTGTCTGTCATGTTGGTTGGGGTGGTGATGCCTCCCTGCAGATCCCCTGCCCGGCTGCTGCCCCCTGCCCCATCTGTGCCCCTGAGGGCTGCCTCTAGGACCCTGCAGTCAAAGTTTTAAAGCTTAATATTTTAGCCTGAGGTACTTGAGCCCTCTCAGACCAATTAGGCCCCCGCTCCTATGATCCATCACTTCATATTGCATGCATGGAGAGGCTGGGGAAGCGACTGCTACACGCAGTAGGGGCTATCCTGAGAATCAACAGCTGCAGGCAATATAAGGCGTTGGGCAATAGCAACCCCACACCTGGAACTGCCCGTTCTGTTTGTGCACAGGAACAGGCCCCCGATCGTTGCTGCTGGGGGCACCAGGCTGCTGGTGATGTCTATGCGGCTGCTGGCTGCCTGTGCCCTGGGAAGCGGGCGGCGTGCTCTGGGCACTGGCCGCCTGCTCGCTCTCTGCTTCTGCCCCATTTCTCTGCCCTGATGCTGCTGTCTGCTCTGCTGCACTGGAGCCAGAGCCTGATGCTGCAGGCAGCTGGGGTGTAGCTGGCAGACTGCTGGATGCTGTGGGTGGTTCTGCAGCGCTGGGCGCTGAGGGTGCGTGCGAGCTGCCAGCTGGCGCTGACTCTGCAGCCTCGCTGGCGCTGGAGGTGGCGCTTGCATTGGCAACAACTGCAGCTGCTGGTGCTGCACTTGCAACCGATGCTGCTGCCTTTGGGGCAGCCCTGCTGCTTTGTGCTGCGCATAGGGACTGCATGCCGCCTGCAACCAGCAGGCAGCACTGTCAGGCCTATGATATGGACAAGTGTGCTCCTCAACAGTGGAGAGCTATTGAGTGATACAATCAACTCTTAACATTTTCCATCACGCAGTTGGCAAACGGCAGTGAAGTGAGCCAAAAGAGACATGCCTGCTGCATTGTTGCGCGAGGAGATTGTCCCGAGGGATTGCATGTGGTTGCCGGATGATGACGCAACATTTGCCGGGCCTGGTACGGAAGGGCCTCTTTTGCGAGCATGTCCCGCTCTATCTCTGGCATTCGGGCCTCCTCCCCAGGCAAACGGCCTCTCCTCTGCCTGCATGGCGGGGGTTGCTCTGCTTAAGTATCTGCTCTTTGGCCGTGCCAAACTGCGAGCTTCACTCACAGTGATAGTTGATGCATGAGAATCTCATTAGCCGGCCACATAAAAGCCTGAAAGGCCCACCTGGTTGCTGGCATCATGGATAGCATTGCCTCCAATCCCCACTCCAGAGGAACCGTAGCCATCCTGACCCTGTCTCGCTGGTACACCTCCCTGAAGCACATACAGAGTTGGGGCTGTATTTATAAGGGCCTCCAGCAATCATGTGTCGCCACAGCCTTTTCAATATCCAGCAAGATCGATCGCAGAACGGCAAAGATAATCAGTAAAGTCTGGCGAATTTTGCTTACCCTGCCTCCTCGATTGTGTCCACGTCCCTATGCAAGTGCAAGACAAGCTTTAGAACCCCTCGGCCATTTCGTATTCTGGAAACAAACCAGCCTTGTGACCCCGAACACAGCACATTGTACCGCACAGAGCCGCCAACCATTATTTCAGACCACGTGGATGTTGTAGGTGAGCGCTGGGGCGCTACTGCTTGTTTACTCTCGCATGGACATGAGACACCTGGGGCACAAGGGCTTGGCACGCAAAGCGACAGGCGCATTCCGCCCGTGGGGAAGCCCATATGGCAATGCAACTTCCCAGGAAATTCCGCTGAACGACTGAGGAAGGTGTAGAACACGCCCATCGTAGCTGGGCAATCAAGGCAATGACTAGTCACTGGGGCCACACCTGAGCTCTGTCGCCTTCCCCGGGGGTGCGGCTGTGATACGACATTGGCCAAAGGCTCCTGCTAGGGCGCTGCTAGTCCATCTTGGCGGCTGTGCAGGGAGCGCGGTGGCTGCAATGCCTTTCATGAAGCCTCTGTGCATGCGAGAGCAAGTGCGACAGGATCCCCCGACATGACGGGGGGACCCATCGCATTTCCAAGTCACGATAAACAGCTGGGGTATTTGGGCTTAGCAAAGCGTGGCCTGTAACGCAAATACGGTAAACACTTTGCTTGCAAAGGGCATCAAAGATTGAGAAAAAAGTTGCCATGTCCTGCAGCGCACCGTTGCAAATGACAGCCCTGTGACGTCCATCATTCTGAGACATGCGCCCCTGCAGCACATCCGCAGCTCTCTCACCTCCAAATAAGGCCTTTGTCAAGATCTGCATCCCTTCTGCAACCAGGCATCGGCCGTGCGTCATTTGCCGAGGTATACCCATGTACTGGCTGAGTCATACATGCTGGTCTCTTTCGCTCTGCTCTTAGCATTGCTGACGAGCTGCATCTTACAATCTCGCAGGTAACACGTCTCAGCAGGCCGTAGCAGCCACCAAGCGGAAAAGCAAAGACCTTCAACCTCCCTACAATGTGGTCATCACTGGTGGCACCAAGGGTGTGACACAGTCATCTCAAGAAGCCTCCTTGTGAAAAGCCATGGAAACATGTCTTCACATCAGAGCACAGATCTCTGTAGAGGGGAGGAGCTGTGATGTGCAGGCGTAGGCAAGGCACTAGCAACAGAGTTCCTTAGAGCGGGGGACTCAGTCGTCATCTGCTCCAGGAGTGGTGCGCCTTTCCCCCTGTTGGCGATCTATGGACTGTCTGCTGCCTAGCTCTAGCTCATGCAATAGCAAGCTGTAAGCTCAAGTTTGTTCTGCAGGTGACAATGTCCAGAGTGTTGTGAGAGAGCTGGACGCGCTAGCAAAGTCAAATGAGGGCTCAATACAGGTGGGCCCACGGCATGACTGCATGCTTAGCCAAGAGTGATTTGATGCTTTGCTGTCAAGCTGCAAGGTAAGAATGCCGTGATGTGTGCAGGGCAAAGCGTGCAATGTTGCCAAGTCAGGGGACGTAACAGCTCTGGCCAACTATGCACAGGACACGCTGGGCACCATAGACTTATGGTGACTCCTTGCAGCAACCCATTCTGACTGCAAAATTGTTCCTGAGTATGTCTGGCCTGTCAGTGCAGTGCACACCTTGCAGATGGGGCTGTGTGTGGCTGGAAGTTATCAGACTCCAGGGCGGTGCATATCCCCATCTGCACCTATGCAGGATAAACAATGCTGGCAGCAATGCATACAAGTACAAGCCGCTGGCAGAAAGCACGGATGCAGACCTCATCCGCATTGTGGAGACCAATGTCCTAGGCGTCATGCTGGGCTGCAAGGAGGTACAAGCTATGCATAGCTTCCCCTCCTTGCCTACTTCCCTGACAACACCAGCATTTTCTGGCATCTTGTCCTCCAGTAGCCATGTCAGATCGGCAAGGTGCCTTGTTGGCATCACAGTCATCCAAGATGGCGGAATAAGGCTTTCCTGTGTTCACCGTGCTGTATGGAGGACACAGGCGAGCCTTTCTGCGGCTCTTCTGATGTCTGTCTTTGCGTTCATGGTCACCTTGTCAATCTGCTCAGTGTGAAGTGCACTGGCATACATATGTATGGTACAATGGCTGGGGTGTATTGGGCAGGCCATCAGGGTGATGAGGGAGCAGAGCGCCGGGGGGCACATCTTCAACATGGATGGCGCGGGCGCGGATGGGGGGGCCACCCCCCGCTTTGCCGCTTATGGCGCCACCAAGCGCAGCCTGGCCCAGCTCAGCAAATCCTTGCAGGTGTGCAGCTGTGTCTTCAGGATGGAACGGGGGCGTTCAATGTATGTAGCAGTCGCCCTAACATGGAGGCAACAATCCATTGGGATTGCAGCATGGACCTGCATGTTGCCTGCTGTGGGTCGGAAGCAAGGCCTGTCTGCAGTGTGACGATACTGCAGATGTATGGCTGGCGGTAATATTACATCGGGAAGTGACTGCAGGCGGAGCTGAAGCTGCTGGGCATCAGCAATGTGGGCATCCACAACCTGTCACCAGGGATGGTGACCACAGAGCTCCTCATGGCAGGTGTGCATGCAAAGCCTCACAAGCTTTCTTCAAGTGGCACTGTTCCTGAGGCTCCACTACCCCTCATCAGGCGTCAACCGAAAAGGCCCCTTGGACGTGCGCAAACTTGAACATGATGCAGATGCACATGCTGCCCGGTGGAGGACTGTGATAGTGGGTCTGGCATCACCTGAGCAATGTGTGTGCAGGCGCTGACACCCCGACAGCCAAGTTCTTCATCAACTGTCTAGCAGAGCCCCCAGAGGAGGTTGCGCGGTATCTGGTGCCAAGAATACGCAAGGTGCCGCAGGAGATGCGCTCAATTGGCGGGGGCATTGGTCAGGTGGCCTTAATATCTTCACTAATTTCTTGTGTGCAAGGGGTATCTGTGAAAATTCCACCTGGAGTAAGGGCGTGCCTGACAAAAGTTGATTGTCATGCAGGGGACATACATCAAATACCTGACAAAGACGAAGGCGTACAGCCAGATCATAGGGCGGCTTGTCACAGGCGCACGGAAGAACAGGTTTGTGCCAGAGGAGTGACACATCTGTGAGAGAGGAAGCCATAGCACGCACAAGCCTCGAGAAAGCTAGAGGCAGGGAAGTGTTAGGAATCACAGAGGATGTAGAAGTGCATCCTGAAGTGCCAGATACTGAGAGGGGATCGGACACTATAGACCGTGAGTCTCTTGGTGCCAGCAACAACTTCCTCTCCTGAAGAGTGTGATTTACATGGAAGCGTAGAGAGTGCATGTTCAGACGCAATGCAGCTGATGTGTTATGGCCTGTGAGTGACGCTGAAGCCCAGCTGCAATACTTTCTGTCGCATTTTTCCAATGAGTTGTCACAGTAGCATCAGCAGAAATGGATGCTCTGGATTGCAACCAGCAGATGCATGTGAATCAATTGTGAGGGCGTGAACTATTTTGCACGACAACGGCAGCACATAAGCTAACGCTGACTTGAGTTGTGTCGGGAAAATGGAGGCCCGCGCGAAGTGCCGTACAGAATTTCCGTACATTTCCAGATATTCACGGTAGGCACTTCCAGTTTGGCACCGTACATTTCTGGCCGCGCTTTCTCGTACGTCGTGAAAGCTCACCTGTACCACGATTCGACACAATGCAGACTCTTTCGATGCTCTGAGGGAGGCCACTCTCCAGAGGGATAGCAGTCGTGGGTAGTGCACTTTTGCAGGCCATAGGATTAGTGACGCTCGGCCACGCTGTACAGGACCTGATTAGGCGCAAAATCTGGTTCGGAGGGACTCGCCGGAGACGCTCATGCCAGTTTTTCAGCAGCCTAGGCCTTCATCGAAGGTCCTTTGGCGCTAGGAAGAGTAACAGCCATCTCCTGTGACCGTAACAGCGCAGCGAAAGACGTGCTCTTGCAAAACGAGAAGGAAGACCCGTGCGCGTCGAGGGAAGACGAGCCATGGCCCAAGCCACTGCTGTGGCGGATATCAGCCCCATTGCAGCTGCAAGCATCTCGGCGGTCCTTTCAACTGTCATAGCGTCGCCCTTAGATGTCCTGAAGACCAGGATGCAGACCAGCCAGAGGTAAGACAGGCAGATGCTGGCCTTGCTCATGTGCTTGGTTGAACCTTCCTGGACTGTTGTCAAGCTTCGACCTTTCCATAGCAGGGCTGTGTTGTCGTGCGCTCCTCGTAGCTGCAGCAGCCGCATGCAGTCATTGTCTTACCTCAGCCTAGGTTCAGGCTAGCTTCGAAAAGTGAATCTCAAGATGGGGACACTAGAGCAGCTTGCACAGAGCTGCACTCTGCCATGATCGCTTAGGATGTCTTCAATTGGCTACTGGGTGGTGCCTTGCTTCAGCCTAGCAGCAGAGAGGATCCTAGGGCTGGTCCTGCTCCTGCTGAGGCACCATGCATGTCTTGCAGGCCCAGCGTTTGGCCGGCTGCTGCGGCTATGCACAGCTCAGTAAGCTCTCAGGCGATGCCCGCAGTCGTTCCACAGCAGTATAGGTGCTTTCCGCCCCCCCCAAATTCCAATGACTGCAAGCTTGGGATGCTGATCGGAAGCTAGTCTGTGCACGTTTTGGCGCCGAACCAAAGCCTTAGAGACGTGACCAACTTTTCAATTCTGACACCGTATTTGCACAGCTGAGGTGATCTTTGGGAGCATATACTGCTGTGTCGGTCACTTGATTCCATCCAGCATACACATCCTGACTGATGAGCTGTTTACAGGAATGCATTGGATGGGCTGATCAAGATAGCACGCACAGAGGGTCCAGGGCAGCTCTGGAGAGGCACAGACCTGTCCCTGGCAGTCTGTGTACCAGCCATGGCAGTGTACTTTCCCCTGTACGACTACAGCCTGCAGCACCTGCAATTGTCAGGTATGCTCTTAGCTGTGCCGTGTCATGCTCAAGCACTTAGTCTGCCTAGTGCCACCTGATGTCATGTGTTTAGGCATGTTTGTTGATGAGGCATGTGTGTCTGCAACCAGTGTTATGCCCCCTTTATCTCATACTAAGTCGAGGGTTGTGAGGCAATGACGTGTTGGCCTGATGATTGTTTGTCGGTGCAGGCGTGTCAGCAGCACCACTTGTAGCAGGAGCTGCTGCACGAGCAGTGACGGCTTTCGCAATTTCGCCCATGGAGCTCATTAGGGTCCGTGTACAGGGCAGCGCAGCCCCTGCAGGCGTTCCCTACACCCAGCAGCTCATCTCTACAGTCCGCAGCATTCACGCTCAGGGCGAGGTGAGATCAATGTAACACAGCCCTCTGCCATGATGATCTGCAGGATTTGATGTTGGTTTATGAGCTGATGATGTCTACACCAATGTGTTTGCTCGGTAGTGCAAGGCATCTAATTTGTGTTGCTTGCTGCAGGGGCGGGGCATAGCAAAGTTTCGCAGCTTTTGGCGCGGTATGGGTGTGACGCTGGCTAAGGATGTGCCCTTTGCGGCTGCATACTGGTCTGTGCTGGAGCCCCTGCGGGCTACCATGCTGCCTACAGACCCGTCTGCCTCACAGGCACAGGTACAGCCTTTATCTATCATGCTTGCAGAAGCTGAGTATTCTGGAGGCTTAGCAGGTTGTGGGAGATGTGTGCACAAAATTGGTTGTGGCTTATTCAACACTGTGCTGTCTGGCCATACATTCAGCGTCTTGGATCTGAGTGATAGCTATGGCTGTGCAGACAATAGCAGCCAATGCAGCAGCAGGCTACGGCGCAGCTGCCGTGACAGCGGCAATCACAACGCCGCTCGATGTGGCCAAGACGCGCATGCAAACAGCGCCTCAGAAGCTGGGCATGGGCGCCGCCTTCAAGAGCATCATGTCCGAGGGCGGCGTGCGCGCACTGTACACTGGAGCGGGGCCCCGCAGCGCCCGTGCCGGTTGCGCGTACGCCATCCTGATGTCCTCCTATGAGGCCTTCAAGGGCATGGGCATCACAGTCAGCACCGCCTCTGCTGAGGAGCAGTGATGCAGCCTCTCGGGCTGACATCACAGAGCTGCCTGGTTGGAGCAGCGCTGTATCATGACCCCCGCTCAAGACCCTTGTACAACAGCCATGTGAACTACAAACAGGGGGTTCATGGGTTGGGTGGCTCTTGAGTATCACTTAGTCCGCATGTAGCAGCTTCAGTAGAGGCCCACTCTACACAAGCTGGCAGGCCAGGCGGTTCATGTCATAGCACGTCTCACCCTTCAGGGTGAGGAGACAGGTGCTTGTAGGAAAGACAGCTTCATTAGATAATGTCCAGGTTATCGGTCTGCAGAAGCACAGCTTTGTTGCTATCAGCCAGACAGTTCCAAGTGTGCTGAGGCGCATCCATGGTGGTTCTTTGGGGTCTGAGGACCTCTCAGACCCTATGCGACCTCAGTATCTGCATCCCAATGGGTTTGTTGTGAGGCTAGCAGCCATGTGCTGTGATGACCCTCAGGGCAGCATCCATAATCCGCACAGGATATGAATTACAGCGCAGCCAGGCATCCAGGTGTCTGGTACGGTATTGGTTTTGACACACGTATAGGAGGTGTTGCAATCATGGGCTAAGAGGTGTCTTCATGCCATTTCTCTGCTTCTGGGTTGGCATTATGCCTCAACAGATCTCGCTCCTCTGGCAACTTGGTCAGGAACCAGGGTGAACGGCGGCAGTTGGACTTACATATGTGGAGGAGCAAGTTGTGCACTAGGTGCCATATTTCTTGACTTTCATTTGTGTCACCACATCATTCTTTTTGCATCGTCGATGATATCTTGAGGGACATGCCAACCGTGCGCATATGGAGTGAAAACAAATGGCTAATGCCATTGCAAGGCGGTGTTGCATTCCTAAAGTTGGATATTCTCTTGTTAACAGCAAGGCAATAGCCTTTGCAGTTGACCATGGTGTGAGACTTGTACATGTAAAAAGCTCATTCAATTTATGTGATCACTGTGTGCACATCATGTATCGCTGTGCCTGTTCTGAGCGATTCGTGCACTTTTAACAATTGTGTTACAATCGCAGTCCTGATCTCAGACTCCAGCAGATAGCCTTTCCCTTGGTTGCACCTCACACACAAGAACTGAGACGCACCCCAAGATCGCTGCCACTCCTGAGCTTGCTGTCCATTCAATCACCAGCCCACATGTTGACTGGATCAGACTATGGCATTTCTGCTACTATCCCAGTAACCACCCTCCAATACATCCAATTACTTCCCACCACTCGCTTGACGACCCTTGACAAACAATGAGACATACCATCATAGACTGGCCTCACAATCTACATCAACAGGCGCAGCCTTTCAGGCAAGAAATTCTGCTGCACATCCCCGACAGGGACCTAGGCAAGAAGCCCAATTTGCTGCAGGCCCCAGCACACATGAGGGGCATTGAAGGTCATGGAGGTGCCATCAGAAGCTGACAGGCACCCCGCTGCAGACTGGCCTCACTATCTAAATCCACAGGCAACAGTCCGATCAGCATACAAATTTCAGCGCCAGCATACGGTCCCGTAATGGGTACTTTGTTGGCATACCCATCAAAAAGTGATGCCGCTCTTGCACCACTCGTTGTCCATAAATAGCACTTCTACAGCAAGGAGGATGTGCAGAGCACAGGTGCCGGCTTCAGCAATACGCTTCATGTGTCCCCCTTGGAACAGCAGGGTGTGATGCCGGGTCATGTATGCACCCTTGCTTCGCTCCCCAACACCTGCCCAGAGAGGGACGAATACGCTCAGCGTCGCTTCGGTCTGGCTAAGCAAGCGAGAGCAACACGAGCCCTTGAAGTGGTGGAAAACATTCCCCTGAGGTTGATGGCGCGGCTACTTGTGGCAGCCAGCATCGCCCAGACCTGCAGCCTGGGCGACTGGTCCCTGCGGAAGTCAAGCTGCAGAGTATGATGTGGAAGGAGTGTGACTGCTCTCTTTGCTTAAGAGATAACAGCAACCACCCAGCTAGCCCATCAATCCATCCCGCCAATTTCATTCAGGTCAAGCTTCTGTCAGTTTGGGCAGTAGCCCTGCAGAGCTGCTCAGTGAACTTGTGGTTGCATGGCCCTCTGGTGAGGCCTCTCATGACTTCTGGTTGCCTTGGGCTGAAGCCTTTGGCAGGCTACTTAGTATGTGTGTCCCAACATTGCGTCTGAGACTGTTGCCAGCCAGTGCCACTTCAGTACTGCTGCGCCCCCTGGATGCGCATGGAGCGCAGGGAAGGCCGCTGGGTGGTCAGCCAGCTGGGCGCTGAGGTGGCAGCAAGCGGGGGGCCTGCCGCGGGCTGCGGGGTCCCCCCTGCGCCACGGTGCAGCTGCTCAGCGAAGTCCACGATGGAGATGATGAGGATGGCTGTCAGGGCCAGCACCACCACTGCTGCCAGGCCCAGTGGACCGAACCTGTCATCAATGTAGCCCACCTGCACGAGAAGCACTTATGAGACGCGCACCAGGTGGGTACTCTCCTGACCAATGGGCAGCAATGCAACTACTGCCTCTGTACAGAGACAACATTCATGTGGAATCAGGGCTTCAGCCTTGTTTATGAAGTGTTCTGCATTTTACGAGAGCCCTGTAGATGTGATCAGGAAGACATACAGCTCGGTACACACCCTCTTTGAGCACCTACGAATCTGGGGTGCTTTACATCGGTATCCCCTTTCAGCACCTACGAATTTGGGGTGCTTTACATCGGTGAAATGGTCCATACCTGCTTCTTGGAAATGGCGCGAGCCCTCCAGATGAACACAGTCAGCGCGTAGGCGCACATCAGCACCGCCACCGGCAGCAGGATGAGGGCGATGACCTCCACCAGATAGTCAGAGAACTGCACATTCAGCACAGCACCCACCGTCAAATTTAAGAGGCCAAACCTTGCATGAGCAGATAGGTCTGGGCACAGTGGCAGGTAGGGCATCGACCAGATCTCTTGCCAGAAAAGACAAGGATTGAGGCGCCTCATTGATCAGAGAGGGTGGGTCAGTGCAGCGCTTTTGGTGCAACAGGGGTGAACATTGTGGGTGAGTGGGCTGCAGGCCCACCTTCAGGCCATGCTTGCCGTGCGAGTCAGAGACCCCAGCGAACCCTAGCAGAGCCGCCGCAATGGAGCCAATCGTAACGGCCATGTGAAGCCAGGAGAGGAAGGTGCGCTCATTGGCGAAGAAGGTCTTGGGCTCGATGCGCATCGGCGTCGTGCGTGCCATGACCGGCGGCTCCTTGGGCTTGCGGCTGTTGAAGTACCAGTCGAAGAAGCTCTTCTTCTCCTTCTTCTGCCCAAAGCCTGCATTGCAACACCGTCTGCTTGATCCTCGAGGTAGGGCCAAAGTCACAGCATGCATGCTTGCATACTACCTCTAAGTTGCTCTGTACATGCACGCTTGCAATGCTCTCTGCTTCATGGCGTCTGAGACCAGCACCAGCTGGAATATGCTAGCAGCCCCAATGCCCTCACTGAAGCATGTTATATGCTAGCACACGCTCCTGCAGGGGCATTGGGCAGCTGACATCAGGTTCCATCTAGTGCCTTCTCTCGGCCAGTCAAAACATTGACCAACATCAAATGCATCGTGGCAAGCTGGCAACACAAGGGTGGGGTGGGGTGGACTCACCGGTGGCGTCCTTGGGCGCCATGAGCTGGAGCGTGGGCTGGTCGCCCAGCAGGGGGTGCTGCAGCTCGTCCAGCTCAGCGTTGGTGCGCCGGCGCGGCTTTGCGCCCATCGACTGCTGCACCACCGGAGCCCCACTGCAGCACACAGCACAGATCCTAATCTCTGCCAGGAGAGTGACAAAAGCAGCCCAGGCACCCTACTGAGGAGCTTCCCAAACTCACTCCAGAAATTAATGCTATGACTCTTTTGCGGCGCAATGGCATATTTTGCGCTAAGGAGAAGCTGGTGTTGCTTTAGAGAGCTCATGGTGAAGTACAACGTGTAGAACAGATATGCAAGGCCTCAGGAGCTCTTCCCCTGCCTAAGGAGCAACAGGAGAGCTGTATGGAGCTCTCACATATTCTGGGGCGGGGCTGGGGCGGACTGCAGCATGGAAGGGCGCACGGACTCATCGTCCACCCAGTATGGCACCGCCTGGACCAGCTCCGGCAGCAGCGTGGCAGTTCCGTGGATGAACTTAGAGAACTTGTGCACCTGCACAGCGCAAGAGCGCTCAGAGCATGTGACTGCATCTGCGCTGAACTGGGGCAGCATGCTGCTGCAGCACAGGTCCCACCTCTGCCTAAATCCTGCAATTGAGAAGCAGGGTAGAGTCTGAAACTGCGATTACAAGTTGATCTTTTGCGAGGCTGCTGCACAGCTGTATATGACATGGTGTAATGTGATCATGTGTACATTCGGTGTTGCAAAATCCATCCTTCCGGCTCCGCTAGCCTTTTCTGCCACATGAAAACTGCTACACCCTGTCCCCATGTGTATGCCTGTTCAAGTTGGCTCACCTCAGTGAGATAGCCGGAGTCCAGCAGGTCCTGCACCCACTCGGGCGCCTTCTGGCCCTCAGGCAGGCTCAGCTTCACCTCCAGCACGCCGTGCGGGAAGCGCGTCACCTCCGTGCGCGGCAGCGGCAGCGTCGGGTCCCTGTACCACCTGCACGGACACCACCCATTGTCAGCTCAGCTGTTGGAGCTTGCAAGGTGCCTGGGCAAAGCTTTCTCAGGCCTACTCTAGTGAGAGACATGGACAGGTCAAGCCCTCTGCGTGGGGTTGCTTGGGGGTGTCAGGTCTTCAGCTGGAAGCAGGGCATGAGTGCGGGCCAGATGTCTCTCCGCACAGGGTGTAAGGGATCCCTATGCCATTGTATATTCCATATTCTACAACCGTGTTGTCTCCCTTCCAGCGACGGTGCAAGTGAGGCCATCAGTGGAGCGTATCCCTCAGTGTCCATGGTGACGCCGCGGGTATCGTTAACAGGGTGCAAGATGTCTTTAATTCTGCCTGGCTAGCAGGGTGCATCCTGGTTCTGGCAGAAAATATAGAGCTTCACCTGCCAGCGACGGTGCAGGTGGGCCCGTCGGTGGGGTTTTCCTTGATCATGGTGAGGTTGGTGTCGAGGGAGACGCGGACGGTGGAGTCGAAGGGGATCTGGAAGGCCGTGCGCAGGTACTGCGTGCGCACCATCGGCCGCAGCTGCTTCGTGTCGATCTGCTGCTGGATCTCCGCAAACAGCTTGCTGAATTTTTCGATCTCCCCGGGCGTCTTGCCCTGCAACCAATCAGCCGCACCTCAGCCGCCATGCAAGTCACCGCAAGGCACAACTTGGCTCTGAGATCGTTGGCTTGCACCCTATATGGTGATTGGACAATCTTCGGAGCAGATTCTGGGCTTTGATATCGCCCTGAACCTGCTCCAGACTGTGTTCAATCCCCATATGAGGAGTAGCCTTCAATTCCCCAATCTGATCAAGACTCGTGACCTGTAAATTGTGCCCTAAGCCTTGACACAAAGGCAGGGGGCCCTGCACCTTGGCTTTGAGGTCGCTCTAGGCCTGGACGTTATATGGGAATCAAGCAATCAGAGCAGGCCCATCTTTTGAGGTCGCTATTGAGCCTGCTTCAGATTGCCTCGCTCCCCCATACAAGGCGCAGAATCAATTCCTAATCTCCTCATCACTTAATCCCCTGAACAAATGTGCCCAGGCCCTTAACACTGAGGCAGGGGTGCTGCACCTTGGCTTTGAGGTCGCTCTGGGCCTGCTCCAGGGTGTACTCGCCCTCCAGGTAGGGCACCATTTTCTCCTCAGGCAGCGTGAAGCGCTCCTTGACCGACTCCTCCCCCTTCCAGCTCTCCCGGTGCGTCTTGCGCTCCACAAAGCACGTCGTCGGCGGCTCCTTGTCCCCGTACCACCTGCCGCCCAGTCAGCACCTCTCAGACTGGGTCAATGCTGAGATTACTGACTCCCAACATTGGAAATCCTGACTCTTGAGGAACCCGGTGATGTCCATTAATGTCATACTCTAGCCCACCATACTGTGCAAAGCAGGCTCAGCAAGGTGCCCCACAAATCTTAGCAGATATCCAGGCTGCAGCATCCCCCTGACTTGCACACAGTACTTGCAGGCATCCTGGACCTCAGCATGCGCCACGACGGGTCACAGACGGAAGACGTTGCTTTGCATATCCTTTCAGCTCTGGCTCTCCCAGGGCAGAGTGCTGGGTGTGTATGACTGCCGATGCGGCTGACAGTACAGGTCTGCTTGAGAATGGCCAGTGTGGTGAATGCGGAAGGGCTTGCACACCTGATGCGGGTGGCGATGGCGTTGGGGCGCTTGTCCAGGCGGCCGTGGTACAGCTCCATGCTGCTGTTGTCCAGGTAGACGCTGTTGATGAGCTGGTAGTCCTGCTGGTCCTCCTGCGCCCGAGCACCAATACTCAGCAAATATCTCAAGCAGATAAGGTGGTCTGACCCCTGTGTGAGAGAATATTGCTCAACACTTCATAAGTGCCTGCATGCTTCTGGATGTTTGAAGTTCCTGGAGAGCCACCATAGGCAGCGGCCTCTGCCTCAGCGTCAGCGTGGCAAAGCTCACCCCTATCATGAATTCTGGAGGAACTGCAACTACCCAGGAGCATGTTTGTACTATATGGAGAGATGGGACTGCACAGATCAGAGACCAAGTGCACGTAGGCCTGATCATGTCAAGTCGGAAAGTTCTCCGGGTTGGGGTGCTTACATCAACATAAGGTGTGGATTTCCAAATAACATTGTAGCTTGAGAACTAGAGCTTCCAAAGACAATAACAGCGCACTGGCCCTCAGTGTACTTCAAGATGTGGGGATGCTGCAGGATGCACTACCGTATGGTGCTGTTCAACACGTGATCAGGGCTCAGGGGCAGAAACAGCAGCGCCTCACCGAGCCCTCGTTGCACTGGAAGACGGGGAGGTGCTGACAGGTTGCATTGCCTTGCGTGCTGAACAAGCAGGAGGACAAGGATTAGGGTTTCAGGGGCCAAGAGGGCAGCGCACCGAGCCCTCGTTGTACTGGAAGACGGGGAGGTGCTGCAGGATGTGGTGCTTGACGGCGCTGATGTCGGTCGTGCGCACCCAGTACTTGGTGGTGGAGCGCACGAAGCCCTGCGCGCTGTCCTCGTTCTTCACGCCGCTCACGTCCCCGCGCAGCTTGCTATAGATGTTGCTCAGCATCACCAGGAAGTCCGAGAAGTTGCCCTGCGCAGCAAAGGAGGGTGAACACACACTTGCAAAGCTGCTCATAGTCTGTACAGAGGCCAGAGCACCACAGAAAGGTGTGCATTCCTGCCATGCAGGATGGCATCTCAAAATCTCCAGATGCCACACATGTGGGGCGCAACTGCGCAGAGACCCAATTCATGAACACTGAGAAGGCAGAGCTTGCCCACTGGCTTGCAGACACTTCCAGCGTCTGTGAGCACGAAGATCCCATGCAGGCAATTGCTTTGCATGCATGACATACACGCATGCTTGGCAGGTGTGATGGAGCGCCACGATGACAGGGTCTCTCCAGAAAGAGCACTAAAGCTGCGTGCTGACCTGGACCCAGGACTGCTGGTGTAGGTGGGAGAGGTAGAACTGCTGGCAGGGCGCATGCGGCAGCTCCTTGTCGTGCTTCTTCAGGATCTTGTGGAAGCCCTGCATGGGCAGAGAGGCACTCGCGTACATGCTCACCCTAAAGGGCATGCTGCCTGTGGCCGTTCTTAGCCAGCTCCATACAACAGACAACCCACAAGACACACAGATGTGAGTCCCTCTGCAATAGAGCACAGAGCCAGGTAATCCAGCTATTACTGGGGGGCAGCAAGGGTAATGTTCTCACCAGATAGTTGAGATTCACAAACTTCTCCAGCGCCAGGAACTCATCTCCAACATCCTTGGCTTCCTGCAGGGTATGCACAATACTCAGATCAACGCCAGCCCTTACGCGTGTGCATTGTGCTTCATCTTGCGTGCAGCAAGCACTGTGGTCTACGTCAAAGCAGTCCTTGGGCTGGCTGATGACATGGACTGCTTAGAATGTACACAACACTGCTTGCAGCGTGCAGAATGAAGCATAAGCTGCATTTCATCAGGCAGCCCCATCCCCCGCACAAAGGACTTGCGCAATTCCTGCTATGAAGGAATGCCACAGGGGGACCTCTGGCGTGCTTGCTTGAACAGCACCTCTGTAGGGGAGCATTTTAGTGAGAGCGTGTGGGCGTCAAGAAAGGACTTTGAGGCATGGATAGGCAGCCAAAAGTTCCAGCTCGCGCACAGGGGTGAGGGCAAGGTGAGTCCTGTTTATAGTGCAACCTCATATTTGCCATGTGGCTGTGATGCATGTGGGGTGGCCAGCAGCGCTGGCTCTGGCGGACTGACCTGGGTCAATTTACTGTTGCCCTCGCCCTCCTTGACATCCTTCACCTGCTCCCGCAGCGCCTTCACGCGCTTCTTCAGCGTCTGCAGCTGAGTCTTGGTGAATTGGTCAATCTTCTTCATCTGCACAGCAGTCATTGTCCTTCGGTGTCAGTCAGCACATAAGCAGCTTACATCCAACTCAGACAGTTGCATGCACCTTCCAAACAATCTTGTTCCTCTTCGCAGTCAGTCAGCAGACAGGCAACTCGCATCAGACGGTGAACTTGCCAGGCAGCCAGAGCTGCGGGCCCCTGAGGCATGCCTTAAGAGACCACCTTTTCACGCAGGCGGCCGCTTCCGGAGGGCCTGAGAGTGAAGCTCGGCAGTGCGACCCACCTCTACATCGAGCTTCTCAAAGAAGCGCTCATCAGCGGGCTTCTGCGCGCGCGGCCGCACCACTGTGAGACTGGTGGTCCGAGGTGAGAAGGCCACTGTTCCCTGGGACTCGATCTCCTTCTGGGCCTCCTTGATGAGGTCCTTAAGCCCCCTGTGGACGAATTTCAGGCTCAATACTATGCCTGACAGTGCTTTCGCTTGCAGCTGTAGGAATGCAAAACGAGACTAAGGCTGCTGATAATCTTTGAAGCGCGTCCACGGATGCAACGCTACGCAGCTTTGAAGGCCTTACTTGTAGTCTAGGTACTTTGAAGCCCACTCATCCCGGGTCCTTTGATCCAGGTACTCGCCGAAGCGCACCATGCCTGCTTCCTTCCCCTGCTGAGCATGAGCAATTGTCAGTCACCGCCACCGTGATGGGAAATTAAAACGGCTCGTGTAGATATTCAACTATTGAAGTGCATTTGGGGGCTCATTCGCCCGGGCATGCCATCATGCAGAGTTGATGGGCTTATGACCTAAAGAGCATGTTTTAGCTCGGCGTGGAAGCCGGCAAACAAGTACTTGCCTATGATGAGCAATAATCTCTACAACTCTACCCAAGACAAGCCTGCAATTGGCGGCACAGGTTCAGACCTTTTCAGATCACGTCAGAGACGTACACACCCGGGCGGCTCGAGGCTGCGCCAACTTCCACGCTTGCTTCCCTGTCTTCTGCCCGATAACAGTACACAGGGATGCAGACCGTATCATGGAGAGACGGAGCGGCCAAGGGGCGCGTCCAGTTGCGTAGATGCCATCCAGTCATCCCACGTGAGCGCACTGAGGCCTTTACTCTGTGGTGGCTGGCTTATATGCAAGGCTAGCGTGCAATTGAGCTTGGGGGAGGCCAGTAAGTCCAGACCCTGCAGTATCGTCTAAACTCTGGAGCCCCTGCTTTATATGTGCTGAAGCTGATCCGGAGGCAGACGGTTCGTATCCGGCAGTTGGTGCCATGTCCGCCCCGCAGCTGAGGCGCACAGAAGCGAAAGCCTTCTTTGGTGAGCCGAGATTGCTTATCGCTGTTTGATTATACTGCCATTTACTTTGCCGGATAGCAGTCATGCTCTGCCTTCATGCAAACATAGCGCAGCCTGTCGGGCTACGTAAGCTAGCAGTCATAGTGGTCTTTGTTGGAAAGAGCATCTCTGTAGCACCAGTGCTGTGACAAGTAACCAGCAAGCTTCAATACTCACCCCCTGGTGTCATTGCAATGCAGCAAATGAGCGTACCTTCCTTCACTGGATGAACATGTCAGTCACAATAGGCAGCATATCGGCGGCACTCCTAGGTGAGCCGTGCTGGCCCCTCCCACACCAGCACATGCACATGAATAAGCCAGCCCTAGTAATTTTGGGTGTTGGCTGCACACTGTTGTCCTCCTTCCCAAACGCTTTCCTGGGGACAAGCCTCAAACTGCATGCTGTGGCTGTTGCAAGCAGCACAGTGAAGACATGAGCTGCAACAACATGCTCATTGTGGCTGCAGGTGTGTCGGCGCACGCCCACAAGAACTGGGGCACAGACTATGAGGGCCATGCCATCTTTGTGAGGAGCGTGTCGCTGGTGCTGATGGTGCTGTCCATCTTCATGGCCATCTACGCAGCCTACAACTTCCACTATCGCGGGGAGATGCTCCAGTGCGTCTCACCCTCACCGCAGGCACCTGGCAGTGATGTCTACTGCATCCCAACTACAGGCCAGGCAGTGGCTGTCAGCAGGGTCTGCATGCATGCTGATGTGGATTGTAATCAGCCAGACCAAACATCCCTGTGTTTACGCAAGATGCTTGTCGCTCCATGCGTGAGCTGCGCAGCACAGATATTTTGAGCAAAAACGTGTCCATGCTGTGTGAAAGCAGGGACCTGCTGAGGGATCAATGGCAAACATGCGGTTGATTGCCTTCTTGGCAGACTACTGATGCATTCTGGTCCACTTGCAGGGCAAAGATGGATGGACCATACGACAGCAGGGTGCTGCCAGTCCTGCTGGCATCCATTCTCATGGTGGCCTTGATCATCGTGTTCAGCGGGGCGATTGCTCAGGCAGCGGGCTGGGCTTGAGCGCAGCCCTGCCTCATGCACGCTTCCCAGCTGTAGCTCCAGCAATTCTCAATCCGGCATGCAATTCTGTCAAAGTCAGCTGTGCTGGAGGAGCAGACATCCTTTAGAGCTGATCAGGGCAAGCATTGAGCTCTCAGCAAATGCAGGCGACCACAATGTGTATGCATGGCAAATGGAATAGGCTTTCAGGTAAATGGATTGCATTCTTGGGGAGCGCAGCTGACTGTCTGGTGTTAAGTCCAAGGCTGCATGCATTGTGCGGGGGAGGTTTCAGGTCTCGTGAGTAAACAGCCAGGCAGCTGGCTTCAGGGTGGTGACAGGAGCTGCTGATGGTCTGGAGAATCTGTCCATTCTGGAAAATCCTTTGTGTATCCGCCCTGTTGTGCTTGGCATCAAATGATGACGCATGCTGAGCTTCCTGCAATATTCTTTGACTGCCACAGACATACATCTGCGGTGTGGCTGAGGAATGGCACAGCACACAAGTCATGACGCGTGCTCAGTCTGGGACATTTTGGTGTGTGCAGCTGCCAGGAGGGATCAGCAGTTTGGTCTCACCATGAATAGGCGCAGGGAAGTCGATCATGCGGTCTGTGGTGACTTGAATGAGTGGTGACCAGTCCTGGTGCTGTCTAATTTGTGGACCACTTGAAATGCCATCAACAATCATGCACTCACATCAGCTATAAACTGGAGAATCACGACGAGCATCACTCAAGGCAGAGACTTATATCTGTGATGCCTTTCCTATGTACTGTAGGCAGCACCTTTGCACAGCCGGCTGTCAGGGGCGCCCTTTGACCCTGATGCCAAAGGATACTGCTTCAGGTATCGATTGTGCACATCACGCATGCTCACACCTCAGACATGGCCTTTATGTATATACTGCAGTACATACTGCAGCCACAGCTGTGGGTGTACATGTGAACACCTGGCCTTATGCTTCCACCATCCGCACCCCTGAAAAGTTCATTGTGACAACCGACGGATTTCATTCCACTCATTGAGATCTCTAGAGTCCTTTTGCGCTCACTGGACAGCAGGCTGCAGATGTCTGTGGCGGGGATCTGCACATGATGGTGTCAGGCCTGGACTCTATGTTGGATAGTATCTTAGATCTCTTCCCTGTCTTCTGCTTCTGACACTCTCCACAAATCATTGAGCGAAGCATGCTCAGGCTGCGAAGCACCTCTAGATTGCTACCTATACATGATTCTGAGCACGTCATGGCCATACACCCTGTTCAGCTTCTTTCTGAAGCTCTGAAGCGCTTTCTCGTCATCGTCCTCCTGTAAGCGTTCCACTCACTCACGAGTAGAGCTGTGCAATTCATTTTCACATTCCGAGATCCGCAGAGCATTTCTTTAGCAGCTACTGTACAACTCCACAAGCCTCCGCAAGCTTCCGCAATTCACAAGCAAAAGCTGCCCACAGACGTGAATGCTAGATCATAGAAGGTTCACCCAAGGAGGCTACCCATCAGCTGCACATGTCAGTAGTCATTGGCAGCAATGGGTGATGTATGTGGTTGTTCAGCCAAGAGTCAAGCTATGTCAGGTGTGTGCAGAATGCGACTTCGTCGGATCATGAGGCTGTGGCAATCACCTCTGGCGCAGTTATAGACACCGTCTGCAGGCAGGGGTGATGGGGCAGCCATGCAAGGTCCTCCACTTTCAGGGGCCTGCGGTCCGCAGTCTCACATTGGTCACCACCGCTGAACGAGACTATCTTCTCTTCCTTCCGCCGATTCCCCCAGCGACTGATGCCTTCCAGGCATACGCTTTGTAGCTTTGGGGCCCGCAGCGCTCGCAGGGCGCATGGAAACTGCAGGTCACAGTTGTGCAGCGTCAAGGCATGTGCAGAAGGTAGGTACAATGATGCTATTTCTCTTTCTGCAGACGTTTGTTATGATCCGGTTGCCCGCTCTGAGGATTTGTGACACGAGAATAGCACTTGGTTGCTGCTGCTGGATCAAAGAGGGAGCTGACCTTTGGGAACCAGGTACAGTCCAGGTCAAGGTGCCTGAGATTTTTCAGGCAAGAGATCTTGCTGCTCAGCTTTGCAAGGGGGACCTCGTCAAGGATCAGTGAGGTGAGACATGTGAGCTGGCTTATGCTGTTAGTGACCTGCATGCACAATGCTTGTGAGGAGGTTGTGCCAGATCACTACTGCAAAAATAGCATCTCCTCATAGCAGGCCTGTGCTGACTGAGCATAGTCTATGATCCAGGGCATCCACTGTCTTTTCTAATTGCAGGAGGCCCTAGGCCCATACCTCTGCCACCTCACAAGCCAAGATGTCAAGCGACTGCAGAGCTGTGAATCCCGCAGATGACCATGCTGCTAGCGCGACATCTTCCAGGTCTAGCTTCAAGAGATTGGGTAGGGCTCCTATCCAGCCTGGCAATCTTGTCATGTTTGAGTGGTCGATGCGAATGCTCTGCACACGGAAACCCACGTCAGGCACCATCACACTCAGCTATTCTGTGCATTTGTTTTGCTGTACGACAGTCTATGACTGTCCACCTATCAGTATGGTTTACCTGCTGCCCTTGAAGATCTTGGCAGGGCTGTGGGCTTGCATACAGCGCTAAGTACTGTGCTGGGAGATGCCAGCTCAACGAGAGGACTAGACGGCCATCATAGTGACTGCACCAGATGGCACATGTGAAGAAGGTTCCAGATATACCTGGAGCCTCGTCAGCGCACTCAGGTGCAGCTGGTTCTCTACCTCAGCAAAGTAGGTCAAGTGCAGCTCGCGGAGCCCCTTTAAGAAGCCCACCTGTACGCACGGCCATCTTCAGCAGACCTATAGGTTAATGAAGAAGCCTCTAAACGGCCTGTGAGGGTTAGCACAACCTCTGTCAAGCAGCAAAATGGCAATGGATTGGGCAATTTCACTGCTCTTGATGGCTATATGTGTCCTAAGTGACAGCCACCTTGACTACGTGGTATCATCAAGGGCTGCGACCTTCTAGCTGCGCATGTTAGCGACAATGCATCACATGCAGGGCTTCCTCTCTTGGGGAATATATGCTGATGCATGCTGGTCTCTGAAATGCAGGGCATGGCCCCCCTCACCTCTGGTGGGAGCTTTTCCTGAGGGCACTCAAGATTCCCAGACAAGGTCAAATGAGTAAGATTTGTCATGCCTCGCCAATGCCAATAATCCAATGGTGGCCCTGCGCACAACCGAAGCTGTCAAAGCTGAAGCTGAGAAATGGATCCAGCCAGTTTACGGCCTCAATAGCGGGCCTTACCTTGTGAAGTCAGGGACTTTTTGCGTCTGCGAAACGAAAACCTTTGTCCAATGCAAGATAAGCCACCAGCTGAGCCTTGACGTTCAACAGAAAATTTTAAGAAATACTATGAGATTCCTATAGAGTTGTTCAGTAGCCAAGTGGCTCTGAAATGTACCTCCTTCTCCTTCAACTACACGCAGGCACCTGACAAGAACAAGGGTTTCCAACGCAGGTAGACATCCCAGCACTGAAGGCAAGTGCCCCTCCTCAGCATGATCTATGCTGCCATCACTGCAATTTGGGCACTTTCGAGTTCAGGCATCACCATGACCTGGGACTCAGCGCGACAAGGGCATGCACATGCATCTGTTGCTCAGGCTGCGCAGAGAGCTAGAGCATATCGCTGACTCTTCCGCTACGTTATGTCTGGTGGTTTTCATGACATTATACAGTTTGCACAGAAAGAGCGGCCTACTTCCTGAGAGGCAGCTCACCGTACGCTGAAGTGGGCCAGCTTAGTCAGCTGAGAGACCGCCCGCGGCAGGTGGCCGAGATCTTGACACTCAAAAGACAGCCTGGTCAGATGTGGCAAGGAACACAGGGCAGTGGGAAAGCTTGTAAGGCCCGCGCCATCCTCCCATACTGAGATATGGAACTCCTCCAAATGCCTGCACCTCATCCTGCTTAGGTGGCCATTATTGGGGCTGTGGCTACCTGGAAGCATACCCGAGCTTCCCTTCAGTGCTTGTGACTTTAGGATGCAGGCAACCTGTGAATGTGCCAGACACAAGCGTAAGCCTCCTGCGCTGTGCGCCAATGCTGCAGCCACTAAGGAATGGGTGCGGAATCACTCTCTGCCTTGGCTCACCTGAGACATGCGACGCCCTTCTCAAAGTCTTTCTGTTTGATCTTGTGCGCTATCGAATCCAGGTCAAGCTGCCGAAGATTAGGCACTGCCCACAGGAAGCAAAATCTGAACTCATCCAAGAGACCAGTCTTGCCGTCCACACTCAGACGGTGAAGTTTCTCTCCCAATACTGCAAGAAGTGTGGCCAGGTCCTACAACTTCACAAGCCAATTTAGTCCATGAACTTGTCAATTGTTGGCAAGATTGTCAAGCCTGCACATATTGCATGCGTCAGAGGCTTAAACCCTTTGCTGCCATGTGCAAGATGATAAAGCTGCTAAGGGCGCTCCATGATTGTCCAAGATAGCTTCACATCATGAGCTATCATGTGCAGCATGATTCAGTAGACTGCTTCAGACTGAACGCCTCAGTACATGGCTTTTCATACCTCTCTAAAACCTGTACCCTTCACGCGTTCCGCGTGTACTGCTTGAAACTCGCAGGGGTAGGTGATATTCCCGTTCCCCACATTCTTGTGGATCCAGCGCGCTACTCTACAGAGCGACGGTCGTCTGGTTGCCCTGGATTCACACTTGGCGAACGAACGCTCTCTAGAATAATCCAGAACAATGCGGCGGAACAAGTAAACTCCTGCAATACAACGATGTAGTCACACTCTAAAGTGTCCTCCTTAATCCCCTCACTCTATGCTTGACCATACCTTTGGCACCATAGATTGCGCTCCTCCATCGCTTGCACACCAAGGGTATCAATGCCCTCAGCACATGATACCCATTCACGCTGCTCGCCTGCTCAAATATATTGAGAAGGACATCATCGCTCAAGGCCTCGATCTCAGCAGGCTTCCTACGAGACGACAGCTTGCTGCAAGAGGAAACTCCTTCCATGCTAATGAATATATACTGAATGCTTCGTCGCGCCCATCTCTTGTCGGTGCACGCTCAGACTCAGAGTCCGAGGCAACTGATCAGCCGGATCACGGTTGCTTGTAGCATCGCAATCTTGCGTCCGATATGGAAGACCTAGTACTCAGGGCATTCAAGAAGTCCATATAATTGCCAGAGCTACAGGCTGTTGTTATACTGCACATTTGCGACAGAGAGCTGACGAGGACATGGTCAGGGCATGCTGTGCTATGCATGCTTCGAGTAAGGTCTGCAGGGTAGCTCTCATGTGGCAAATTGGAGCCGCACAGTATGTGTCTCCAGAAGATGAATCACCATTTCCAGGGAGTCAGCATTTGCTCAGCCTGGTGTGGCCGGAAGCCTCTCCTAAGAGATGTAATGGGATCTGATCCTATCTGTAACATGTTAGGAAAATCCACAGAGGACAAGCCAGGGCTTGCCTTAGGACTCCCCAAGTTGGAGTACACCATATAACCTGATGACTACTGGCCAGCAGGACCTTCAAGCTCAGGCCTATAAACTTGCCTGGCTCACCGAACCACAATCATGAGAAGAAAAGCTCTGTGTCGGCATGCCATGGATCAGCGGATCAGCGATGCTGCAGCATCATGGTATTGCAGCATTTGTGGGTCCTGTACTGCTCTGGGATTGCCTCATGACCACATGCACCAGTTGACTTGCTTCCCACTCTGAGTTACCTGCTGACAGCCCATCATAAGTGGTCAGCATAGAAAGCAGTATCCTTCCGCAGTCCTGGCATATACACTAACCATCTCTGACAGACCTCCTAGGCGGCGGCAGTGTATCTGACTTGCCCCTATCCCCTTTCTCTGTTCTTTGCACACCCTGCCATCTCCAGCGACTGTTGAGCAGCAGGTATGCCTGCTGCCAATGCCTCAGGCATTTGAAAGAAATGGCTGGTCAGCCTCATGAGGCGCTACCCGAAGCACTTTATGTTGAGCACATCACAGCCAGACACTTTGCAAAGCTCCTGCTTGAAAGCCTGAAGCTCTGCGGCCTCCGCCTGCGAGCAGTGCACCCACTCAGAGTCAGAACAACTCATTTGTATGCCACATGTCCATCCTGAGTTGGCAGTGCGCATTTCAGTAGCGCTGAAGGTGCCCACAAACCATACAAAACCTTCCTACAAGAGAGGTACCCATCAGCTGAATAGCATGCTCAACACTTCGCAGTAGAATTTAGCGCGGGCATGCACAGTTCAGAGCGGAAGTGAGTCAAGCGCGCACAAATGGCAATCTACCTGTGATGCCAGGATGTGGCGACATCACCTTTGTGGCGGTGATGGATACAGTCTGCAGGCGGGGGTGGTGGAGCAGCCATGCAAGATCTGCCGCCTTCACAGGCAGTGCACGATATCCTTTGTCCTCACGTGCGGCATCATTCTGCCGTGACAGGCGGGAATTGCCTTCCAGGCACACCCTTCGCAGCTCTGGCGCCCGCAGCGCTTGCAGGGCGCGTGGAAACTGCAAGTCGTAAAGCTGTGAGCAGCAAGAATAAGCTTGTTCCCTTCTTTTTCTGAAGTAATCAGCTGCGCGAGTCAACTGCAGTCTGACCTGATGCATACAGCAGAGACTTGTGCTATGAGGTCAGCAGACGTGAAATCCTGACAATTTTGGAGTCGACAGGAATGCACCTCTGGGAAGAAGCTGCAGTCCAGGTCCAGATCTCTGAGATTCTGCAGGCGAGAGATGCTGCTGCTCAGCTCAGCAAGGCGGCAGTCCACAATCCTCAGTGAGGTGAGAGATGTGAGCTGGCCCATGCTGTCAATGACCTGCATGTGTCCAGGACTGTCAGCTTCATGTCTAAAGTTGAGTGCCAATCGCACAACGGCATCATGTGTGGAATCACCACCAGTCGGGTCTATGCTTACAGCAGATAGGTCAGGGCCCAGAATAAAATTGTGAGTCCTTCGCTTCTGATAGAGGATACATTTTCTCGGCTACAGAGCCCTGTGTGAAAGCTTTTGCAAAGTGTGCCCAACTGGATTCTACCTGCACCACATTGCAAGACGAGATGTCGAGCGATTGCAGTGACTTGAATCCTGCCAAAGACCATGCAACCAGCATGACACCTTCCAGTTGAAGGTACAAAAGGTTGGCAAGAGCTCCCATCCAGGCTGGCAGCCTGTTCATCTCAGACTGCTCCATACAAATGCTCTGCGGAGCATGAGCTGACATTAGCGACTATGCACCGCACATGAAATCTATTGGTGCTTGAATGAAGCACTACTATAAGCTCCCCCGCCAGAGTGGCGTACTTGTTGGCCCTGTATGCTATACAGTGTACATGTCTTCACAAAGCTGCGGGCTAGTACACATGTTACGCTTTAAAATGCCATTGTGAGTATCGCAGCATTTGCTCACTGACATGTGTAGAAGGGGTTTGCAGGAGCACCTGCAGCCTTGTCAGCGTACTCAGCTCCATTTGATCCTCCAGCTCACCATAATTCAGCAAGCGCAGCTCCATAAGCCCTTTCAGAAAGCCCACCTGTGCGGAAAACGACATTTGTAGCGGTTTGTCAGGTATTGATAAGGCCTTTCAAGGCGCAGTGAGGTGGACACAAAGATTGCCGCTGAGCAGCAGGAGGCGCTGACGCTGCCATGTCTACTGTCTTACACCCGCTTTAGGACTCAATATCATGATTGACTTTGTCATGAATCACTCCCTATACAAGGTGATAAGATTGAGCAGACTAGAGGCCCAAGTGGCCGGAGAGGTTGATAAATCAACACAAGTGAAAGTGATGCTGGGGCTTATGCTCCCATCCCCACAGACTGCATGCTGCTGCATGCATACCTTCAAGGCCGGGAATGACCTGCTCACCTCTGGCGGGAGTTGCCCCTCAGCAGGCCCCCCATAATCATCAGTCAGGGTCAAGCGAGTGAGCTGTGTCATGCTTTGCCAGCAGTGGATGTCTGGAATGGCCCTGCACAGCCTTGAATGTTGAGCCTGAGTAGGCTGCCAAAGCTGACTAGGCAGGAATGGACAACACTATAACATTCCTGCCTACTCCTGAAACAGGCGGAGGCCGCATGAACCCTCTGTCCTGTCCAAGCCATGACCTTTTCCACTGCTTTGGAAGCTGCTTACAGTACAGAAAGGCGCCAGCTCAATAGTCACCACACTGCCCAAGGAGCTGCAAGGATCTCATTGCATCAAGATATCTGCAGTCAACTTGAAATGAGTGGCTCTTAAGGTTTACCTGCTTCCGCTGGGGTTTGATTTAGGGACCGAACGAGAGCAAGATTCTTTAGCGCGCTTAGATGACCCAGCACTGAAGGCAAGTGCCCATCTTCGTCATGATCTACGTAGCTGTCCCTGCAGATCAGGCAAAAGCATTCAGGGCACACCAAACTGGTGGCTGTCACCATGACTACAAACCTATCGCAACTCAGGGCAGTCACATGCAGCTTGTCCGTCAGGTGCACACAGAGCCAGGGTGCATTGCTGCCTCCTCAGCTTCACGCCATTAGTCTTCTCAACATCTGACACAATGTGCACAAGGACAAAGTATCCTCATTCCTGCCAGGGAACTTACTGTATGCCAAAGAAGGCGAGCACAGTCAGCCGCGAGATCTCCTGTGGCAGGCGGCCAAGATTTTGATGCTCAAAAGACAGAGTTCTGAGGTTTTCCAGAGAGCACAGTGCGGTGGGAAAGCCTAAGAAGCCTATGAAGTGCTGGGCATCATGCCCAGGAATATAATGCTCTTGCCCTGAGATGTAGAACTCCTCAAGGTACCTGCACCTTAGCCCACTTAGCAGTGGCAGCTTATGAGGTTTTACATGTGCACTCGGCATAATGGAACTTCTACGTGTTGCTCGTACACGTGTCTTTGAATGACATCCTCATTGTCGCTGGCGACCTTTGGATGTGAACAGGGAACATTTGACCATGCCAGTGCTTGAACGCACTGACAGTGCTGCTGCTATCCAGTAGTGGGGAAGCCAGTCTGTCTTTTGGCTTACCTGAGACATGCGATGCCCTTCCCAAAGTCTTCCGGGTCTATCAGCTGCCACACAGAGTCCAAGCTAAGCTGCCGGATGTTGGGCACAGATTGCAGAGAACCAAATACACAGCCGTCTAGCAGACCAGTGTTGCCATCCACGCTCAGACAGTGAAGACTCTCCCCCAATGCTGCAAGGAGCATGGCAAGGCCCTGCAAGTGACTCATGCCAGCTGAATTGATGCACTGGTGATTCTGCTAGCAGAGGAGCGTTTGACCACTGTGTTTGTCTGTGGCACACGCTACGAGCAGGAATAAGGCATTGCTGCCGTATCTAAAATAGCTAGGCGCATTAAGGCCAGCGCGTTGCCAGGCATGTTTTGTTTAGCGCATCAAGCCGGCGCGCTGCGAGACACAGGACAAATCTGCCCAAGCAGCCTGCGGCTGTTGGGGTAAGCTTCGTAACAGACCCCAAGCACAGCTTGATGGAGACTTCTGAGAGCGTCCTTGCCTGATGCATAATGCACCAAGTCACTTCAGTACAGGCATGGTCAGAGTCATACCGCTGCAGAGCCTGGATGCCCTGGATCCTCTGCGCATGCTTGAAACTCGCAGGGATATGTAATGTTTCCATTTTCCACATTCTTGTGAATCCACCTGGCCACTGTGCCAAGTGGGTAGTGGCGTTCACCATCCACAGATAGCTTGGCAAATAGAGGCTCTGAATCATAGTCCAAGACGATGCAGCTAAAGATGGATGCACCTGCGTACAACGACAGGGTCCCATTGTCTTTTGTCTCTCACTGCTGGTGGACTGTACTTACATCGTGCTTGACATCACCTTTGGCACTGTAGACTGCGTCTCTCCATCGCTTGCACACCAGAGGTAGTTCTATCCTCAGCACAAAATGCCCTCTTCCCCTGCTCGCCTGCTCGAGTATGGTGAGAAGGACCTCATCGCTCAATGCATCAATCTCTGCAGGTTCCTTTGCAGCCGACAGCTGGTTGCAAGAGAGAGCCCCTTCCATGCTACTTGATGTGTACTGGAGGCTGCATCGCGGCCGTCACTGCCGGAGCATGCCCAAACGTAAGTCCGAGGTATCTCATGAGCTGAGTCACTGTGTATATTGTGCTCGCAATGTTGTCGATTACTGGCCAGCCCTTGTCGTCCTGTAAATGAATGCGGAACGCAGAAGAGCGATACATGAGCTTGATGCCATAGGGTTGCACTGTTGAGACCAAATGGACAACGTGGTCTGGGCATGCTGCGCCATGCTTCGACTAGGGTTTAGCATCAGGGCTGGGGTGAACTATCTGGGCCAGAACTTCACCAGGGAGGTCAATACATAGACGTAAGACTTTACTATGCCACTGCAATCGGGCTCAGGCTTGCTCAACGGCTGACTGGCGTACTCCTGCACCCTCTCATGGTGTCTGAAAGGAGAAGGGCTGCCTTTGCACTGGGCAACACACCTCTGAAGGAAGGTTGAATAAACACTTGAAGGCTGCCCTGCTTCAGGATTATGCAAAGACCACAAGCACTGATACTGGCCGATAAAATGGCAGAGGCCCACATCAGGTCCTGCAGGGGTACCGTAGCGGTGCATGCTCAATGCTGCACTTGACCTTTCCAGAGCATCTTTGCGCATAGCATCGGCCCATGGCAAACCAATGACTGCAAAAAGGCATGGTCATATTTTAGACGCCATCTGTGAGGATGCCAGTTGATGCATGGTACTCTCATGACTTATGGCTTGTACATGCAATTGTGCAGGAAGAGAACTGGGATGCCCCGGCTTGGCAAATTGCCGCACCTGTTGATAAACCCAAAGATGTGAAAGGCAGCCGAGGCGTTGGCGATGCTTCAGTACCGCATGCATCCTGAGCAAACATGGGAGGCAGTCAGTATGGCAGAAAGGCCCGAATCGTGCTAGATTATATGATGCCAGCCTCTAGCTATTCTTGCGGTACCTTCATCAAGAAGCTGTGGACCTGTTGAGCCTGTCACGGCTGAGTGCTACCTTTCACGCTGTCTCGTCAAGGTACTTGCTATATTTGATAGTCATGTCTGGATATGGCATAGTCCCCCTGGTGTATGTTAGACTTGGGCAAGGAACATCTCCATACAATGTGAAAGCGTGTACTTACTGAATGAATGAATGAATGCAATGTTGGGAATCCCTCACGCATTTCGCCAAGAGACTGTGTCACCATAGAGACTGTGTCACTGTACCAGTGGTTGCTCTGTTACTATTCACGAAAGGTACCTCATAGGTTCATTGCACGAAACTGACGAAGTACCATAAGCACAAATGCGGTAGCCAAATTTCCCCTGCAAAGCGCAGCAAGGCAGGAGATCATCGCATGATGCGAGAAAGGCAGATTGCACAATAGTCCCCTGAAGGCTGTGTCAGTATGGCTAGCCCATACAAGCCTCTCACCGTTTCCTCGAGATATGGAAGTCATCCTTCTGTGTGCATGGCATCCGCACGGTTTGGGATCTAGGGGCAACGAAGACAAATTGTACTCGACAAAGCGCAGCATTGCATGGGCACATATCGACTCAATGTTGAAAACACTGATCATAGTGGCACTGTTGCCGGCTCTGCAACAGCGCGCATGCGCAAAGCACTGCAACCCAAAATAGAGACCCCACCTTGGAGGCTGGTCCTGTAGCAGCATACACAACCCGAGAGGGCTGCTAATGCAACAGCATCCTTCCATGTGGAACCATCTCAGTGCAAGAACTGTGCATGAGGCGCCATATGTACAGCCATTCCCCTCACGTGAGATGGATTACAGCGCCGGTGGCTGCCATTCCGCAGCTATGAGCTATTATAGTTTTTATATTCTGTTGTATAATGGCAAACCCCCCGGGAGGCATGATAGGTCGCGGGTGTGCGGCCAGGTACAGCCCAGCCCCAACAGCTTCATGATAGTGTTTTGCTTGCCTGCATGGCATGGCATTGTCAAACTTCACCTTGAAGATATAGACACCGTGGGCGGCCATCACAATACAATTGATGTGCACTTCGGACAGAACGAGAGGATTTGCTCAATGCAGCCGACCAGTAAGGCCGCCTGGTGCGGCATCAACAGGACTTGAAAGCATCACCTGGTGTAATGTACAAAGGATTGTACTTTGTGTTGCCCTTAAGCTTGGCCATAAGCTTCATGTCCAGTTGCGCATAGCCTTCCACCACAGGATACACTCCCACCAGCGTCAGTTCGTGTACCCCAAAGTCCCGTCCTGCATTGCAAGTGCCCCTCATCAGCGAGCACCGCACAAGGCGTGGCAACCGATGCTTGACATACCCCACCATTATGCATACCAGACTCCTGTCATATCAGCACAAGAGGTACAGGATCAATAGTGAAGAGGTACGCACGCTCGTAGAAAGCAACCTCTGTCGTAGCCTTATCCCAACCCATCATGGTTCCATAACCACAGAGGCCGTCGTTTATATTCAATATTGAGCCACACAGGTCTATGATCACGTATTCATTTCGGGGGGATGGGTCTGTCTCCTTGAGACATATTTCATTGGCTGGCTCACAGGGTCCTGCACTGTAATGATACAACCTCACAGGCTATTTGGCTCTGCCATGCACAAAGCAACGAGAACACACATACAGCTGCGTGTCTTGCTTGTAAGTTGGGGATCAGGCAAGAGGAGGAGCTGTCACGCATGCAACGACAGGAAGTACCTGAGTCAGACATGTGTTCATGCTGTCTGGTATATTAGTATTCTCACTTGCTTTAGGGTGTGAAACGTAGACTGCTTGGGGGCTGCTTCCTTCCTTGTTTTCTGTATGATCATCTTTCACATGCAGTGGCAGAGGCGATCCCGGCATGTCCCCCTCTGCTGTCGGCTGCAAGAGAATGCAACCCGCTTGTTTTTGGACGCACTGCAGAGTCGCCAGATACACATAAGATCTTCATTTTTCCGGAACCCTAGTAACGCTGGCTTCAGGACGGCTTTCGTCATGGCATAGCTTAGGGGACAGGTAACGTCTGTTCCGCACAAGCCTCAATCAGGTTGATCGCACGTTGGCCACCCGGTGCTATGCAACACTCTAGCATTGCCAGCAATCATTGATCTCGATAACGGGTATGGGTCTATGACGCAAGGCTCTTAAGTGCACCAAACAGGAGGACCCGCAGCAAGGCTGAGCATTATATAGCAGGGATATCTACAGCTGCGGGCGGCCAGATTTTGAAGTAAGCTACACCCCCGTGTATGGCGTTACCAACGTCACGTTGTGGCATGAGGTCTGACGGCAGTCGCTTTGACAAGGGGTGCATCAAGAAGCACCGATTGCATCGTCTGCATATGCGTGTACACAGCCGGGTGCAGGAGCAATTCTCTCAGCGCTTTCAAAATAATAACCTAAATTACAACTTACGACATATAGTATCAGATTTTGTGTGGATTTACACCGGGTTCACAAGGTCAAATTTGCAACGTGTATGGTCACGCCTGGAACTCCACTCTGATGCGCCTTTCGACCTTTGGTATGATAAAGGCCACTGCGCCACAACAGCACACTGACATGCGTTGCGTGAAGCTTGAGCACCGGGCTGAGGACGGCAATGCAGAGCTATGAGTGATTGACTGAAGCAGCCTAAGGCTGACCTGCACCTAAGTCACTACATTGCACGTGTACCACAAAGCTCAGCTCCATGCCGGTCACCATGCTTGCAACTTTGTTGAAGATACTCTCAATTTATGCTTTTGCAAGGCCGGCCGGCATACACACAGTTCAGATTTCGACAATGTTTGCAAATCACTGGTGACAGATGTGCTTGATATCCCAGGCGGCATCACTATATATCGGAATTGATACCACACCCCACTTCTCTGTACTTCGCACCCTCTGTCTTCTGAGACTGCTGAGATCTGCGCATACCAAAGGCAGACTTGTGCTGCTGCCCAAGTGTTCGGCGTGTACAAGGCACAACCGAGGCGCTACCCATAGCCACGGCTGTAGCAGTTTATCTTGAGCACATCATGGCCACACACTCTGCTCAGCTCCTTCTTGAACTTCTGAAGTGCTGCGGTCTCTGCCTGTGAGTGTAAAATACCACTCATGTGATACATCTCCTCCATACACTGTTCAGGCTAACTTGAGATGGCAGTCATGCACAAGTCTATCGATAGACGCCTGCTTTCCAGGAAGCTCTAGAATTACACAAGCTTCATAGGGACAAGTGCCCATCAGCCGCAAAGCTGCAACATCAGACGAAACTGGTATGCGTCC
Source organism: Coccomyxa viridis (assembly GCA_963930925.1). Taxonomy (NCBI): domain Eukaryota; kingdom Viridiplantae; phylum Chlorophyta; class Trebouxiophyceae; family Coccomyxaceae; genus Coccomyxa; species Coccomyxa viridis. The sequence continues at coordinate 2,330,321 of CAWVOJ010000015.1, read as the reverse complement.
ATGTACAGCTTGGAGTCAGAATAGATCAAATGTAAGCAGCCGGCAACTGAAAGAGAGAGACGACGCTGTTGCAGCCTACCTGTGAGGCGGTGATTGAGACCTTCTCCAAGCGGGGATGATGGAGCAGCCATGCAAGGTTCCCGGCGTTCAGAGGCATTGGCCTGTTTTCTTCATCATATCTCTCAGCCATGCGTTCCTGTTCTGCGCGAGGGCTGCCTTCCAGGGATACACATCGCAGCTGTGGCGCCTGGAGCGCTTGCAATGCGTATGGAAACTGCATGAAAATTTTGCCGCAACATCAGCACTTGGCATTGACAGTTGTCAACAGAGACCATGAGCTTGAAGTCATTTCTGCTTTGAGAAGCACCTGACATCACTTATAGCACCCACTCAAAGCCTTGTAGCATCAAGCAAGCGTTGATATGAGTAATGATTGAACATCAATCCATGGGAACTTCACCTGAAGAAAGTAGCAGGTCTCCAACTCCAGGTGCCTCAGATTTTGCAGACGTGAGATGCTGCTGCTCAGCTCCTCAAGAGGACATTGCATGAGGCTCAGTGAGGTCAGGCGTGTGAGATGGCCTATGCTGTCAGTGACCTGCATACGTACTGCTGTATGGGCTCCGAGTGTAGCGTTGAGCGCAGCAGCAGCCCCTGGCTTTGTGATACCGTCATCTCTTAGGCCTCACAATGCAATCTGCATTTCAGCCTCAAGCTGATGTATTCCCCCATCAATATGAATGACCAGAGTTGTCTGAAGCTGTTGATGACCATGCAAGTGAGGTCAATCAGAATCTTCTCTGATCAGATTTGAGAAAGGCTGGGACCTACCGTTTGCAAATTACCACACAAGATGCCAAGCCCTTGCAAGGACCTGAATCCCTCAGGCAGCCATTCTTCCAGGTCGACTTCTATGGTATCAAGGGATGTAAAGTTGGGAAGAGCCCCCATCCAACCAGGCAGGCGTGTCATTTCTGAGTGCGTGATGCGAATGCTCTGCAATCATGAGACCACATTGGTTGCCATGTAACAAGGACTGTTCATACCACACTGTTCTGTACGAAGCATTGGCGTACTTGACCTGCAATAAGCTTGTTGTTTGTTCTGCCTTGCACAGTGTCGATCCTGCGCTCCTTTGAACGATTGTGCGCTTGTGTACAGAGGCTACGTAACATACTGCGGGCTGCCAGCACAATACAATTGTCACGTGAGTATAACCATATTACATCATGCATTCAGCATGTTGCGCGTGATGTAAGGAGAATTGTAAGAGCCACCTGTAGCCTTCCCAATGTACTGAGCCGCACTTGATCCTCCAGCTCCTCAAAGTGTGCCACTTCCAGCTCAAGTAGCCCACCCAAGTTCCCCACCTGCAAGCAAGTCCATTCTCAGCAGACTCTCTGCAAGGGCATGTACGCTCATTGCAGGCCAGCTGCACTGTCCGGGCACATGTTGGCTCTGGCTGCGGCTACAGCTCACGGTCCGCTTGCACCACTAAGACTAGACCTGCTTGGGTCTCTGTGGAAAGGTGATTATTTTGGGCTTTCTCTAATGTTTCTACCCTGATGAACTGCATGCTGATGCTAGCAAATGCACGGGGGTGGAGTATGGCCCGCTCACCTCTGGTGGGAGCTGGCCCTCATGACCACCATGACACTGAGTCAGGGCCAAGCGAGTCAGCTGTGTCATGCCTTGCCAACAGCGGGTATCTGGTTGTGACTCTGCGCAACCCTCAACTGTCAGGGATAAGGAAGATGGGTTTGAGCTGGCACTTCAGCTGCAACCCTCAGCCCTGTCCGGGACATGGCCTCATCTGGCCAATGCAAACTCATGTCCACACTTGAGCCTCAACATAGCACAACGCGCAGGAAGATCTGCAGCATCCTGATGCAATTCTCTGCAGCCAAGTAGCTCTCAGCCGTACCTGGTCCTGCTTGGTGCACCCTCAGGCAGCTGATCAGAGCAAGGCTTTCCAGCGCAGTCAAATGTCCCAGCACTGAAGGCAGGTGCCCCGCCTCAGCATGCTCTATGCTGCCACTCCTGCAGGAGTGGCAACACTGCTCAGATCACCACACCATTGCCATTGCACAAAGCCAGCGCAGCGCGAGTCAAGCTTCTGCAGCTGGCGCTGTGGCTGCACAGAAGAGCATAGCTGTCTGCTCACACTCTCTGTTCTAGGGAGTCATAGTCTGCTCAGCAACCTGAGCATATGCACATGCATGAGCGTTGGGACTCCTAGCAGCCAGGCTTACTCTATGCTGAGGTAGGCGAGCTTTGCCAGCTGAGAGACCTCCAGTGGCAGACGGCCAAGGTGTTGATTCGTGAACGACAGAGCTGTCAGGTGTTCCAGGGATCCCAGGACAGTGGGAAATCCTGTGAGGCCTGTGGCTTGACCATCTTGCCCTGACATGTAAAATTCCTCCAGGTGCCTGCACCATGGATGATTTAGGCGATTGGCGTTGACAACATGTTGCCTGGTGTTGCTAACGGTGTATAGGCAGGAAATGGTTTCATACACACATGCAGACGCCTAGGGCATTCAACGTTCAGACATAATATTGCTGCTCAGGGAGATGTGGCTGCAAGGCTTGCCTCAGACAGGCAATGCCCTTTTCAAAGCCTTCCTGGTCAATTGCTTTGGTCAAATGCTCAAGCTTGAGCTGCCGAACATTTGGCGCCATCCACAGGTAACGGAATTTGAAGCCATCCAAGAGACCGGTAGAGCCATGCACGCTCAAACACTGAAGCTTCTGTCCCAGTATTGCAAGGATCATGTCCAGGCCCTACACCAAACTTCAACCAGTGAATGGTATACAATCATGTCCTGTCTGCAGAGGTGCCCTCGAGCAATCAAACTCTCTTCTCCCGTGCTGTGTTGGTGGCAGTCCCCTTACTTCTCAATGCACATTCAGCTACATTGCTGCCAAATATAGGGCTTCTGCCATTGAGGAGAAGGAGAACATGTGAAGTTTTCGGCATGGAGGATGCACGACAGGATGTCAAGAATCTCTCTGTGCAAGGACTACAGGCAACACTCCTGCCTGGTCCAGCATGAGGACGTGAACCAACTTGGAGTACCCGATCTTGAACGGGTATTTAGACACCACAAGAGTGCCTCATGATACATCAAGTCACGTTTGGACAGCTCAATAGGATAATACCTGTCCATTGCCTGCCCGCTGCTGACCACGCATGCGTGCTTCAAAACTGCAGGGATAGCTAATATTCCCGCATTCCGAGTTCTTGTGCATCCACTGCGCCACAGTGCAAAGTGAAAGTGGTGGTAGAATCCTCCTGAAGGACCCCAAACAAGGCCAGTGCCCTTGCGTGATGAAACAATATTCCGATTCATAGTCCAGAGTGATGTAGCGGTATAACGATCGACCTGCAGTGCATTGACGATTAGAGACTGCACCGTCTTTCTCTCTTAAGGGCCTGATCACACCGTGCTTGAAACTTACCTTTGGCACCGCCGATTGCGTTCCTCCATCGCTTGCAGACCAGGGGAGGTATTGCTCTCAGCACATAATGCCCTCGTCCCTTGCTCGCCTGCTCAAGAATGTTGAGAAGGATATCATCGCTCAAGGCTTCCATCTGAAGAGACTTCCTTCTAGCAGGAAGATGGCTGCAAGAGGAGCCATCGCATGCTGATGGATGCCTAATGGATCTGTTATCACGCCCGACACTGCCAAAGCACGTTCAAACGCAGGTCCGAGGTATCCCATCATCCAGATCACTAATGATTCCGGGCTCGCACATATGCTTTATTCAGGCACCTTCGATTCCTACGATGTATAAACTTAAACCGCACCACGATGATACATATTCGGGATACCTACGGCTTGGATCTTCCCCACAGAAGTATGGACAGAATGCTACGCTGTGCGTGCTTCGGTTAGGGCTAGAGATTAGGGTTGGGATGTGAGATATCACTTCAGGACGTGTGCTATATGTGATGGCAACCCGCAGCCAGAGGCCATAGGGCATACACAGACCTGTCTGCAGCCAGAGTCTGGGGCCAGTCGTACATGCACAGTCTGCAGACTTGTCGACAACTCTGAATACATGCCACTGCCATCAGGCGCAGGCCTGTTGCATGCCTGACATCATGTTGGATTTCCTGCACACCCTTGAACCTTGTGTCTGCACTCGCAGTGAAAACTGCTCATGGGAAAACTGGGACTCAAAGGCCCAGAGCCCGCCCTGCTTTGAATGTAGAAGCCTCAATGAGGACGAGCACTGATCATGGTACCAGCGTGTAACCCTGTATCCTCCAAGCCTATAGCCACACTCAAGCCTCTAGTGTTGAAGTCTTCACATGCACTCTTCAGGCATGCACATACTGTGGCACAGATCACATGTGATACTATCTAGTAGATGTAGCTGATGTCTCAGGCAGCATCTCTATAACTCCACTCATCACCCTCTGTCCGATGCATCCTGCTCTCATCATCTGCTAAGCAGCACGCATGCCTTCAGCATGCTCAGGCTGCTGCTCACGTATCTGGCATGAAAAAAACCTGGCTGGGGTGCTACTCATAACACTTTATTGTGAGGACATCACGTCCGCACACCCTGCTCAGCTTCTTCTTAAAGCCCTGGAGTGCTGTGGCCTCTGCCTGTGTGTGCGTTACCCGTTAGAAACCGAATTCCACCATGCTGCAATGTCACTTGAGGGTAGCAGTGATGCATTTGATCCACAAACGAGAGCTGCCTGCCAAACAGATCTTGATCACACAGGCATGGTGGAATACAAGCGACCATCAGCTGTACAGCTGTACATGTAAAGCATGTGCAACATCAGCAGTGGTAATCCTTTATTGGATCATTTGAGACATATGCAGGAAGCAAGGTGGGAGAGGTACTAGGTTGCTGCAGCTTGCCTTTGAAGTGCTTATATCTACCCTCTCCAAGCGGGGATGGTGGAGCAGCCATGCAAGGTTTCTGGCCTTCACAGGCATTGGCCTGCTTTCCTTGTGCATGTGCAGCTTTGTCAGGGTGTTGTGGCCCACCAGGCGCACAGTTCGCAGCTGTGGCGCCCGCAGCGCTTGCAGAGCACATGGGAACTGCAAGCGACACATGCCATGATCATTGGCATCATTGAGCATTGGCAGCTGCGTGCGAGAGGTCCTTTGATGGCATCCACTTCTGCCTTCAGATGCGACTGTATCAGCAAAAGGGGCCATGCATGTGCAGAAGGAATTAAGGAGGGTAAATGCATGCAGAGCCAGTTGCAACTGGTCCTATTGCTCTGCGCAAAGGTCTGTGCCGTCAGGCAAGAGTATAGGGTACAACAGAAGATATTGTGGCGGGAGATCACCTCCAGGAAGTGGGTAGTGTCCAAATTCAGGTGCCGCAGATTCTGCAGGCAAGAGATTCTGCTGCTCAGCTCCGTTATGGGGCAGTCCAATAGGATCAGCGCGGTCAAACACGTGAGCTGGCTTATGCTGTCACCGACCTGCATGCGCTGTAGCAATGTGACTTTCACATACAATGCTCATGTTAGAGCGCCACCGGAAGCCAACGGCTTCACAGTACACTCATCCGCCAGACCTCTCGATGAACTCAGCATGAATTTTACATGCCTGGCTGCATGCTCTTCAAGACATATCAACATTAACAAGCAAGACTGAAGACTCTAGTTGTCAATTCCCATGCAGGTGAGCTCAACAAAGGGGCATGCCTATCTGTTCAAACGCAAGATAGCATACCTTTTCCACACAAGATCTCAACATGCCAAGCGACTGTAAGGATGTAAATCCTGCAGACGGCCATGCGTCCAGCTCGACTTCATCCATCTCAAGGAATGTAAGATTGGGGAGGACCCCCATCCAAGCTGGCAGTCGTCCCATACTGAAGGAGTAAGAGATGCGAATGCTCTGCAATCATGGGACGCCTGTCATCAATCTATGATATGACAAGCGTAGTCCTTAGTTACTTGACGCTTTTTATAACTCTAGAAGAGTCCACCTGCCAATGCACTGATTCCTCTGCCTTGCATGGTCTTTGTACGGTCCCGATCTCGTTCATAGAGCGATTCAGTGTGCCCGGAGATGCCGATCAATAAAGGTGACCACGCATGTTCACTCTAGTGCAGTTATGGAGGGTTCCCAGACTCACCTCTAGGCTTTTCAGTGTACTTAGCTGCAATTGATCCTCTAGCTGATTGCTGTGCAGCAATTCCAGCTCAATCAGCCCAGTCAAATATCCCACCTGTGCACACGCCCATGATCAGAATGTGACGGACAAGGGGATTGGTCCTGCAAGGGCCTGTCATGTGGCCATGAGGTTGCTGTTTAGCAGCTGAGAGCAGTCAGCACTGCCAGCTTAGTGTTGCCTTAGCGCGCACTTGCCTTGTGTGTAGCTACAGCCCAATAATAATTTTCCACAACCGAGAATGCTTCTGCCAAGACTTGGACCAATCCACTTGAAGTACTCATATCCCTGAGATCGAGCTGACTGCACAGTCGTGCATGCTGCTGTCTGAAGGGAGATGGCCCACTCACCTCTGGTGGGAGTTGAACCTCAGAGCCCCCATAGCCCCCAGTCAGGGTCAAGCTGGTGAGCTGTGTCATGCATCGCCAGCAGAATGTCTCTTTTGGTGACCCTGTAAACTCTCGTACTATCAGGATTGAGTTGTCTGGAGGTAAGGCGACATCTAGCGGCAGGCCTCTAGTCTGTCCAGTAAATACTCTCTTTCATAAAGTGAGGAACCTGTAGCTTCCAAAACATGGCCACCAGCTGGGCCGCAATACTCATCCTGCTCTGCAGAGGATTGTGAAGATTCTAGTGCAGCCAAGTGGCTTATCGATGTACCTGGTTCTGCTTGGACTAAACTCAGGCAGTTGATGAGAGTGAGGCCTTTTAGCATAGTGAGATGTCCCAGAATTGCAGGCAAGTGCCCCTCTTCACTATGCTCTACCCAGCCGCCACTGCAGTAAATGCAGGACTGCTTCAGTACATCATAGCTATCACATAAAGTCAGCACATTAAAAGCCAAGCATCTGCTGCTGACGCTCTGACTGTATAGAGAGTCAAAATATTCTGCTGGCTCCCCTGACAGACTCCTCGGCGGCTTGTGTAAGGCAGGGACATGCATGTGCACTGGGCTTGGGCAGGCGTGGCTCACTGTATGCTCAGGTGGGCAAGCTTTGCCAGCTGAGTGATGACCTCCGGCAGGCGCCCAAACTCCTGATTCTCAAAGGACAGAGCTGTCAAGTGTTCCAGTGAGCACAGGGCAGTAGGGAAACTTGTGAAGCCCGCAGAGCCCTGTGATTCTTGGCTCGAGATGAGGAATTCTTCAAGGGACCTGCACCTCAGCTGGTATAGGTTATAGGGTGTGTGGAGTTAGCACATCCTCTATGCGGTGCTGAAGTCCTTGATGTTATTGGCCTGTCTACATCAATAAATCGCTAGATGCACAAGCACAGGCCTTTATGTGACCTGGATCGCCTGACATACTGGCCCAGAAAGAAGTTGCTGACAAGTAAGTGCTCTGGGGCTCACCTGAGACACGAAATGCCCTTTCCAAAGTCTTCTTGGTCTATTGTGTGCGCCACATCGACCAGGTGGAGCAGCTCGAGATTAGGCACCATCCACAGGCAGGAAAACTTGAAGTCATGCAGCAGACCAGTGTGGCCATTCACGGTCAGGCACTGAAGCTTCTCGCCCAGTATCACAAGAAGCATGGCCAGGCCCTACAGCCATCATAAAGTTCACAACATAATCTCCTGCTTGCAAAGATGCCATGGCCCGGTATGTCTTGGACCTCAGGCTAATACTGCTGTCAATTCAGTCATCAATGCTCCTGTTGCCAGTGTGCTGCCAGCTGGAGGGCTTATGCCTCTCACTACAGCGCAACCATCCAAAGTGTTGGGCATGAACACACAGTAGATACAGAGGGCTTCCTATGCGCTTCATGCAGTACCCTCTTTCTGTCTAGCACATATGTTGATAATGTTGCAGATTGTATGATGCAGGCACTACAGACTGTATGCACCTCTCCGCCACCGGTATGTCTTTGAGCCCTTGCGCATGCTTTAAAAGCACAGGGATACACAATGTTCCCGCAATGTGAGTTCTGATGTATCCACCGTGCTACCATGCTAAGTGAGACTAATGGTTTGGGACCCAAAGACGGACCCCAAGGAGGCCATAGTTCTTTCTTCCCAAGCTGATACTCTGACTCATAGTCTACGATCAGGCTGCGGAACAAGGATCCGCCTGCATCACAATGGACAGTCAGATTTCCCTGTCTTTCGTTCTCCTACCTTGAAGGGTGACACTGTCACACATGCTTGACATCACCTTTGGCACCGTAGATTGCCCTCCTCCATCGCTTGCAGACCATGGGCAGTGTCATCCTCAGCACATGATGTCCCTCTTCTCTGCTCGCCTGCTCAAATATGTTCAGAAGGAGCTCGTCGCCCAGTGCATCAATTTCAGCAGGCTTCATTATAGCCAGTATGTCGCTGCAAGGAAAAGCCCCTGCTATGCTGGTTGGTACATGCTAGGCTACGCCATTCCTATTTCTGCCAGGGCAAGCTCAAACTCAAAGTCCGAGGTAAGTCATCAGCTAGATCACAGCTGCTTCTGGGCTCGCAGAGTTGCTTCTCTCTAGCAACACTTTGTTGGCGACTGAAGGAATGCATATTTACTGATGAAGCATACCTACAGGATGCTCGTGGCTTGCGTCTTTATGGCGTGAGCATCATCAGGGCATGCCGCGCTGTGCATGCTTCGCATTTAGGTCTTGACCAGGGAGATACCAATGGTGTAGACTCAAACCCTTTCAGTGCCAAGTGCCTTCATGCCCAGGCCTGTGGCATGTCTGAGCTGCAGTCTCTGCATTTTACACCTGTAAGAAAAATTTTGTACTTGCACCGGGCAGCATATTGCCGAGGGGAGTCCTGCACCTGCTTTAGGATCGCGTCTGGGGGTGCCCGGATTGTCAAGCCTCACACGTCCCTTGTGGTGAACAACAAAGTTCACTAAGGAGGAGGAGGGAACTTAAAATGGATAAGAGCATTGAATTTACCGGTGCCAGCGGAGAGACTTTCACAAAGCTTCCAGGCTCCATCAATGGGTGAGTGTACCTGGAAAGTGCAACGAACCTCGCACACATTGTTACCGACGCTAGTCGTTGCTGCAACAGTCTGATGGGGGCAACATTTGCAATGAAGGCCAGGTCATGCAACTCAGGCCCAGGCTTACTGATGTATTAGATAGAGCGTTCAGCGTTGCTTGAGGTTTCGTCATGCGCAGGGAGAGCGTTGTCTTGAAAGACCTGAAGGACTGCAGTGTGTACCTGCTGGACTACTCCGGCGAGGTTGAGGTCACCAATGTGCAGGACTCTCAAATCTTCATTGGTAAGCCCTCCACTCCTGCTCTTTGATGCTGGACCTGAGTGTTGTTCTTGAGTGTGGAAACGTGCACGTGCTTGTGATGGTACAGTCTGAAATGTGAGCTGTACATTCCCGACACCTAGGAAGTGGGGTCCATCACAGCTTGCAGGCAGAAGTAGTTTTGGTGCTGCAGGCCCTGTGGATGGCCCAGCAATCTTTGACAAGGTCAAGGGGTGCCACATCTCAGTGGCTGCTCAGCAGCTGCAAGTCAGGGGCAGCACAGACAGCGAGTTTGCTGTGTACTCTGCAAACAAGCCCACCATTGAGCACTCCACAGGTGTGCCAGCTTTCTGAAAACGCTAATTGACTGCCTTCATACCAGATGCTTCTTATCCCACTAGAGACCGGCTCTTGCGTTGCAGCGTGTATCTCCTCTGCGGCCCAGTGTTCTGCTGAATGAGGCTGAAAATGAGCATGCACCTTTGAAACTCACCGCATGACGCTCAATGTGTCTACTGCCATGCAGAGCTGCGCTTCACATGCTGGATGGGAGCGTACCCTGGTCTGACAGAGCACTTTTCCAAGGCCAATCTGGACCCCAAAGCAAACCAGTGGGACAAGGTGACGTGCTCACCCTCGCCCAAAAACAACCCATCATGTGCTTGTGACCGAGTCCAGCCCATCTGCCAATCAGTATGTCAATCCTCCTCTAGCGCCAACCTGCAAGCCTGGAAGATGCCATCAGCTGTGCCTTTGCCATGGGTGACAAGCATATAGGCATGCGCAAGTGCTCTGGTACTTTCTGCTCCTGCTGAGCATCATCAAGGTAGGCGCACAAAGTTGGCGCTCAGCAGCACATTTTATCACAGGCTGTCCTCGGCCAAAAGGCGCCGAGACCGAAAGTTGTCGCAGGTATACGATGTGAGCGCTGAGCAAGGAGAGGGCCCCAACTTCGATCTGCTGGATGCTGTGGAGTACTGGGAGGTCCCAATTGAGGAGGGCCCGCCCCCAGACAACCCCGTGCCGAGCGCCAACGGGTCGCGCTACTCGCCTCCGGCGGGCGCCGCGGCTGCCCCGCCCCCAGCAGCTGACGCCGACCTGTTCACCACAGAGAATGGCGGCGGCTTTGGCGGCCCTGCAGAGAATGGCCATGTACCCATGGTGAGCATGACTTTATGATTCCTGCATGAGGATAGTAATGCTCCTACCATTCTACCCTGCACCCCTTCTCAGGAGTAGAGGTGCAGCAGCATGCTGCCCCCAGATAACCGGCTCTGAGAAGACGCTGGTCTATGCTCTTGTGCCACCAAGGCAGACTGTCCCGGAACAGACATGAACAAGCTGAAAATGCTTGTGATCGGAGTGACTCATCCCACTCAGACTCGTGAAGGCTGCGTAGTACCTTCACGCATACGCTGCCTGATCAAGACAGGAAGTTGATTGCCTGATGCGAGACTAATGTCGTATGCAACGGCGCGCAGGGCGACGCCAACTTTGGCGGGGAGCACCCCAAGGTGGCGGCGGTGGCGGCAGCTTCACGGGAGCGCCTGGCCAAGCAGGAGTCGGAGGAGAGCCGCTCCAAGGAGACCCTGGTGAAGAATGCGGCCACCTACCTGGAGACCTTCTACCAGGTGACTGCGCTGCAAGCCCCTGACACTGGATGCGGCACACATCCACAGCTGCATGATGCCTCTGCAGCACTCCTCTGCCCCGTACCACCATGGCTGCCTGGGCTTTGACTTCACAGAATGCTCTGCATTACGCAGTATTCAACATGGCTTCAGCCTGCTCTGCAATTAATCATAGCATTGACAGTGATTCACTGAAGCCCCCAGAGATGGGTAGATGAAGGCATTAGTCCTGGACACAACATCAACAATCATACAGGTGATGCCAAGATGGAAGTCTCGGAGTATCTGTGCCTTGCCGCACTCTCATGCTGTGGGGTGTGCACGCAGAAGCGCAACACGACCAAGGGGCAGCGGTCCAAGGAGAACAGGCAGAGCGCGGACAGGCTGTCGACAGGGAAGGGCCCCGAGGGGGACACCGAGTGGGAGAAGGCCATCTCGCTCATCAACTTCGGCTTTGCGCGGCCCAACGGCTCGGACCTCTCGCGCTTCAAGAACGTCCTGTTTGCCGCCAAGTCGCGCAACGTCCCCATCACCAGCCACATTCCCAGCGATGCCAAGTCATGAGCGCGCAGCGCTGGCAACTGCAGTATAGTACATCCGTTTGCCAGCTGGAGTCGGGAGACCTGTTGACAGAGAGAGTTGCTACAACTGCTGAGGGCCTTACAGATGTCGCGACGCTTGGGCTTCAAATTGACAGACTCTTGTCCTGAGCATTCCTGAGTTGTCGTAGAGGTGCAAGGTCGTTGCAGTTGATGGAGAAGACAAGTACTGGAATCAGAATAAGCCACGGGCAAACATGTTGGGAGTTGAGCCAAATTGTTTGTTGACATAGCTCTTTGCAATGCCAAATAGCCAGAGAGATGTTGAGGCTGGGACAATCCTCAAACTCTGGCTTCTGTAAGCACAACATCACCCATTGAGGTGACACACAACCTCTGCTCACACAGGCTGTGCCCTTAACTCCAGATTCCTTGCATCAGCGCGCAGGCGTGTGTCCTCACGTATATGCACATGACTGTGTACCAACCTGAGAGACCCAAGGCTTAGAGCATCACAGCTGCCGGGAGGTCGTCTATGTTGTGCGTAGACCTGCAATGCGCCTACATATGATTGTCTTTGGGTAGGCCACGATTATCAGTGAGGCTTAAGATACTCAGCCTAACCTCTTTCAAATGTTCAGGATCACAGACACAACTCTGAATCTAGTGGCTACCCTGCTTGAAGGCCGCATACATTTGTGCCTGAGCATGTGTCACAGGCGGGCTGGGCTTCACAATCTGGACAGCCTTTGCAAAATCTTCATGGCTGACAGTGCCTGCATCAATGTCTCTTTCCAGGGCCTTGAGGGCTCCTTCTCTCACCAGCGCACTTAGGTCAGCGCCAGTAAACCTGCACGCCATGCAAAGCCCTGAGCCACCCTCCTGGACATTCGCCACCCATCCGGGGATCTGCCTGCTGCCAAAATGCATCATCGATACAGGACGGGCTCTGATCCACACGACAATGATGCCTTCTCAGTAAGCATCTTTTAGGGACATGCAGGGGCCGTGAGGGCTCTGGGTTATATATCTGTAGACGTTCAGCATGGATGGGAGGTGCCTCACCCTGGCGTGAGCTCTGCCAGGCCTAATAGCTTCACATGTGGGTCTAGAGGCGTTTTCTTTGTTAGCGCTCCCAATATGGCGCAGCGTGCTTCCGCGGTGTCTGGCGGGGGGACATACAGGCGGATGTCAAAGCGCCCAGGGCGCAGCAGCGCTGCATCCACAAGGTCCGGCCTGTTGGTGGCCCCCAGAACCACAATGTCTCCTCTCACCTGAAAGTACAACATCATCCTGGTCTGTGCTGAAGACCAACATGGCATGCACCAGACATCTGCAGGAAGCATTGAGCGCCCATTAACATACACCAATTCAGCTTAGCTTGGCTAACATCCACCTCTGGCCTTTGTGGAATATTCAGGAGGGGCAGCAGCCTCAGAGCCTAGGTGAGAGCAAGGCAGATCTACAAGGCATAGACAGGGTTTGGAAGCTTGCCTGCAGTCCATCCATCTCTATCAGCAGCTGGCTGAGCACCCTCTCGCCGACTCCTGTGCCGCCCTGCTGCCGTGAACCCGCATCGCTGCGATTGGCTGCCAGGCCGTCCAGCTCATCAAAGAAGATCACAGCTGGCGCAGCCGCCCGCGCTCTGCATGCAGATAACAGAGCTCAAAGCGCATGGTATGGGAAGAAGGTCATGTGAAGGCGGGGGAACTAGCAATAACCTTTAGAAAGAAGCTGTACCCTGTGAGTGTCCTTCCGTCTGGCCGGCCATGTTCAAAAGCCCTCATGATCTCCTTGATAAAGGTCTTGTTGACATGCCTTCAGTGATGAGCCCGAGGCAAGAGGTGGCGCCCAGTATGCTCTTACCTGGCAAACAGGCTGGCGATGGCTTTCTCACTCTCCCCAACATACTTTGAGAAGAGCTCTGCCCCCTTGACAGCCAGGAAGTTGAGCCCTGACTCAGAGGCTACTGCCCTCGCCAGCAGTGTTTTGCTGCAGCCTGGTGGCCCAAACAGCAGGATCCCTCGCGGAGCCTGCATGCCATGTGTGTGTCAGAGGGGGGGCAGTGTGTAGCCTGCCCAGAGGAGCACTCTATCGTGCATATAGTCAGCAAGGGTGCCTGGCGCTGCCTACTCTTGTTACAGGTCCTTATGTATTGCCGCCAGTCCCAAATGTCAAGAACCTCAAGCCCTCAGAGAGCCTCGCAATAGTCACATGCCCTTGCCTGGCATCTCTGAGGGAATCATCAGCAGCACATTGAGCTGCTCCAAAGCTTCAGCAGGTTCTATGCATCAGACAACTGCACATGTCAGCATCAGACTGACACGTCAGCATCAGTACATGATGGGCCAGCATAAGTTCAGCAGCATGCTCAGCCCCTGCCAAGAGACTCACTTTGGCGCCCAGGCGCTTGAGCAGCTCTGGGTGCTTCTGCGGCCACTCCACCGCCTCGCGCAGACGCTGCTTGATGGCGTCCAGGCCCCCCACGTCCTCCCAGCGCACCTTGGGCAGCTCCAGCGCCACCTCACGCATGGCGCTTGGGCGCACCCGCGTCTGCGCGACTTGGAAGTCCTCAAGCTTGATCTGCGCGTCAGCATAGCATGGTTAATACCAGGAGTATGCCAAAGCCCCGCACAGGCGCTGGTGTCGACATCTAAGCACCCCACATCATCCCAGCGCTCCCATATGCATGGCGCTGGGGCGCACCCGCGTCTGCGCTACTCTGAAGGCTTCGGGCGTGACCTGCGCTTTGGGACATCGCAAGAGGTGGGAAAGAATGTGTGAGGGCCAGAGGCTAGAAAGACATCAGGTACCGCCCTCAGATTGGCCTGCATGTGCGCGGAGGCTGAGTGGGATGCGCAGGTCTTCCAGGGGGTGTCAGGGCTGCATGGGGCTGCTCATACCTGCAAGCCTGGCTTGGCAGCGCTGTTCGGGGGTGTGCTGGTGTCTGAGCCGTTTGACACATGCTCAGTGCTGCTGGAAACCACAGCAGCTGCCTCTTGATGTGACTGCTCGGGGACGTCTTGCTGCACTCTCTGCTTTGCCACATGGCGCCTGAGCGCACACATGGCGGCCTCCTGACACAGTGCGCTGATGTCAGCACCCACATAGCCGTGGCTGGCTGCAGCCAGCTTCTGGACATCCTCCTCTGCCAGGCTATGCTTTAGCCGCAGGAGCTTAATCCTGTCACGCAAGCAGTATTAATGTCAGCATGGCCTCGCCACTGCCAGCAGAGTGGCAGGCAATGAGCAGCTCATCTCTTGCACACAAGAGTGTGTGGCATGGCCACCCTGCAACTTCCATTGTCATGTGACCATGAGCTATGTATGCCTTCCTGGGATATCTCACAGATGAGCACTGACATTTAATTTGTGCAGGATTGTGAGCTGGTCTTTCCAGATGCTCTCAGAGGCATCAGTATCGGAGGCAGACCTACCTCAAGATGTCCAGGCGCTCTGCGGGTGAGGGCACACCAATCTCCAACTCCCTGTCGAAGCGCCCCGGCCGCCTGAGGGACGAGTCGACTGCTGCCACACGATTGGTGGCAGCTATGACTACAACACCAGAGGTGCCTGCAGATTAGTCTGCCACTTTTAAGCTTAAGCGCTGATTCTTCATGCGTACAGATGATTGTAGGAAAATACGCCACACAGCGTCTAGCATATCTTGTAGCTTCAGGAGTACATAGCTGCAAGCGCTGGGAACTACCGCACCCTCAAGCCACAATGCAGCAGTCTGAGAAAGACCTCTTGCTGAAAACCAGCAGTCAGCGCCCAAGGCAAAGGCTGACCCTGTCTCTATCCCGAGCCGTCAAAGGGGCCTGACCTTCCTCCATGACCAGGAGCAGCGTAGACACAAGCCGCCCCGTCATCTCTCCTGCGGCGCTATCTGCATTGGGCCCCCCCCTGGCGGGCGCTAGTGAGTCGATCTCATCTATGAAGATCACAGAGGGAGCAGCCGCCCGCGCTGCTGCAAATACACCCTGCGGTACAGACAGATTTAGGGCATGTGTCAAGCACGATGTGTCAAGCAAGTTCTTAAATGTATGCAATACGTAAGCAGAATCTCACTAGTACCTGCACAGATGACTCCTCAGAAGGCACCCCAGACACACAACGCATGAATGAGACTGCATAGCCTGCATGTTGCGCTGCGAGAGCACCTGACCAGTCCCCCTTCAGTGCCAGAGCCATGCGATGTCATGCAAGCGCATGCGGCCAACACTGAAGGGTTTGACCCTCATGCTGATCTCCCAGTGTAATACAAGGCATTTATGGATGGAATTGCCTACATCATGGGTGTCTACATTGGACCAAAGCCACACCTGCAGGCCTGCCTCGCTCTCTCCCACAAACTCTGAGATGATGTCTGGACCATTGAGCACAAACATGCGGGCTCCTGCGTCTGCCGCTGCAGCACAGGCCAGCATGGTCTTGCCCGTGCCAGGGGGCCCATGCAGAAGGACCCCCCGCGGCGGCCTCAGCCCCATGTGCTCAAACAACGCTGGCGCCTGCACAGCACGCTTTACTTTAAATGCATCTCCGAATGGTGATGCTGTGTCCATGGCCAGAGGACCATTCTGGAGTTCAAACGCCATGCTCTGGGGTTGCAGTATGTCAATTGATGGCACATACGATGGCAAGATACATACAACTTCTGGCCTGTGTCGCATTGAGGCACATTCATTTATGGACGGGCTTGGCGCAGGCAAGGCCGTGCCTGAAGAGGCAGAGCCACAAGCTCCCTGAGAGCAGCCATATGTTGGGAGGCGCCTCCAAGGCCCTTGAAGCCCTGCCGAGAGGCTGCCAGGCCACTCGCAGCTGCTCGCCTGGCTGCAGCTGCCGCAGGCCCATCCAGATCGCCCCCCACTGCTTCAGCTGCTGCCTCTGCTGCAGCAAGCACCAGGTCGACCTGTGCATGCAGGTAGGCACATGAGCGCAGATTTCGAAGTCTCTTTTGGTCACAATGACCAAGCCACATTGCGCAGCACTCCTAAACGCTCTGGTCCTAGTGCTGCCTGACCCTCTGCTAAAAGAGCTCTCTAGAGGTGTTTCATCGGAGGGTGCAGGATTGAATCCGTCAGTATGCATTGTCCATGAGCACTGTTACTCCCTCTCTGATACAGTCCCTCGATAAGCCTCAGGCTGCATCATGCCCGGAAAATTCTACTGAGATCAACGGATCAAATTGCAGATATTGAGCCCACCTTGGGGGTCTTTAGTGGCTCTTCAGGCTGAGGCATGCTCTCAGAACCGAGCAGTACATGCGTAGCCGTCTCCTTGCCAACCAAGAATCCATGTGCAGCGTTGACGCTGTCATCAGCGCCCTCCACAAGTAGTAACAGCTCCTGGCCCATGTGAGTCGTGGTGACGGCGTTGCCAGGCAGCAGCACCCGCCCTCGCAGCTTTGTGCTGGCCAGCTCCTGCAGTGCAGCGCACACGAAGAGTTGCTTGTCGTGCCAGCTTGTTTATTGCGCTGCGTCTGTGTGCGGCAGGCCACCAGCAAATGGTAAGTTTCAAATACATATATGCCTGATACACCTGAAACAACTATTGAAAGGTAGCTTGTGGGATCTCCTAGCAACCACCCTGGCATGCAAAGGACTGGCCTACTTGCTAGAGCCTGCCAGGCTGCTTTGAAAAGCATGCTGAGCGGACAGGCACGCATCTGCAGAGGCCCATCTACACAAGGAAACCGGATTGAGCACACCTGCAACATGGTTCTGTGCTGGTCTTGCCCCTTTTGGGACAGGGAGCTTGCTGGCCTGCTGAGCACGCTGGGCGGCAAGGCGCCAGTGCGCGCAGCGCCCCTCATCTGAGCTGGCAAGCCTGTGACTGCATCACTGGGCTGCCTGAGGTAGACAGTTTTTGCAGCCTTCACTGGAGGCGCTGCAGCGCTGCTGTTGCCATTCTCTATATCACGTGAAGCCTGCAGGCAGTAAGGAACAAGGTGAGTAGCAGGCAACAGAAGCTGAAGTAGGAGGAAGCCTGCCATGATCTCACAACTGATGAGGTCAGCAAGCTGATCAGTGTCACTGGTAAGAATACCCATGTCAGCTTCGCTGGCAGTACCTGGGAAGGCGGCTGAGCAGCAGCCGGCCAGGTGTAGACGACCAGGTCGGTCCCGAGGGCGGGTCGCCCCAGCGACGCGGCAAGGCTGGAGGACACCACTGCTGCGCCTGCCTGCAGCTTCGGGCTCGGGAACACTGTTGCTGGCACCACAAAGCTGCCAGCATGCTGAGGCTCGGGAGTTGACTGTATGGACACTCCATGCAGCTGTGCGAAGGCATGCCAAATGTAGGCCGCAGAGCTGCCTGTGTCATGAGAGGCATCCGCTGCAGCGGTGGGTGTGACAGAGAGGCGTGTCTCCTGACTCCTGAGCAGGCCCACCTGCACATGCAAATGCTCAAAGTCGATGAAAGCCTTCGAGTGTACACTCCCAGAAGACTGCTTGAGCCTTCAAGCAAAGACGTACCAAGACGTGCTGCTGCGTGAGGAGATGGGCGTTGTAGATGCTCAGAGGAGGCAGCATAAGTCTCGAGTCTCCCCAGCTCCCTGAGCAGTCTTGCACAGCCTCCAACCGTGGCTGCAGCACTGGACCCCCTGCACGCAAGTGTAAATTATGAATACACTACGCATTGACCCAGCCCTTGCGTTGCGGAGTCTTGTTGACGTTGGGGATGTACCAAGCCATTCCGAGACCACAGCTGCTGGTTCAGAATTCTCCGGACTATGGGGCCCGACATCCTCTATCGTGGTATTATGCTCCTCCTTGCTGCGTACTTCCTTGTTCTTACTCTTTTTGTTTCTTCCCATGTTGGTAGTGGGGTTCCGGAAATCCTCATGGTGGCGATCACATTATGACAATATCCCTTACGGCACCTCATTCATGTCACCTTATATGCTTTGAGATCTTATATGCATAGGTATATGTATTGTTGCCGCAGCTGAAGAGCCACGATCGGCCTGATGATTCCAGATCCCTCTAGCTTCCACGTGGTGTGAAGCTATGATTGACAGCTACCTTCGATATGACCGTTGAGCCCAAGCGCAGCGCGATGCTGTTGACAGCAAAGGAGCCCTTTTTGCTCCGTACTAGGCGTACGAACGCCGCGCGCTAGCGGCGCCTTGTTCCGGGATGTGTTGAGCTCTTTTGGTGCCTGAGGATTCAGCGCCACTCTCTTTCAGGGCATGGCACAAGGCTCTTCGAGTCCAGAAGACTTTCCTTGGCTCAACGATGATGTTCAAGCGTTTCCGGGAGCGTTCAGAGACAACATTGAGGCCTTCTTGCGAGATCATGCGGCTCCAGTGTCAGGCCTTGAGCTGCCCAATGTGTCCGCGTGGACAGTATCCTTGCGTTCTGGAGACACTAGCGTACGCCTCCAGATCTATGAAGAGCGGATCAACGAGCAGAAGCCCATCTTCTGCGATTCGTGCAGGATCATAGGTGGGTCTTGACACCACACTCATCAATGTGCCTGATTGACCTTTCCTGTACGGGCACTGCTTCCCAGAATCCGGCTTTCCTGCCATCTCTCTAGACCCAGATCATTGCATCTGAGCGAGCCAGGATCTGTGACTGCTCAGGCTGGCAGCACCACCCGGTGTGTGCCCAAAAGTACCACTTCATCATCCCAGTGCATGCAACGCCAGAGGCTGCCGCTGTGCATGGCAACATCCCCGCGCTTGTGGAGATCTGGATGCAAGGCAGCTGCAAGAAGCCCCTGCGCCTGCCGCAGTACCTGGCAGATGATGCGGGTAAGTCCTGAAGCCATGCCCCTGCTCGAACCACGATGAGCGATGCCGCGAAATGTGATGACAGTGGGGCCATGACAGGTTGCAATAATTGCGGGTGCTGAGCCTGGTTGTCCACAGTGGATGCGTATGCGCTAAATTAGCGAGATAATGGATCGCTGATCTGTGCAGGGTCCCCATTCGTGGCTCCAGTGTCCGTCTTTGACTCCACAGTGCACCTGCTGCATGGGGTGCTGCATGCCAACGGCTTTGGCCACCTGCTGCGCATCAACGGCCTTGAAGGGGGCTCTCAGCACGTCACAGGCACGATCCTTTTCCTGCAATGCCTCCTGTTGTTCAGCCATGACCTAGAACAATCGTTGGCTTTTTAGGCCCTCCGCAGATGCTGCAGCTTAAGTCATGCTATGCAAGGCAGTGGATCCGCATCACTGCGA
Organism: Coccomyxa viridis; assembly: GCA_963930925.1. Classification (NCBI taxonomy): domain Eukaryota; kingdom Viridiplantae; phylum Chlorophyta; class Trebouxiophyceae; family Coccomyxaceae; genus Coccomyxa; species Coccomyxa viridis. The sequence goes on along the minus strand of CAWVOJ010000015.1, from coordinate 2,310,619 downwards.
GGGTAATTTTACGCAGTTTGACATATGTCAACACAATCCTGGAAGTGTTTGGCCACTCTTTGCACGACTGAGTTTCATCAGGCATGTGCAGGGAGGCAGATCATGAATCTCTGGGACCATCTGTGCACCATCCTGCGGGCGCGCGTTGTGAGCACTGAGGACGTATCCAGCAAGGTGAGGGCTCGATGCACCGCCCCTGCAAGCCCCAAGTGCAGCAAGCCCTGAGACCGGCAATGCCTCCATCAAGTGTCCCTAATATTCTTTGCAATTACCAGATTTTGTTGTGAATGTCACATGGGCGGTTATGATGTTGCTGGCTGTACGACTCCTCTCTGGGACAACTGACCCTGGAAAGCCTGCAGTCCGCTGATAAGCGTGCTGACCTGCAGGTTGGCATGGAGCTGCGGCTGCTTCACGCAGTGGCTAACAGGCAGACCTGGTACGGCCGCTGGGGCTTCCTGTTTGGCCGCGGCGGCTTTGCGATTGGCAAGCAGGTGAGCACCTGTCCATCCTTGCGCCATGGCACCTCGTGCGAGATGACGTGGGTCAGCCGCAGCCCCGCATTCGTAATGCGGATCATTGTTGATGCAGGAACTGAGAGCACAGCATAGCATAGCATCGTCCATAGGCTTGCAAGGCCTTGTCAAGACCTGGCTTCAAGGCATTCTGTGGGCTCCCGGTCACCTCTCTATGATGAGCGGCTGTGAATCATGCAGGCCTGGAGGCGCGCTATGGATGCTGTGGCGAGCGCCTCCCTGGACGCCCTGCTGGAGGACTTTGCAGGCTCGGACCAAGGGCTTGTAGCCATTGTGGAGCGCTTCAAGGTATCCTCAATTGTGCACCGTCCTGCAGCACATGCAGTTGCAGGAGTCTACATATCTGACAATGCTTGCACAGGGAGGGTATTGCTGCAAGGATCCGAGGTCGCTGCTGATGCCAGAGCCTTTGATGTGCAGGCAACTAAGCCGGCTAAGGCAAGCAACACCCTTGGGGCGCTGCTGCAGAGGCTGCTGTATCTGCTGTCACATCCTGAGAAGGCAGTGTCAATTCTTGAGAGCCATGGACTCCCACAGCCACCCATGCCAGGAGCAGGTACATCCCAAGGTGGGCTTGCTGGTGCCAGCAATGAATGCCTGCATGTGCTCACTTTATTGGCAGAGGGTATCTGTTTATAGACCAACGGTAACTTTGCTCCAGGACCTGCCTGTCTTCACAGCTTCCCAGTGCGTGAGGAGGAACGTTGTGAGTGTCTGCAAGGCTGTAGGCCAAATCCATCACATCTGTGCAGGTGCCAGCAAGTTCCCAGCAGCCGTCCCTGAGACGACCCGGAAGAGAGGCAAGCGCAAGGCAGAGCTTGAAGCGGCAGCCTCCACGCCAAAGAAAGCCTGCACCATAGCCAATGGGCCAAAGGTGGGCCTGCCATGCTGCTGTGGTGGTGGATGCACCTCTGGCCTCACCATCTCTACCTGCAGCCTGATAGTCTAGCATTCATGGATGCTTCCTCCAAGGATTTGGGGCGCAAAGAAGTCGTTTGGAACATCCGTATTTGTGTTCAAAGGCGACTTGAAACTTGCGTGTGTTCCAGCGTGCTTTCCTGTCCCCCCAAATTGTTGGAGGAAGCATGTAGCCCATGTTGGGCTGGCTGAGCCGGTTGCCCTAGAGTAAAACCTGACTTGAGGGAATAAATTGCAAGTACAGGCCAGCAGACTCGACAAATACCAATACCTGCTTGCACAGAAACATTGCTGCGCTGCGCAGGCTGAGCTGGCGGCTGAGCTGGAGGGCGGGAAGGGGTCGCTGGAGGCGCTGGGCGGGCGCTGGTGGCGCAAGCGCTGGAGCCGCCAGAAGGCCGAGGCTGCCATGGACCAGCTGCTCAGGCTCCTTGAGGTCGGTGACTGAGCTTGTGTGTGTACCTTTCTAAAGACTCCCAGGGGCCCTATCTGTTGCATTCCTGCTTTGATTGCTGACAGGCAGGCTCATGCAGCCAGCGTGGTTATGTCTTCAGTAGAAAATCACGCCTGGAAATTGATCATCCTTTCTGTGCTATCGTGAGGACATGGTGCCAGCCTCCTCCTCAGGAGGTACTCAGAGTGCCATTCAACCTGCTTCTGAATGTCTTCTGCTTTGCGCACCCAGCATGCTCGACAGGCATTTCTGCTTGCGGAGTGAGGAGAGGCAGTGGGTGGCTGCGGGTGGAGCTGATGGCGCATGTCAGTGATCAACCGCTTGCAGATAACTCATATTATGATTCAATATGTCAAAACAACATGATGTTGGCTGCAGGGCGAGGAGGGGCAGTGGGTGACGCAGGAGCAGCTGCGGGAGAAGCTGATGGCGCACTGTTCTCATGCTCTTTGTGCCTTTGTTTTCCTTTTGAACTGCTTGTGTCATGGATATCATGACCTTGGCTGCAGGGGGAGGAGGGGCAGTGGGTGGCGCTGGAGCAGCTGCGGGAGAAGCTGATGGCGCGCGTTGGCGACCGGCCCCTTGTGGAGCTTGTCCTCAGCACAGCGCCCAACAAGCTCACCTGCAAAGGCGCTGTCTCCAGGTGTTACTCTCCCAGCAAATCTTCTGACCTTACCCTGGTGCTGTGTGGATCCATCTTTTCCTCAGCAAACATCTTCTCCAGCTCCGAGTGGTCATTGTCTGAGCATGGCACTAAGTCAAGCTCCTTTCTGTCCCTTTTGGACATTTTCCTAGTCAGTGCTACACTTGGTCTATGATCGGCTTTGTAAGGTCAGTCGCCATGCTGCAAAGCCTCCAGCTCTGTGGAGGCTGCGTGCGCTTCCTTGCAGATTGCATCCTCAGGCTCTTCAGCAAGTGTCAGGCATGAAGATGCTATGTTTCTGGCTGCAGGGATGAGCATCCAAGCAACGGACAGGTGTTTCTCATGCTGGCAAAATCCGACTTTGGCCTGAAGCCTGAACCTGACAGCAACGGAAGCCCTGCCTCAGCACAGCAACCACAGCAGGACCCTGAGACAGCTAAGGCCTCAGATGCAGAAGCTATTCTGCAAAACGGGCATGCACCGGCAGCTGCTAAGCAAGGCAAGCCAAGCGAATCCAACCTGCATAATTGCCACAGTTGTGTAAGACACACATGAGCTCACATGTCCTGCTGAAGATGCATCATATATATGGATGTCACCTCTTGTGCAGAGGAAAGCATTCACTGCAACGGAAACCGCCCAACAGCGCTTGACGTGAAGCCGCCCGAAAGCCAGCATGCGGCAGTGGAGGGCACAGCATTGGTGTCGGAGCATGTGAACGGGACAGTGTTGCCTGAGGCGATTGTTTGCGCGCCGACTCTAAGGTGCCAAGCCTGAGCGCTGCTCAATATCCACTCTGCTCAACCAGAGATGTGCACTGCTGACAGACAAAGTGGTCTGTCCATCCATTTCGGAGGTACATGACATGGCTGTCCAGCTATATGTGCAGCTGCAGCATCACCACCGATATCCACATGCTGAGGCATAAGTAGGGGCTGAATTGTGCTCATATATCTGCAGTCCATGGGGAAGCCGCAAGGGCAGGAATCTGCGGCCCCCCTCTCCCGCCAAGGGGGGGTCCTGGAATGCCAGGCGCTTTGACTCCTACAGCCCGGAAGTGCCTGCCACAGCAGATGGACATCCCGCACAGCCAGAAGCTATGGCTGTGGGCTTGAGTGGGCTGCCCAACGGGCCCAAAGCATGTGAGGCGGCGGCTGCGCTGCATGCAGAGCAGGCGCAGCGCTCGGAGCGGCCAAAGAGGGCGCAGAAGACGCCTCAGCATCTGGCTGCTGATCTGGCTGTGCCAAAGGTGTCTACAGAGCTGAGCCCCGGCAGACTGAGAGGTGGCCCACAGGTGTGTAGAGTCTGCAGTCCCTGTTGTAGGGCTTACTCACACAATCTTCCAGCACATGGTACCGCTAATATTGGCGGCCCAAAGTTGAGTATCCTGCTGTGCTTTTCTGCAGAGGTCTGCACTCATTGAGCTCACTTTGCAATGAGCTGCACTGGCTTTGAATGTAATCATGGCAGAGTCCAGCTTCTGCCCTGCTGTCAGCCTTGGATAGACTCCAGTTGCTGCATGGCATTCATGAAACATTTGGCAGCTCTGCAGGTGGACTACAATGAGACAAAGCACAAGGGCAGCAGCACCAAGCTGCAGGCAGCTGCGCTGCGGCAACGCGCGGCCACGGCCATGCTTAACCTGGCTTCCGCCCCGCCGCCAGCTGCCAAACCAGGCCCCTGGCTGGATCTCACCCCCGGCGCAAAGTTCACTCCTACGGTAAGCTGCTGTCTGCGCTGGAAAGACACATGAATGACTTGTTCTACGTCAAACTGATGGTGGAAGGCCGCTGCCTCTCATGAAAAGTAGGACGAGTCAGACAGTCTGGGATGTCGTGGCAGCGGCATGCTTCACTCAGCCTGAGGTAGAACAAGTGTGATTGCCATGGCAGCGTTGCGTATGAATCCTGATTTTGGCACCGCGGGCAGACCAACATGGCACCTCAGCCATTACCTATGCTGATCACAACCAAGTCAATGTCCAGAGAAATCCCTGCGTCACTACACTCAACGCCAACATCTGTTCGCTTGGGGAGGGAGTGAGTAAGGTTGCTGAAGGTCACTTTGACCTGGTTAGCAGGTTCGGTCTGTGCAGGATGGCTACACAGTACGGGATCAGGTGCTCTGCGACCTGCTGCACGTATTCAACGTGACACTGCGGACGTATAAGCCCCTGCAGCTGGTTGACAGCCCGGCGCAAACCCCAGGAGAACCCTGTGTATGCAAGCCGGAGCCGCCCTGCTCCTGTGCTCCAGCGGCCAGGCTGAAGCTGAGTCACCTGCAGGCCAACGCACAGGTGGAAACCCTTTGATGATGCATGCTTAACTGACTACACGCGTCATCAGCGTCTGCATGCAATTCTCAACAGCACTGGTACTATCTATCTTCGGAGCCCACCATCTGCTTAGGTGCCAGATATTCTGCCTACTTATGAGGTGCCAACAACGTAGCAAAGACATCCCATCAGATTCCTGGACACTGCAGGTGTTGCGGGATGTCAAGCACTTTGTCAAAGACTACCATGGTGAGCAAGCGCTAGCTGCGCAAGGTGCTGCTCTTGCCTTCCTCTTGTCAGCGCTGCATGCAGGCTGCAGGATGCGCATCTGCTGGGAGATGTTATATGACACCGATGACATGATAAAGCACAATTTCCATTTGCGGGAGCTGTGAGCCCAGCATGTTTCATGAAGGAATGTGCCATGCTGATGTGCTTATTATCATCCCAACGTAGACAAGCAGCAAAGTCTCCTGGCTATTGTAAGTGCTATGTCTGTACTTACATTGCTACAGAATTTAGTGGACCCATATGTATATTTGCAGGAGTCATTCCTTATGCTGTGATTGTATGCCCAGGTGCTGAAGCACCCTCGGAGCCAATGGTGCGCCTCCTGGTGCAAGTGCAGCTGCCGCAGAAGGAGCCCCAGCTGCCAGCCCCACCCTCTGCAGCCAAGCAGCAGTCCGGTGCCCCCAAAGCTGCGGTCTTGGTGGGTCTAGCTTCCTGCGAGAGCATCTTCTATGGTTTAGGCACTCTTGGGCTGCCTCTGACAGATGTCCGTGTCAAAAAAGCTTGGGTGAGACCTGGTGCACATGTGGAAGCTTTTGTTGGATGATAGAAGCCATGCTCAACTGATGCGCTGGCATGCCCATGGATATTCAGGTCAGATGCCAAAGCTGAGAACCCGCCACTGAAAGTGCAGTGATGTGCAGGCGACGCCCAAGTCAACGCCCAAGCGCAGGCACACGCGGAAGCGGGCTCTGGCGAATCCGCCGCCAGAGCTGTTGTGCATCCCGCAGCGCGCCACCGCAGCGGCTCTGCGCGCTGCATGCACGCAGACCCTGCGCGACACCTACTGCATGCTGCACAAGTTTCAGGTGTGCACGAAGACAATCCCTATTCTGTTTCGCTATGTGCCCACTTTATGCAGCAAACAATGTGACAGCCATCGCTGCCAGCCAGCTGCATAAGTGTATGGGTACCAGGTATCTGACACAGGATTGTGATGAGAGCTGCAATTTGCTTGTGGCAGGTGGATGAGATTGAGGGGCTGCCACATGGTAGCCAGGCGAGGACCAAAATTGGCAGCGTTCAAGACGGGACAGTCATCACTGTGCAGGGCCATGGCATGGATGCCTCTCCTGTCTGGAGGCATGCGGGTATGATTGTCTTGCCTGGGGTTACATGAGCTCTACAGCCCATCAGCTCTGCTGCGGGGACTGCCTGCTTTGTCCAAATGCATCTAACAATCAGCTATGCTACAGAGTGACTTGGTAGAATGCAAATGACTGGGTGTAGAAGCGTCCTGAGTGGAGAGAGGCAATTGCTTTTTGCATCACAGGTGGTATGGAGGAGTGGCATGTGGCATGCATGTGCGGGACACGTGACGATGATGGAGAGCGCATGATAGCATGTGACGGCTGCGGAGAGTGGAGCCACACGCGGTGTGCTGGCTACCCCGACAGCCTGCCCTCGCCAGACCACTTTGTCTGTGCTCACTGCAGCTCAGCCAGCAAAGGCTGACACTTTCTAACAGACGCATGAGGAAGTTGTCATCACGCTACAGACCAATCAGTCTGTAGAAGGAAGCGACTTATGTTGATTTTGCACTACCAAGACCCTGTACAGTCGTTGCAACTGGACATGTCAAGAGGTACAGGTGCCCAATTGCAATGCAGTAGCTCATGAGCTGATCAGCTGATATACAACCTTCATGGCTTAACAGCATGGCAAGCTTTGTGGAGATATTGAGATTGGGTCTTGCGTATCAGATCTGAGAGGAGGGACTTCAGGAACACTATCTATCTACGTTACAGATTCTGCAGTGACGGGAGTCTGGTTGCTGCTCTGTAAGCACCTTCCTGTAAGCACCTCTGACCATCATCTTCACTCCCCATTCCTCCCGGGTCTGGGACTATTACATGACACTACTGCTCATGAAGGCCCCTGTGCTGCCTTGCTGCTTTTTTGCAAGTTGGGTGAATCTTTGCGGTGCTACACACGTGCTTGGGAGTCATAGGTCCCCTGGCCATGCCGGGCAAACTGAGGAGGTGGCGCAGTTGCCCCTGGATACCTGTCATGCTCGCTCCCAACCTGATTTGGCGGTGCATAGCCACCTGGCACGGGCGCCCCATATGCGTACTCGCCACCCGGTTGCTCCACAGCCACTCCCACAGGCACCTGCGCGGGGGAAGCACTGCTCATATGCACGTGCAACTCACAAGCACGCCCAATTGAAAGCTCAACCATGCAGAATAAAGGAACACTTTCGCTGCTCTGCATTTCTTCTGTTTTGTGCAGTACATTTCAGCCTGCGCTCGATTTTAGCAACAGATAGATGGCAGTCACACCGGGATGCGAGGACATGCGAGAGCAGCAGTGGCACAAGTGCAGCTTAAGCACTCCCCACCTTTGCCATACAGAACGTGGTATCTGCACAAGTGTGGCTAAGGTAGGAACTGCTTGTTGCTGAAAATAGGCCGCGTTCTCCTCCCTCATGTCTCAGCAACCCTACCAACAGATGCAGGAATAGGCTGGGCTGAAGAGCTGACCTGTGAGAAGACCTCATGGACCTCTGGGTTGGTCACGCTGTGTGTGTCCTTGTCCATTGCATAGCAGATGAACACAGCGTTGACAATGTCCAGGAGCACAGATGCGAAGAATGCTTGCACCACCCACGCCATGAAGAAGGACAGCACGCCCAAGATGATGGCTTGCTGCAGCCACACACACAAGCATGTCAGCAGCAGTGTTAAAATTGTAGGTGTGCCTATATGCTACTGCAGATGCTTGGTAAGGAGATTGGCTACAATCAGGGCATCTCCCTCCCTGACGCAACCGTAAGACACTCCTGCTTGGAAGGTGGTTTCAGTGATGAGCCTAATGTGCAGTAGGACTGTCCCTGACAGAGAGAGGGTCCTTCACACGTCCCAGCAAAGCATATGTACATTTATTGAGCAGAAATGACTCACCGCCTGTGCTTGGGGCTGGCTGTGCCAGGCGAAGTAGGAGATGAGATAGATGAGGACACCCCAGGCTGCGCTCAGCACGAACGCAGCCAGCTGTAGCACCAGCGGTGGGAACCACCACACCCCTGCATGCAGCCAAATCATTTCTACATCCTACCAAAGAATTGCAGAGCATCAGTGTCTGAAGCAGAGCATCATAGAGGTCATCAAACTTGCGCTCAGCGCACTGCAAGAAGAAATGCATGCCTGTTGTGTGCTGTTGCATCTTGCCGTTAAGCTGTGGAGTACTACTGACTGTGACATACTGAGATGTGAGCTCATTCTCTGGAAAAGATCTTACCATAGGCCTTGAGGGCGTTGCGCATGAGGAGGTCTGTGACATTGCGGCCGGCCTCAAAGAAGGCCTCTCCGGTGATGGCCGCACGGATGGTGGCGAACTTGGTGATATACTCGATGAGGCCCCAGATGCACTGCAGACAGCAGGACAGCAGCGACCACAGCAGGTTCTGCCCGTCCTGCCTGTTGTCCCGCGCCCTGCATCTCGGAGCACAGACTGTGAGGCACAAACTATCTGGGGCTTTTTGAGACGTAGAGATCTAACTGACAAGCAGGCTTATTGAAGCAAGCCCTACAGGGCCCACACTTCTTCTACAGGAACCTTGCAGTCCCTTAATGGCAGGTGAAGGTACTAATGGGTAGGAGGTTGCGCTGCAAAGACAGCATCATATGAGCTTTGCAATGCCAGGACAGGTTGTGATGTCAGCCATGTCAAGAGTCGTCAGCGCTGCACTGAGGCTGGCTTTCTGTGATCAAGGGCATGACATTGAGCAGGGACTCACTGCTGCAACGCCTGCCGAGCGAGCTCAATCAGGGTGAGCACGAGGGATCCCAGGGATAGTGTGCCGAAGCTGGGCCCCAGCGCAAACTTAGCAGAGCGCAGTGTGCTCCCCTTCAGCGCATCAGTGGCCTCAGGGGGTGCAAAGTACCTGCATGCACATGTGTTTATTTGCACGTCGGCAGAAATTTGGGCTCCAAGAGGCACTACCTCATGGCGCTACTCTCAGGTGAAAGTCAGCTGTATTGAGCTATCTGTAAGATGACCACAACAGTGATATCAAGCCTCCACTCGTAGCTGCATGAGTCCGACACTTGCGAGCAATTTGCCTTGACTGTATGATTGAATGAACCTCCACATCTCTCACAGCTTTATATATCATCTGAAACAGTATCAAGAGAATGAGGCTGACCACTGGGCCACAGTGCCACTGATGGTGAAGATGCGGAACTGGCCGGCCAGGAATACGGTCCACAGAAGCATGACGCTGGCCAGGCTCATGTATGGGGGCACCCAGGCGTCAGGCGCCCAGGCGCAGCAGGGCACCTCCTGGCCGTCCCCGTTGACGCACTGCCTGCTGTGCACCACCTTGGCTACATCCCCTGCACATGAGGCCTCCGTGTTCTGGTTCCATAGCCATCTGATCTGTGATGCAGACTTGCTGGATACCTGCCTGCTGGTGTCCCTGTGAGTACCGAGGCAGTTCCTGTCCTCAGGAGCTCCTGAACTTCTATTCCAGCGTGATGCAAATGGCTTAAGAGGCATGATAGCGAGACAGCACTGCCGGCAAGAGTTGCACCGCACAGCACCAATTGAAGCCAGCACAAGAGATATGCCCAGCCACAGGCGCATTGGGCTATCTATGACTAACACAGGGTCCCAACCTGCTGCAGTGCGGGATCCCGGCAAGATAGGCCCCTCCTAAGCAGTTCTCATCATGATATTACACTGTCTCTGGGTGTCCTTACGTAAGCACATGTGGGCGTCTCATTGGGAGGCCAGCACTGCTATTACCTAAGCCTGAAAGGTCATCGTAGGTAGAGAATGGGGAGGCCAGCACTAGCAGGTAGACTGCTGCAGATTCTGCTATTGCCTAAGCCTGAGAGGGCATCGCTTGTAAGGGCATTGCATGTGGAGAATTAGGCAGCTCACCATTGCGGGCGATGTGGCCATTGGTGTAGGCCAGGAACATGAAGGCGAAGATGGGCAGAACCGCCAGAGTCATGACAATCTTGGTGACCACAATCAGCAGGATGAGGCCGGGGTTGCTGTTCAGGGCATGCGCAGATACGCCCAGCAGGCGCCCGCACAGTGCAATCTCATCCCGCCTGCAGGCAGAACAGCCCAGCTCAAGTAAGTGTCAAACAAAGGCAGAGCCTTCAGGGCTACTCTGTAAACCTGGAATATTGGTCAAAACAGTAGTGTAGACGAGCTGACACATATGGCCAGGTGTTCTACTCTAGCTGCACTTGCATTGACTGGCCCCCAGATACCGAGGCAGAGCGCAAAAGGTCATCTCACGAGTGGACATTGTGAACTCAGAGAGGACATACTTCCGGCAGGGGCGGCCTTCTAACTCTATAGCGTACGGACAGTGAGAAACATACCAGTAGTAGAACATGAGAGCAGCCAGGCCGGCCATAGCCAGCATCATGAGGCCGCCTCCAAGCTGCCCAGCTATCAGTGCTGCACCGCCAAAGGCTAGGGGCACCGCAATCTGCGCATGCTGAGGGCTCAACAAGTCTGCAAGTGCCGCTCATTCTGTGATACATACTATGACAATCCATATGGCAAGACGACACGAGCCCCTGCTCAACGTGAGCTAATGCAGGGTGGAAGGAGCGGCATGCTCAGAAAGTTGCTAGCAGAGACGTGCCACAGATGACCGTAGGAGAGTGTGGGAGCACCTGGGATGCAATGGTGGCCTTGGTCATGAGGTGTGGCTGGTGCTTGAACAGCTGCAGAAACACTATCCCCAGCAGCACTGATGCCACTGCAGAGACCACTAGCCACAAGGACGCCTGCAAAGCATTGAGCTAGGCTCAGACTGCATGCTGCAGCTGCAGAGCTCTAATGAGCTGGGACACACTCCCGACCTCATGCACAGCCTGAGGGCGTGCTTTCAACATAGCATGACAGTGGAGCTATGGGATGGTCAATCACATACGCCACATCATAGAGACACTGGCCAGAAGCTGCATACCTGCTTGAAGAAAGCTGGCAGGTCCAACTGTCCTGGCTCGGGCTCGTCTTGCAGGCTGTTCAGGCCATGCAGAGGGCAATTGGCCGGGTCTGCCAGGAAGTCTCTCTGAAAGGCATCAGAAAAGCGGTGGTTCCTGCAAAGCGTTGCAGCCCTCTCAAAATTGCAGCAAAAGTTTTAAAACACTCAAAGAGACCTGCATCGTGCGGTGCCCTGAAGCCTCCACTTCATGGGTGCCACGACGAAGCTCTCAGTGAACGTCCTCCTCACGGCTTGTAGAGGATGGGAGGATTAGCTCTCTTGTCTATATTCTCCTTGGATGATGGACAGAAGGCTTATACATGAGTCTGTCACCTGTGCGCGATGCCATAGATACCGCCCACCAGAGTCAATGCCATCAGAATTCCATACAGTATGCCCCAGAGTCTATCTCTGCTGGGCCTGTTCCTGTACTGGAAGTGTGATCCAACCACCAGCGGATCGTCTTCCGAAGGCAAAGCCATATCGGGAGCCTGCTAGAGATTCCCGAGAGCTGTACAGGGAGTTCGGAGCTGAAGGCAGATGCCCTCCCGTGCTGTAATGGCAGGCCCCGATGAGGGGACTGCTGATAATGTACTGAATTAGAAGCCCAAATCGGCAGACAGTTCCGCTATACTGTGCCGCGTTAGGGCAGTCTGCTGCTGATAACACCCGTGCACACTCCTCGTCAGCACCGACGAGTGCGCAAGGAACAAAGCCGAGAGATATGACACTGTAGAGGCGGTGCGCAATAGAAGAGGCTTTCAAAGTATGAGGGACGAGCAGCAAGTTCCGCACTTCGCTGCGTGCGTCAAAGCACGCATGCTGTGATGCGTCAGCAAAGGGCTTGCAGCAACTCACACTTTCTAGAGTCCTGACATTTACATTTGCGTCTCTTCTTGCAGTCAGGTATCCAGCAATCGGAGACGTGAGGGCCATGGCTACGCCCTAGAATGAATTATGAAAGACCTTCATGTGCAAATTTGCATCAGGATCATCCAGCAGACCCGCAGCTAGCGGAATGCTGCATTGCGCATCTGTTACTATCACTTCCCTGCAGGAAGACATTTTACTCTTCTCACTTCTGAAGTCGCCTGATAGTCATATCTCACAGATCTCCTCTGAGAGTCTCAGACTGAGACAATGCATACGTATGCCCTTCACCAGACCGGCGACCCAGGACAGCACTTGCAGGCCTTGTACCACCTTCTGTCCCCTAGCTATCAGTGCCCTAATCTGGGCTGCGCTTCTCACTTAAGTTTGGCTCCCACATGTTGGTGCGCAGACAGCTGAAAGGCACACTGCGCTTTGGTTGCGTTCAAAGGCGTTCCAACCTTCACGATGTTGTAACAGGTTACTTCTCCGAGTGGTTGTAGCCGATGAATTGGAAGCGCTTCAGCAGATGGCTGATGGCAAACCAGGCAGCGAGACACACCACAGCACCTGCACATGTGACACACCACAGTGACGCTTGCTGTTCGCATAGCACCTCTACCCATGCAGACCATCATCTGCTGCAGCCTGCTTGCGCAACCTTACATTCTTAGTAATGGAGCAATACTGAAGCAGCCAGCTGCAACCGGCACAGTGCTGCCCACACGCCTGCCTCCTCTGCGACTGCCAGCAGGCAAGAGCAGATATGGACATCTGAGCCATCAGTATCCTTTAAGGTTTTGAAAGGCAGCTCCCTGCACTTGGAGACATTGCATGAATGGCGTAGGCATCGAAGCAAGGGGCTGAAGCAAGCACCTGCGCTCAGACCCATAGGGACAGGGCTCAGAGGTGCAAGGCCCCGTCCGAAGGCGGAGGACAGCGCCAGCAGGGACAGCGCGCCCAGCGCGGACACCGCCACACGCAGCCGCTGGAAACTCTTCATCGCCTGCCATGACACAGCAGCTTATCAGCGCTCTTGGAGGCAAGACGCACTCAGCATAATATGTAGGCAGGGCTTTTGCTGCCATGGCACCATCAACCCATGAAATCTGTGAGATGATTCCAAACCTTGATGATATCGTCTGCATAGTGCATGGCAATGCCATGCAGTCCGCCAGATCCAACACGTCCTGTCAATTAAAGCTACCACTCTAACTCAGATTTCACTTAGTCCTGTCTTAAGACTACCAGCCGTAATGCCCATGGTAGAACAGCTGGCTGCCCTACAGCAGGGATCATAGGTACCCGGAACTAGAATGGTAAGAGATCGGGTTGGAGCCTTGTAAGTGTCAACAGTGTGCCAATTGGGGCCACGCCAGCTCACCGCGCTGCAGTAGGGGCAGTGCTTGGTGTGCTGCTCGTAGCGGTTGAGGAAGACCTCCTGGCGGTCCACCAGCGGGGGCAGGTCCTTGGGCAGCTTGGTGGGCGGCCCGCCGCCCGCCCGCATGTCCAGCCACTTCCTGAAGGCCGCCACCAGCCTGCACACCAGCACATGTATGGACCTCATGTCATGCACTCTCAGTCAGCGCTGCTCAGACCCAAATAAAGGCTGCTTTGCTGGGGAGACTGACCAAGCCACTTCATCGAGGTGGCCAGCAGGGTACATTAATCTTCTCACAGGACCTGGACATTCTGCCATGGACCTCAGCACTCAGTACTTTTGGCTGTCTATGCACCCAAAATTCAAGCCTGAAGATACAGCACACCTTGTAGATCCTTCTGCGAAATGAAAGGGTAAAGGCTTGCATAGTAGAGGAGTGTGTCTGCGACACACCTGTCAGCCTGGGCAGGCATGAAGTAGTTCTTACGCCAGCCGCTCTCATGCTGGGTGCCTGTCTCCGCCAGGATGCGCTCTTGCACGTCTGCAGGCATCATAGATTCAAGGTCAGCACATGCCATGACTTGCTGCAACAGCGTGCAACAGGCATCGGCTCGAGAGATCATGACCCAGACTGAGCACCTCACATGCAATCTCTGTCTGCATGAGTGGTAGGAGACAGCTACAAAACAGTGTTTTGCAGGCCATTATGCTCTGTGTGCAAAGCTGCTGCAACAGTCCACCCACAGAGCACAATGGTCTGCAAAGGTAGGTCTGCTAGGGCACATGCAGGAGGTGGTGCCTCACGTAGGATCTTGGAGTCGCCGTCAAAGACGTTGTGCACGAACAGGTGGCTGGCCCACTTGGGCCGGAAGTTGAAGACCAGCCTCCCGGGCAGCGGCAGCGTCTTGTAGCCCTCCTCTGAGAAGAAGCCGTTGAAGAATACGGACGACCTCTGGGGCCCATTTGGTACCACATGGAAGGCTGTCAGGTTGACGTAGCCCTTCTCAGGCATGGGCTGCACCAACAGACGCACAGGAGTGTCAGTTCCTCGAATTTGCCAATGATGCCAAAGTTCCAGGCTAGTGGGTGTAAGTGTTGTCGACCACCATCTGGTGCCTCGCCAAGGCCAATATAGGAATAGTTCCAGGCACTTTGAGCAAGGATCAGGAACTTAACGGTCATTGGATATGACATCTGCCCTACCAGAGCAAACCGTAGTCTTGTCTGTGGGGCCATGGCTGCATTTTGGACGAACATCACACCTACCTGGTCCTTTTCCAGGGTGTACCACCTGATCATGGACGGCGGATTGAACTCAAATGCGCGTGCCATGATATCCCCCACGCGCGGCCTGCATCAGAGAGTGTTTCTTAACTTCGGAGCATCTTCCAGGCATCTAGGGCTAAGCAGATCACCTGCGCCCTCCTCGGGTGGGTGTCACAAAAGACATCCTGCCAGACCATTACAAAAGTGGCAGCTTCAGGGTCCGTCAAAAAATTGGGGTGGCAAATGAGCTGCACCTGATGGACTCCCCGGCTGTGCTCACAGTGTCTGCGCCTGTGTGCGAGTCAAGAGGGGTCCTTGGGCTCATCCTGTAGTGCCCTGACTTCACATCATCCCTGCACATAACAGGGATGGCTCACATGTGAGCATTGCACTACATGACAAGGAGACCGCATGATGACAGTTACACCATTGCATAGACGAGCGGCCTGCATAGCCAGATGTTCTCCCTGGTCTGTGCAACACATGCCACTACACCATTCCTTGGGACCAGTATACCTAATCGGATACCAAGGTGTGGCTCAGATAAGCATGAAATAAACGGAAAATGCTATGCATGTGCTGGGCAAACAGCTGCTTCTAGCAGACGCGGCTTGATACCAAGCGACCTTCAGATAAGGTTCATAAATTGCAGCTAGGAGACATTCAAGGGAGCCCCACCTCCTGTTCAGGACATCATGGTGAGCCCATGGCAGGTGCGCTGCATGACACAAGAAGCATTCAGCGGCATACCCAAGCATGTAGCATAGTCTCAGCAGGATCTCTCCAGCTAGACCAACTGAAGACCAGCGGCATCTACCAAGCGCCCAGCAGATGCCAGCAGCTTTGCTGGGTGATGGAGGGCCGGCAGTGGGTCTTGGCACAACCACACTTGTGAAGACGTAGGTCGTTGTGCTTACATGGATCTTGCAGGTTTTCTGCCAGCACATCCCAGCCGTAGGGAAGCTCCCGGTAGTACTGGCTGATGAAGTTCCGGTGAGGCTTCCCAAATCTGTCGCGGGTTGCATGGGCCTCAGACATCTCAACATCGGGCAGGCCAGGCACGGGCATGGCATCAGCCTCTGCAGCTGCCTGCGGCCCCGACTCTCCCCAGACAAAGATCATGCCCTGCATCACCTGCATGAAGCAGCCAAGCTCTCCTAAAATCTAGCTCGAATCACTCTTGCGCAAGACACCTCATCGCAGCTATAATCATATCAGGTGCCCGCAATGTGAAGCGCCTGTTGATGCAGCCGCTGGATGTCCAGCTTCCTCAATGTTATCTGGCGTGATAAAGCTGTAGGGGATCCTCAACGAGATCGTACCTTGGTGGGGCGGGCAGTGGCGCAGGAGCGCTGATTGGCGCATGCGATTGAATTGGCCTTCTCGTCCAGGGCCTGAGGGATGTCGGTGCACTTGCCGTCGCCCTGGAAGCGCCAGCCGTGGTAGGAGCACATCAGCGTCCCATCAGACGGCTCGATCCTCCCCTCTGCATGGCATGCAAGGTGCGTCAGCACCGCTGCACGCTGCAGCTACCATGTGCAGGATGTCATGCACAGCGTCGGGGTAAAGCATTGCTGGATGCCCCATCATACCAGCCCTGCTTGGCTCCCCACATGTGTGAAGGCGTGTCAATACAGAGTGGCAAAGCACTGGGCGATCTCTGCAGGAAGCAGTGCTGCCACGCAGTTCCGCTTAAAGAGGGACATTTCATGAAGTTCGTACAGCCAACATGGAGCCAAGCAACACAATGGTCAATGAAGGCTCAAGCACAGGTTGATCATACCTGACAACGGTGCCAGGCGGTGCGGGCAGCGGTCCTCAAAACAGGACCAGGTGCCCTGGGCATTGCGCCACAGCACCAGGCGCACGCCCAGCAGCTCCTTTGGGTGAGGTACCTACGCCCGGCGCAATTGCTTAGTTTAGTCTGCCTCTGCCTGTGTCCGGAATCCAGTAGATTTTCTGGACAGAGCCTGCTCACTGAGCTGGCTGCGAACACTATCACTGGCACAGTGGTCATGCAAAGAGCCTGCCAGACGTCCAGACCTACACGTGGCATACCTTGGGGTCCAGATAGTTTGTGAAAGCCAAAGGGTACCACTGCTTGGTCCAGCTGAAAGGTGCCTGCATGAGGGTAGATTATCTCGTGATGGGACAAACATCGGGATTGAATACTATCACCAGCAACGTTGACAAAGGTCAATGAGAGCATTTGATTCGCCATCAGTACCTGTTGAGGCTCCGTGACACCTGAGACATCTAGGATTTTGTCTGCAGCTACATCTGTCTCGGCCTCGAGAGATGCAACCCTGGTCACAAGAAGGCTGTCTTCTTTTGAGTTGCTGCTATTTAAACCCTGCACAAAACGCGTCCTTTGCTTTAGACATGCTTTGGCTTCTATGCCCCCAGTGAAGTACATTTGCCTTGTCGCCATCACTTCACATCAGGCACTACCTGAAATTCTCCTTTCTTTTCACGTCGTCTAATTTGAGGATTCGCAAGCGATGGATGCCTTCCGAGATGAACGGGCACGAAGCTAGCGGGCGACCTCGAGCCGGTGGGGAATAGGAATTTGGATTGCATAGCGAAGGAATGTGAAGTGCTCTATACCCTCTTCAAGAATGTATCATTCCAGGTACACCTCGTATCACGCCAACACAACATGGGATGGTGCATAAAGCCGGGGACCAGTCTCGTCACGTCAACGTTGCTCAGTCACACTTATGCATCGGTTACGATTCGCTCCAAGTGGCGCGGTCACGTTGAAGGGGCCTGATCGAGACGCCCATTCTGGCCCTTGATATTACAGAAGTCTTCTTCTGGACACTTCATTTGTACAATGTTCTCGAGTTCGTTGTTCCTGGTTTCCTCATGCATAGTTCCTCAGGTTCTGCAGGGTACAAGCTCTCTCTGATGTCGCAACGGGTACCTCACCCATTTGTGTGCTATGACCCTGACCTGTTCTGCCATTTGGCAGGACCGTAAGGAGAACCCCTGAGTGTATTCAACAATGTTCTGATGCTGCCTACATGCTTGACACTGGTTCATTCGGCCAAATGTATGGCACTCTCCGAAGAGGCTCCTCAGCAGGAGCACTCGACAGCTGCGTTTCCACTGAGTGAATTGCGCTCTGTCTCCATTCCATGGTACTGGAGTGTGCTCTGTGCTCTGTCAAGATGCATGCGCTACTTGGCATGGTTGGACAGCAGGCTCTGCAGAAGTTCGCTCATCTGCATAGCACGCCCTCAGGTCATGCACATACCAAGCTCATGGAATCAGACCTCCTCGAGCCGAAGCATAAGGCGCTAAATCATCAAATTGTAGGCTGCAATATCAGTTGAGGGAGGTGCGTGCAAACATTCAATACTGATTGCCGGCGATACCTGTGCGGTCTCCACAGTGGCACCGCTTGACTTGCCATCCCCGGTTGCAGTCACGCCATCAAGCACAGCAGCGTCGAGACGCAGCTTGCGCTCTGCCATTGCATAGATCCCCTCATCCACAGTCCCCTTTGTGACCTAAAGCAGAACGGTTTTGAGTACAGCGATACACTGACAATAGCGAGCATAGCCAACCTTCCATGCATGTAATCAGCAGTCTCAACAAAAGCTGCTGGACAGTTGGCTGAAAGGCAAGAATTATACTCAACCAAGAGGTGCAGCTCAGGCAGTACCATGCGATGGACAATGACAGTCCGCTGCTGCCCCAGCCGGTGACACCTGTCCTCAGCCTGGCGGTCAATCTGGGGGTTGAAGTCTACGTCATGGAGGATGACTGTGTCTGCCCTCGTCAGGTTGAGGCCCTGGCCGCCTGCTCGGGTGCTGAGCAGAAAGGCAAAGATGCCTGCTGAGGGATCATTGAACCTGTGCAGCAGCGAAAAGATGTGAGACGCCAGCACATTGTGGCAGATTGAGAAGGATGAAGTACAAGCTGGAGCACCTGTGAATCTGATGCAAAACAAGTAAATGTCAGCTTGGATCTTGTTGACCTCTTATATTCTCTGCCAGCTTGCTGCAAGGACAGAGCCTTGGCTTCCAAGCGCAGCGCAACCTCTGGAATCGATGGCTCATGGGTCTGTGCGTATTGCTCATCTACATCTTGACGACAGGAAGAGGTGCTTACTTGTCTACCAGGGCCAGCCTGTCTGGCACGGCAGTAGAGCCGTCGAGGCGCAGGTAGGGCAGCTGCAGGCGGTCCAGAAGCCACTCCAGGATGTCCAGCACAGAAGTCCACTGGCTGAAGATCAGTGGGTGGTGGCCCTCCTCCTGCACAGCCAGAGCTCAAGGCTGAAGGGTGGGAAGCTCTGCCACAGTGATGGCCATTGATCGCAGCATGGTCTTCATTTTACTCCTCTAATTTGGTGGATGGTGCCTGGCTGGCTGTTCAAGGGGAGCAACAGAACAAAGAAGCTCAGACAGGGCTATGCCTTGGGCCTGACACCTGACACCCGACACCTCATGTGTGATCACACTGCAGCCGCTGCTGTGCAGCACTCTGTGACCCCGCCAAGACACAGCAGGACTTTGGTGTACACATACATGAGCATGTCAGGCTCAGGCTAAGTCTGGGCATGACCAAGGCACCCACCTTCAGCTTTGGAAGGAGCTCAGACAGTGCTCTGCACTTGGCTGAGTCCATGAGCTGCTCCGGGTCCAGCAGGAAGTCAGCAAACTTGGCGCCCTGGTTGAGCGCAAAGCGGTGCAGCCCAAAGTCGCTGTAGCCCAGCATCTCCTCCTGCACCCGCCCCAGAGTGCATGTGTCCCCAAAGATGCCCCTGCACACAGCCCGGCTGTTTCAGGTGCATGTAATTACCACGAATCTTCTTCCATGTCGCAACATGAGAACCTCGCCGACCATGCACCCGACTGTCATCGCCCAATTGTTCTGCTCTTCAACGCACCAGACGTCACACGGAAGGGCTTGTGTACGTGCAGTGTCTCTAATCTGACTCCAGATGCAGGCTGCAATCACACAACGGCAGCCAATTGAGCCTCTCTGCACAGTTGCCGCAGGCCACAGCTTAAACCTCTGAGGCAGGAGTACAGGCCATTGAACGTGTGCATTCCCGTGAGGCTGTGCTGATTACACGCGTCAGGATGAGCACACACCTGGGATGGGCAACCTTGGCCATCTGGAGCACACGGTCATCACCATAGATGCGCCGCATCAGCAGGGGGTGCTGCGCAATCTTCCTGAGGTCTGTGAACAGGCTGTTCACACCCTGCTTGCCCAGCTTCTTCGTGAGCTGCTTGGCATCTGGCGCAGCAGCACCTGCAGAGATGTTGGCTCACATCTGGATAGGAATTTCCAGAGCAATTCAAAGCTCACATGGCGTGCAAGACTACGCCCAAGGCAACAATGTTAGTGCTGATTGTGCTGGCGTAAGGGTTCTCACAGGCATGGCTTACAGAGCAATGCAGTGCTTGGACGGTGGGACACACACCGTTTGGCACTCTAGCAGATGCGGCCTGCTTCTGTAGGTGGCTGACGGCCGCTGTATACATCTCGATCTGGACAGGCGTCATGTCCAGCATGACAACCCGCTGGTCCTTGGGCGCCAGCTGGCTTGCCACATCAGACTTCAGGCGCCGCAGCACAAAGGGCCCTAAGAGCGTCTTCATCCGTTCTGTGAGCCGCTCCATCTCCACCTCATCCTGCACACGTGATTTTGAGCATCAGGCCTGAATGATGATAAGGATGATCCACAGCCCTGTGAAAGCGGCTTGTAGCATTCTGACAATGCTTCAGCCACAACAATGCCAGCATTTGGCAGGAGCAGTAGTGGCAAATCCCTGAGATCATTCGTGACGGGAGGTCACTCAATGCTCTGCTGGCCTGAAGCAACCCCAGTCATGGCACATTGACAGGCGCCTGACAGCAGCATCGCGTGGCTCAGAATCCGGCATGCACTAAGCTTGAGTGCTACCTGCACAGTGCTGAGTTCAGCAGCATCCTCCTCATGGAAGATGTCTGGCAGCAGGAAGCCCAGGAGGTTCTGCAACTCCCTCAGATCGTTCTGCAGCGGCGTCCCCGTCAGCATGATGCGCCGCTTGCACAGGACAGCCACCCTGCAAAGCACCCCATTTCTTTGCCTCTCTCTCTATCACTTTCAAGTGGCCTTACTTCAGGTGGGAGCTCCGTAGAGGAGAAATGTAGGGGCTAGCATGACACATGCCCAAGTGAAAGCCTTGATTGCTGAAGTGCGCAGTGCAGAAGCCTCAGTATAGTGAGGATGTTGCGTCATCACGGATGATCAGCAACTTACCAGGTACATCATGATGTCATCACTGGCTTCTGCTCAGCCCCTCCTTGGAAACACTTACATTGGTGACAAGAAAACAACAACTTGCAGACATAAGCCACTCAGCATACATTGACCAAAAGGTGCTCCTCTGTATCAGCTCAAGGAAGCTGAGCAAACAGCATTTCAATGCACTTGCGTGAGGACAGGTGCCCAGCAGGAGCTCGACCTGTTGAGTTGGGTGGTGCGCTTGGCGTTCCTGTTCTTGACAGCGTGCGCCTCGTCCAGCAGGAGGCAGCTCCAGCGCCAGAGCTTCAGGAAGGCGCGGTCCAGCTTGTTCTCCTCCGAGTCGCGCTCAAACAGCGTGTACGTCGTCACCAGGACGTTGAACGGCGCATCGTCGGCGCCCACATCCACCGAGAAGCCTATTGCACAAGAACAGGTGGCATCACATGCAGCTGTTACACTGCCAGCATGACCTTGCGGCTTTGAAAACACAATCTTGATGGCATTTCTTATCTACACACGACGAAAGTAATGCAGTCACTCATTGTCTGTATCTGCAGCCAAAGGGATCCTTCATAGATCCCTGCTGACCCAAAAGGCAGAAAGCTGTACCAGCCTTCTGATGTCCATGTTGGTAATCTAGGCGTATGTTCTGATTGCCTTTCCGTTGAGGACTTTCACATGGCAGGCAGCAGGCTGTGCGAGGCACACCAGGGCTGGGCGGCTCCACAATCTCCGGCTCATCCTCTTCGTCAGAGTCGCTGTCCTCCAAGTCATCTTCCAGCTCGCTCGCAGACGAAGCGGACACCTGCTGCTGCTGCCCAGCCAGCAGGGCTGCAGGGCCGCCCTTCCGTCTGCGCCTGCATAGTGCATGCAACCTCGGCTTATGACGCTCCACTATAATACGTACGTCTGAGGGATCCAAGCTGAAAGCATGAGGAGGAGACCGTCATGACAGTAAAACCCTATGTGAAGCAGTTCACTGGACTTGGAGCGCTGCACTCAGGAATAGGAGCTGAGCTTAAAAACGCTCTGCCTTCTATTGCTTGGCAAAACACACCATTGCAAGTGGACTGCTTCCGCAATGCATGCCACCTCTGCCAACAAGCACTGGCGACCAGCTCTTTCTCTTGATTGTAGCTACAACTCACCTCCAGTCCTTGAGCTCCTCTCGCGTCTGCCAGCGGTCCTTGCCATAATATGTGACCACACGCAGGCCCGGGCACCACTTCTGCAGCTCCCGCTGCCAATTTTCCAGCAGGCTGGCCGGTACTATCACCAGGTGTGGGCCTCCATCCTCGTCAAGGGCTTTTCTGGCGCCTGCATATGCATATTCTTTTCACCCTGATTTGCCTGCTGCAGCCATTTTCTTGAAGCATATGGGAAGTCAGCATTTAAAGCGCTCGAGAGAGCCATCAGGGCATCGAATAAGGGTGTCTGGGGACTTTAGGGACCGGTGTAGTGCCTGGGCCTGCTCTAACCTTTGCAGGTGGGTGCACAGAGAATAAGCGCGATGAGACAGTAAAGCAGGCAGGTGACAGGCTGGTAGGCTATGCACCTAAGAAGGCAATGGCCTGGGCTGTCTTGCCCAGGCCCATCTCATCAGCCATGATAGCGCCCCCGACGCCTGATCTGGCCAGCAGCGTCAGGAAGTTGACGCCCACCAGCTGGTATCCCTTGAAGCACCTCACCGCCTCGCCGCAGGCTGCAATGAGGGCTTCATGAGTCACCACCCCAGTATCTGAGCTGGAAGTCCTGCAGTGCCCATGACCCCCTCAAAGACACAATAACCCTAGCAGCAAATTTATGTGATGGACCTTCGTCCAGTCCTCAGCCAAAATAACAGAGGCGAGTGTGTCTGCTGTGCAGAACACGAGAGCGCTGTGCTTGTGTAGATCAGGGTTCAGGGCGTTGGGACTGACCCATGCGCAGCCTGGGCTTGCTGGAGCAGCTCGCGCAGGTGTCCGGCTATGGCCTCGCAGCGGTCCAGCACAAAGTCAGCGCCATCCTGCGCTGCCTCTTCTGCCAAGTTCACGGCGTTGTCATCTGCACACAGCAGGCCATCATGCATCGAGTACAAAGTGGTGCTAGGCCGAGCAAAGTCCAGCATGACCTCATCTATCCTGGGTCTCATGGGCATTGGCAGCCTGCAAACCTCACTCAGAAAGAGCAGCAACTACACCCAGGATTGAACACACTGTGAGCAACTCCTCTGTGGGAAGGAGAATGCAAACTTCCTGGGCAGGGGCCTGAGAGAGAGAGAAATGTGATGAGATTCTGTCAAAAGCTACCTGGCGAGAGCCGCACTGCAGCGGCTGTGCCTGTGTCATGGCTTTGGGGCTTGGCAGGCGAGGTCAAGTCTACAGCTTCATCTGTCGGCGGAGCCTTCTCGACGGTGTCTGGGACTCTCTGATCATCCTCACTGTCAGACAGGACCACAGCCTGCAGCCGCCTGTCCTTGACCTGCACTGGGCCTGGGCTCGGCTCCTTGCTCTTGGGCTCTGAGATGTCTGCAAGGGATAGAAGCATGATTCAAGAGGCCATGTGAGCTTATGGGCACAGGGGATGTCCATTGGGGCAGGCTGTTGGTTTTGGCTGCACTGCTGAAACCAGCGTTGGCGCCCTGTGATGCCTCTGGATGCATTGAGATTGAGCATCCGCTCTTCATGAAAACTGTGCACACTCATGTGATCGCAAGGGAGCCAAGCTCAAGACTGTCAGCACACCTCCTAGCTTCATCAAGCGTTTTCGCTTCTTTAGCCGCTCAGGCAAGGCCACGGGAACTGGGCTTGCCTGCAGGCAAGGCAACATTGGCAAGAAGCGTACATGGTAAAACAATTCCTGCTAATCCCATGGTAGGCCTGAGTCCTGGGCGACAAAGCGATTATGCTCACCTGCTGCTTTGGGGCTGGACCGGACATACGGTACTGCTCAAAAGTACCTGCACACGGTGTAACACTATCACCACAAAGATTTGAATGGAATGCTAATAGCATTCGCATCCACTGAGATGCAAGGACTAGGTTTGGCATGTTCACCTGGCTGACCAGCTTGAAACACTCTATTGCTCGGTGCCAAGGGCTTGGCTGCAGGAATTTGTGAGGGTGCAGAGCCAAGATTCAGACGTATTTGCAGGTCGGGCCTTGCGACCGGGATCTCTTCATCATCACTCAAAGCCTCCATGCCTGAAATGCGTGCTGAGAGGTGAGGCGTCTGCCTGAGCAGAGGGCTGATGCCTGCTGCAACAGCTTTGATGAGCTCAAAGCATTAATACACGGGTACAGGTGCCACCTCATCAGCAGCGCTGGCCGCCTCGACTCAAGAGGCGATGCAGTGTAAGCGCATCACCACACATTTCGGGTCAAGTCATGATGGCCCCGGGCTACGGATCAGCTTGCGCGGGACCTTGCATTTCCAGACATCTGGAAAATGAAGGGAACATATCGAAAGCATAACGATCGCATGCGAAACCTGGAATGTGAAGGGGTGCCAAATCTGGCTGCGCAGCAAATATTCCCCATCGGCTTGCGAGGAAGCCCAGAGCAGTTGGAAACGTTTCTGAAGATGGCACTTAGGCGATGTGCGATAGAGAACTAGGACCTGTATGCGTCCGTCGCCATGCCCCCAAGGCCTACCCGCAGAGCAGCTCTTGAGGCCAAGAAAAGGCTGAAGGAGACCAACGCTCCTGGGGACAGTGACCAGGCAGTGCTTGCGACGCCTCGAGGGGGCGCTGGGCGGGGCCGTGCCGCCGCTGAGAAGGCTGAGGCGGAGCCCGAAAAGCCAGCACCGCGGCGAACGCGGCAAGCTGCAGCTCAGGCTAACAACAGGAAGCATCCTTCAGGACAAGCACCACCCTCAACAGGGGTGAAGGCAGAGGACGGAGCCTGGGCTGGGCGCTCGGCTGGCGCAGCCGAGGAGCCAGAACCAGCAGCAGCAGTAGTAGCCGACCCTGATATGCGGCCTGCTAAAGCAGAGGAGGCAGATGAGAAAGCAGGCCCCAGTGCAAAGAAGGATGCTGCAGAGGACGAGGCTTCCACAGCGCCTCTCCCTGAAAAGGTGAACCCATGATGTGATGAAACAATGCTTGTAGAATTTCTCCAATCCAGTAAAGGCCTGAGGAGCCAGCTTTCGGTCGCTCTCGGGGTCATAAGCTGATGAGGGCAGGAGTGTGTATTTCCCTGGCATGGGATCATGTTCTCGGGCTCGCAAAGATCAAGATTGAACTGAGCTTAGATAAATGTCAGCGTTGCATTGATCACAACCGCTGGTGCTTCTCTGCAGTGCCAAGTGGGAGGGTCGCCTGTCTACATCGTGGAGCGAAAGCTAGGGAAAGGAGGTTTCGGCCAAGTCTATGTGGGCAGACGAGCGCAGCAAACCACGGCCAAGGATGGGCCAAACGCTAATTTTGTAAGCCTCCACATCTTGCAGATTGTGGCATGGGTCATGAAGTGCTTGCTGCGCCATTGCCATCCATGCTGCAAATAGAGCTATTTCATGTGGCATGTGGTATGCCTGACATGTATGCACGTATCGTGCCTCATCCTTGATGTCATCGCTTATGATTTTCTTTGTCACATGCAGGTTGCACTGAAATTCGAGCATAGGAGTAGCAAAGGCTGCAATTACGGCCCGCCATATGAGTGGTCTGTGTACAGGTCAGTCGATCTCCTCTGTGCAGATCATATGTGTGGTGCCTAGTCCCTTCAATTGCAGGCACAATGTTGCAACGTGCATACCTTGCATGCACAGGAGCCTTTGTTTTGCTCTTATATTTAATTTCCCTTTCCAGCAGCTCCCTGGGCGGCATTCATGGAATTCCCAGAGTACACTACAAAGGCAGACAAGGAGACTACTATGTCATGGTAAGCAGCTCCCTTTGCTCAAAATCGTTCCTCCATTGCATTTTGCCCTCTGCTAACTGGGCTGCTACTGTGTGTCCCTCCTCTTGGCCTGGCCATTCCTGTGCAGCGTCCACCACTGTAAGAGCAGAGCATGCAGGGTTACACCAAAGACAAACCCTAAGAGTAAGTTCAATGTCCTCTCCATGCAGGTCATGGACATGCTGGGGCCCAGTCTGTGGGATGTGTGGAACTCCCGCGGCCAGGTCATGTCCCAGGAGATGGTCTCCTGCATCGCAGTAGAGGCGCTGTCCATCCTGGAGAAGCTCCATGCCAAAGGGTGCGCCACATCACCATTCCACCTGCTCTGGTAGCAGAAATCCCTTCTCATCACAGCATCTGCATTTTGCATGCAAGCACTGTGAGAGAGTCACGCATCCCTGCTCCCTCCGGACATGGCTGTGGCTGGATGCGGTTTCTGTCTTGATCCGTGGAGACACATGCTTGTGAGGCCTGCAGGGAGGTCAGCTGCATGTTGCCATCTGCTGTAAGCGTATTGCATAACGGCAGTTGTGAAATGGCGCGGCCTGAATCGGGAGCAAAGCTGCAGGTATGTGCACGGCGATGTGAAGCCAGAGAACTTCTTGCTGGGTCAGCCGAACACCCCCAACGAGAAGCGCCTGTACCTGGTGGACTTGGGGCTCGCCACGCGGTGGCGGGAGTCTGTCTGCAACACCCATGTAGAGTACGACCAGCGGCCGGATGTGTTCAGGTGGGCGCTTCCCCTTTTGCTGAGAGACCAGACCTTTTACGTTAAAACAGGTACCATGTCCGTAGCTCTGGCAGCAGGAGTTGGTAAGCCAAACCCTGCTGCAAAGCTTCTGGCTCGGCATCTGGTCTGACCGCCACATGTCCCATTAAGGGTTTTACGTCTCAAATTTTTTCTCCCAGTTTGCAAGCAGATACAGGTCAAGGGAGAAACTCACTGTGAAGGGCATGCGGCTGACTAGGGTGACCCCTCAAGACTGTATTCTGCACCAGATGTATCCTGGCAGCACGCAGAGTGATGCCGCATGCCAGTATCTTTTCATCTGACTCAGGTCCTAGTGGCTGGCTGCAATGTGCAGGGGGACAGTGCGGTATGCCAGCGTGCATGCGCACTTGGGCCGCACAGCAAGCAGAAGGGACGACCTGGAGTCCTTAGCATACACCTTGCTCTTCCTGCTGAAGGGCCGCCTGCCCTGGCAAGGCTACCAGGTGCGCCCACATGCTCACATGTCATAGGATTGCCCTTCTCCTACACCTTTGAGAGCTGAGTATTGCGGAATGTGTATGGGTAGCAGCCCTGATTGACACTGCCAATGACTGCATGCTGCAGTGTCTTTGCACAATGTGAGGCGTCTTGGCTGATGCAGCTTGTG
The DNA here is from genome assembly GCA_963930925.1 of Coccomyxa viridis. NCBI lineage: Eukaryota > Viridiplantae > Chlorophyta > Trebouxiophyceae > Coccomyxaceae > Coccomyxa > Coccomyxa viridis. The sequence continues at coordinate 2,283,532 of CAWVOJ010000015.1, read as the reverse complement.
GGCGTCTGCACATGGTCATCAGGGTTGCCTGTGCAGGCTCTGTGATGACTGAGATGTGAGTATATTGCCTGCAGGGTGATAACAAGGGCTTCTTGGTCTGCAAAAAGAAGATGGCCACCAGTGCGGACCTGCTCTGCCGGTATACACCTCCAGCCTTCAGGCAGTTCACAGAGGCGGTGGTCAACCTCAAGTTTGACGAGGAGCCTCGCTACTCTGCCTACGTGCCCCTCTTCGAGCCTCTGTGCGGGCCCGGGCCGCAGCGGCCCATCCTGCTGGAGGAGAAGTCGCGTGTGGGCCAGAAGCGTGGCAGGGAAGCATTTGAGGGAGAGGACGTGGAGATTGTGAGCCCTTTGCCTCACTCTTTAAAGCGCCTGTCATGAACATAGCCTGCTAGGGCTTGCCAGTAAGGGCCACTAAGCTCTGAAACCCAGATGTCAGGAAGCTCGAGCAGCCAGTCGTGGCCGAAGCTGCTCTCGAGTGGATGCTGGAGCTTCCTGGCATCTACTGCATGCCCATGCTGTCTCAGGATGTGCCAGGTATTGCTCTTTGCCATGCGTGCTGTCTGTAGGAGCTGCTGCAAGCACGTCAGTAACAGTGCCTTCTTGGCAGGCAGCCTTTCTGACCTTTAAGTTCCCTCCTCAGACATCTCCCTGGCATGCTTGCAGGCGCCAAAGAAGAAGATCCGGCTGGGCCTGCCGGCGACGCAGTGGATCACCATCTACAACGCGCACCGGCCCATGAAGCAGCGCTACCACTACAACGTGGCCAACACGCGCGTGGACCAGCATGTTGAGAAGGGCAACGACGACGGCCTGTACATCTCCTCGGTGGCCTGCTGCCACGAGCTCTGGGCTCTCATCATGGACGCCGGCACTGGCTTCTCTGCACAGGTATCCTACCATACCTGCAGCCCATTGCTCTCCTCTGCGCATCATGTCCATGTGTCATTCATTGGATCTGACGTGGCTGCCTGCAGCCTTGACAGCCATCGATGGGGAACTGTGCAACACAAGGTCATACCAACCAAAATCAGCCTGCTAGAGTGTGAGCTGGAAGTGGTTACCAAAGCCGCAATCAGCTCGCTGTCTAGCAGGCTGGTTTGGCCATGACCTTGTGAGTGAGCAGCTCTGCTTGCAAGTTCAGCTGCATGTGGTTGGTGTTGAGGGGCATGAGGCTGTGGTGTGCAGGTGTACGAGCTGAGCAGCATGCACTTCCTGCCCAAGGAGTGGATCATGGAGCGCTGGGAGGATGGCTTCTACATCACTGCCATGGCCGGCAGCGCCGGGGGGTCCTCCCTGGTTGTCATGTCCAAGGGCACGCCCTACACCCAGCAGTCCTACAAGGTGCGCACGCGGGCAACATTCAGTGTTGAGCTGTCAAGGAAGTGGTATCTTGATGGATCCCGTATCCGTCAGGAAAGCGATAGTGTAGATTCACTTGATCCCTGTCTAGGCCACTTCTGCTTTCCAGGTCCCTGTCTAGAGCCTTCTTTGGGCCCTGGTCTTATGTATTGAAACAGCATCTGCCTATCCTCAAGAGTCGTCTGAAGCTTTCAGGAACGTGGGCCTATAAGGCAATGGCATGTTTGTGAGCGCTGCTCTCGGCTTGCAGGTGTCAGACTCATTCCCCTTCAAGTGGATCAACAAGAAGTGGAAGGAGGGCTTCTACGTCACCTCTATGGCCACCTCCCACACCCGCTGGGCAGTCGTCATGTCTCGGAACGCCGGCTTTGTGGACCAGTGCGTGGAGCTGGACTTCCAGTACCCCTCTGAGGGCATCCACCGCAGATGGGACGCCGGCGGTATGTCGCCTGCCTCAGCATATGCATATGCACGTATTGCGCTCTGTCTGATGGCCGAATGTCTTGGAGAGTGGCTGGCCAGCAAGGATGGCAGCCTTTTGTATGAGCTTATTTGCCTTTGGGTTGGCTTTGCCCCAAAGAGATGTCCCAAGGTCATTTTGCTGCACGCGTGCCGGTCAGGCAATCTGCATGTGTTGCTGCATGCGCCCACAGGCACTGCCGAAGTGCAAAATTGTAGGACAGGAAAGCTTCTTAGTAGCACATTAGACTGCTGTTCTTGCAAAGGGTGCTCGTGCTGCAAAGCTGGTCATGCCTGCTGAGAGCATGCTAGAGAGGTATCTGGTTGTGAGGGGAGGGGTTGTGTGCAGGCTTCCGGATCACAGCATGCGCTGCCACGCCTGATCAGGCTGCTTTCGTGCTGAGCGTGCCCCGGCGGCGGCCCATGGACGAGACCCAGGAGACGCTGCGCACGTCGGCGTTCCCGTCCACCCACGTCAAGGACAAGTGGGCCAAGAACCTGTACATTGCCGGCGTCGCCTATGGCCGCACAGTCTCCTGAGCAATAAAGCTTGCGCCGGGCGCTGCAGCAGAAAAGCGTCCCGCGGCACATGATGCTGCAGCTTGCCAGGCAGCAGTCAGAAGCGCAAGAGCCGCACAGGTTGCGGTGTGAGCTGCACGGGATTGACGTAGGCAGCCGAGCATGGCAGGCCTGCAGATAGCAACATGAGCTGGTGTATCAGGGTAGGGGCCAGTGTTGGGGGTCAGCTGTGCGGGAAAGAAACTTCTTGATGCAATGTAAATTAGCCTTGTGCCACCATGGACAGGCAGCATGCTTGCGTCTGCCTCTCATTGCTCCTGGCAGTCCGTTTTGCTCAGGACACCCTTCAATAGCCTGGGATACAAGACTGTCTCTTCTACATACCTGATGATGCTTTACGGCTTCACCAGCACTGAGTGTAGTAAGGCAGGTCCCTTCCTGGAGGTGGTAGTCCACACTGTCACCTGGAGTAGGGCCGAGAGGACAACAGATGCCCAATAGAAAGAGAAGGGTTCTTTGGGGGCAGCTTCCATCAGAATCCTATGCCCTCTGTTTGCTAGGCATGGAGGACAGCTGCCTGATGTGAACAGGCTTGGCTGTGACAACGTGTCACAGTGACTGTGATGCAACATTGTTGGTGACTGCAGCAATTGTGTGAGAGGCGGTGCTATCTCAACTTGCTAGGTGACATGCATGTAAGTGACATCTCCTCAGGAGGCAACTGCATAATTGAAGGGTGTACCCGGCGCAGGGCATATGCAGCAAGCGCTGTGGTCCGCTTTCTGAATGACTTGGCCTTCTCAGCAATACACGTACTGGGAGCCCAAGATATTCATGCGATACTAATGACGATAGCCATCACAACAGCCCTGATGCCTAATATGTACTCAGCACAGCACCTTCCGAGATGACGGCAGCGGACCATCTGCCTGTGCTGTCATTCCGATATGTGCCCTACAGATGCTGGCCTGAGAACATAGAATGAAGCTTAGCATCGAGAGTCATGCGGTCCAATGCACTAGTGTGATGATGCGCGCCGGAGGGCAACCACTACGGGTGCATGAGGTGTCCAAGGATGTGCTGAAAATGTGACGCTGCGGATCTTCCCTTCAGAAGCCCTATCTCGAAGAGATCACGCCACTGCTCCTGAAAGCTGAAGCTGATTCTCTCATATCGGGATTGTCGAGCCCACCTTCTCACCGCACTCTGTGAACAACGGCAGCGCGATTGTGCAGAAGGAGAGGGCAAGCTCATGATGAGACGAACATAGACACCCTAAGTGAGTCAACTGCCTTGGAGGTCGGGGGTAGAGTTGGAAAAGCAAGGGGCACACAGGCGATATATCGTTCATGGCAGGCGACACTAGCTCGAGCTTGATGTGGAGAACAGCTTGTCTCATGCTGTTATTACTCCTTGGGTATGTTTCGGCCCTGGAGCATTTCCAATCCGATAACCATGCGTCTGCTGCCTGCAATCACACAGAGCTTAATACAACAACAGCGCCGTGAGAGTGTTATTCCGGCAGATTGCCTGTGATGAATGACCACCCAAATATCTCCAACAGTGCCTCCTGCATGGCCTGAGGGCAGGGTCTGATTGGTCATACATCCGCTGTTGTGTTGCGTGGCCTATGTCCTTTGCGGCAATGGCTCGAGGTAGCTTGCACGCTCACCAGGCCCGGAACCAGGCTTAGAGTGGGGTTGAGCTTGCAGGGATCATGGAGCACCAAGCAACCACAAACCCTTCTTCCTATCAGGCAAGCTTTTCTTCCTACTGCAGCCCTCTGGATCATATTGCGTAGCATAGAACATCAGCTGCAGCCTCTGCACTGTGCACCTGCTTTGGCCTGGATTATAGAATATACTGCTGAAGCATCTGTGTTGGCTCTTGCTTTGCGTCATGTCTAGCCATTCTCATGCTGAGAGCCCTCGGTGAAGTGCAGCTGGGGAAAGTTTGCTGGCGCATGCTGGCAAGCTAGCACCGCTTGTGTTGATCATGTTGACAGCCACATGGGGTCACACGCCAATGTCAGCAGCAAAAGCTTTTGTACGTCAAGCCGGTGAATGCGCTCCCATCATGTCCTCGTTCTCTCAATCTTGAAGGGGAGCGTGGAAGTGGTGCAACCTGTGTCTGATGCAGAGGTGTACTTCAAAAGCGTTGTCTGGCAACATCACTCAGAGTGCATCCTGTGTATGAAGAGCTACTGATCTGAGCCGTTGAACCTTCCGAATAATTGTAGTGGGTGCAGGTGCATTGTGTGTTGAGTGGGGCCCCACTGGACTGCTAGCAATTTTAGCATGGTGGCTTGCCTGGGAAATGCTCACTGGGCTGCTTAGGGCTGTCACGCTAACCGTCATTGGAATTGCAGCAATGGAGGTAAGCACCCAGCGCTGCAAGACGGTACAGAAACGTAATGAGTGAAGAGCTGGTTTCTGAAATCAGACCTGCCAATTGCTTGTCCAGTGTCTCTGATTAAAAAGCGTGCATACAGCTTGCTAGACTCGCCAGTGTATCAGATATTCCCCTTATTGGGTTACAGGGCGTTGGGCAGGGCAGACAACCACGCCTGTATAAATGGCTTTCCAGCTGCTACTATGCCAGCGGCACCCAGCGACAATACAGCCCCGGCCCAGGTCTGGGGCAGTGGATCATTGTCTACGATGCCCCTCACGGCCTGCCCATGAATCAGCGCTTCCACCAGCATGTGGCAGATACGCACCTGGAGCAGCACATCAAGCAGGGCATGGACGATGGCTTGTACATCTCCTCTGTGGCGTGCTACCATGACCTCTGGACCCTCATCATGAACAACGGCACGGACTTCTCTGCACAGGTATCTCACACAATCTGCGGCCCAATGCTTTCCTGTGCCTTTCTTAATGTGCAAGGCAATCCAAACCATGCTTACAGTCATGACAGTGCAGCTTGACCAGGACGAGGACCTGTGTGGCAAGGCAGTTGTAACTCCAGGCATCGCATGGCTATCCACTAGTTCAACAGCAGGTTCAGCTGTAAGACCTGGGGTCTGTTGAGCATGCCGCTCTGCTGTGCAGGTGTATGCGCTGAGCTGCCAGTATTCCCTGCCAGAACAGTGGATCAGGTTTCGCTGGCGTGAAAGCTTTAGCATCAGTGCAGTGGCTGGCAACACTGGAGGTTGCTTTTTGGTCGTCATGTCAAAGGGCACGCCCTACGTGCACCAGGTCTACAAGGTATAAATGCACCCACTCATGCCCTTTGCACTGAAAATTGTGTAAGTCATGCAGACGTTGTGCCTGTTATAAGGCATAAGGTGGCACGCTCAAAGCATGTGGCGATCATGTGGCCGCCACCCAGGCGCCAAGCTGGAAATTCTGTTGAAACCTCATTTGGGAGACATAGAGACGCCTTTTCAGAAGGCCAAAATGTCAGTGCTGCTTGACTTGCAGGAGTTCTCATCATTCCCCATCAAGTGGATCAGCGAGTACTGGAGATGCGGCTACTACATCACATCTATGGCCCACTCCCAATCGCGCTGGGTCATTGTGATGTCCAAGAACGCTGGCTTTGTGGACCAGTGTGTTGAGCTGGACTTCCAGCACCCATCTGAGGGGTACCTCAAATGGGCCACTGGAGGTACAGTACCTGTCTCAGCATGCACTCTGATCCAATTCTGATGTGATTGGCAGCTGACTGGCCAGCAAGGATGTCTGGCTTGATTTGGAGGGACAAACCTTACACTTCATCCTGGGCTGGAGTGCATGTATCCTGCATGCACCAGATGTCGTGATGCAACTTATACCCTTGATGGGCACACTTGGGTATGCCATTACTGATTGTATGGTTGAGTTCATGATAATCAGTAGATTCCAAGTCAGATGGGTTTTGCCCAGGTCTCGGCTATCAAATCACCTCAGTGGCCGCCACGCCTTATCGCCATGTTGCCGTGCTGAGCATATTCGGGCAGCAAGCCAAAGAGAACCTTCAGGAGATGAAGACCTCATCAGGATCGCCCTCAGCCCAAATCAACAGATCCTCGGCAAACAAACAGTATGTTGCCAGCATTGCCTATGGCCGCACAGCTTCCTGAGCATGGGTGAAGGGTCATTAGCGGGAGCTCTCACAACACATAATCTACAGTTAACTCTGCGGCAGTGAGCAAGATCTGGTGTGCATGGGCGGCATTTTGAGCCGCATGGGATCCAAGCAGCATGGGATCAAAGCAGACAGATGTACATGACAGCCTGCCAGCCTGAGGCTTGCAGACATAACGTGAGCTTGTGCATCAGGATAGGGCCAGTGAAGGAAATCAGCTGCCCATGATAGGCTCCTTTTGATGCACTTTGATCACCCCTGTGCCATAGACACTGTCAGCCTGTCAGCTGGCAGCCTGAGACCTTTTGTCTTGCGCATACATCTCATTGCTCTTTGCAGCTCCTGTGAAGGACAATCCTGGAAGTGGCAAGGGAGCTGAGGTGTTCTCCCGCTGCGTAACACTTTCTGTATGCCATTGTGTAACTTTATTTTTCAAAGTGCTGAGTTTAGGGCAGCTCAAGACGTGAAGCGCATGCTGAGATGGCGGTCTGGAGTAATGCTAAGGATTTTGACGGATGCCCTACAGGAGGAGAGAGGTGATGTTTCCAGCTCAGCTGTCTTCAGCTTTTTCTGCCTTTCAGGGTGCCCCAGCAGATTGCTCTAGCTGTACAGCAATGGCTGCCTGATGTGCTGGACAACCCTCAAAATGCCTGTGAAGCTTTGTGTTTCTCCTGATGCATACCAACCACTGGCTCTGCAACACTGAGTCTAAGCACATGAGAACTTCTTGAAGAACGCGCACACTTTGAGCTGGTGGGCTGCACGACTAGTAAGCACCCATTCCTGAGGTATGCCGAGAGGACAACATAGTATGCCCAACAGGAGGAGGCAGTGTTCTAGGCCCACCATCCAACAGATCCTCACTATTTTCTCTTAAGGCGCTGCATTTCGTGCTGCCAAGCCTGGCTATGGCTTTCTGATGAAGCATGGCACTATCTCACAGATAGCTGCAGCACCTATGCAAGGAACTTCCCTTGCAGAATTGGATATTGATTCTTCCATTGTACATGCATGTAAGTGGAGCTTTGTCTGGGATGCAAGGTCTGACATGTGACTTGCAGGGTTCTGCCAATCTGGATGGGGCAGAAAGCATGTGCCGCTTGTCCTGCCTATTCTCTTCAAGAAGTTCTCAGCAATGACATTTCCACTGCTGCCACCGGGAATGCATGTTTTTAGTGAGTCACCACTGCCAGCAGGCAGTGCCTGCTAAGGCTCCGTGACATCTGAGACATGCGGATTATTGTCTGCAGCTGCAAGTGAGTTGAATGCCTTGGAGGTAGGAACTAGGTTTGGGAAAGCAAAAGGCGCACTGGCAGAATGTCGGCCATGGCACGCGACACTAGCTTCAGCGTCAGGTGGAGGGTGGGCACCTTGGCAGTACTTCTCATGGTGCTGTCACTCTTTGGGACTGCCTCGGCGCTGGGACAGCCCAAGATTGACGACAATGCGCCTGCTGCCAGCATTCACACACAGCTTAACACAACTCTAGCGCAGTGAGAGCCCCATTCCGACGTATCGCCTTTGATGACTGGCCCTCCAAACATCACCAGTGCTGTGCAAACCACACGAGGTACTTGATGTGTATAAGGACAGCCTGGTTCTGGCAAAAGTGATGGCGTCAAGCTACATGAGAGGCAATCTGCAGGGCCTGATTGGTCATATACTGCTCTTGTGCTGTGTGGTTTGTGTCATCTACGCCCATAATTCCATTCACAAAACTCAGCTTGCATACTGATGACACCCCACAAGCAGCTTCAGATTGGGTTTGAGCTTGCAGGGATCATGGAGCACAAACTTGGAGCAGCTACATGCAGTCCTTCCTGTCTGGCAAGCTTCTCTTCTCACACCGCAGCACAATGGATTGCAGCACTGCAGCACACTGGATCACATTACATAGCATAGAACACGGCAGCAGCATCTGCCCTTGGCATTTGTTTGGCCCGGTTCAAACAGTCTGTTTGGCTTTTGCTCTTATTCATGTCCATTCTTTCTCGTGCTGAGTGCCCTCTGTGACTTGCAGCTGCATCTCCAGCTGGGGTTTCTGCGCTGAAGCATGCTGCCATACTGACACCGCTCATGGTCGTCATGTTGATAGCCACTCCAGCCACGGTGACGTCAGGTCCCAAGTCAATGTCAGCAGCAGAAGCTTTTGTGCGTCAGGCCGTTAAATGCGCTTGCACCATAGTCCCATGCCATCAATCATTAAGTGCCTGAGTTTGGTGCATTATGCCTGACGTACAGACAATCCATGCGTATTGTCGCAAGCTTGAGTGTCATTGAAAAGCATAATCTGGCAACACCACAAATGTGGACCCTTAGCACGGAGTTACATCATCTAGCAGGGGCAGCTCTCAGGAAGGTCCAAATGGTAATAGTGAGTGCAGGTGCTGTGCTTGCGTACTGGGACCCCGCTGGACAGCTCGCGCTTCTAGCTTGGTGGCTTGCCTGGCAAACGCTGACTGGGCTGTATCTGGCGGTGACGCTCATCCTCATAACAGCCGCAGCAGTGGAGGTGAGCAGCCAGCTTTGCAGAACAGTACTGATTAAGTGGCGGATTCACTGAACTCAAACACTGCTGATTGCCCTGCCTGATGTCTCACATTAGCATGCCTGCGCAAGCTTGCACACACTCCTGCTTTACTGAAGTTCATTGTCTTGGTTGGGATGCAGAGCATTGGGCTGGGCAAACGCGCATGTAGCTATCACCATGTCGGCGGCTGCAGCACCCAGCAACAAGGCAGCCTGGGCCCGGGTATCGGGCAGTGGATTACTGTCTACGATGAGCATCCGCGCAAACCCCTGAATCAGCGCTGCCATGAGCATGTGACCAATACAGCCCTGAAGCAGCTAAATGAGCAGGCCAACAAGGCCGGCTTGATGGTCTCCTCTGTGGCTGGCTGCCATGGGCTCTGGACCTTCATCATGGATGCTGGCACGGGCTTCACTGAACAGGTGATCCGCAGGATCTGTGGCCCTTTGCTTTCCTCTGCCTGCTGGCGTGTGCATCGCACCTCACGCCACTGGCACTTGGCAAGCTTCTATCAATAACAGTGCAGCTTTAAAGCAAATTTGTCAGACTGAGATTACATATAGCTATGCAATGGTGGCTCAAGGCCTTCTATGGTCAGCAATTGCTTGCAAGTAACTCTGCAGCGCTTTTTTGCTGCAAGTCTGAGGTCCTTGAGCGAGCTGCTCTGCTGTGCAGATGTGTGTGCTGGGGAACCCATTCAACTCCAAGTCCTTGCCAGAATACTTCCTGCCAGATGAATGGATCCAATATTATCAGGTCAGAGGCTTTATGATCACTGCAGTGGCTGGCAGCACAGGGGCATGCTCCCTGGTTGTCATGTCAAAGGGCACTCCCTACACGGACCAGACCTACAAGGTACGTATGCACCCACCCATAAATGTTGTGCAGAGAGTTGCATAGATCACACGTTCTTCAGACTTGTGCCTCTGGAAGAGCATGGGATGTCAATGCTGCCAATGCCCTTGCAGGTGTCAAAGTCATTTCCCATAAAGTGGATCAGCAATAATTGCACGATCGGCTGGTACATCACATCTATGGCCTACTTTCAGGGGAAGTGGGTCATCGTCATGTCCAAGAACGCTGGCTTTGTGGACCAGTATGTCGAGCTGGACTTCCAGCACCCCTCTGAGGGGTACCTCAAATGGGCCACTGGAGGTGCAGTGCCTGCCTCACTGAGTCAGCATGCACTCTCTTCTGTTTACAAATAATAGGAGGGTGCTGGCCAGCAAGGTTGGGTGGCAAGGCCTGGGAGAGATACATGCTGGGCTGCGTGTGCAGCCGTCATCTGCCTGTCTTAATGAACGGCGCAATGCATGTGCATAGTGGGGGAGCTCAAATCCGGAGGGCTTTGTGCATTGACCTCAGTGCTTTGAATTGAGCCTCTTCCTTGCAACGGGATGCCTTCAGTGCTCATACATGCGTCTGCCTTTACGATTCAAATGAGTCATGACCAGAATGATGAGGTGAAAGGGTTCTGTGCAGGCCTCGGCTATCAGATCACTGCAGTGGCCGCCACACCTAAGAAGAATGCCGCTGTGCTCAGCATACCCAGGCAGCAAGCAACGCATAACCTCCAGGACATCAAAACCTCACTGCAATTCCCCTCAGCCTCCATCAACAAGCAGTACATTGCTGGCATCGCCTACGGCCGCACAGTCTCCTGAGCAAGAGGGACTGGGTCACCAGCAGGAGCGAGAGAGTTTCTCACAGCACATGCTGCCACAGCTTACTCTGCAGCAATCTGCAAGATGTAGTGTGCACGGGATGTAGTCTGAGCTGCATGAGATCAGAGCATGCACACCTGCATGGCAGGCTTGCAGACAAAGCATGAGCTTGTGCATCAGCAAGGGCTAGTGATGCAAGTCAGCCGTCCAGGTCAGGCACCTTCTGATGCGATACAGAATAGTCGTGTGCCATCACAGTCAGCCTATCAGCTGGCAGCCTGACAATTTTTCATGATGTCCACATGATGTCCTTGCACATGCATATCATTACTCTCTGCAGCTCCTGTGAAGGAAAAAGTGGCAAGGGAGCTGAGGTGGTCTCCGTCTGCGTACCCCTTTATATATGCCAGTGTGTGACTTCATTCTTCAAAGTGCTGAGTCTAGGGCAGCTCAAGACGTGGAGCGCATGTTGATATGGTGATCTGGGGTGGTGCCAAAGATATTGACAGATCCCCAACAGGAGAAGAGGTGGTGTTCTTGGCGCAGCTCTCTTCAGCTGTACATGCTTTTCAAGGTGCCCTGGGGCCCAGCAGATTGCTCAAGCCGTACAGCCATGGGTACCTGCTGCGCTGATAGGCTTGCTAGGCCAGTGGGCGTTTATATTGTTATGGAGCTTGGCAGTATCCAAAAGCACAGATTGTCCTGACTCAGCCGGCAGCACTGTCACCTGGCAGCCCATATGTCATGTCATGATGATCACCTGCGTACGCCTGCCAGAGTGCTGCGGTCCTTTTCTTGATTCCATTACTTGCGGCACACACACCATGGCAACACTAGCTGCACAAGTGGGTAACATTCTCAAAGTATATGCCGTCATTCTGATGCTTAGCATGTACCTACAACAAAGCAAGCCCCTGTGATGCCTAGCACCTTCCTATCTGGCAGAAGCCGAGAGTCTCCCTGTATCCTAAGTACCGATGTAAGCCTCACTATTGCTGGTCTGAGGACGTGATGTCCAACGTGTCACCAGAGGTAGTACGTTGCAATGCACTCCTGTGATGGCGCTATCTGAGCGGCTGTAAGTATGGATTCATGAGGTGCCCAAGGATATTGCTGAGAATGTGATTTTGCGGATCTTCCCTCTCAGAAGCCATGCATAGCTCCTCATAACCAAAGGAAAGGCCTTGGATGTATAGGTTGAGGTTCTAGAGTGCTCAAAGGTGCGTAGGCTGAGTGTCGGACATGTCGTGCAACACTGGCCTCCGGTGGAGCATGGGTTCTTGCGCAGCAGTACTCTATCTGCTGTTCCTCCATATGAGCGGGTCGGGGCTGGCAATGACAGACAGGAAGGGACTAGAAGCAATTCCCAATGCCTGCAGCCTCCCGGGAGATTTGGGCAGCCTCAAAGGTCAGCCAAATTCACTCATTACAACAAGCCACATGAGATTCCTGTATAGTGCATTCGGATGAGCAGTTTGTCAGCACATCATCGTCAGCTACACAACCCTCAGGGCTTGCATGATAGGCTCTGCCTTCAAAGACATTGCTCCCAGATATGAGTCACTTCACTGAGCTGTCTTCAGTGCAGGACACTATCATTGTAAGAGCTCTCTAACAATCCTTCACCCTGGCACAAAGGAGGGGCTCGATGATGCCATTCAGCATGAGGAGGAGGTTGTTGGGCAAGTGGGCGCTGGTCACAGGTCAGTGGGAACCCAAAAGGCCTTGCCCTGCATATTATGTATACAAGAGTTCTATCTTGGCTGAGCCCCTTGCATCTGCCATACTGTCATACGTGATGGTCCATATTTCCGGCGGTGTGCTAAAGCCTTGGGGACAATCTGCAGCTAGTGGAAAGAGCATTTTCATCTTGGCACCACCGCGTCTGCTTCCGGCCTCAGTTTCACAGAGCTCAACACAATAATAATCCTATGAGAGCCTTACATCAGACTGCCTGCGATTAATGTATTTCCAGGCATTCAGTGTGCTGTCATGCTCTCCCATTGTAAATCAGCCTGGCCGTTGGACTTGCTGATGGCATTAGCTTGAGCAGGTCGCAATCTTGAGGGCCTCGTCGCATGACCTTTTATCTGTTTGTGGCTTCAGGGCTTGTGGGTCTGGCCTTGCCTCCATGCCTGACTCAGCGTGCAGACAGTTGGGAACCCACGATCAGCTTCAGAATGACGTTGCGCTTGCAGGGAAAACATCTTACCAAGCAGCCGCATGCAGCTCCTTGTACTGGGCAAGTCGCCTGCAGTACTGCAGTCCTCTTCCTGGAACATGTCACTCTGCATGTCACCCTTGCTGCAGCACCTGGCCTGGGCATTTGGTCTAGCCTGGGCTGCACCTGCAAGTTCCTCTTCTCCTGGGTCATGCTCCTGCTTGCACCCAATCCGTTTCAGACTGAGTGCCCTCTGTGACTTGCAGCTATGGAATGTGCGATGGTTGCTGTTGTGTTGCTTGTATTGGCAGGCACATGGAATTCAATCCCATGGTCAGCAGCACATGCTTTTGTAAGTCTGGCAGGTGAATTCCTCTCGCCTTCATGCCCTTATTATATGGATGGAAACGGACCAGCTTCTGCTAGATGGGCAGCTATCCCGCGTGTGGTGTCACAAGTGGGATGAGAGAGCGTTGTCTGGCAGCAGCATCAGTGCAAACTATGTATAAAGACTTACACATTCTTTCGATTCATTCACGACGCCCAGGCAGAACGGAGTTTTCATACCCCTGACCATGATATTGGACAGTGGATTGTTGTCTACGATGCGCCCTCGCATGAACCCATGAATCAGCGCATCCAAGAGCATGTGCCCAACAGAGACCTGGAGCAGCACTTCAAGAAAGCCAAGGAGGACGGCTTGTGCATCTCCTCTGTGGCCTGCTGCCATGAGCTCTGGACCCTTGTTGTGGATGCTGGCACAGGCTTCTCTGCACAGGTATCTCACAAGACCTGAGGCCCATACTTTCCGCCGCCCATCTCCATGTGCAACACACTCAAACACCTGAGCTTCCAGCCTTGACAGTGCAGCATTTCCCGGACTGGGGACTTCTGCACCAGGCACTGGCAGCTCACGCGCAATCTTGTGCAGGTAGTGCTGCGTCAAGCTGATGTGGAAGCCTGCAGGTGAGGCTCTCTAAGCATGTGCCGCTGTGCTGTGCAGGTGTACATGCTCAGCAGCCTGGACTTTCTGCCATCACAATGGATTGCAAGTTGCTGGGACGAAGGCTTCAATATCACTGCAGTGGCTGGCAGCTTTGAGGGTTTCTCGCTGGTTGTTATGTCAAGGGGCACGCCCTACACCCACCAGACGTACAAGGTGCGAATACAAACATCTCTGCTCACTACAGCGGGTGTTGTGTCATTCATTAATACCTTAAACTCATGCCCTTTGAAGAGCATGGAATGGCAGATGCGATTTCCTTGCAGGTGTCAAAGGTGTTCCCCGTACAGTGGATCAGGAGAAAGTGGGCAAAGAGCTACTACGTCACATCTGTGGCCCATTCCAACATGCGCTGGGCCATAGTCATGTCCAGGAATGCAGGCTTTGTGTACCAGTCTATCGAGCTGGACTTCCGGCACCCATCTGAGGGACACCTGAAATGGGCCTGCGGAGGTACAGCGCCTGACTCAGCCTGCAATTATGCATGCACTCTCCTGCAAGTGTGCTTACATTGTAGGGTGCCTGGCAAGAGAAATTGGCTGGCTAGGTCTGGGCGACATTCATATAATGCTGGGCTGAGTGCATGTGTATCCTCCATACAGCCTGCATGCATGCATTGCATCTGCATCATGGGCTTCTTGAAAGGAATAGCTTCTAAATAGCAGGACAGGGAAGCTTCACCCCTGAGGGCTATGTGCTTTGCTCTCTTGTCGATATCTTTTCTTCTTACTATATGCCCACATGCACGGGGCGCCTGCAAGGCTCATCTTTCGATTTGCTTTCTCTGATTGCGTGAGTTAACATTGGAATGATCAAGTGAGCCATTTGTTGTACAGGCCTTGGCTTAAAGGTCACAGCAGTAGCCGCCACGCCTGATAGAATTGCCGCCGTGCTGAGCCGCTCAAAGCAGAACGCTGATTTTGGTTTTCAGAGAGTGTGGACCCCATCGACAGGCTTCAATATAGCCCGCGTCAGAGAATGTTGGGCTAATAATAAATATATCACTGGCATTGCCTACGGCCGCACACTCACCTGAGCTACAAGGAAGTTGTCCCAAGCAGGCTTGACAAGGTTTCGCAAAGCATATCATGCTACAGCATACAATGCAGCAGTTCATTCGAGTGATGTACATTGATTGCTGCAAGGGATGCCTGCAGGCCGCTGCGCATCACGCGGCAGGCCTGCAACACTATGCTAGTTTTGTGTCTCAGGGTGGGCTAGAAAAGCAGGTCACACAGATCTGCCTTGATGCAATATAGGCTGGCATTGCGCCATGTGAAGCAAAGCATCACGGGCAGCCTCAGGCCTTATCTGCCTCTCACTGCTCCTTGCAGGCCTTCCTGGACAGGACACTCCTCAAAAAGCAATGAAGATGTGTGCTTCTCCTGCTGTGTACCAGCCACTGGCGTTACATTAGCGAGTCTGGAACATATGGAGAAGAAGGCATAATGTGAGCTGATGGCCTGTACCACCAGTGTGCACTCATCCCTGGAGTTTTCTGAGAGAAATGACACACGCCCAATAGGAGTAGGCAGTGCTTTAGGCCCAGCATCTGACAATTTCCCACTGATTTTCTCACAGTGCGTAGATCAAAATCTTTAAAGCTGCCTGTTCAACATAAGTTATGCTGCCAGGCCTGGCTATGGCATTGCAATGAAACATGGCACTATCTCACAGATAGCCGCAGCACCTGTAAATGAGAGCTCCCTCGCAGAACTGGATTATTGCAGTGGGATCTCACATGCCCGGACATGCATGTAACTGGAGAACTGTCTGGGAGACCTTGGCTATAACTTGTCACTTGCAGGCTTCTGCCAATCGAGATGGGGCTGAAAGCATGTGCCCCTTGTCCTGCCTGTTCCCTTCTCATCAATGATGTTTTCACTACACCAAAGGCTGCCAGCTGCAGTGCACCAGGAAAGGCATCAGGGAATGCATGTCCTAACTGAGTGAGTGATAAGTGAGTCATCACTGCCAGCAGGCTGTGCCTGCTGAGGCTCCGTGATACCTAAGACATCCAGGATATTGTCTGCAGCTGCAAGTGAGGTAGTTGCCTTGGAGGTAGCCTAGTGACTAGGAATTAGGTTTGGGAAAGCAAAGGGCGCACTGGCAGAATGTCGGCCATGGCACGCGACACTAGCTTGAGCGTCAGGTGGAGGGTGGGCACCTTGGCAATTCTTCTCATGGTGCTGTCACTCTTTGGGACTGTTTCGGCGCTGGAATATCCCCTTTTGGACAACAATGTATCTGCTGCCAGCAACTACACAGATTTCAACAACTCAACGGTAGCGCAGTGAGAGCCTCATTCCGACGTATCGCCTGACAGCAAGCTACATGAGAGGCAATCTGCATGCTTAATTGGTCATACGCTGCTGTTGTGCTGTGTGCCTTGTGTCATCTGATCACATGACTGAACTCAGCTTGCATGCTGATGACAATCCAGAAACAGCATTCGGATTGGGGATGAGCTTGCAGGGATCATGGAGCACCAACTTGGAGCAACTACGCCCACTTCTTCCTGTCTGGCAAGCTTCCAAAGCTTTGAATAGAGGAAGAAAGGAAGGACTTCTCACTGCAGCACACTGCATTACATCGCATATGGCATGGAAACACTGCTGCAGCATCTGCCCAAGGCATTTGAGATGGCCTGGTCTTCGTAGCTACAGCGAGGATCTCTTTGGCTCTTGCTCTGCTTCATGGCCAGTCGTTTCCATGCTGAGAGCCCTCTGTGAGGTGCAGCTGGGACTTGTGCCCTGAAGCATGCTGGCTTGCTGACACCGCTCATGTTCCTGATGTTAATGGCCACTCCAGCTACGTGGGATCCCATCATGAAGCCACTGTCAGTCGCAGAAGCTCTTATGCGTCAGGCTGGTGAGTGCAATGTCCCCATGCACCATGGGCCGTCAGGTCTTGAGATTGCACATTATGCCTGATGCGCAGACAGTCCGCATGCAGTGCCGCAAGCTTGAGTATGATAGAAAAGCATTACCTGGGAACAACAGCAATGTGGTGCAGGCTGTGCGCAAAGCTAGAAGTGATGCCCTTTGTATGTCGTACTGAGTGCAGGTGCAGTGTGTGCTGATTGGGGCCCCACTGGACTGCTAGCGCTTTTGGCATGGTGGCTTGCCTTGCAGACGCTGACTGGGCTGTATCTGGCGGTGACGCTACCCTGCATTACAATCGCAGCACTGATGGTGAGCAGCCAGCTCTGTGTTAACTGAGTGGCTATCTCACAAAACAAAGACTCTACCTTATTGTTCCGCCCTGTGTCTCCCATCAACATGCCCGCACAAGCTTGTACATACCACTGCTGTACAAGAATGCTTTTGTGGGTAGGATGTCAACTTTACACTTACCCAGGCTTGAGTGCGCGTCGGAGTCTATGCTGTGCATGCTATCCCAACAACATGCAATTGGTCTGCAGACTGATTGCATGATAACTGTGCTGGCTCGCATGGTGAGGCTGCTAGACTCCCACATGTACGCCCTGAGGCCCTGGGCTACGGGTTGCCTCCCTTGTTGTAGTAACAATGATGGGATACAGGGCATTGGGCGGGGCAGACGGGCACGCAGCTACTTCCATGCTGGCAGCTACAGCGCCCAGCGACAAGGCAGCCTGGGCCCTGGTATTGTGCAGTGGATCACTGTCTATGATGAGCCTCCGCACCAATACCTGGAACAGCGCTGCCACGAGCATGTGGACTTCACCTGCCTGGAGCAGCTCTTCAAAAAGGGCAAGGAGGAGGGATTGTTCATCTCCTCTCTGGCCTGCTGTCATGGGCTCTGGACCTTCATCATGGAGGCTGACACAGGCTTCCCTGAACAGGTATCTTACAAGACCTGCGGCCCAATGCTCCGGTCTGCCTATCTCCCGAGTGCACCACACACCAGTCCAAACAAACCGTAACATAGCTATCCTATCATGATAACAGTGCAGCTTCTGTAGATTGAGAGAGCCCATGTGACTAGGTGATGGTGAAGTGATGGTAGGCATCATGCGTGGTCTGGCATTCCTTGGTCAGCAGCTAAAGCTGCAACAAGTTCAACTGCAAGCCTTGGGTCCCTCAGCGTGCTGCTGGGCTTGTGCAGGTGTGTGGGCACTGGCTGCACAGCCATGGCGACTCCGCGCCAAACCGCGTCCTGGCAGAAAGATGGATCAAGAGTCGCAAAGATGAAGGCTTCAGCATCACTGCAGTGGCTGGTGGCGCTTGGGGGGCCTCCCTGGTCGTCATGTCAAAGGGCACTCTCTACACGGACCAGACCTATATGGTACACATGCACCCCATCTGTGTTGATTCTGCGGAGGGGCACAACAATTTTGTAGAAGTCATTAGCCTTGTGCTTCACGAGAGGTATAGGATGTCAAGGTTGCCACTGACTCGCAGGTGTCAAAGCTATTCCCAATCCAGTGGATCAGCAAGAAGTGGAAGGATGGCTGGTACATCACATCTATGGCCCACTTCCAGACGTGCTGGGCCGTCGTCATGTCCAAGAACGCTGGCTTTGTGGACCAGTATGTCGAGCTGGATTTCCAGCACCCCTCTGAGGGGTACCTCAAATGGGCCACCGGAGGTATAACGCCTGCCTCAGCATGCACTTGATCTTCTTGTGCATGGATTGGAGGGTGCTGGCCAGCAACGTTGCCTGGCAGTGCCTGGGAGAGATACGTGCTCGGCTGAGTGCGTGTGCATGTTGCATCTGCCTGGCTTGAATGGTGCATTGCATGTGCATAGCGGGAAGAGTTCCAGAGGGCCTGTGTGCATGGATCTCAGTGTTTCAGTTCTGCAAAGAGATGTCATCAAAGCTAGTACTTGCTTTTGCCCTTACTATTTGAAAGAGTCATAAGCAGAATGATCAGGTGAAGGGGTTCTGCGCAGACCTTGGCTATCAGATCACTGCAGTGGCGGCCATGCCTGATCAGACTGCTGCTGTGCTGAGCATACCCAGGCAGCAAATAACGCATAACCTCCAGGAGATCAAGAATACACTGCGATTCCCCTCAGCCTCCATCAACAAGCAGTACATTGCTGGCATCGCCTACGGCCGCACAGTCTCCTGAGCAAGAGGGATTGGGCCACCAGCAGGAGCCAAGTCCCCTCTAACAGCTCATGAGGCCACAGCTTACTATGCAACAGTGAGCAAGATGGAGCTTTTGCATCAGGGTAGGAGCTGTCCCAGAGAAGCATTTTTGATGCAATGTAGAAAAGCCTTGTGCCATCATAGGCAGTCTGAGACCATACGTCTTGCCTGTGCCTTTCAATGCTCCTTGCAGCTCCTGCAAATAGCAATTCTTCACCTCTCCCGCTGCGTGCCACCTCATGGCTTTGAAGCGCTTACCTGGAGTCTAGGGCAGATTAAGACGTGAAAGCATCTTGAGCTGGTGGTCTGTACCACCAGTGTGCTATCATCCCTGGAATTGTGTCGAGGGTTTTGGCAGATGCCCAATAGGAGGTGAGGCAGCAATCAGTTCAGCTTCCATCATGCTCACATGCCTTTCAACAATGCCTCTTCGAATGTGCTCAGGTCATACAGCGATTGCTGCCTGATGGGCTTCCAGGCCTGGGGCCCTCACATTGAGTTGAAAGTCGGCGGTATCCATAAGTAGATGCAGCACCTATGCGTCTTAATCCCCTTCCAGAATTGAGAGTTCAATAGGACATGCATGCAAGTGGTCCTCAACAAAAGTGGTGGACTAGTTTGGGATTGCCGGCAGCCTGGCAGGATTCTGGCAATGTAGTCGGGGCAGAACGCATGTGGCCCTTGTCCTGCCTGTTGTGAGACATGTTCTACACTTAGCTGCCAGCAGTGCACCTGGAAAGGCATGTATGTCCTATGTTCTGTTGTGAGCAGGTCATGGGGTGTGACAGTGACATCCTGCCTGATCTGCATCATCAGCCCTTTAGCCGACCATCCTGAGAGAAGCGTCTCAGCTGGCTAGAGGAGAATTGAGATGTCTGTTAGCATCCTCGGTGCCTGACATCTGCCCACAGACCATCTGGACCGTCCAGAGCCGGGTCAGATGATATAGCACATGTTCACATTCACGCACTCCCTGTGCAAAATAAAGCCAGGGCCTAGCTCTGTACATCTATGTACATGATGAATATCATTTGAGATTAAGGCTCTATGCTTTCCTCCGATGATGGAGTCTTGTTGAGGGTGCATGAGAGGTCCAAGGATGTTGCCTAAATGGTGACTTTGCGGATCTTCTCTCTTGGAGCCTATCTGAGTAAATCCTGCTATTGCTCCCAGTAGCTCCAGCCTCTGATGATCCGCTAGAGTCAGAGGCATTGGATCACAGCATCATCGCAGAGCTTGATATTGATAGCGCTCAAGAGGGTGCACAGGCTCATCTCATTGAGTAAAATCGGATTTGCATCAGCTAACATCAACTTGCAGGCCACTGTCACTTCAGCGAGAGAGTTGTTGGTGGGAAGGCAAGACGCACAGGCTGTCTGCCATGACGCACTGCAACAATTGGCGCTGGAGCATAAGCCCTTGGGCAGCGCTGCTAGCGGTGCTGTTAGCCTCTTGTACTGGACAGGTTCTAAGCGCGACACAGCAGGAGGGGCCCAATGCCTCTCCTGGCACCTGCTTCCCCCCAGCAAGCCTGGACAGCTTCCAAGGTAAGCAAATCACCACATCTGTGGGATCTACATGCACTGCTCTCGCATACAGCGATCTGATTGTGTCATACAGCAGCCAGATTCTCCTACAGTATGGTGATCTCTTGGTCTGTCTAGCTGCTCAAGGACAATCATTCAGGTTTTCACCTCAGCTTCGTCCTGTGCAGGAACTTACCATTGTAGCAGCTCGGTGATGATACTTCGCTGTGGGACCGCAGAGGAGATTGCTGGTATAGTGCAGCAGTACAGCCTGGTCCAGGGAGTGGGCGTCGGTCACAGCCAGTGAGAGCCCTCACTCTCATTGTGCCTGTCTAGACAAGCATGTTTCTACTGGAAGGCCCCAAGGATAAAATCATGCTACATCATGAGCGCCTGGGTGTCTCCTGAGGCAGTTGCTGGGTATAGTAGACCTGCAGATGTGGTTCTGAGTGCACCGGCCACCCTGCGCAGGTTCAGTACTGTTGACAAGTGTTTGTGCATCCTCAATCACCAGAGGGAGCCTTGCCCTAAAAGGCTAGCCACCACGCATCTGCCTTGCGAATTGTGGGCAATTGCTGAATCACTGTGTATGTTGCAGCTGGCTGCAGGAGCAACTTCACTCGGGCGACAAGGCATCTGTTGTCACAGACCTCAACGTAACACTGGCGCTGCACAATCCTGCGCCTGCAAGCAGCATGTAGGGCCTCCATCTGGCACAGTGTTTTTCCACAATTGCTGTCAGTCAGGGCATCCTTGATTATATGTATCAGGCCTCACGGTGGGGCCTACTGATTGCATCCTGAGTGCGGTCTGGTGATACAACTCAAGTTGCATCATGCATCAACAGCAGGAGAGCCTGTAGGGAGCCCGGAGAAAAGTTTCAGAGGTGATGAGCTTGCAGGGCAAGTGGAGCTAATTGCATCCGTATGGAGAGCTTCCTGCTTGGTAAGACTCCCTCCACATGCACTGCAGCATGCGGCTGTTGCTTGGCATTTCAACCTCCATAGAGCATCTGGATTTAATAATCCCCCTATACCCCTCGGCATTTCCCTTCAAGTCTTCCCTGATACATACTGAAACAACCACCCCGGACTTGCAGGTATGGCATGTGCCCTGGCTATAGGAGCGCTGCTCATGCTGGCAAATCTGTGGGCTTCCATAG